>OV725081.1:70150904-70776321 GCA_928085145.1 Nezara viridula
CTTAAATCATACTCTGGATCATCCGAATTCGTAATTAAACAGCTTATAATATATTGTAAATCAAATGAACATAATATAATTTAATGTAATTAAATTTTGTTTTAATTACTTATTTTTCAATTTTCTGAAATGAAACATTTATTATTCTTTTCTTTATCCTCATTGTATCATTTGAATGTGGTCATTGGAACCTCATTTGTCGTTTTTATTTGAAATGAATTTATTTGAGGGTAGATACAAATTACTATTACTATTATTTTCTGTGTAACATAATAGTTAGAGTAATTATTTCTGGCTTATTGGATAATGTTGATTTTCCCCCACGCCAAGTTTTGTAAATTATTTAATGCTGATTTATAATATATCACATATTATCCCTATATGTGATTAGTAAACAAATGAAATATTTAAAAAAATCATTTATTATTAACCACCTAGGGTCTTCTTTTCTGAAGTTTCAAGAACCATTAGAAAGCCATGTGGCATTCTTTGGATGACCATACGTGGTAACATCTATTTAGCTAGGGTGAAAGTTATTTAAAACAGGTTCTGATACAAAAGGAATCTTGTGATCGAGGAACGGGTCCTTAATCCCAAGTGAAGATCGTACAGTAATCTTGATACATTATTTAATATTATAATAATGTAATAAACTCGAAGAATAATGCGTTATTAAATGAAATATAAATGCAAAGGTAGATTTAAAAAAAAAAAAATTATAATAATGGATTGATGGCTGACTGCAGTGAATAGTTGAAGAGAAGATTGGTTGGGATGTTAAAAAATGTCAGTCGAAAATAAAAAAAAATATATTAAATAATTAAATTATATTTAGTTTTATTTTGCTGACGTTTCGGCCCACTGTTCTTTTGGACTTACGGAAATCTTTCGTCTGACCAGCCTTGATGAAGGCTTGAACTTTGGGCCGAAACGTTGGCAAAAATAAAAATAAATATTTATTTAATTTTTTTTTTGACTGAACATCCCAACGAATCTTCTCTCCTAAAATATGTTATGCTTTCTAGGGAAAAACTAGTGTAACTTCTTTGTTTCCTTTTTTTATTTCTTATAAATCCACATTATATCTTGTTCAATTATTAAATTTTGAACTTTTATACGTTTCAACTTGTGATAGTAAACTGAAGAATGTTCACCGTTTATGTTATAGTTGCAATATAGCATTAGATTTATGCAGTAATCAAGTATTAACTATTTATTGAAACTCTGTTTATTGAGTAATATTAACTGCTATTCCAATTGAGGGCAATGGTAATGGTGGGAAAAAATTAATTCACAACATGTTTTAAGAAAAGATTAACAAACTAATAATATCAATATATTTTCTATTCACACTTAAGTGTATGGCTTAAGGCCAGTTTATTAATAATCAAAATTAGTTTTTGATAGTTATTCATTGTACGTTTCCGGGAATCTCTGTCCCCCTCCTCAGCAATTTAAAAAATGCAACCAATATATTATAGGTTCATTTTAGAAATCTGTCACTACTAAGTAAAATACATAATATATAAAAGATTTGTTTAAATATACATATAAATTATTTTAAAAAATTGGGTGTCACAATAATATAATAAGATAGGTACAATATCTAATCTCCAACTAAAAGGATTATAGTACAAATAAGGAAGTTTAGGATATTAAATTTGTTATTAATGATTTGATTCCAGATATCAGGAATAAACCTTAAATCTTCTTTCATATCATGTAATACAACCTGACCTTAAAGCATACTCTTAATTATGAATAAAAATTAAAAATGAAGTTTAGGATTGAATAATGGAAATATCAATTTAACAAATAATATTAATTAAAAGTAAGATGATGTCTACATATCTCGATTATTTGTCATCCTCATAACAAAAGATATTTGTTGAGTAGTATTGGAATACTTTGCTGAATTCTGTATGCTTCTTCAAATTCACGTTCATTTATAATATTCTCTTTTTTTAATGAACTTTTCTTGTTTAGTGTTTTGATGGTATTGGAGCAAAACTAAGGAAATTTAAACATTTTAGTGAAGTGTAGTTGCTCAGTGGATAAGACGACGGACTCCTGATATCTGAGCTCTGGTTCGACCGTGGTTTTAGCTGCTTATTTATTTATTCTACGATCTGCGATACCTATTGGATCGGCTCTGGGGTCAGGCAAGCCTCTTGGGTCACACCCAGCCTCTATAAAGCGGAAAACAAGGAAGGGCGATAAATAAATAAATAGTTGACCACAACACCTCCTTGTATTCTGTTAGTTCAGATACAGTACTTTATAGGTGACATTGGTACAATTTGTTTACTTTCATTTACCTATATATGAAATATATAGTAAGGGACAGTATTGCGGTCGTGAAATTTTTCGAATCTGAGTTTTTAACGGATATACATGTTTTGAGGTCTCCTGAGTTCAAATAACCAAGTCCCGCAAAATGGTCTGTGTGCGCGCGTTTGTCAGTATGTTTGTGACAGGTTAGCTCAAAAACGAAAAGTCGTATGAAACTGAAATTTAAGGTTTGTATATACCTGAGGAAAACGTGGAAGAGGAAGACCACACCTAAGATGGCTGGACCAGGTACAGGACAGCCTGAAAAGGATGGGAATTCGAAGATGGAGAATGAGGGATAGAGGAGAGTGGCGAAGGATAATAAGAAAGGTCCAGGTTCTGACAGGACCGTAGCGCCAAGAATAAATAAATAAAATATACCTGAGATGTTACAGCAACTGTTTTGTCAAAATCGAGTAACCGAAAGTGGCATTTTATTGTTTATATTTTATAAACACATTTTTACTATTTTCTCGAAAAAGTCTGCAACGATTTTGATTAAATTAAGTGTAAAATTAAGCAGTTTTTAATATCATGTAGGTTTTATTCTCATTAATGTTCTCTAACAGGGCTTAAATGGCTAATTTTCAATATTAGCTTTCTCTAAAGTACCTCAAATAATTTTTTTTATTTGAAACAATTAACCATTTCACTATTGATCACTAGTATATAAAAAAAATTTAAATATGAAAGAATTTGATAATTAATTAAAGGAGAAATAAGAGATCCCAGTTGTAATGAAGGAACCAATGGGGTACGAGCGCGGCCGAGCTGGCCCAAAGATTAGAACAGCCTTTCATAGTCACACGAACTTTATATAATACGGACTTCGACAATATTATTTACATATACATGTGCGGTTTTCCTCAATGTTTTCGTTGTTACTTTTTAATGTATATTATTCATTCAAATATCTTTAAAATGAAAAGACTGATAGTTCACGTGCTTTATATACATTACGTTGTCATGCTAATTCCTTATTTCTTTTTCCGATTCCAAATGATCATGGAAACATCAACAATATATTTAAAATTCATATTTTAATAATATAACTAATGTTAGTAGTTATATTAATAGATTTTTTTAATCCGAATTAAAATTAGCTACTTGTGCCAGCAACCTCTTCCTTTTCGGCTTTAGAAACTGATTAGCGGTTACGTGTACGCTTTGGAACGCTCTGGAGAGTTAAAAAGGCGTTTTTTTAATGTTAAAAAAAATTTTTTATTGATTCCAGTTTTTAAACATACTCCATTCTTATGGATCTTCGTCTCGCATATTTATGTCGCAATTAAAATAAAGTTGTACAAAAAGAGTTTCTAACGTATCATTCAAAGAAAAGTATTATTTTGTGTCTGGTCATTTATATATTAATTAGTAACTTCTTAGTGAGTACGAAACTAATGTCTAGTCTAAGGTGCTTTAAGGTATTTCTCAAACTATGGGAAAAATATTTAAATAGTCATTTCACCCTACTAGCATTTTTGTTTCTAATTTTTGATATTTTCCATCTGCTGTCGGTATAAAAATAAATAGTTTGGTTTAACAATAATATCCTTGTTAGATAAGTTCGATGGTTGCGTTTCCTGTAGTTTGTGAAATGTCTAAACGCTCCATTAAATGTTTTTTCCGATCAAATGTAACTTTGGTACGCAAAGTTCGATATTCTAATCGTGCAAACTACTGATTGTTATTGAATAGTGATAATTGTTTTGTATATTTTTTAAGCAATATATTTGGCATTAAATAATATTAAACATCAGTCATTATTATTCATGAAAGCTGCGTTGTGCAAATACTTTTGGGTTTTGAAAAATCTCTCCAACAGGGAAATTCTGTCTCTTAAAAATTTAAAGAAATAATTAAGTCTCTTGTTTATGTTATATATCTGCCTGTATTATAAAAAATCTCCGTTCATTAAAATAAAATATATGGTCTTCGTTATCCTGAATTTCCACATTTAATTATTTTCGCTATTAAAAAGAGATTGATCAATTTACAACCAGCGGTGCGAGTCAGATTTAAATTAATGAAAGATTACATTGCGATTTTTATCTTCTGTCTGCTCTCTAGAAATTTTAAAACTTGTTTGATTTACACAGATAATATCCTTTGTCAAATGTTTTAAAGTCAAATTGACTGTAGTAAAATTTCTTTAACTTCTTCTATGGTTAAGACAGTGTATTGAGAAAGTTGTATCATCTTTGTTTATAGTTCATCTGTAAGTGCCTTGTATTTAAATCTACCATTGAATTGTATTTTTTAGTCCTAGTTGCAGTGAGAAAATTATTTCCCCATAAATGTTCCTGGTACATCCCTGAAAATGATCTTGAGGGTCATATTCTAATTTCATTCGTTTTCAACTTGAAATTTTCTGTTGAAGTGTTCGCATGGTTAATAAAATTTAATTATATACCGATTAAATGTTAATAAAAGACAGCAGAGGAGTTATTGCGTTACCAGTTTTAAGTATCGTAAACTATTTTAATTAACTAAAGTCTAAAATACTCATTAGAATTGTATGTTAAATACGACCGTTAGCACACTCGATTTTAACACGGTGTGACGTCTGTTAAAACTGGTGCTAATTTCGTAAATGCCCGGGGAAAAGTATTATGAGGTTGCGTCTTCTGATTACTTTTATTTTAGGTAAAATGGGATTTAAAAAAAAAGAATCTGCAAAAAAGACGCACTTAAAAAAAATTATTCCAATCCAAAATTTTAAGACTAATTACAACAAAACTTTACATAACGACTTACGACAAACAACTATCGGCTAATACATACACAGTCTCTATTCCGGATTTCATCAAACTACAAGGACATCACAACGGACTTCTTAACGACATGGCCACAGTTGACGTGCCCATCAGGAGACGACTGAAGAGGAGCTGGATGAGAGATCTCCTTTCCTGAACTAAGGATGTAAACCAAGACCAGGAAGAGGTGCTGCTGGATACTATTTTTCCTCATGCCTTAAATGCCAATTTTCTTATTCGTTACAGCACATCTGATTACTGTCAAGCTTACGACAGGTGTGGATGTAAATGTGAAGGAAAAAAAAAGTAAGAAAATAAAATAAAAGAATCCGCAAAACTTAAACGGACAAAAGAAGACAAAGATCTATCGTCAATGAGTATGGAAAATCCTATGTTCAAAGTGAATATGATTTGTTTATGTGTAAATATGTTTGTTTAATTCCTCATAAATTAATGGTTGCCATAATTAAGTAATAAAAATCTGGTGCGGTGCGCGAATCCCATAACTTTCACTTACCATCCTCTTAGCAGAAATAAGTATTTTTAGACAAAGGAGAAATGAAATAAAAATTATAGACGCTATAATTATTTATATTTCATTGTGAGTATTTTTATTTGTATAAGTACCCTTATATATACAAATTTTAATATTTATATCCGTGTACTTTATACAATTAAATATTAAATAATACCAACAATAGCATTTATGAATACCGCATATTTATATTTATATAATATTGTTGGAGTCCGTATTATATTAAGCTCATGTTGCGTATGGAAGACTGTTATAATCTTTCGGGCGATCTCGGGCACGATTAATTAAAACTATTCTGCGTTACGATTTTTTATTTTCCTTTACTTAATTATCAAATTCATTCATATTTTATATTTAACTATCTTTTTTATTAGAGATTAATGTGAAATAGTCAATTGTTTCAAATAAAAAAAATTAAAGGTACTTTAGAGGGAGCTATGATTGAAAATTAGCCATCAATCAGAATAAAAACGAAATTTTAATTAAAAATGCTTAATTTTACACTTATATAATGAATTTAATCAAAACCGTTACAGCCGTTTTCGAGAAAATAGTATGAATGTGTTTAGCCCATAATATAAAGTGCCACTTCTGGTTAGTCGATTTTGAAGAAAAAGCTACCGTAACGGCCCTTGCTTATAAAAACCTTAAATATGCAATTTCACTTTCGTAAGACTTTTCATTGTTGAGCTAGACTGTTAACACACACAGAGGCCATTTTGCGGGGCTTCGTTATTTGGACTCAGGGGACCTCAAAACGTGTATTTTCGTTGAAAACTGAGATTCAAAAATTTTCACGATCGCAATACTTTCCTTTACTAGATATTTCATATATAGGTAAATGAAAGTAAAACTTGTTCAAACGAAAGAAAAGTATACTCGAAAATCAACTAGTGAAACCCAAGTTATTGAGAATGGAAGTTTCAACTTAAATAGCAACTAACACTTTAGCAGGTGATTGATAACACTATTAACATTGACAAGTAACAGACGTCACATCGTGTTAAAGTAGTGTGAGCACAGAGGGAACATCACTAAAGATTCACGCTTAATGGTTACTACCATAACAAATTTATCACAAGTTAATTGAATACCTCTGAAAATTATAATGTTTTTAATTAATTCTGAACGTTTTAGAAAAAAAATTATATTTGTCTTCATTACATTTTTCTTTTTATGACTTCTGATGAGTCGCCTAATATTCCTAGTCTTGTTAACTCCATGTTCATTAAAGACCTCAATTCTTTTTAGTGCCGGAATCCTTCGTATTTGTAACATAACATAACTTCTTGGTAGACGATGTTGAGGATGTTGCTTCGACTTTTAGGAGACAAGTATTAAAATGTATGAGCTCGAGACCCGGACCAAGATTATCGCTGTTGCCGGATGCCGCCGAGGTGGTAAGGAGGAGTTAAAAATAGTAATAACGAGCTGTCGTGGTAGAGAGGTGTCAGGGATCAACCCGGCCTCACATCGCCTGCGTCAGTCGGCTATTGGGGTAGTTCTAGTTGCCCATTAACTTTGTATTTCAGCTTTCTTCAGAAGGGCTGATATAGCATTCATCCTTTGCTTCAAAAAAGATAGATTTGTATAAGTTTGGGTGAAATATCCATAGAGATCCGATGGTGGAATTGGCGTCAAAGACTCCTAATGGCTTGGTTGTTGAGTCTATTTGATTCTCTCTCTGATTATTAAAATTTTATAATGACGGTTCTTTTTTTGTGAATTGATATTAATTAAGTAATGTGTAACTTGCAAATATTATTTACAGTTGAACTCAACAATTACAAAGCCTTTTCAAAAATCTTTTTAGACAAGAAACCTCTAGACGATTCCGTCAGTTTCAGCAATTACTAGACAAACACTCTAATCCTCCAATCGATTACAAAAGACTCATATACTTCACTATAATAAGGCCTATTTGGACTTACGGAGTTGAGCTATAGCGCTCCACCAAACCATCAAATTCCTCTCGCATCCAATCCTTACAATCCAAAATCGTTCGTAAAATTCTCAATGTTCAGTACTTTGTTACAAATAAAATCATCCATAATTACCATAACGTTCCTTATGTTTCAGATTTGGCCCAATCCAGATTTTTTTTTTTTTGTGTCCTCCCCTTCCTCGCCGTTAAGGCTATACGTGGTTTTCCCGGGCCAGAGGGTGTGGGCGGGGATTTAAAAGCCGCCTTGGCACCGGGACGCGAACTCGTGACTATTTTTATATCATTTCATATATCAGGTTGCCGGGCAACGGTGGTGCTGTGCACAACGCGTTAGCTCATTCGGCCACCCCGCCCACTGGCCCAACCCAGATACCTATCCTTCCACAATAAACTTCATAACCACCACAATCATCTTTTTTATAACCTTGCTTCTTCCTCTTCAATTCCTTATAACCCTCTTAGCCGTCTGAAAAGAAGATGGTCCCGTGATCTCCTAATATTATTAGAGTGATACCAGTGAGTAGTTTCTCAACAAGTGTTTTCATGTCATATTCATTTGTACAAATTTACCAGTTGTATTTTTTTTTTATACAGTTGTAAATATCATGAATAAAAAAAAAAAAATAGTTTTCGAAAAAGAAAAAAAAATAACAATAGGTTATTTCTTTATCCAAATTAAAACATGATGGTTGTTGATATTAATTTTTATTCTTGCTAGTGTAATAAACTGGCCCATTAAGATGACTGAGTAGCTTTTTACTGGATGAAAAAGAAATGTTCAGTTTAGAAAGGGGAGGCCAGAACAGCAATGTGTTGTTGCACCGATTATGTTGAGTACTAGAATGAATTACCACTGGCTGATCTGGAGGGAGGTGCAGGGAAGGGAGAAGAGATTCTCCTCGAAAAATTCAAAAAGATACGTATATATCAATAACTTCATGTAAGATAAAAAAAAGTATAAGTTCAACTTAAACTTTTTAAAAATAAATGTTAACTCATATTTTCGACCCCCGGGTTAAAGCAGGTCACTTTTATGAAAAGCTGTAATGCGAAGGTATACTCCACATCACACATTCTAAAAGATTCCACATAAGTGAATGGTATCGAAAACATTCATTGAACTTTAATTGAATAGTGGAATTGGGTTATGTGCGTGTGTCTCATGACAATATGTCATTTATAAACCGAAAAAAAATGTTTTCAATTCAGTTCTAGTTTTCATTCGTAACCTAATTTATTTTATTTTTTCTAAATAATTGGGTCTTTAAGCAAAAATGACCATTTTACAACCAAATATTTGTCTTATTATTTCTTTGTGATATAAAATAAAATTAATACTCATAGTACAATCTATTGTTATCTACCGTCATTAGTCATCTGTTAGCCAATTGCTCGATCCCACGCTGATACCATTCAAGAACTCTTGGACCGCAATTTAAACTTTCGGAAAATTATTGAATACCCTTGAAGGAAATGGGCCATAGATCTAAATAAGTAGTAATCCGATGGTGCAAGGTCTGGACTATATGGTGGATGATAAGACAGGAGTTTTTCAGACAAGTGTTTTTCAATAAATGTTCACATATTTCTAACCTCTTAGCTGATTGCTGAGGATTAAGTTGGTGAGGGATCAGTCCACTGCTCTTTTTTAACTTCCCCCATGGAGAGTAGATGGCAACTAACAGTATTTTTTGACACACCACACCCTCGGCAAGTTCGCGACTATTTTTGGACGGATTTGACTCAACAACTTTTTGCAGAACCTCACCAATATCCATTAATAGCCGCCTGGAGCCCTTCTTGCTTGCCAACGTCGTATCTCCACTGCTAATTTTTTCAAACCAACACCGCTCAATGCACTGGTCAAGGACACCTTCATCTTCATATTTAATGATTTCATGACTAGCTTCATCGGTTGTGAAATTTTTTTCCGGCAATGCCTTAAAATTACTAGAATTTTTTGGATACTGTCATGTTTCTTCTTTAAAACAAATAACTAAGTGAGTCTTTTTTTTTTAAGAAGTCGAATAAGTTTAAACAAGCTTAGAGAATGCTCTAAAGGAATTATTAAGTATTTGTAAGTATTAAATAGGATTAATATATTTACAGTCCTTTGAAATATTGAATTTGAGAAAACGGTCATTTTTTTTTTTTTATACACCCTATTATATATTTATATTTTTAAAACACGATTATTCAGTATTTGAGAGGCTTAAAATGCACACAACGTGCCTGGAGAATGCATATCGGTTTCTATTCGAAGGAAGGTACAGAAATAAATCGTCTAAAAGAGAATGGGGAGACCTTTCGAAGGGAGCGAAGTTTTGGATTGGGCCCAAGTCTCCTTCGTAGTCGGAATGAAGAACAAAGAACTGTGTCAAGATCAACCTAAAACTCATTTCGGATTAATTTATGATAATGGTTCGTATCTTCATCTGTGCAGCTGCAATATCCTACTCTTCTTCGGTGGTTTGTGCTTGAATCTTTATTGCTGATTGTAAAATCATGAAATTGCCTGTGAAATGGATGTTCCTTGCCTAAGTTTGTTTCTTTTGACTTAATATCCTACAACAACTTTGTCTTATCTCTGATTTTATTTTACATTTTTTTTTGTTTAAACATTAATTTATAAATACAAATTTTATCAACATTTTTTTATATAAAAAATATGTTGTTTTAAATTATATTAACTAGATTATATCGTGTCTATCTAATATCAATGCAAATAATTTATATTAATATTGTTGTACATTTAGCTTTAATTATTTTCTTATTCATTTTTTTTTTGTTTCAGGTATGTTTTGACGATATTGACATTTACTTCATCTGCAATGGTGCCATCTCTTACTGAAAGGTACAATTTTATGTTTATTGATAATTTTGCAGAATAAAATAAAATAAGGTGTATCTTCATATAGTTGCTTGAGGACACGTTTTAATTAAATTAGATCTATAAATGGATTAGATTTTTTAGAACAGGGAATGTAAAATAAATCAATCAACCTACGTTGAAGTACGATACTCTTAAATATAGTCCAAATCGATAATTTTATTCCGAGAACTTACAGATCCCGTTCGATTTTAGAATGTGGCATTTATCTTTCTTACGTGATATCCAATTTGGTTCTAGAATATATCATTAGGAAATCCATACAATGGGTGGTAAATTACTTGTGTTTGATTTTTGATGCTGTTGGGCCAACATTGGATATAGACAAGTTCCTAAACTCTGCACTGATTCAATCGAAGGAATTCATGATTCAGCACCGATAAACAGCGATTTATGTTGAGTTTAGGAAATAAAATACCTACCTGATACATCGTTTAGTTTCAAAAAAGATATTACAGACAAAAACTGAACTGAATATAAATAGCCAAATTGAATTGAAAATAAGAACACAGAGGTTGTAATTAGGTTATTCTTTAAAGCCAAACTCGCTAGGCAATTGACAATTCAATCGGTAAATGCAGGAACGCGCTGAATTCCATGGATGAATTCAGTAAGTTACCCTGTATTAAGCCGGGGATTTTGAATTTGTACAATCCATGAAGAGTGAAAAATCTACAAAAAATATTAAAGACTATTAAAGTAAGCGCACCATTGATGCACATAACTTAACACATTTTAGTCTTGTTTGGCTTATGCCATTATCATAGTTATCAACTTCTCCCTTGGATATCTAGAATCTTTACGGTCTCCTTTTTCTATTTAACACTTTAAAATTAATAAAATATTCAGTTATGTAGATATAATCTCATTTAAAAAAAAAAAAAACACCTTTTGGCACTAGTGATGCATACACCGAAATTCAATTGCCTTAGTGATTGACAGGAGGTCAGTGCCAGTAATAGACACACCTCAGAAAGATTCTAAAATCTTTATATTTAACTATAGAGATAACGATAAAGATAAGACAACATAAATATTCGACTTAATCTTAGCAAAACTGTTAGTAAGAGGGTATGGAACATACTGATTTCAAGAGCACTATAGAAACAACATTAATAGCCATTTTAAAATTTTACTTTGGAAACTTTGTTCATACAGTTGTTGATACAGGGCCTTGTTCTTCAATCTAGAAAAAACTGGAACCTTTAAATCAACAAGTAAACTTATTATTTAAATTTAAAGTCAAACTGTCGATCACTGGACCCCCTGTCCATGACTGATGCGTTCACCCTTATTCTTGTTTTTTATGTTACACATTTTATTTATCCACCTCTATTGTTCTGATAACCTGAAATAACGAATTAGAGAACAATGGTAGGGTTATTTCTGTTATTTTTAATGGATGCGAAATGAGGCAGAATATGGATATGTGTTTAGGCGACAAATATTGGCTTGGTGAGCCTTTTCCTTTAATCATCATTGGTTCATAATTTTTAGTTTGATTATGTGGCTCAGCGGCATGGCACTGACTTCCAATGCTCGAGATCTCAGGTTCTAGGCCGGCCGATGGCAGATAAATTATTTATTCTATTTTGACGGCCATGGAAAACAATGGATTTGAGAGCCTCTTTAAAGTGGGTACCCAATTAAATCATCTCCCTGCACAACCGTTGACCAAGAAACAGTACTTCCTTACATATTACTAAACCCAAGACCCTTCATTGTCCGTGGTACAGACCCCTTTTTATCAAATTAATAACATCTGCCTAAGACTTCGTGAATAGCTTTATCACATCGTAACCTACAAATATTTTATTTACGGAAATGTTTTTATTTCGTATGTTTTACTTTGTCGTTTTTCTTCTGGAGAACGGCAAACTTTCTCTATTTAATTAGGTACTAAAAACTCATGAATACCGATTTGCTTTCCACTTGTACCGTAAGATAATGTGATCTCAAAATATAAAAAAAAAGGTGGCCTACTAAAATATTGGGCAGTTTCGCCTATACAACCTCGTTATTTTGACAAGTTTGTATTGGTCACGCCAAACGGCCCAATATTTTTTTAGGCAAAATTTTTTTTTGGGTTTGTGATAATATTATTTTACGATTCAAGTGGAAATAAGATGGGTATTCATGAGTTTTTAGTACCTAATTAAATAGATAAAGTTTGCCCATCTCCAGATTGAAAACTCCCCAATTCCAAGAATGTTCGCAAATAAAATATTTGTAAGTTACGATGAGATGTAGCTATTGTATTTACGAAGTTTTAGGCGAACTTTTAAAATTTGTAAAAAAGGAATCTGTACCACGGGCTATCATGATTTGAAGTGGTATAGGTTTTTTAATTTATTTTTAAATGTTCCCACTATCATTTTTTGTTATTTATTTTTTAAATTCTTTTGATCTGCGAGTTTTCAAACTTATCAATTCTTGAATCCTATGCACGATTGTCCAAATTCTGATCACAACATATCTACCAAATATTAAACAGTTTGTCTGTCTAAAAATGAGTTATAGCTCAATACTGTTGGGCGTGCCGTCTAAAGCTTCCTAACCCCAGGCCATAAAAGGTTTTATGTTTTCTCCCTGGGACAATCGTATAATAGTTTCTAGACTTGTTCTTTCTTCTTTCATCTTCTTCTTTTCCTTGCCTCTATTCGAACAAAACAATTTTGTTCCTTTTAACTATTTTATTTATTTATATTGATATTGCATTTTAAAGTAAAAAAAAAACAAAAAATAATAGTTTTACATTTTTCATTGGACTGAATCGTTTTACGATGCCTGTTACTCCGATATCGTATAGTAAATATACTTGAATTGCTGCAAAAATTATAGTTTACTCGTGCTTCCTCCCAGAATAATGATGCCTGTAGGTGTGGGATGGATTTTTCTATTTATTTTATTCCGTCTGCTTCGTGCTTGCTAAAAGTAACAAGACATCACTTCGAGTGTTCATGTAAGGTAGTATTCATGCACTTGCGAATGCTTAATATGCTATCATGCTAAGCAGTAAGCACAAATTTTGAATAAATGATAAATAACCTGTCTGTGCTGAAGTGTTATTGGTTGTAGTAATGTTAAGCCTGTACTGTAAATCAAGTTTGTGAGTCCTTAATAATTCTACTAACGTTTTGATTATTTTTTAAAATGCCACAGCTAAGTGAAACGACTGAGTTGCTGGATTATTTAGTTAAAAATGCTTTAATAGAAAGCATGAATGAAGATTTAGAAGGCAAATAACTTGATGAATACATAGATAAAGTCCTAGCTGTTGTTTATTGTAATTTATAAACCGTCTATGGGGACGTACCGTCTATGCTACTTCTGTGAGTAGGTTCGCAGTCTTTTTAAATTCTAGCTCTTGCAATAATTAATATTTAGGTCTATACACTTGATTCTGTCAGACTGCTTTAACAATGAATTATAGTGGCCTCCTTCATTACTGCCTAATTTTAGTTTGGGCTGTATTGATTGGAAGGTTCCACACCTGGAAAAAAAGAGGCAAACTTAATTTCTTTCTTGCTCGATCTTTTCTAAAAGTCACCATCATACTCCTTAACTGCCGCTCTTAATATTTTCTTATAAAAAATAAATTATTCAAAACCTAAAATAATAAAGTAAATATGAGATATAAAGCATGTTCCAGATATCTTTCGAGGCTCCAGACTATTAAGTTGAGATCAATGAACTCCAAGGAACCATTGTGCTTAGAGTAATTAATAAAATTATATTTCATCAATTAATTTTTTATTGTTACTCTGAAATGTAAAGTTTTCTCAGAAATGACATTAATCTTAAAGAATATTCTTGTTATTTCTAATTATTATTTATCAAAAAAAAATATGCAATGCTTAGACAAATAAAGTAAATATAAGGACGGCTGGTATGAATAAAATTTTCTATGAACTGGTTGTACCGTCGAAAGTCTTAGATTGTAATATTAAATATTTGTCTACATTTAATAAAAACTTTTTAAAATTTATTTATTGGTAATAAAATATTCTTTCACGTATACAATAATTATATTGAGGCAAGACCACATAAACGTATTGAGGCACACTAAACGTACAGAAATAAATAAAAAAAAGTTTTGGTCTGCCTTACATGTGGTCTCATTAAAAAGTAAAATAAAAATTTATTCACAAAATTTTATTTATAAACGAACCAGTAGGTATATATTAATAAACCAAAAGAATTTAAAATTCATATAACAATAGAAAATACACCCAAAATTCAGCAAATAAAAATCTAATATCCAACAAAATTTAGAAATCGTAAAGGAAATCGTCACTTTTTTTTTTCAGTTGGTTTCGTTATTTGCAATCAGAACATCAATTAGTAAGCTTGATGGAGCTCAACTTGATTTCTAAGTCCTCTTCAACTCAGAGTGCTTTCACCTTTACTGTCGTAACCATCATAGATTATTATTATTAATTGTAAATTGAGTTAACTCATCTTATAATTGATTATTTAAGTAATGATGTTATTTAACAACATAAAATCTGATCGTTTCTTGTACCACATGGTTCGTTCTTTAGTTGTTTAATATGATAACATTTATCGCTTGATGAACTTTAACAATATAAGACGTATTTGTGCTACGCTTTATCAAAATCAACCAAGAAGTTTTTAAGTTCTACAGATATATGATTTACTACATTTTTGGCACTCTTTATTTCTGTTTCCTGGAGCTACAAGACATATATTCCTTTTTTTATAATTAATTTATCATTCCACATTTGTATTTCACTATTTAAGCTTTATTGAAAGATATTGATAATTATATCATAGACCGACTATGAGAGAACTCGTAGTTGCATACTTTGGAAATAACGCTAAAGAAAATATTTGTTGAAATTGAATTGAGGAAATGTGAAATAGTATCCCATACCACCGCATTACAAATCTTTAACTTTGGTCATCATAAATTGTGTTTGTGACATGTCATGGAACCTTAGTTATAATTCTGAAAAGTTAGTACTTTTCGTATGTGTTTTGTCTGCCCGTATATTTGTTGAGTATGAGCATAGCCCCAAATAAATGTTCAATTGCTGTAACTAGTTTTGTTGAATATTTAATAATAGACCGTTGCATTATAAAGGAAGGAGATGGTCCGGGGTGACGGCCATAAATAAGCTAAATAGTGGCAAAACTATTTTATTAAAAGCCAACGTTTCTCAGCACTATACTTAAACTTTTGCACTGCTATAGAACCAAAAAGAGTACAACCTCCCCTTCTCTCAACCTCCCACAATCACCTACCACTCCTTTCATATACAAATCTCCCCTATATTCCTGTTCTCTCAGATAATATAAAAAAAATCCTTAAATCGACTATAACCAACTTACGTCTATAACCATCTCAAAACCCGCATTTCCCAACATAAAACATCCATAACATCCCAGAACCCACCCGCCTCCAAACTATCAGAACATGCCTTAACCCTCAACCATTCATTTGATTTTGAAAAAAACTCTATTCTTACAACGATCCCTAACCATGAAAAAAGACTCATTTCCGAATCCATCCACATTCACATGGAACAGAATCCTGTTAATCATAAAAACTGCATTTATTTAACATATAGACACATTTTAAATCTTATAAGTGAAAAATAACTTATATATCACATAGTATTATTTTTATCTAATTTCAATTTTTATTGATTAATTCAATTTAATTGTTCATTATTCTAAGTATTTTCGCTTTGTATGACCTCTCTTTTATTTTATTTTAATTTTAGATTACATTCTACATCAACCTGTTTTCACTTTGTATTTATCTTACTTCTTAACCATGTCTCAATATTATTTAATATTCTAGCCCTGAAGAAGACCTGCAAAGTCGGATCGAAACGTTGGCTTTTAATAAAATAGTTTTGCCACTATTTAGCCTATTTATGACCGCCACCCCGGCCATCTCCTTCCTTTGTGATTAGTTTTAATTTTGTACCGTCTTAAAATAAGTGAGTATTAGTCGTGTAATAGTCGTGAAATTTCTCGTTTTAATTTTTTTGCCGTTGTGTGGACCCCATGTCATTCTTCTGTCAATTCAGTCACAGATATTGAGAGATAGGGGCATTGTCGTGGTAAGTAGGAGAACGAGTTCATGTCGTAGCATTTTTCTCGTATAATGTGATCAAATCTAATTATCCAATATTTGCACCAATTATTTAGTTTAGTTTATTAATTAAAAGTTCTTTCATATTTGAAGATTATGTTCATACTAATTTATTTATTTATTCTTAAAAATATCCACTACCCGAAATTGATTTCTGTTTAAAAAAAATGTAATGTATTGATAGAATTGTTGGATGGTTGTTTACTTCTTACTCGATGTTCCTGTTTTCACTCTCTGAATATTATAACTCAGCTCTATTGATCTATTTATCTTCTTCAGTTAGATCGCTCTCTTCAGCAAATTTTTCGCCATTCTAAGGGCTGTCTTCCTTAAAGATTTCATTCGAAAATTCGTCAATAAATTCTGAAAAGACTTATAGATAATCTACCTATTGGCAGTACTCTAATAAAGTATTTTAAATTATGAAATCACGAGGTCGTCTTCTATTCAGACGCTTTGGGGGGTTATCGGGGATCGAAGAGGTAGCAAGGTTAGACACGATAACGGATTAAGATGGTTCTGAAGTTTATTAGGGAATTATAGATATCTGGATTGGACCAAAGCGGAAACTCATGGAAAATTAAAATCTTTAGTTGGTTTTATTTGTAACAAAGAAAGAAGCATTGAGGATTTTACGAAGGATTCTGAATTGTAAGGATTGAATACAAGAGAATTTCGATGATTTAATGGAGCTCCGAAGTTCAACTCCGTATGTCCAAATTAACAAGTCATGTATATGAGCCTTTTGTAATTAATTGGAAGCTTAGAACGTTTGCCCAGCAAGTTTTTGAGTTGTCGGAAACGTCGACTGGTTTGTTACACGGTGGGCCAGACCCCCTTACCGTGCACCTCCCCCCCACATTCCTATAAATTGCATATCGTTTTGTTCCTTGTGACAATTTATTAAAAAAAAGCCAATGTTTCCACAAAAAAAAGTGAACGAACTGTCCCAAAATGGCGTCCAAACATGGCGGATTGACGACTTTGACTTTAGTTAGTTTTTTTGTTACTGAGAATCAGCATTTGGCTTAATTTCATTATAGTTGGTCTTTTATTAAAGCTGGATAGTCAGAGAATAATAAACCATGAAAAAATATTAAAAACTAATTGGCTTAGGCATTAAAAAAAATCGGTAAAGTCAATTTTTTTTACAAAAAAATTTTCAAGTTGAAAATCAAGCGTCGTTTGTAATTAAACGGTCAACAATAATGCAAAACGTGCTGAAATAAAACATCTGGAGAATACATTTCTCTTTCTAAAACACTGATTACTTTTTAAAATATTTGAAGTAGTTCCGTATAAAATGTACTTAAGCGGCAGAAAAGCGCTACTGGCGTGGGTGCCTACAGGCCTCTACCACACGACTCAGTACTCATAAATGGCTTAGTTATAGTGCTATAATAACGTTTTTGTTATATTTTATTGATTATATTAACGAACAAATATTAATACAATAATTTAATTGTAAAAATTATTTTTTTTTTAATTTATTTTTGTTTTTATTTTTCATTATTTTTTTTTAATTTAACTTCATTTATTCTATACGGAGATCGCTGAAGAAGGCCTCTATTATAAAAATTATAAAATTATAATAATAAAACTTAATTCAAAAATACTTTGCAGAATATCTTGATTTTTTTATTTAATATTTGCAATTTAACATTTTGTTTTATATATTTACTGATTCTTAGAGGTAATTTAAATTGTATATACTTCCCCGGAAATGAGTCATATTAATATCTGTTTTATAAACTAAAATAATATATACCTAATCTGAACTGCTTTAATGAATAGGTGATGGATTGTTTAGTAAAATTGTTATATCGCTATTAAAAAAACCATTTTTATTTCCTTTATTTTATTCGAAAGTTAGACCATATCATAAAAAATAGGAACTTTTAATATTAAAGTGCATTATTCCCTCTGCACAAATGAAATATGGAAAGGGCGAAGCTATAAGTTCTTCTATGTAACTGGAACTGATTGTTAGTATTTGGTCTCAAAATGAGGGAAAACGTGAAATTGAACCCAAACATTGGAAAAATACATTAAGCGAACGACAGTGCCAAAATTTCGGAAAAGAAAACAAGGATCAGTATCCATTATATGGCTAAACGAATATACAGTAGACAGATGAACAGAATACTTCAAGATGCTGCTAAAAGAGGGTAAAAATGCTTGATGGGTTTGGATGATGTTAAGCAGGTTTATTATGGTGAAGAACACTTTATCAGCAAGAAAGATTTGCTCTAAGCAATTGGCAAGCAGGTCTGGAGGAAGTAAACGAGGTTGATAATGATGTTGATGTAATGTAAGGTATAATGTTGATGTAATCTTGATGTAAACCACTTTATTTTAGATTGCTATTGAAGTTGTACATTGGGACTATCTTCACTTTGAAACAAGTTATACAGAGGTCTATTGATAAAAGGAAATAGCTCTGCTCCTCTTTAGTACAATTGCAAAAGATTTTTGAATGAATCTGAAAGGAAAACGAGCTTTTGTGAAAGACTAGTAGATATTAGATACAAAAACGTTATTATAGTACTATAACTAAGCCATTTATGAGTACTGAGTGGTGTGGTGGAGGCCTGTAGGCAACCACGCCAGTAGCTCTTTTCTGCCGCTTAAGTACATTTTATACGGAACTACTTCAAATATTTTAAAAAGTAATCAGTGTTTTAGAAAGAGAAATGTATTCTCCAGATGTTTTATTTCAGCACGTTTTGCATTATTGTTGACCGTTTAATTACAAACGACGCTTGATTTTCAACTTGAAAAATTTTTTGTAAAAAAAAATTGACTTTACCGATTTTTTTTAATGCCTAAGCCAATTAGTTTTTAATATTTTTTCATGGTTTATTATTCTCTGACTATCCAGCTTTAATAAAAGACCAACTATAATGAAATTAAGCCAAATGCTGATTCTCAGTAACAAAAAAACTAACTAAAGTCAAAGTCGTCAATCCGCCATGTTTGGACTCCATTCACTTTTTTTTGTGGGAACATTGGCTTTTTTTTAATAAATTGTCACAAGGAACACAACGATATGCAATTTATAGGGATGTGGGGGGGAGGGAAGGAGGGTGCACGGTAAGGGGGTCTGGCCCACAGACTATGTCATTTCAGTTTGTTAGGAGGATTCTAAGTTAGACCTCTATACAGGTGGAGTCCTTGGTATCTCCTTTGTTCAACAGGATTCAGTGGGGCATTGTTGTTGTTGTTTAGGGCTTAGAGGCGTAAAACGCCTATCTAATCTTTACTTCATTTATCTCAATGCTAAATTATTTTTGGAAAATAATAATAATAATATAAATAAAAAACAAGAAAGAAGCCAAATGTCATGATATTCGCGTAGTCTCTATGGCCGTTCCGTGGAAAAAAAAAAAATATTAATAAATAAAAAATACCTCAAATTTAAATTTTGTTTAGGAAATCATTAACTTTAAGAAAATTTAATACCCACCTGTCTTTAACTTCATTATTATATACAATATCTGATAGATTTGGTTTGAGTCCTAATTTGGTTAAAATTGAGTCCTAATAGGGACACTCATAAAAAATATGGTTGATTGTGAGTGTACTGTAAGAGTGTCGACATTTTGGTGTTGGCTGTTTTCTTATCAGGTAAGAATGTGTTAGGTTAGTATGCCCTATGCTTAATCTAGTCAAGGCAACCTCCTCTCTAAGAATAGGGTGGTTCGAGATGGACCATGATTTCACTGATATTTTTATTTTCTGCATTTTATTTACTAGAAGGGCTCTCGTTCCACATGGATTGCCAGCCAAGAGCTATCTCATTTTTGAGGGGAAGACTTGTGTCATGTGCTGTTAAAATAGCAGCGCCCCTGCCTGAAAGGGTTAGTGCAGTGGGGCTTTGTTAATGGATACTGTAGGATTGAAAGTCATAGGTTTACTACATCTTCAAATAACTCTTGTTCCTCCACCCACTTCATATTCAAACTTGAGCTTAAAGTCATAATATTGTCATTGTTCTTAGGAGACTTTATTCACTGATAAAATTTGATTTTTGTCATCTCATTTCATTGTTTAGATTATTCTGCTCTTGATAGTGTTATCAAAAACTAAAACATCTGTTTGATGATGTCCTCATTATCGATTTGTGACAATTTACTATAAAAAAAAAAGTTTTTTTAATTGGTCGGTTGTAGTGAGGCCAAACAAGTCCTTCAGTTGCGATTTATTTGACTATATGGTAAATTTTGGTTAAATCTCGTCCTTCATTCATCATTTCCAAGCTAATTCACACACATGGATAATATGCCATTATCGATTATTTATCCGATCGATGGAATTTCGATAATTCACTATAGGATAGTGGACAGACGACGGCGTGGGCAGTTACCATAGCAGCCTGGTCTTATCGACCCTAGGAGACCTCCGCCTGACAGTCTGCCATGTGGTGCTGCTCGAGGTTGAACACTGCTGACCAGACACCCATCACAACCATCCTTACAGGTTCGATTCCACCCTTATATCTTGCAATATTATTAATTTATATCCTCATTTATGCGTATGCGGAATGGGGGAAATTCACCTCATTGATTAGGGCAGTATTTCCCACTGTTCCTTCAGTGTCTTGGTTGTTTTTCCATCTACCACGTTTTTCATCTTCTGAAAGTTATTTCCTAACTTGAAATATGTCTTCTCTGCACACGTATATGCCTACCGCTTCGCCCAGCTGTTACCAAGGTCAACAGGCGTTGTATTAATCCTCACGTAAAGTGATACAGTCGGCGTTCATGTGATTATTATTTTGTCGTATAATAGTTATGTAATTAAATATCGTTATGTTTTAATGCTTCAAATCTCAATTCATTAATTAACTATACAAAAATTAAATAATAAACTCTAATTTCGTTCTTATAGCGTGATATTAACACTTACTAATCGATAGGATTATCATAAATTAATTCTTATGCTATGAATACAAATTTTTTTTAAGCCCAAATTAATTTATTAAATTATATTTAGTTTTTATTATTATTATAATTATTGTTTTGTATTTTTGCTAGTAGTTCGACGTACCCCATTTCCATGTGCTTTCGTGATGCCCATCGTTTAAATGTTAAATAGTTCCTGTATTCTATTAGTCTATTGCGCTCTGTTAATTATACAAAAATGTAATAAGCAACTCAAAATTTAATTATTATCTTGTGATATCAAGTCAAACTAATGGATAGGATTACTGTTATATTAATTCATTTCTATGCCATTAATATTTTTTTTAAACCAAAATTACTATATTAAACTTGATTTGAGGATTTATTTTCTAAACTTAATTTATTTTATGTTTCTAAGTTATCACTACTCGTTCCGTATTTGTTTTTGTGATTCACATTATTGAATACTTACGGCAATCTATTAATCTTTCAGTGCTCATTTATTAATAAAATTATTTTATCGAAACAGTTTTGTTTTGAGGACTTTAAACTTAAACTAAGTTTTAAGAGCCCCAGCTATGACATTGACCTCAGTTTATCATGTCTTGGGACCATATCATGCCGTTGCGGCAAATTACTGCATTTTGTTTTACCGGAATCAATCGTTTGGAAAAGTTTATATGTTTATCAAAAAAATTATGGTTGTGTATATATACTTTACTTTTACTAATGTTATGTTTTAAATACATGAAAACGTATCCATATTTATCGTTCAGAAAAGGTCCATTAACAAATTATTTAACGATTAATTTATCATATTTATTAATCAATGAATATTTTATTAGTTTTTTTACATATCTATGTGTTCCTATTAGTTGAAGATTTGTTAATTATTACTAAATTTTCTTTTTAACTTAGTAGTAGTATGGATTTGATATATCGTTAGCCATTAACTATAATAAGTATAAATTGCCAGAACACTGTAAGTTTGACTTATCAGACCACGAGTTTTGCGGCAACGTTAAGATGACTCATGTTGTGGGAGGGAATGGAAGGTTAGAACAATCGATGTAGTTTTTGTCTGGTTCTATCGCAAGCAATGTTCGTTTTTATGAGGGTTAACAATAACGACTTATTATAACTAATTATTAATCAAAGATTCATTAATTATTCACTATAGCAAACGTAACATAATTTAGAAATGCTGAACTAGTACTAGAGTTTTACCGGTTTTTTATCCGATACCGTACAGAACTCTTTAAGTTTTATTAAGTTTAAAGAAATATCTTCATTAATTAATTAGTTCTAACAATGAACTATTACATCAAGAATCCGTTGTATTTTCTAAATAGTCGAGTATTTAAAGCTAATATTTGGATAAAACTCCACCTATTATTTTTGAGACTCTAGACTGTTAAGTAGAGAAAATCAATGAACTCCAAGAAACCTTATAGTAATTAATAAAATTATATTTAATCAATTAATTTTTTATTGTTATTCCGTAAAATTTAAATTTTCTCAGAAATAATAACAGCACTCTTAGTATATTCTTATTATTTTGTCTATAATGAATGCAGTAGTTTTCGTGTTGAGCTTATTTTAATTTCAAAATTGATAGATAATTTCAAACTTTTATTTATTCAAAAATGATTTTTGTTTTATTTATTTATTATTTTTTTTATTTATATTTATTTATTATTAATTTCGAGTAATTTATATTTATTTCAAACACGAAATTATTCAACATAAACAAAATAATAATTTAAACAGAGAAGTTATTTATTTTAATTACCCGTCTTGCTCAAGGTATACATTTTAGACGGTAGCAGTAAAGAAGGAATTTAATAAGAATTTCATGGCTTCATGTTTATGTTCATTGCTTTTTTTTTTTTTTTTTTTTTAAATGAATACTTCATTTAAGATTCTTGAAATTCATTTTTAAATACTTGTCAGGTAATTAATTATGTAGATTTATAAATAATTACTAGTGATATAATTAATAAAAATGTTGTTTGTATCATATCTTTAAATTAGTGTATCATGTGCCTTATTTATTAATTATTTTTATTTTGAAATATTAACAACCTAGATGTATGATTGGACGAGATAAGTATTTATAAGAGCTTTACTAAATTGTGAATACGTACGTCATCACTTATTTATGTGACCTATTAATCATTCCTTTGTTTTATTCGCGATTTAAATGCATTATTTCCCACAAGAATTTTTTTCTTTTCGTCTGAATATTTAACAGTAATTGATAAAAAAAAGAGCTATCAGTGAGTGAGATAAGTAACCGCATTCCTGTTGAATTGTCTATAATTTATATCAGATATATATATATATATATATATATATATATATATATATATATATATATATATATATCTGATATAAATACAGATCTGATATAAATTATAGACAATTCACACATATAGGCATATATATATATATATATATATATATATATATATATATATATATATATATATATATATATATATATATATATATATTAATTTAAAACATTTTTTATTACATAAAGTATATTTTAGAATCTAATATATTTGAAAGTTATAATGCGGTAACTGTTCATTCATTCAGTTTACTGTTCATATCGAGAGTTCTAAAAAAAATTATTGGTATAAAGAAGTAGTCAATATTGTAAGTTGATTGTGATTGTGAAAGAGAGTTTAGTAGTATCAAAGGTTTCATGTTGAGTGACCGTGAAGTCAGTAAATAGTGTAAATACAGATGGCAGATGGTCAGCAAATAGTTCAGATTTTTCTCTATCCGACAAAGCTCATGGACCATATTCTTTTCGCAGGAGTACTGACATCTCTCGATTTTTTAACGAATTCTTCGTATGGTTCCACAAACTTCCATCGTAAATCGATAGGCTGTTCAAGTAAGCATCATAGTTTGTCGCATTGAATTTTTGTGTAAGTCGTTTAAATTCATTATTCAGTCTGTTAAATGTTCTCAAGGAAGTCTGTTAGTCTGCCATAATCCCTGTTAGTCTGCCAGAGTTCCTCTCTGTGCCGTGATCAAGTCCCTTACATAATGAGGATATCTAGGCAAGTACTTATAGTCTGTGGGCCAGACCCCCTTACCGTGCACCCCCCCCACATCCCTATAAATTGCATATCGTTGTGTTCCTTGTAACAATTTATTTAAAAAAAGCCAATGTTCCCACAAAAAAAAGTGAACGCACTGCCCCAAAATGGCGTCCAAAGATGGCGGATTGACGACTTTGACTTTAGTTAGTTTTTTGGTCACTGAGAATCAGCATTAAGCTTAATTTCCTCATAGTTGGTCTTTTATTAAAGCTGAATAGTTATAGAATAATAAAACATGAAGAAATATTAAAAAATAATTGGCTAAGGCTATGAAAAACACCAGTAAAGTCAATTTTTTTAACAAAAAAATTTTCAAGTTACAAATCAAGCGTCGTTTGTAATTAAACGGCCTACAATAACGCAAAACGTGCTGAAATAAACCATCTGGAGAATATATTTCTCTTTCTGAAACGCTGATTATTTTTTACAAATGTTTGAGTAGTTCCGTAAAAAATGCACTTATGCGGCAGAAAAGCGGTACTGGCGTGGGTGCCTACAGGCCTCTACCACACCATCCAGTGCCCATAAATGGCTTAGCTATAGTGATATAATAACATTTTTGGTACATTATATTGGTTTTATTAACGAACAGATATTAATACAATAATTTAATAGTAAAAAATCTTTTGAAAATCCACTAAACAGAAGAAAAGCTATGAGCTATAACTTTCTCGATATACCTCTCTATATCCTGCTTTAAAGTTAATAAAGTGGTTTTCACCATAATAAACCTACATCGTCCACTTAATATCATCCAAACTGCAATTGATCCCGTTTTAGCAGCATCTTGAAATATTCTGTTCATCTATTTACTATACATAAATTTAGCTATATAATGGATATAACTGGTCCTTTTTATCTATTCCGAGGTTTTGGCACTTCCTTTCTCGTTCGCTTAATGTATTTTTCCAATTTTCTCGTTTAAGTTCACGTTTTTCCTCATTTTGAGATCAAATCCAAACAATCAGTTTTGGTTTATAGAAGAACTTATAGGGTCACCCTTTATATCTTTCTTTGTGCATAGAGAATAATTCATTCAATATTAAAATTTCCTATTTATTTATGATATAGTCCAACTTCTGCACAAAATAAAGGAAATAAAAATTAATTTTTTAATTAGTGATATATGAGTTTTACTAAACAACCCGGTAGCTATTCATTATATATAGTTCAGATTAGGTATATATTATTTTAGTTTATAAAAAAGGTATGAATATGACTCATTTCCTGGGAAGTATATAAAAATTTTAATTACTTCTAAGAATCAGTAAATATTCAAAACACAGTGTTAAATTGCAAACGTTAAATAAAAAAAAATCAAGATATTTAGCAAAATATTTTTTAATTAAGTTTTATTATTATAATTATACCATTTTTACAATTGAGGTATTCTTAAACGACCTACGTATAGAATAAAGGAGGTTAAAATTTAAAAAAATAATAATAAATTTTTTTTTTAATTTAATTTTTTTTTTTTACTATTAAATTATTGCATTAATATTTGTTCGTTAATAAAACCAATATAATGTACCAAAAATGTTATTATATCACTATAACTAAGCCATTTATGGGCACTGAATGGTGTGGTAGAGGCCTGTAGGCACCCACGCCAGTACCGCTTTTCTGCCGCATAAGTGCATTTTTTACGGAACTACTCAAACATTTGTAAAAAATAATCAGCGTTTCAGAAAGAGAAATATATTCTCCAGATGGTTTATTTCAGCACGTTTTGCGTTATTGTAGGCCGTTTAATTACAAACGACGCTTGATTTGTAATTTGAAAATTTTTTTGTTAAAAAAATTGATTTTACTGGTGTTTTTTATAGCCTTAGCCAATTATTTTTTAATATTTCTTCATGTTTTATTATTCTATAACTATTCAGCTTTAATAAAAGACCAACTATGAGGAAATTAAGCTTAATGCTGATTCTCAGTGACCAAAAAACTAACTAAAGTCAAAGTCGTCAATCCGCCATCTTTGGACGCCATTTTGGGGCAGTGCGTTCACTTTTTTTTGTGGGAACATTGGCTTTTTTTTAATAAATTGTTACAAGGAACACAACGATATGCAATTTATAGGGATGTGGGGGGGGGAGGTGCACGGTAAGGGGGTCTGGCCCACCGTGTATTAGGCCTTTATGGCGTTTGAAGAGATGAACTCTGAGCAGGTTTTTAGATACTTTGTGTTAATTTGGCCACTACCCCATCAAGTTCTTTAGTTTTACTTGAGTCAGGGATTGACAGTTCTGAATCCACAACACAAACTTATTACAGGAGCTCTATGGTACATGAAAACAAAACTTTACATAACGACTTATGACAACCAACTTATAAACGACATGGCCACGACTGACATGCATATCAGGAGGCGCCTAAAAAGGAGCTGGATGAGAGATCCCTCTTGAATCAAGGAAGCAACCAATGACCAGGAAGAGGTACTGTTGGGTGCTATCATTTATTATACCTGTAATGTCAATTTACCACAACAAATATGCTGATTGTCACTATCATGACAGGTGGGAATAGATATATAGAGTGGAAAAAAAATTGGTAATTATGCTAACCGGATATTTTGTTAACAAAATTATTATGTACTATTTCATTTGTTATGGCTCTTTCGGGTTATTAAATTTTTTTTCTTTTCAACTTTTTAAAGAGAAGTAATAGCTCTTCTTAAGATTTTTGAGGCGTATTTTCCACTAAGCTCGATGCTTCTCTTCCAAAGCAATGAAAAGAGAAAGTTGGATGTTGGTCCAATAGATTCATAGATAATTAAAATTCTTGTTGATCTTCTTTTTGGGATTCTTACTTTTTATTATACCTATCAATAGAGGTTGTAAGTTAAGAGATTTGCTTTCGAAAGTTGATTTTATTATTACAGTGTTTTATGAAGATCACGTTTTTGATATTTAAGTATCGTGTTCAGTGTTGTGCTTTCTACCTTAAATAATGTTCCTGTTTTAATAAAATTCTTTTTTAACACATCCATCGGTTTTAAAATTACTTTACACTGAATTTTTATTTTATTATTTTGTTATTGAATTGTTTTTACTATAAAAAAATACTTTAAACTATTTCGTGATATATGGTATAATAAGATATAAATGGAAAACATTCATCTCTTTATGTATCTTCCATAAATCTCAATATTATTACAGATAGTGTATCATTATCGAGTTTTCAAGGGATGGATTTTATATTATTAGAAATAAATTTGTTTCTAAAAAATTGTATTCCAATAGATATATGTAACTGTTACCTGTAGTTTCGCTAGCAAACATTTCTTTTCCTTCACTCCACAATTTTATTTACTCTTTTAAGAGTCTTATGTTTATTATATGGATCATTAAATTCATACAAGTTAAGTTAAATACTAAATTTCTTAAGAAGTATTTTATTTTCGTATTATTATAAATTTGCATACTTTAAAACATATAGAATATCACTTAAAATAATAGTTAAAAAATCAAAATCTCTCTCTCTCTCTCTCTCTCTCTCTCTATATATATATATATATATATATATATACACACACATACAGTGTGTGTGTGTTGTGTGTGTGTGTGTATTTGTGTATTCAGCGTACGGTAGGTTAAGAATACTTCCTAGAATATTTTAAGACAAACATGTTATAATTTTGTTGTAATCCCCCCTAAATAAAAAAGTTTTTCTGTTCTGTCATTAATCATTAAAAGTAATCAGTCCTCTTAAAATGGATAATTATTAATGATAAATATACTAAGATACATAGATTTAAAAAAAAACACAGAAAAAAACACGTGTGTGCTTTAGACCACACAATAGAAGTGAAAATATCATCAAGGCGAGATTGATAATATGAAGTATAGATTATAAATAATAGCTCATTATAAAGAGTATAAAATGTTGAACAATTTCCACGCTTACAGTATGCAGGTCCGATTTTAAGTTAATGAGATATTTTGATCCATATGTTCTATAAAACTCGTTATCGTTTGGTTTTCGACAATATTTTTTCCCTTTTCCCCTATCTAACGGCGTCGCGCAAGGATAACAATTTTGAATAATAGCCCATTACAGGGAAGATGAAATGCTGAATAATTCCCTCGCTTACAGTATGCAGGTCCAATTTTTCTGAGATATTTTAATCCATATATAATAACATTATTAGTCGATTCGAGCCGACTTTTTCGGAACGTTAACACTTCGGAAATCTGACGGATTAATCTAATTTAGTCTTCTCAAAAAAGTGCAAAACGCGACTAAAAAAGTTTTCATTATGAAAAAGAAATCTGGCTAAATTAACTTTCTTGTTTTTACTTTAGATTGTTTCTCTTCATATATATATATAAAGTTGTCTTACTGTGATTAGTTTTCTTAATAATCGTTTGAGATCTAACACGTTGTTAGCCAGTGGATGTGGACTTAGAAGTAAAAGAAAAAAAAAAATGAAACGCTGTATCAAATTAAGGCGTTATGTTTTGATTAAGATGTTTTTCTTACTGGATATGTGGAGAACGTATGTGTCCCGCCGGATCTAGATATCACACATCGCTGAGTTCTAGCGTATCATCTGGAAGCGGTCTGGGTAGTTGTGTGTATTCGTTTGTTCCGCGCCAGCTTCTTCAGTAATGGCCGTTCTCTTGGTGGATATGTTCCTTCTGCCTTTAAAAGCACAACATAATACAGTTGTAGATTAACACTATGCTTATAAACAATTCGCACGATGTTAACATAGTCCGTTGCTTAGTTCCCTATGGTAGGTTTGACGAAATGAAAATTATCTAAAAAAACTCGGCAAATTATTTCACAATGTCTTATCACTTCTAAGTAGTTATATATGAAATGTGTGTGGCTTACTATTTCTGCGAAAAATTTAATACGAAAATTGCTTCTTTAAGATTTTTTTTTTCCATTTTTATAAATAAACAGTAAAAAAAACAAATTATTCATCTTGTAACAAACTCGATTGCTTTTTTAAATGTCAAATTTTCGACTGATGAAATAGTAGCAATCGATTTGCATTATAACATACATAAAAAGTTCAAAACGGCACTTTAATTATTAATTATTCCAAATTACTATTTAGCTTGATGAATAATTAACAATGATTATTTTAATTTTATAATTTAATACCTATGGACTTTACAAAGTTACAGAACGCCTCCATATCATAGTTAGAAGCATATGTTATTACAAACAATCTCTGCATCAAGTCGTCAGATTTTGAAGATTTTTTTTTAGTTCTTTAGGTATTGTCATTATCTTTCAAGTAAGAATATAGTCCGTGGTGCAGACCCCCTTTTATCAAATTTTTAACATCCGACTGAAACTTCTTAAATAGCTTAATCTCATCGTAACCTACAAACATTTTTTTTTAAATCTCGTAATTGAGGCGTTTTTAATCTGGAGGTCGGCAAACCTTGTCTATTTAATTAGCTACTAAAAACTTTAATCGTAAGATAACTTGAGCATAAAGTCGATAAAAAGGTGGCCTTCAAAAATATTCAGCCATTTGTCGTGACCTACACCCCCAAATTGTCAAAATAGGGAGATTTTATAGTCCATAAGGCTCAATATTTTTGAAGGCCCACCTTTTATCTCGACTTTGTGCTTAAGTTATCTTACGATCCAAGTGGAAAGCAAATGGGTATTTACGAGTTTTTAGTACCTAATTAAATAGACAAAATTTTCCAACTTCCAGCTTGAAAACGATCCAATTCCGAGAATTTCGGTAAATAAAATATTTGTAGGTTACGATGAGATTAAGCTATATACGAAGTTTCAGCCGGATGTTCAGAATTTGATAAAAAGGAGACTAATATTGATAATTTTGAGCAACATAGCTACATAAACGACCATTTTCTTATTAGTAATTTGCTAACCAAATTCGGCATCCATCGTTGCAGCTTATCTCCAGCCTCTTTTTGGAGAAGTATGTTATACACATTAACTCATTTAGCTTTAAGGTGAAGACTTTAGGCAAGTTTCATTAAAATCATTACAAGCGTTTCGGCGCTACAGTATGTAGTGGTACGGGTTTTTCGTTCACCATTTTGAAACGAAAGGGTGGATGGTAATGTCGAGTTGAGAGGATCATCCTCAGTTGACCTCTGACTCTGATAAAAAATCACAATCAAAAACAATCGACCATGTATTAGTCTCGGAACAAAGCCGCAAACGGCGGACTGCTTATAGCGGATGGACAAGGTCAAGGTTTCGTATCGTGAAACGTTGAATGTAAATTTTGAAGATAGAGGGTCGACTTTTCAATTTTCTTGATCTCTAGAATGGTTCATTACTGGAAATAATAATTCTAAACAATTATTTCTAGAAATAGTTGGTTTTTCTTTTCTTAATTATTGTCAAATGGACTGATGAGTATGCTCTATCAATCAGGAACTCGACACAGTTAAGCAGACTTTCAATTTGATTGTAGTTCACTCTTTTCTTATAGGAGTTCTTATCACACTTTACTATCGGACTCCTAACTGCGATATGGTAGAGATGATGGATTGAGAAGAAGAATGGTTTGCTTGTCTTAACTATGTGATAAATTTCGAACTTTTCATTCCGCCTCAAATAGTTTGGTAAATTGTAGAGTAGCGCGTTGTTCCCTTCTCTGATTGGAGCACATCATCAGCAGATCATTAAAACCCAGACAATTAAAGTATGACGTGACTATTTCTTGTAGAGGGATTAATAAAAGATTTTAGGACTAACTGGCATTGTGTCAGAGTTAAGATTAGGAGCTAATAAGTATGACGTTAAAGATAAAATAATTTATATCAGTTTTTCGTCAGATATATCAAAAACTGTTATTTGAATATCTATTATTTAGATTTATATTAAAGTAAAAGAGAAGTGATTCTATATATTCTAGGGTTCGGAAAAATTATTTGGAGGAAAATACTTCAAAAATTTGTTTGCTGATTATAAAATACGGAAAATGTAAGCCAAATAACAATTGAAAAATTGAAATCCATCTTAATGCTGAATACATATTTTTTAGTGAAGCAATTTGGTTTTCTACTTTTTTAGAATTGGAACGGATTTAAAATTTATAAAAAGTTAAAAATACTAATTGTTTTTTTATAATTTAAAAAAAAATTACATAATACGTTGTATCAAATCACACCCAATGGTCTCAATAAAATTTTAAAGTAATATATGTTAACCATCTAATTTATTCCTAACTAATGATATTTTGATATATTATTAAATGCTAAGAAATAATAAACGCATCCAATCCTTAAAAATTGTAAATTTAATGTTAAAAATAGTGTCATAAATAATAATTACTATACTTTACATTTTTCTATAAATCGTTAATAAATCAAATAGCTCTGATATAGCTGACTAGTTATAGGGAAGACCGCTATGATTCAATTCGGCTCCCTTCTGGTCAATTAAACCGGGAAAGTCGTTCTCGAACCATGTTTAGTCACTCAGCTCGAAATAGCTTTGTTTACAGTGACACGGATCTTATAGGGTCCTTTCTTATGTATTTTTCCTCTCAACTTCATCTTTCCATAACTATCAGTCTACTAGCAGACTCATATTTAATCTTTTTTTTAATTTTAAATAAATCCTGACCCGATTTATTTTTCATTAAATGATGCATCATATCCCAAAAATATCGTGTAGTGTTTGCACCTTACAACTTTTTACAAGTTTTTTTTTAAGATGCATACCGTCGGTTTTTTGCAAAAATTTACCAAGTACATTTTTTATATAGGATTATTTATCAATGCAGAAATACGTAAGTGCGTGAAAAAGATACACACTCATCAAGTGGGAAAATACATCAAAGATCTTAATTATTTGAGTTTATGAAATGTCATTTATTGAATTTTTGTAATAAACCGACGATATGTTTAATAATCATAATAGTAATACTTTATTTATTCTGAGACGAGTCCTTTTAGAATAATACAGAAAGATATAAATATGGGCTAAGGAACCTCAGAGATACATAAATAAAAATACAGAGTAATTAAAAACAGTCATAGTAAAAAAATGAAAAATTATAAGCCACTTTCTAATTTTAATCAGTTAATAATAAAAAAAAAAATTAAAAAAAAAGGATAAAGTAAAAATAATGAAGAACGAACTAATAATTTATATACATATCTACATTAGTATCTATTTAGAATCGCGGAGAATGGATGGATAATAATTGATTGAACAGGCGGGATTTAAAGGTAGGAAGGGTATTGGATTGACGAACGTGAGAAGGGATAGAGTTCCAAAGGGATGAGGATCAGATAATGAAAGATCTGTCGAAAGCAGCGGTTCGGTGGGCCTTTATGCATAAATCAGAAGTATTACGTAATAATCAGAACGAGTATTACGGGAACGAACAGAGGATTTGAATTGAAGGAGCTCGGAGATGTATGAGGGACGGTGGGATTGGATAACTTGAAAGAAGAAGGATGCCAGGAAATATTTACGACGGTAGGAAGGATAAAGCCACTTCAACTCTGCATAAAAATAGGAAACAGAGGCATCCCTTGGTATCTCGAAGATGAATCGTACAAAGCAATTTATCAAACGTTTTAGTTTCGCCTCGAGATCCCCAGAGACGCCCCCATATACCTAACAGCAAAAGTCAAAGCGGGGCAAATTAAGGAAGTGACTAGGAGTCTACGGGTTTCAAATGGAAATAGGTGACGATAATAATTTAGACATTTTAGAGTGGAAATGGTACGGCGATAAATATTGGATACATGGTTTTTTACGGTAAAATGTGTTCATCACCGCCTTTCGAGAAACTGTTAACAATCAGCAGATGGTCTGATGAAAGTGATGGAATTGACTTATCAGGTTTGGAAAAGGATAGCCCCCAGCAGTACCTTTTACCTTGCTTGATTCAATTACCAATGGTTTGTTAAGAAAGGTCTCTTATTCAGCGCCTTTTCAATCTCCTCCTTGTATTGATGGACATTTCAGCTGAAGGTAATGCTCTCTTATTAGTTTGTTAATATTTCCTTGTGAACTCGTTGACAAGGAGTCCGTGAGTGTTGGTCAACTGTTGAAAGGTGGAAATCAGTATATATGGTCTTGTCAGCCAGGTACCAAGGCGCCTTAGTTATGATTCGTAGTATTTTTAATTGAAAAGTTTGGTGTTTTTGCGACTGAATGTTTCTAGCTTTACCGTTTGTCTGTGAAGAGTATAGCTATAAAGGTTTATTTATTTTTTTGCTTATGCATCTTGAATTTCGACTTCCCTCATGAATCTTCTAGCAGCTTTGGGCTATTATAGGCGACAGCTGTGATCGTTTGGTTCTCTTCACGCGTTTATTTCTCTTGAAGTTATCCAGATAACACGTGGTTTATAATGACTGGACGCGATCACAATTACTCGCTTTCTATCAGGCCCTTTCCTGAAGGATGGTTGTCGCTCTTGCAGTAATATGCACCCTGCTTGATGTACCTTTTAAGATTCCGCTTTGTCATAAACGAGGGCACTTCGCCGATTGTTTCAAGTATATGTATTAAATATACATATTCATTTTCTGTCTCAGTTGTAGTTATAAAGATTTGGAAAAAAAAGTGAGTAAAGCGGTTCGAATCGTCTGTTAATGGTCTTCTGTTTTATTTTAACCTTCTCTGTCAAAGGTAAGTATTTAAGATAGTATGCGGTGTCCATACTGACGAATTTATTAGTTTTCAATATAAATCGGATAGAAAGTATTTCTTCGAAGGTTAAATGTAATTTAAAAATGAAATTTCTGCTCCAATAGGGGCGTGGGTAAGCGAAATCTTTACAGTTCGGCTCTAAATAGAAATATTAATCTGGCACCATTTTATATGTTAAGATTTTAGAATAACTGCATTGTCACTTTTAGTATCAAGCAGCCAGTAGTAAAAAAAAAAAAATGTTTCTATTATTGGTGTTTATGACCGGTTGCTTCCGTAACAGTTTTTGTTAAGAAAGTGATATTATAAAGTTTGTATGTTTTTTTTATTAAGATTGTTCGAAATTATTTTAATTTATATGTTCTAATTTTTTTTGTTAATTTTTGAATTTTAAACCTCAGATTTTCGTGAGAATTTAGACAACGAGGGTCTGGGACACTGGAAACCTAATAGCCGATTACACACTCCTGTTGATAACTGGCACAAAAATGATCTATTTCAGTTGTGTTTTATTTATTTTTTTCTACAGAACACGACTCAATTTTTATTTTATTAATTTTTCAGAAAAAGTAATTGGGTCTGTTTTTCATCAGTGGGTGTTGATCACTGGTACAAGTAACTGTTGATTAGTAGAACAGCATGTTCCAGTGTTCAGCACCTGTCGGCTGATATAATTCTCCGTATTGTCCATTAGTTAATTAGCTAGCTTTATCAATTCATTTTGAAATTTTAGTTAACCAGTAGACAAGGGCATAGATAGGTGTCTCGGGATAAGGACTCTCTCCCACAGCACTGGGTTGCTCCTCCGTAATTAAAAAATAAAAAATACAAAATTAAAAAACAAAGCAAACGAAAACGTTTAATTACCTCGCCGGTCACGATTGGTGTTAAATGTTTATTTTAAAATTAAACATTAAAAAGTCTTACAATTGAACGTAATTGAATTGACTCACGAAAAAGTTGCTATGTTCGCCATATCTTTATTTCGATTATATGTTCGTCCATTTTATGATTGCCAATAGTTAGTTTATAGTTTATGATTGCTAATAGTTTAGTTCGTTAGAAGAAGAAAAAAAAATACATAAAAAGAAATTTCCATTGGGCGATATGTAATATCATATGAGGACTGGTGGTAGAAATAGGATATTGAAGGCCCTTATCGATGTTGTTATAACATTTTTGAAATTGATTTTCTAGCACAAGAGCGTATCAAATTTATTTTTTTTTCCTCTTTAAATTAATTGATGGAATTATAAATTTTTCTACCCCATTTAGTAACATTAATTGTCTAATTCCTGCCCATCTTCCTCATCAGAATTTTTCCAGTAATTTCCATTAAACCAATTATGCCATCCATTCATCCATAGATTTATTTGAAAATTCCTGGTCTTGGTGTGAGAAGGTTCTAAGGAATTTGGGCTAATTAAGTTACTGATTGAGAAGGGTTCCACGAGCGCTATTCAACTCTACTAAGGGATGGCCATGGATAGTCGATATTATCGAAATATCGATATTTTCCACTTCTATGTACTACATTATTTATGAAACAGCCAAGATGAATATGATTTTTTTTTCTAGCGATTTAATAAGATACGATATCGATAGTCGATAATAGCAAAGTTAATACTATCTATGGAAAAATATCGGTTATGGGAAGAAAAATATCGATTATATCGACTGTCTATAGCCATCCCTAATTTTGATTCCTCCAATGTCCTCACAGGACATGTAGTTAGCTACGTGAAAGGTGCTGCATTCGTAAACGCAAGGGTTTACTATCGTACCAACTTCCTTTCTACTTGTTAATACTTTTAAAACGGTCGCAAAGAAAAGTTAATTGAGGTTGAGGATGCTTGTTGAGAACCTAAGAATACTCCAATTCATAGATTCAATGAGTAAACGGAAGAGGAGAGCTTAGTAGGTAGTACTTCAAGTTAATGGAAGCCAGAGGTTTTCCAATCATCACTCAGCTTATCATATTCGTAGAGCTTGATGCGAATACGATGAGCTGCCCAAATCCATTCAATAACGAAATACTTGCCAGGAAACGTCTGAAGACATGTATGAAGAGGAACCCTAAGGGCTTCTGCGAGACATTCGAAGAATCAATAAGAAGGCAGTCCCAATTTACAGTTGTGCATCTCCAGGCATAGTTTCAAGAGAAGAGAACTGGGTTTTAGATATTTTTAAATTCATTAAGTTTTACATCGATATACCAGTCTAATCCTTAGAGCCGTTTTAGATAAAATCATAAAAATATGTGTATATCTACATTTCGTTTTTAATTATATCGTTCTCCTATAGATCGGTTTGTGAGCGTCTTCAGACATGTCTATTTAGTTTTCAAACTAGTATTATATTTTTACTTTCCTACCTATACTAGTTAAGGAAAGTATTGCAATTGGGTCAAATTTCCGATATGCGGTTTTTGATGGATCTATACGTTTCAGAGCCCCCTGAGTTGGTAAAACACATTTTTAGCCATTGGTCGGTCTCTCTGTGCCATGATTTTATAACTAATGAACCGATTTTTTTGCTTCTTTTTTTATTTTGTAGGGTTTTGACTACTGATGGCTCTGACAGAAATTCGGTGCTCCATGCGCAATAGCTTGCCCACAATAAATGAAAAACATGTTTTTCTATAGACTGTAGCGCAAAAACGGCTCTAACGATTTTGATGAAGCTTTCCTATAATGTCCTAATCATTGTTCTTTCAATTTTCGTATATAGACTAAATTCCCCAAAAATTCAGAAAAAAAAGTTATAAAGAAAAGAAAAATGTTTTGATGCCTTACTCACTAAGTATATGTTCTATGGTAAAATTTATAATACAATTTTTGAAAGTTAATTAAATTACCAACAATCTAGCCAGTATTAGCGATGAAACATCTTATTCTATTTTCTATTTTAATTTATTACTTTCCTACCTTTACTAGGTAAGGAAAGTATTGCAATCGGATCAAATTTCCGATATGCGGCTTTTGACGGATCTATACGTTTCAGATCCTCCACAGTTCGAAAAACACATTTTTAGCCATTGGTCTGTCTGTCTGTGCCATGATTGAAACTACTGGAAACTGGAACTAGTGAACCGATTTTTTCTATTTTTTATTTTATAGGCTTTTGACTACTAATGCATGTGACACAACTTGGATGATCCATGCGCATCAATTTTTTTTTTTGTTTCTTGATGGACATATGTAAAGATAAAAACTTTTCTGAAATAGGTAGGAAAGTCGTGTGAGTGGACCCACCAGATATTTGTTTCCCCGATCGCAATTTTCTCCCTTACTATATATTTCATATACGAGTAAGTGAAAGAAAGAATCCTTTATGTAATTCAAAATCCAATGTGCATTAAATTAATTTAATAACCCTTATTACTTAAATGTTTTTTGTTTTTTTTTGTTTAGTAACGTTATGTATGAACTAATGCAACTTCGCTGTCGCGGTCCAGTCATTCCTAGAGCTCGCAATTATGTCGTAATTTATTTCCTTGATAGAACTCTTGATAGGTTTAATTGTTGTTGATGTTAAGATTACCTTTAGGTACTTAATTGGTCTCCAGCTCTGTTATTAATTTGTCTACCACCTCATTAATACGCCTTCAACTATTGAGATAGGTTTTTAATTCTGTACAGTGTATTAATACGTGGTATAGAATAAGAATAGTAAACTAAAAAAGGTATTATTGAGTTATGAGACGGTAGAGTAGAGAAGATTTAACATAATAGATCTTATTTACTTTACTAAAATGTATGTTTTCATGTAAATACTAATCAATCTGTGGGTTTCAATTTTTTTTTTTAAATGCCAATCAATATTTATTACCTAAAATTGGTATTGATTTCATCTTGGTAATGAATGGTCATGGATAATTATGATCCATTATTATAATTCATATTGATAAAAGATTTTCAAAATTTAAGAAAGGAACCCTTTCCAATATTTTTCAATATTCAGATATTATAAGTAAATTTTAGGAATAGCTATTAGTAAAGCAAATAAAAATCCTAATGCCACAAGAATTATTACTTAATTTTTTTTGAAATATTAATCTTACAATTGTTCATCACTTATTTTTATGGAAACGTAAATTTTAGAATTCAATGATAGGACACTATTATAAATGCCCTTTGAGACAGATTGTAATATTTGTCAATAAACAAGTTAAAAAAAAAATGATAAGAACTATTGGTGATTAATCCACTAAAATTAGGTGATCTGTGCAGATCACAACAATTCCATAATTGTGATCTGTGTAAAACGCACTGGTACTCGCTTTGATAATAATTATGTCTTTAGATGATAATGTTTAAATGTTTTTTTAAACAGCATTTAAATATATATACTTTTTTGTCCATTTAGTTTTGGTATACTTAATAATGTCTTCCTCTTTAAAGATATTGCATTTAGCAGTAGAATAATCTACTACACTTTTTTTCCTGGCTGATATATTAACTTTATTATTTCTTAAAGGCATTTGTTTATTCTTACATTTTTTTTTTTAATAATTTAGAAAATCCCGTGATCAGGGCATTATTTTTTCTTTATTACTTTTATTATCTTTCCAGTCAACGTTTTAAACAGCATTTAAAAAAATATATTTTTGTTATTTATTTATTGGGTATTACAACAATCTGTCACTTGGACATTAGTTATGGTGAGGTAGAATAACATTCACACTATACGTACAGAAAAATGTAAAATAAATAAAAGCAAAATAATAATAATAATAATAACGATAAATAATAATCAAAAAGTTGAAGTAAGTATATTTTAATAATGAACTTGTTCCAATAGTTTCCTTGTCATGAAAAAATGAGGGAGAAAGGTTTTTGATATTTTGTAAATTTGTATTAAATCTAAATTAGTTATAATTGATTTTTATTATATTTTTTGCTAATAATAGTAGTATTATATGGACAAAAATGGATAAAATTATAGGCGAATCTCACATTATTCTTCTAAGAAAACAAACAAATAATTTATATGTTTTTAAAGTTTATGGAGGTTAAAAGTTATTTCTCATCTAAGAATAGCACAGATCCGTAACTATTGATTTTTTTTCCTTAATTTTTAATTTTTAACCTTTTAAGTTACCTTTTAACAATCCCTGTAATTTTAACCTTTTTGCCTTCAAGGTTAATCAGATTCCAAGGAAATTTAACTTTGAATGTAAATAGTTTTCTAAACTAATTTTTCTTTGCATCCAGACTAAGATTTGTATCTAAATTACTGTTTAAACTTTTAACTTGAGTACATTTTTTTTTCCTTTTCATGCATTTGAAATTTCAATGACTTCTTATGCTTCTTTCTCATTTTCTTCACAAATCTTAATTTCTCAAAACTATAGTAATTGAAATTTATATTTTGCTGTTAAGCTAATTAAAGCGGGACTAATTTAGATTGCGAATCGAACCGTTGCGTGATTGTTTCTCCCCTGGTGTGGCTCAAATTATTAGGAGCTTTGTCCACGAACCAGTCTCACTGCGGTATCGAAGGCCGGAGACTTATAGAACATGTTACTTTACGACTGCTTAACATGCATTATATTTCTAGTTATTGATCATGGAAATATGCCATATGTAGAAATATATGTTCATAGCAAAATAGAATCCTGGAAGACTTGTTCTTTTTCATGCTTAGCATTTGCCAGGGAATACAGAGGCTTTAAATATATATTTGTTATATTTCAACATTTATTTGCTATTTCCAACTGTTTTATGTTGGTAATCAACAAATTAAGTGCCTTTACAGAAATAATGAAATACAGGACAGAAGGACAGTGCTCAGCAGCACCTATTCACTGACTTGTTTCAATTATTTCGGTTGTATAAAAAAGGAGATCTCTCATCCAACGCCTTTTTAGTCTCCTCATATTCAGGGGTATGTCAGCTGTTGCTATGTCTCTTATTAATCTATTGTTATGCCCGTTTAACTTTGCATAAAATCGTTGTTAGTGGGTCGTTATCTGTTGGAAGATGGAAGGTAGTGTGTACAGTTCTGTTAGTAACTTACCTAGATGCTTTTGTTATGATTGTAATTATTATTATTAGGTTTGCTGTTGTAGGTGGGTCATTATCTGCAGCATGTCTCCATGTTTTTGAATAAGTATGTATATATATTCAGTTTCTGTATATTTGAGTTTTGAAGACTTTGAAAAAGCGAGTAGAATTCGTTGGGTTGTTTGTCAGGGGCCTTCCGTTTCATTCCATCATGAGGACCCATGTCATCCTTCTCTTGAAGGCGAGTTCAAGATACTGTACCAGGTCGTCTGAACGTGGTTGTTGTCAATATAATTTGAAGGGCAGGCATTTCTTTGGAGAGCTATATGTAATATTTTATTAATGCGTTTATATTTATCATGGTTAAATCGACTTGTTCATAGTTTGAAACAGTCCTGTAATTTAAGTAAGAGATCTTGAAAAGTTATTGACGCCTGTGTAGGATCTTGATTTCTATGAGTCCGAAAAATATAACTTTCAATTTCATGTAGGTTCATTTTGTTGTTACAAAAAAAAAATTAAATTTTTAAATTAATACAATCTTTATTAACATGTTGGATCTAGATTCCCTCCTGGACAGAGTAGAGCACTCATCCTAAATTTGTGTGTCACTGTTATAAAAACCATTAGAAGCTGAATTGGGTACATAAATCAAAGATTTGTAGTGTTTTTTTTGCAGGATGAAAAATGCCTCTATCCTTTTGGTTAAGATTCATGTACTCCTACCAGAAGTTTGGAATTTACTTAATCGTGTGTTCAGGTATTAGCTATTCGATTACCTAGATTAGAGAAAACAGTAAAGTGTGTGCTTTAGACCACGCGATATAAGTGAAAACATCAATAAGGCATGATTATAATAATATGAAATATAAATTAAAAATAATAGCTCATTACATAGAGGATTGAATGCTGATCAAATCACTCGCTTACAGTATGCAGGTACGGTATTAGTTTCTGAGATATTTTAATCCATACCTTCAATAAAACTCATTACCGTTCGGTTTTCAACACTATGTTTTCCCTTTTCTCCTCTCTAACACGGTGTCGCGTTAAGGTACAATTTTGAATAATACAATGACGATTAAATGATGAACATTTCCCTCGCTAACGATGTTCAGGTTCGAGTTTTACTTTTTGAGATATTTTAATCTATTAACTTAAGATATTTAATGAACTGATCGACTTCCGCCGATTTTACCCGATCGTTACAAATCGGAGATCTGACTCAATCTAATTCTCTTCTTAAGTTTTCACTTAAAAAATTACAGTCTGTAAAATAAAATAAGAAATCAAGATATAATCATACGATTATAATATAACCTTAAATTTAACAATAATGTTTTACCTAATTATAATTTTAATTATTGTTCTTACTTTTTTTTTCGTGAAAGCTTGAGCTTTTTATTTTTAAGTCTCATTCCTCCTTTCAACCGGTCGTTAGTAGTGGAACCTCGTAAATTTGCCGAGGTAATGTGACGTTTGACTATTGCATAGAAATTATTACATTACTTTCGCGTCGTCTTTGTTCATGATTTATGTTCCTCAACATTCATCTGCATTCTAAATGTCTTCATGAGAAAGTTAATTGAGATGTGTTATGCAGTCTCGTTGGCTTCGTCATCACTCAGCAATTTATATCTAATGCTCACTGCAATAGTATGTAAATAAGTGACATTAGAACAACGCAGAATTTTTTTAACTAGTATATCAACTATATAACTAGTATATATAACTATATATAACTAGTATATCGGTATCAGAGAAACATGCTTGTTCGTCCACAAAGTATAATAACTTCATACTTTATCACGACTGGTATAGTAATTATTTACGTAATAAGTAATTTGGCTGTTCTCCTGAAAAACAGTTACACAGCTAAGCATTTATTAGAGAATAGAAACCATATCTGCATATTTTTTTTGTTGCACTGTTACTCTGTTAGTGCAAAAGGTCGTGTGTAAAATTTTTCCATTTTTATTCTAGTTGTGTTAAAGGTAAAGTTTTTTAGTCTAATTAGTTTTTATCCTGAAAAATAGCTAAGCAATAAAATACAGTTAAATGATTATTAGAGTATAGAAACCACATCTGCATATATTTTTTAATTATTAAAAATATCAATAAGTTACCTTCTATATTATCCCAACTGCCCAAGGGATTATGGGCTCATTCTCCTATATTTACCTTTTAAATGGATTTTTAGTTCTTTGAAGACTATTGTAATAACAATATCGCTACTGTTAGTGCAAAAGGTCGTATGTAAAAAAATTCCATTTTCATTCATATTTGTGCTAAACGTGGCATTTTTTAGTCTACGTTGTAATTAGTCTTGCTAGAATGGAAAATAAAATTGGGAAATTAACTATGAAACCATACTAATAAATTATAAAGAAATAATAATTTTGTATGCTTTCCTTTGAAACACTCAAATACTTTTTAAATTTTCTCCTTTTAATATTAATTTTATTCTTTTAACCGTATGTTTAAATTATATTCCTGAATTCATTAACCTTTTATTTAAATGTTTTCGTTAACTTATCTCTTTCTAATCTGTAATATTTAATTTTAATGGTTTTTGTCAACTTTTCTTCTTGTACTTTTTAATATTTAAACTATACTCTTTAACTTCTTTTCTATTAATATTAATTTTTATTTTTTAAAAACGTATTTTTAGCTTTCGTTCTTAAAATTATTAATCCTTTATTTTAATCGTCTTTGTTTACTTATTTCCATTTAATCTTTAACTTTCAATTTTTATAACTTTAATTCAATTATACTATCAGATTCATCTGTAACTATTCTTAACTTACTAAACTTTATATTGTATTTGTTAGCTGTAGTTTTGTTATGTATGTAGTAGTTGATCCAATTGTAATATAGGTCGAAGATGACCCAGGTGCTTGAAGAGCCCAAAACATTAATAAATGAAATAAATAAAACAATCGATTTTGACAACGACCTTTATGTGCTAACTTTAATTTTTAAAAACTAGACATTTTATAAGTATCCCATGGCAACCATATCATCTAAGAGGTTTTCGTCAAGAATTATAGTTTATATAAAAAACGGTCAAATTAGGGGCTTGATAAAAAATGGGTCTGATAGTTCCTATACCAGATCTATGGAACTATACCAGATCTTGATGTCCGCATCAAAATTTTTAACAAAATTATCCCCTCTCGATCCGTCGACTTATGAAAATATCGTAGTTTTACAACCTCTCGATTTTTTCAAAGAGTTTTATTAAATATATTTCAGGATATCAAGGATCGAAATTGGAAATCTTTATGAAATTCCATTTTATTTGATACCTTATTCATTAAAATCCATCTCTCTATTAACGTACTATATATATGGCTTAGTTTTAATAACTATTAATAATATAATCGAATAATGTGAATTACATGATGGTTAGTTTTTTCTTTCTTTTCCATGTTAGTTTTGCTTGACTTTAGATTATGGTTTATAAAATAATCATTCAATCAGTTTATTTTTTGGCCAGATGCAATTTTTTAAATTATAATTTTGGAAATTAACGATAAGATCCGATTAACCCTCTGGCATATATATTCCATCGGAAATGAGGTCCGAAGCCGTTTGTTTGTTGTTACTCCGAAGTTCGCTCTTATTATCCTCTAGTTGCCAAGGGATGACCCTTTGGAGTCGGAACTATAATTAAAGTCTATTGTCCCTTAAGTGAACCCGCCCTTTGTCTTCAGTCTTAAATTACGAAGGAGAGCGTTTGAGTTTTAGAATCTTAATATGTTATATAAATTGCTTATGTGTGCATGATTGGTTTTTATGTTTATTTTTCCATATTGATACATAGGCATTAGATTATTATTGTAATTAGATGATGGGGAAATGAAAGTTAAATTATTTGAACCTCTCAGTTGTTATAGTGACTAACTCCAATTTCAACATTTTTGAGTAAAGTCTTTTCAGTGATATTTCTAGTTAAAAAATTATAATATCTGTACAGACAGTAGAACTGTGAATGAAGGTATAAATTTTCCTTCTAGAAATATCACTAAAATGAATAATTAAAAATGTCGAAATTAGAAATTGTCATTATGTCAACTGAAAGGTTGATTTACTTTCTTTTATTTTTAATTGAAAAAAAAAAAAAACTGACTTGTACTTATAAACCAGGTTCAAATTATTTATTTAAAAAAAAATCTACATTTTCAGACGTGTTCATGTTTTTTTTTTTTTACTTTTTTAGAATTAACAAACTAACTGAAAATGATTCGTTTTAAACGTTAATCAATTAAATTATTTTGTTAAATGATTATTTCTAATTAAATAATAATTTTAAGTAATATTATTTGAGGATGATAAATAGAATTTGTATTACAGATTATTTTATTAGGCTTGTAGAGGTTTTGATTATATCATGTTTATCATCATCAGATCTAAGAATAAAAAAAAAAACTTACATCAGAAATATAAGGTACAGACAGAAGTATATTAATGTATATAACTGATATTTCTGATGTAATTTTATTTTATTTTTTTTAGCCTTGATGACATGAATGGGTCGAAATTTAGCAAAATTAATAAGCAGATTTTGACTTTTTATCGTCCTAATAATTTTAAAATAACAGCCAAAAAATTAATTCATCTTTAAGTAATATTATTTGTTTAAACATTATGAATTGATTATTTAATTTACAAAGCTAATATATAAAGACTATCTTTTGATCTTAAAGTAAATAATAAAAAATTAATTTTTAATTTTCTCATCTATGGTGTGAATGTGTTCACATAATCATTGTCCACGTGAAAGATTGTTATATTTATAAATATGTAAAAATATATTATAATTTCTCGTATTGGATGAACATGAATTTATATAATACAATATCAAGGTCTAATATAATATTTATTTATATAACTGAACTCCTATTCTTCTGAAGGTAACATTAGACTGGCCTACTTACAAATGTACATACGTACGTATTTCTAAATAGTTTGGCTTTTTTAAGGGACCTGTCCATAAATAATTTTGATAAGCATTTGATAGCTTATCATGAAATGCTACCTTGAAGAGGCCCATTTGTTACGTTTTGGGTTAACCCTTGTTTTAAATATACCTTAGTCATTTTTTAACCGAGTTCTTCAAAGAATAAAACGTATTTTAATTATATCCTACTCTGTTTCACCACTTGTAAAATTTTATACGATTTATAAATTTGGATTTGAACTTTAATACACCACTATATTTAACCAATGTATAATAGCAGTATATTCTGTTTTATTATACACTAGCTTTACCCGGCCACGCGCTGCTGTGGCTTAGCCTGGCAAAATGAAAAAGAAAGAAAATAAAAAGCACATATGAGTAGATTAGTACATCTGTCATTTTTAAAAAGTTGGGAAACAAATTTGTCTGTAAAATGGCTTCAATTCAAACTAATTCTAATGATTTTATTTCTCATGATTCAAATTGAACATTCATAATCATCTGAGTAAATACGCCGTCATTCATAATCATCAGAAACAGTCTGAGTTGAACTTATAAAACTAAATTTAAAAAAAAAAAAAAACGTATAATAGCATTGACCTACAAAAGGAGAATCACATAACTTCTTCAAATGATAATTTCAATTACTGTAGTAATTATAAAATTGTTGGTTAATCAATAATAAAAAAAGAAATGCTAGACGACCTTCGGTAGTGAGGAAGCAAAAGGAAATGGCCTTTTCTGAAGAGAAAACAGTAAATGTTTAAAACTCTGCAAAGAACCGTCCAATTTCGATTTTTTTTTTTGTTAGCATTTCAGAAATCTTTCAAATAAATGTGGGTATTATCAGTCAAAAATTGTGTACTTTTTTAGTTATCGGGAAATAGAATATTGAATTCATCGTAACATTTTTCAGCTTGTTTTCGGGAAAGTATGTTATACACATAAATTAAAAGGGTTTCAAGGGGAAGACTTTAGCCAAGTTTCGTTTAAATTGGTAAAGCCGTTTTGGCGCTACAGTTTATAGCGACACATTTTTTTGCGGCTTTGAACAGAAAAAACATTTACATTTTTATTTCTTTTACATATATAAAATTATCGTAAGACAGAAGTGCTATGCCAGAAACCTTCCCAGGAGTGTACGGAACAACTTCCCAAAGTTTCATGGCGATCGGTTGAATGGTTTATTAATGCACTAAGGACAAACAGACGGACAGACAGACATACATTCATTTTTATATATATAGATTTACAAAATAAATCTGTATATATTACATAGACTTTGACACTTTCTTCAAATTAATTTCTGCATAATGTTTCTGGAATAATTTTCTGCTTCAAATTGAATTGTAATGTGTTAACACATTGTGACATTCATACCATCTATAAAGAAAATTAAATAATGAGCATCATATATAAAACCACACAGATATAATAATTAAACTATACTATATCTATAAAATAGAAAATAGAATATTTTTTCCTATTGATAGATATGCATAATATTCACGTTCCGCAAGGACCGCCGAGGTAAGCTAAGGCAGAATACGATGTGACTCGAGTGGTGATTAATTGAAAATTAGTAAAGGATAAGAACACATAAGCCGCAGACTTGATAAAGGCTTACTTAACCAAACTTCTTGGGGTCAATGCCCCCTTAATCTTAAGGATTATAAGATTAGAATGGATAGAAATCCTACTTCATTACATTCAAAAAAAGAACCTCACATCTATCTAAATCTATTTAACTATTATTATAAACGGAAGGGCCTCGGTAGGATTTATGCAGTTCTCAAAAGAAAAATTTTTCTTTAACAAGTTAGACTTTGAATGTAAATAATATGCTTCTTTGCTGATTTAAATGTACCAGTCTTTTCTAGATTGAATAACAGTGCCCTCTATCGACAGCAGTTTGAAAAAAGTTCCCAAAAAGAAATCTTAAAATGCCTAATAGCCCGTGGTACAGACCCCTTTTTATCAAATTATTAACATCCGCTTGAAACTTCGTAAATAGATTCTTGTCATCGTAATCTTCAAAATTATATTTACCAAATTCTCGGAATTGGGCCGTTTTCAATCTGGAGGTCGGCAAACTTTGTCTATTTAATTAGTTACTAAAAACCCGTAAATACCTATTTCCTTTCCATTTCAATTGTACGATAACTTGAGCACAGTGTAGAGAAAAAAAGGTGGCCTTAAAAAATATTGAGCCGTTTGGCGTGATCTACACCCCCAAATTGTCAGGATTACGAGGTTATATAGGCTAAATTGCCCAATATTTTTGTATGCTACCTTTTTTATCGATTTTGTGATCAAATTATCTTACGAATTTTCGCAAATAAAATACTTGTAGGTTACGATGAGATAAAGCTGTTTATGGAGTTTCAGGCGGATGTTAATAATTTGATAAAAAGGGGTCTGTACCACGGACTATAACTTCGTTGTTTCTATAGTGCTGTTGAGATCAGTGTGTCATGTCTTCCTACTAACAGTTTTGCTAAGAGTGAGTTGAACATTTATGTTATGTTATCTTTATAATTGAATAAAAATTTTGTAATTTTGCTGAGGCATATCTATTACTGGTACGGATCCCCTATACTGTACAACAATTAAATTTCGTGGAGTCCATCACTATTGCAAAAAGGTTTTCTTCTTCTTGTTTTTTTTTTTTTGGATTGTGATTATACCTGCATAACTGAATGTGTTTTCAATTTCAAGTGTTAAATTAGAAAAAGGAGACCCTAGAGATCCTAAATGTCCAACGGTGAAGTTTATAAATATAATAATTATGGCGGCATAAGCCAAAAATTTCTCTAGCTATGTTCATTTGTGGAGCGCTTACCCTTATAGTAATAATAATAATAACAAATATTTAACGTGACGGAAAAAAGTAAACACTAAAGATATAATATTAAAGAGGGGAATATATATTTTTTACATGTTGAAGTAAATCATAAATTTGTTTGTCCTTATTTACTCAGTAAATGATAAGATGATTTTTTTTTTTACTTTTATTCTGATCCTTTTTTCTTAGTTGCCTTTAAATAATTTTTACGTTCACTTAATGTTGTTAGCATTCTGTATCAATGACTCTTGATTATTGATTATCAAAGTACATATATCTTCCGTTTTCTTTGAATTTCACGGTGATATCTTCAGATCTTTTACACGATTTATCCTCCGCTCCTCATGAATGTTAGATGTAGACAAGAACTTAGATCTGGTGGCAGTTTGAAGTGGAGCATGGAATTCGGTCTAGTATAACCGGCGCCCCTTGTTCAATCAATATGCCTCACTGAGTAGTTTACTCTATCAACTTATGTGTGTATGTGTGTGTTTGTATGCAGGAATTAGTTAATATCTTATAATTTAAATTAATTAACTACTTTATTATTAATGAATTTTTTAAAAACATTAATTGGTTAAGCGGTTCCTACTTCGGTTTTCTGAGATTGTGTTTTATCTTGATTTTTTGTTGTTAAATTGAACATCAACTAAAATTTCTACTTTCTTTTACTGTAAGTTTGACTTCATAAGTTTTGTTGTTTAATTAATAAAATATGAACGTTACTGACAACTGGTGGTAAAGAAGTGTTTCTGAGTAGTATATTTATTTTTAATTTGCTGACTGCTTGGGAAATTAGATATATGTGTTCTTTTTGTTATTTTAAAGGGTTAAGGACGTATGGATACGAGGCCGGCAAGATTTGCATTTACCGAAATATTCATTCGTATTTATAATTATTTTTTCTTTATTTAATAATTAATTATACCTGAATTTATTTGAGGTATTTATTTGTGCATGAAAAATTACGATTTTTTTATTGTCTTAAACCTTGAGTATTCAGAACGAAAGAAAGAAAGAAAATTCTATGTATTTTTTTTTTTTTTAAGTTGCGCTGAATATTGCGCACAGTGAAATTTTCGAATTGATTTATAATGCCGGCTTTTTAGCGATCAGTGAAAGGTATTTCTTAATTGGTGGATAGGTAAAAATTCCAGGGCTGGCTTGGATAGTTCCTAGAACCGTCGATAGAGAGCAGCTCCGGTAGGGTCTGTACCTGCTGCTATCTAGCGGTGTAAGTGAGAACTCATTGCTAGGGCAATATTGGATGTATTGGGGTATCCACTGAAAACATCTGAAATTACATCTTGACTTATAATTGGTGCAAATAATGATATTGAACATTAATCTACCGTTATTTAATTAAATCAATTTAATATTTCAATTTTACTATAGTTTGGTTTTGATTTTTCAAGATTTAGATAATAGTAATTAAATCTTGTCGATAAAGACAAATGAAAAGAAATTGTGGATGCTCCAGTGGGATTAAATGGAATTAATAATAACCTCATTTGCTTTAATCTTTTTCAATTTATTTTTATTTTTATATTGTTCAGTCTTAAATAGTTATAAAACATTTTTTACTTTCCTACCTATACTAGGTAAGGAAAGTATTGCAATCGGGTCAAATTTCCGACATGCGGTTTTCGACGGATCTATACGTTTCAGAGCCTCCTGAGTCCGAAAAACACATTTTTAGCCATTGGTTTGTCTGTCTTTCTGTGCCAAGATTTTCTCGGGAATTACTGAACCGATTTTGTTGCTTCTTTCCTTGTTTTGTAGGGTTTTGACTACTGATGGCTCTGACAGAAATTCGGTGCTCCATGCGCAATAGCTTGCGCGCAATAAATGAAAAATATGTTTTTCTATAGACTGAAACTCAAAAACGGCTCTAACGATTTTGATGAAACTTTCCTATAATGTTCTAATCATTGTTCTTTCAATTTTCGTATATATACTAAATTCACCAAAAAATTCAGGAAAAAAAGTTATAAAGAAAAATGTTATAGGGCCTAACTCCCTAAGTATATATTATACGGTAAAATTTATAATAAAACTTTTGAAAGGTAATTAAATTACCAACAAAACAAAACAAAAAAAATCATCGGAATCGAACTAGTATTAGCGATGATACAGCTTATTCTATTTTTTACGCATTTTTTTAGCTTATTACTTTCCTACCTATAATGAAATTATAGAAATTATATAATGAAATACCTACAATGCTATATAAAAATCGTTCATTTTGGACAACTATTAACGAAGTTACAGCTATTCAATTTCCAATGTAAGATTACGGTTTCATATCCTGGTGTCAGAAAGAGGTGAATGAGAGAATAAAGATGACTAAGTGAAAGTAAGAAAATCTGTTGCCCGCATCACACAACCTTCACTATTTCCTATACTTTCAACAGAAATTATTGTTTGTCAATACTAAGCTATGCCAAAAAGTTTTTGATCAGCAATATGAGGAAGTATTGACATTTTTACATTGCCGGTTTACATTGCTTTAGTTTATCAAATAAATCTTACTCAAATCTTATGTTTGATCAATATTCAGGAAAATGTATCTAGTTCAATTCTTTTTTGTTTCTTCATGAACATATGTAAAGATATAAAAACTTTTTGAAATAGGTAGGATAGTCGTGTGAGTGGACGCGCCAGATTTTTTTTTAAAACATTCTATATTAATAGAGTTATGCCTAATAATCATGGATACATTTTATAACATCAAGTATTTATTAAGGGTGGATGAGAAGACAGTTATTTGTTAATAAGTTTACGTTTCAGTACCTACATAAAAACGGCTGGTAATATATTTTGACTCCTTAAGTGGGACAAAGCATCAACACGGAAAAAGTTTTTTTTTTGTTGGTCCTAATGAAGGCTCATAAATCTTATGACGAGGATAAATGGATCTTTAGTAGCCTCTGGGAAATGTAGCCATTTGAACTTAAGGTATAAATGGTCGTTACCATTTATTGGTAGCGGACGTGCTGCTCCACATAACGAGCAAGACAGACATACAAGATCAGAGAAACAAGGTTTTCTGTTAGATATATATAATATTCTTTATTTTTCATTGCATTAAGTAAATAGAACTTCACAAAAAAAAATTACGAGAAATTAAATAGATGATTCCTTAATACTTATTGCTTACTTACTGATTAAACTACTAAAGTTTGAACTAAAACATTAAAGTCTGTTAATAACAAATAAAATCTAGAATAGCTCATCTTGGCAATTTTGTTTATTTTCTAGATTCGGGCACGTTAAAACGATTTTTATTATTTTATTAAAATTTACAATTGTAAACATATATACAACCAGTAAATCTGCTATAGGAATATAACATGAAGGTACTTGTGAAGAAGCTACCCATCGGTAACGCTTCAAAGATAAATTAATTTAGGAGGTCCCTTAGCCATCTTCTTGTCAGGCGCCTCGGAGGGTCGTCAGGAAATGTGCTGGATGAAAAGTTACAAACTAGAGGATTGGGGTGACCAAAGAGTTTGGAATTAAAAGAGGTATATATAGTTCGGGCCAAGTCTTCCACAAGAGGAATGGTTAAAACAAGAAATTTATTAGTAAATAAGTTTAAGTTTAAATATTTCTTGTCCTCACTTTTGACATTGCAACAAGACATAAACCTTATTTTCATACGAGTATTGTGCAGCGGACTTAAAATTACTGATACTTTCTACGTTGCCCTCCTTTTAAAATATAGTATTTTTTTTTATAATATATATTTTAGAGTTTTTTTTTTTTACTTCAATAATATGCATTTAAATTTATCTTTAAACAGAACTATTGTTGTTGACATTATTCTCCAGAAACTTTGTTATTTTTGCACGATGTAAGGCACCCGCTATACAACCTTAACTGTCCGGTAAGTCATATCGTCAGAAGTGAGTTATATTTAAAAAGTGGAGTAAATAACAAGAAAACAGGAAATTTCGGAATAATAAACCAATTGAGAATAATCGAGTGAGCAAAAAATTGATTTTATTATAAAAAATTATCACAAATAACAGTAATACTTAATCAGGTTGAGAGGATAGATTCAACCCGACAAACAAACTATATTTACGATAAGTGTGTTGACAATGGAGCTACTATGTTGTATGTATCGATATTGACTTAGTTGCCACGATTGATAACTAATAAAACTGTTTTTTTTTTTTTTTAGAGGTGTGTTCAGCTAGGAGTTTCACTTAGAGCTGAAATCTGAGTTCTCTCTGAAGTGAAACTCCTAGCTGAACTCACCTCCCGGAAGAAGACCTGCAAAGTCGGGTCGAAACGTTGTCTTTTAATAAAATAGTTTTGGCACTATTTAGCCAATTTATGACCGTCGCCCCGGACCATCCCCTTCCTTTAGTTTTTTTTTTTAAATTTAACTTTTTTATTTCCATGGAAGAATAAAGCTAAACGTTTTTAGACACAACTATTTAGTTGGTAAAACCGCCTCCACTAAACAGGATATGTAAGTAGTGGGAAATAATTAAAGGAGTGATAGCAGACCTCAAGAGTTAAAAAAAAGGTGTTAGAAGCGACATGGCTTAGTCATGCTAGGACCCAATCAATTTTTATTACGAGCTCATGGCCGCAACATAATCTTGCACCACGATTTCAGAAGACATTTTTCATTGTTCAAATTGCTCTTTCTGAGTAATTCAATTTTGTCACTAGGGTCTGCGCGGAATGGCTTGTCTGAGCCTCCCCCAGATGAATTCTGACCCCACCTAACCTGGTAGAATCAATAACCCTTGACCGGTGGTTGCTACAAGCACCTGTTGTCTGGAGGATTACTGCTCCGCTGCATCTTGCCTAAACAAACCTGTCTCCACGTTTGCTTTGAGGAAGTATTTAATAAAGCTTATGAACTTACAGTTTACCTTACTTAGTCTGCAACTAATCATATCAGTAAGATGAAGTATATGTATTTAATAATTCAATAAGGTTTATTGCAAAAAATCACTACCAATTAGATGCATTTTCTATGGAGCTGAACTTTTAAGAACGCTATATGCCCCGCACATCATAACCTCCGTGCCTTCATATCGTGGGATATTGATTGTAAACCTCTTTAGTGTGTTAAATATGGCAACCTGCACATTCGATTGGGATCTTGTTAAAGCTGGTATTAATTTTGTAAATGAGCTGGGGAGCTAATTATGAGATTTTCATTATCTATTTACTAATTCTGTTTTAAGTGGAATAGAACGTAAGAACCGATGCGGAAGGAATTTGAAAAACGTGTGAACAGGTGATCTGTTTAAGTGATTTTTTTTTCTAATAAATTTATGACGGTCACATTTTTGTAAATCATGTTTATATATATATATATATATATATATATATATATATATATATATATATATATATATATATGTATGTATGTATATTTGTATATATGTATATATGTATGTATATTTGTATATATGTATATATATGCAAGTGAAAAAGAGTCCTTAAAAATTAAAATCAACTAGTGAATCCCAAGTGATCACAGGGTGATGTTTGGTTTCAACTTATCATAAAAAATATACGATTGATCCTCTTCACTTTCAAGTGGCTTTCAATTAAAGATGAATATTCACTTTTGAATGGAAAGCTTTTTGATGTGTAATTCAATTGGTTTTAATATTACAGCTTCTAAACAGCTTTTCAATAGTTAATATGGTAGTGAGCGACCACACCGCACTAAAATATACGTAACTAACATAAGTGTTACAGGAAGCTAATCCAATTTTTGTAAACATCAATGAAAACTCTCACACATATCCTTCGTTCTCCACTTCGCTGACTTTGTTTACTCAGAGATCAGCTGATTCGTGTTGGATCGATGTCTATGGGGCTTGTTTCAGGGGTAGCAGCTGATTTTCATTGAAATTATCCAGTCTCTTGGTGGAATATTTATCATTTCCATAATAAAATGAGATTTCTAAAATAATTTTCAGCTTTAATGAAGGTTTAAACTGTAATTAGTTGATACCGAAAAATTTTAATTTGATTTTACTACTTTAATTTTTTTTTTCTTTTTAAATAACTTTTAATACTCTTTCTTGATGCTCAAACAATACTTTTACATTACAGAAATCAAATACAAAACACAAGTACTTTCGTATTGAGGCTTGACTTTTATTTAATAGTTTCAACTTTTGCTGACAGTATAGGACGAAGTTACTATTACTATACAATTGGTTTTATATTCTAGTGCTTGAAACTAGAGTTATACGATAATTCCTGAGACTGAGATATTGATACATCGATGAGATATTGAGCTGGGAAGGTAATTATGAGGTTTTCATTATCTGTTTACTAATTTTGTTTTAAGTGGAATAGAATGTAAGAAGCGATGCGGAAGGAATCTGAAAAACCTGTGAACAGGTGATCTGTTTTTTCTATTTCTGATTTTTTTTTTCTAATAAATTCATTTGATAACCCCCAATAAACTTTGATGAGAGACATTTTCGTATTTCAAATTGATTTTTAATTACTTTTTCGAGGTTTTATTCTTCTGTGCACCTTAATATAGCCTCCCACAGATTATCTTGTTTATATTGTAAATTTTACGCAAGTATACAAGTGAAATTTTAGCAAATCCAACAAAATTACATTAAGATGTTTTTACTTAAGAATGGACCTTTCCAGTTAACGGAATGACTTAAATTATGAAAATAAGAGACTTGGCTTTATCTGACGTACCCATCAATACAAGCAGACTAAAAAGATGCTGGATTAGTGATCTCATACCTTAACAGATCATGGTAATTGATAAAAGCTATGAAAGAAGTACTGCTGGGTGTTATCCTTCCTCATTCATGACATGTCAGTTTCGTTTTAATCAGACCGTCTGATTGTCGGCAGTTGCAGATTAATATTTGAAGATAAAAACAAAAACAAAAATAAAAATTGTAAAAATGTTTTAATTTTTCTGATGAAAAAATGTTTGATTCCTAATTTTTTAATATTTATTGTCTTCTGTACTTTTAACCCTTCTAACCATACTTGCTATATTTAACTATGCAAATTCTTTTTAAGTTTTCGAAAACATATGACAAACATGCCAATTTTTTTTTGTATATTTTAGAATGAATAATATTATTTTCGAAAGAGAAAATTAAAATCTCAATCTGTCAACCTTTATCTTGAATCATAAGAATTGAATGATTTGAGCATGTTGGTAACATGAGAGAAGGGTATCTTTATGTGCCGCGGTTTTTTTTTTCGCGATTGCAAAAAATAGTTGTACTCCTATTAAACATAAATAAATTACAAAAGCCTTATGTTCGTTATTTTAGCATTCATTCTGTTAAATATATTATTATGGAACGAAAGCTACAAGACATTTGCCCCTTCTATAGGCCGGGTGATTATCCCGCATAACTTCCCAGTTAGACAGTGTGGTATTCAAGGCGTTACTTCCCTTATTTATTATTTAATTTAATATATATTTTCTTTTAGAGTGAAATCTTTGAAAAAGATATTTTTTAAAAATATCAGCACATTTTTCCAACCTTTGGTGTAATAAGATGTATATTAATAAATAGTATTTTTAATTTATCTGACTTGGATAACTGCCTTAATTGAAGGTTTAGCAGCTAATTTTAATATACAAATTATAAAAATTTGATATTGTCCCTATAAAAATAAATAAAAATATAGTAGGAAAAAATTTAGTTTGATATTGTGTATTTTTAAGTGCTTTGACATAACAGGCTGGTTGGCAACGAACTTAGCTGCCAATCCATCTTAATAAGGTTTAAGGAAGTAACCTGCTAAACAAAATAAAGTTAGCAGTTGATTTCAGTTGAAGTTAGCATTTGAGTTTGACCTGGCATAGTAGAGATTGGATCTATAATGGCAAAGTTGGTTGTCAACTCTTACTTTTAATTTAGAGTTTCAAACACTGCTTTATTTCGGATGAAGTCGTGAGTATAGAGTACGTATGTATAGTTGTGTTTCGTAAATGGTTGTGTAAACTTTTGTTGTTTACGTACCAGAGAGCTGCTGTTATTAGTTGTGAAATTTTGGACTGAAAACATTGTAGTTTTTGTAAGTCAGTCGTTTTTGCTAACTGTATATCTGTGAGGCGTTTATTCAAATTGGCTTAAGTAGGTATGTGTATGTATATAGTTTTTGTCTTATTTGCAATTTGAAGATAAGAGAAGATGTTTTTAGTCGCTTGTCTAATTAAAGTGCTTCGTTTCATTTTTATGTGTGGGCCCCAGGTCATTATTCTGTCGAATATTAGTCGAGATAGCGTACTGCGCCTCGTCGATGTGTTAATGTCATCTGCTGTGTTTTGTCATGACTTAATCCTATTTTCAAAGTAAGTTTCAGTTTTGGAAATTATTTAGTGATATAAATCAAGTGAAGCTTGACTAGGGTTATGATGTTTTGTTAAAATTGCTGAATCGTCAGCGTAGGTAGCAGTTAATATTTCGGAGTGTTTAGGTATGTCATTCGTTTATGTAATAAACAGTAACGGAGCCAGTATCGATCCTTGAGGTGCTTCTGCTAACACGGGTCGAATTGAGGATGTTTTTAAGCCAGATAAAAATCTTTCGATAAAGAAAGCCTGGAGAACGAGATAGTATGTGTGAGGTAGTGCAGTTTTGAGTTTAAACAACAGTCCCTGGTGCCAAACTGTATCTAATACCAGTATACATTCAGAATTTTATGGACTTATTATCAAATATGCTATAATATGCGTTATAAAATTTGACTAATTGCATCTGGGTACATTAATTTGTAAAGATATTCGATCACCAGTTTACAAACTGAATGCCAAATAAGTAATTGCATAAATGTTCGGGCTTTACGAAATAGTTTTGTAAAGACCTTTAGAAGTGTGAATCCAACATCTATGGGTATAAATAAAAGGATGGAGTGGTGATCGTTAGTTCTCGAAATGGTTTTCACTCTATCGTTCCATTATCGAGTTTGGATTGATCGTCAGTGGCGCTACCGACAGTTAATTCAGCATATTTCTGCTCTGCATACATATGATGTTAAGAGCGCGTAAGACTATAATTAAAATATACAATAGTCATTGGAGAGGCGCCATCTATTGGTGATCAGAGCAGCACCATCTATCGGCGGGAAGAAGAGAATCTCAACTAGCCCTACCTGGTGAGCTAGGAGCAGAGGGGTTAAAGTACAACTCATTCTGATAGTCTATGATCTCCATGACCAAGTATACCCTCCCCCCCCCCCAGATATGTCTAGCTAGACCAATCTAAAGAAGTGGCCAGGAAGAGGTAGCATGGAAGTGAGCATGTCAGAACAGCACATTCTCAGTACATAGCACTACCCTAAGTACCGAAGCAGGAGCTTAGTAAGGATTAAGGATTAGGACTTAAGACCATGACTCCATCTCATCATGACACCATCCAACATCTACATTTTCTGTCCTCCCCATTGATTTTCAATAAATTCTGATACTAACATACTAATCTCTTATGTATATATTTTGGTACCTCACTCAGAGACTAATGTAATTTCATTTTAACTTATTTTATAATATATTCTATGTTGATCTTAATTTGATTTTCGACATTTATGAACATCCCCTTCTAATCAATTCTTTTATAGCATTCATGTTTGATTCCCCCTACTTCAGGATTAGGTGAGGTCTGATGCCTCAAACATGCGATTTTATCTTTTTCTGCTCTGATTACGCTTGAATAGGCGAATTTTTTTTTATGTTTAGTTATTTACTGCTGTTTGAAGAACTATTCAGATCTTTTATTTGCAATACGACTCTAATTTTAGTCACTTTTTTTATTTTTATCACAAATTATTTCACCGCTTTTGGGAGTATCTGAATCTAGAACGGATAATCAAATGCAATTTTTTTTTTCATGTAGGAACTAAACCCGATATTAATATATATAATGTACTGACATCATTTTTCTTTTCTAAACCAGTGATTAAGCAGTTTTGTCTTACAAGCAGTTATTATTGTCTGCGCCCCCCCCCCCCTGAACTAAGCTTTCTCTTTTACTACATTCGTTTCCTGTAATTACAAAGAAGAGTGGCCTATCACGCACGCATGCACACAAGCGCGTTACTGTACGATTTACACTTATATTATGAGCATTTTTATGTTTGTAAAGATAATTGCCACTATTATTTTCTCTCTGATAATATCTATCTGGCACAGTCATACATATTGTTTATATTCCAAATAAATCCTATTTATCTATGCTCGTGTTTTGGTCTTGTTTTTTTCATTCTTTTTTTTTATTAAAGCTGAAAGTTGTGCTATTCATTGCTGCTCTTTCAGCTTTCTTATTCGGCTTTTTTTTCATAGTTCATGATGATGTTCCCGCTCCACTTTCTTTGATTTTCCCCTTTTGTTATTCTATTTGAATCGGAAAATGGATTTCATTTTTTAATATTTTTAATTTTTTTTCTTCGTAATTGTTTTAGGACAATGAGTCTGTTTTAAAGCTATTAGTTCGCGGTGCAGACCCATTTTTATCAACTTAATAATATCCGCCTGAAACTTCGTAAATGGCTTTATCCATCGTAACCTACAAATATTTTATTTACGAACATTCTCGGAATTGGGGCGTTTTCAATCTGGAGATCGGCTAACTTTAGGTCTATGTAATTAGGTACGAACTATTCCTTTATACCAATTTGCTTTCGATAAAAAAGAATGCCTACAAAAATATTGTGCGGTTGGCCTATATAACCACGTTATTTTGACCATTTGAGGCCTAGTTCACAATATCTAATATCTTTGAAGGCTACTTTTTTCTCCACTTTGCGCTCAAATTATTTTACAATTCAAGTGGAAAGCAAATAGGGTATTTATGAGTTTTTAGTACTTAATTTTTTTTTAATCTTATTTATTGAAAAATATTACAATCTGTCTCAAGGACATTTATAATAGTGTTCACAGATCACATTCACACTCTATGTACAGTAAATAAAATAAATTATACAGAAAAATAATATATATGCAATAAATAAGAATAAAATAATCTAAAAATAAATGAATAAAAAGAACACATACATACCTATATAGTACCTAATTAAATAAACAATGTTGTTTTAATTAAGTAGTATTAGTACTTAATTAAATTGAAAATACTCTATTGTTTTCTATTTTTATATGTATTCATTATTTGTTCTATTTTCACAAATTCCTATTATTTGTTCTTGCTGCGTTTTCATATCTTGTTGGAGGATTTTTTAAAAATCTTTTCAACTTGATTATCATTTGGAGCTGAATGCTGATTTGATGAAGAGGTAATTCATAGGTTTTTTTTCTGGCATATCATAATCAGAATTCAGTTTATTATTTAATTTACGGCAAGGATTCTCAAGCTGAGTAATGGCCTAGGATGCCGCAAGCGTATGCCAGTTAGTAAAAGAAAGAACATTAATTTAAAGACAATATTTGTGCGAAATTTTATTTGACTTCAATACATTAAATCACAAATTGGTAAATATTATTATATACTAATTTAAAAATAAATGTTCTGTGAGTTTTTTAGTCCGATAAACAAAAAAAAAAAAAAAAAATTGTTAGCCCGACAGAAGTGCAACGAAAGGTTTTAAATTTTAAGGATGGGTTATGGGAAGATGGTTGAGTGAAATCCCGAAACTCTACTTCGAATGTCGGAATAGGCCTCATTATAGTCATGTATATGAGCCTTTTGTAATTAATTGGAAGCTTCCAGTGTTTGTCTTGTAAGGGCTGAAGCTTACAAAGCTTAAGTTTCTAGTCGTTTCAGTCTGGTATGAGAATTCCAAGTTAGACTTTTAGCCCGATGAAGTCTTTTTAAAATCATTTCAAAATTTGTTTTCGTCAATATTCTTATTTCCTGTTTTTTTTTTTGTTGATAATTATTATGTTTATAGGCAATTGTTATTATTTCGTAAAAAACATTTATTGTCATCGGAAATTCACGATAAAATAATTCAGTTTTCACTTATAGTTCAAAGTTATGGGGTTTCATTTCCATTCTATAATTACTCGGGTAATCAAAGCAATTAAAAACAGATTAAACACTTATATCTTGTTTCGTGATATTGTGTCGTAAAAATAAGGGAAAGTTTAGTTTCTAATGATCTTCGGAATGGTTAACGATGGTTGTAAACCATCTGGTATATCAACTTTGCTAGAGGATTTGTTTAGCATTCTGAGCATTTCTTAAAATCTCCTAAATGTATAATGAATACATTGAAGGAAGTTAGTCGATTGTTCTACATGTCATGAGTGATAAATGTTCAGACGCAGTCATTATAAGGTTTTTATTAGTGCCGACGTTTCAACCCAAACATATAGGTCATAATCTGGGGGTGGTTCGAGCACTGGAGATATTCAAGTACTATCCAGTTAGTTAAGAATTAGTACTTAAATATCTCCATTGCCCGAACCACGCCCTGATGATGACCCACGTGTTTGGGTCGAAACGTCGGTACTAAAAAAAATCTTATGACTGCGTTCGTTCTGAACATTTATCACCCATATAATGAATATATTGTTAGTTTGATCTCTTTCACCGATATTCAATAAAGTACACTGCCTATCGCAACCAGTAGCCAATAAGCTATTAATTTTATTTTCCTTCTTCAACTATTTTGTTTCTTTTCTGATCCTATTCTACCAATCTATGTTAAGGCTTCGTTCTTACATAGTGTATATTTCTGTTTTATCTGTAGTTAATTTCTTAATCTGGTTCTTGCCCCTTCTCTTGATATTTTTCCAAACATTTTTTTTAACTCAGAAGTTTATGCATAATATCATATACTAATCCTTTGTTCAATTTTGTCTTGATGACGTTTATTAATTACATGGATTTACATCGGATTTTATGCTGTTGATTTATGATTTTATTTTTGTTGAAAGTAAACTACATTTTTTTTTTACTTGTTTATATTGAATGGGACAGAGCATCAAGGAGTAACTTCTTTTTAACCCAATCATGATAACAGGATGGATAAAAATATATGAATTGAATTTTCTTTTTAATTACTGCTCTATAGTAATTTTATATTAATTGGGTTATTCAGTTGTTTAGTTATTTGATGGGAGGCCATTTTTTTAATAGAATAATGAAGAGAGTGTTAGTTAATTAATTTTCCATAGTTCCATTATTAATGTCGGACTTTTCTAGATGTTACGAACTTCCTTAATCCATGTCGTCGTTTTTTTCTTGTTCCGCAGGAAGTCGAATGACCTTTTGGATAATCTGGTTTTGTCCATTTGCTGGTTTTCTCAAGATCTACAAGATTTTATCTACTTTTTTGTAATGCTATTTTTTTTTTTTTTAATTTTTATTATGGGTGATCACCAAGACTGAGGAGACAAGGTTGCTATTATTGGAGTTATACTTTTGGAGACGCTGTTGTGCCATTTCCAAACTGCATTATATTCCCACCAAAATTATTAGGCGGAATGTTCAGTAAGAAACAACTGTGCTCTACGGCATAAAAACATAAAGGTTAAAATGGTATGTCCATTTAAAAATGATAGAGGACCTAGGGTCAAAATTGATTTTAGAAAGGCGAAAAAGAGGAAGACCTTAGAAGAAATGGTTGCAGGATGTGGAGGAATGCATTGCTCCTAGAGATCTTCGAGAGAAAAGAAGTGCCAAGAAGTTCTAGGAACGACAAACAACCAAGCTTTAAAAAAATCTTTAATAGTAATAATGGTTGTCTCCTCAACTCCTCTCTCAGTTTTTACCAATTTTATAGCGGAATCTCTCTGATTATTCACGTGATACAGTTAAAGTGTATATCAGAGCAGTTGATATTTACTGTTGGCATCTTTTTTTTTGTTATTTTAAGGAAAAAAAAAAAAAAAAAAAAAAAATTTTTTTTTTCTTTTTTTTTTATTTATTTATTTATTTTTCTCTTATGATATGCGGTATGATCAGCAAGTGATGGCCAGTAAGGTGCCCAAGAGGTCTCGGTCAGACGGAGTTAGCTCACCAGCCAAACAAAGGACTCGTCGCTGCCTACGAGAAATACCTCCAGTGACCAAAATGAACACTTCAGAACCAGAACCTCAGCCCCAACCAGGTACGTCTGCACAAGAAACGATTGAAGAATCACCTTTCTTTACTCCAAACCCCTACCAAGTGCTTCAAAATGACAAAGAAGTAATGGAGTCTGCAGCAATACCCAGAGAACCAAAGCCTCCTCCGATATTTGTGAAAAATATAAAAAATTTCCAGATGTTCTGCACCCAACTAAATAAAATCTGCTCTGGCAGTTATTCATGCCTTAACAGGACCAATGACACCAAGATAACACCTGATTCTGCAGAAGCCTACCGAAAAATAGTGAAGTACTTATCAGAAACAAATGCGAATTTTCACACTTACCAGCTGAGGCAGGAAAGAGCTTTACGAGTGGTGATAAGAAATTTACATTCCTCAACCCCCACTGAAGTTATTAAAGAAGAACTAACGACGCTTGGTTTCAATGTACGCCAGGTAACAAACGTTTTGAAGGAGGACAGGGAACAGCCAGGATTACGAAATAGGATCCCACTACCATTGTTTTTCGTGGACTTGGAGCCATCACCAGGTATCGAAAAAATATATGATATCACAAGAATATACTATACAATGGTGAAAGTTGAGAAGCCATATCCCAAGAGAGACATCGTGCAGTGCCATAATTGTCAGACCTATGGCCACACGAAGACATATTGCCACCATCTGCCGCGTTGCGTGAAGTGCGGTGAACAGCACAAATCTGTAGAGTGCACCAAACCTATACAAGATCCAGCAGTATGTGCCCTATGCTTGGAGGGACACCCGGCCAACTACAAAGGCTGCCAAATTTACAAGAATCTCAAAACCAGACACCAGAAAAACCGGATTCAAGATGAAGCACTAAGAACAAGAAGAGAGAGAGAGCCTTCCAGAATTGTAAACAATGATGTATCATTCTCCCAACTACTGAGAGGTAAGACTTTAACCGATAAATGTCAAGCCCTGCCACAACAACAACCTCAAACCCAACCTCAAAATCCTCTTCATCCTAATATACCTAACCACCAACAACAAATTCCTCATATTCCTCCTCCTTCAAATGCAACAGATCTCACAAGTTTGTTAGCATCTTTCCTCACCGATTTCAAATCCCTTGTTACTCCACTCATATCACTCCTCACGAATCTCGTATCTCACCTCATCCCTCCTTTGAAAAATCCTTAAATGACTCACATCCCTAAACCCATATCCATTCTCCTTTGGAATGCGAATGGTGTTAGAAATCATACAGACGAACTATCTACTTTACTACTTGACAAGAACATTGATGTGGCACTAATTACTGAAACTCGACTAACCACTAAACAGCACTTCAATATACCACAATACCTGACATATCGTACTGACCACCCTGACGGAAAAGCACATGCCGGTACTGCTGTAATTGTACACCAATCCCTCTCCCATCACCTACTCCCATTACCAATACATGATTTCCTACAGTCCACCGCTATCGTGATAAAAACCTTCTCCTTTCCGGTCACTCTTGCATCAGCGTATTGCCCTCCTAACCGATCCATATCCAATGCCCAATTCAGTTCTCTCCTCGACTCCTTAGGACATCACTTCATCTTGGGTGCAGACCTAAATGCCAAGCACCAACAATGGGGTTCCAGAACCACGAATTCTCGTGGCCGAACCCTGCTGTCTGCACTCAATTCCCAACGTTTTCACCTCCTTTCCCCCAACTCTCCTACCTACTGGCCCACAGATCCCAACCGTATTCCTGATCTTCTAGATTTCTTTATCCACAGCGGCTTAAGTCCCCTCAATTGTTCCATTACACGTCTAAATGAACTTTCCTCTGACCATAGTCCTCTAATCCTTAATGTTTCACTTGAACCTGTTCCCAAACCTTCTCCACCGTCATTCATTAGGGGCCCAGTAAACTGGGACCTTTTCCGCCAAATAATCTCCGATAATATTGATCTCAACATATCCCTCAAAACTCCCGATGACCTTGATAGTGCCGTAAATTCCTTTACTACCACAATCCAACAAGCCGCCTGGACTGCCTCCTTTCCAAAAGACTCCTCCAGAATTCCTATAAAGACCATTCTACCCCAACACCTCCTTAACCTAATCCGCACCAAACGCCGTGCCAGATTATTATGGCAACGATCCCGACATCCTACCGACCGCTGCTCCTATAATTACTACTGCAAACAATTAAAACTGGAATTAGCCACCTTCAGATCACAATCCTTCAACTCCTACCTATCCTCCCTCTCTTCTCGCGACAATTCCCTTTGGAAAACCACAACAAAAATCCTAAATCCTCACCGCATTTCCCATCCTCTCCGACGAGGTGATGGCTCCTGGGCAGCATCTGACGAAGATAAAGCTGAGGAGTTCGCCATTCACCTATCCAATACATTTATTTCACATCCGGAATCCCATCCTGCCCACACCGTAACAGTAGAAGCAGGATCACCAATCCCACATTCCTTGCCCCCAAAAGCTATTCATCCTTCCGAAGTAAAATTTCAATTAAAAAAACTAATCCTCCGTAAAGCTCCTGGACATGATCTCCTTACACCTCAAATCCTTCGACAACTTCCATCCAAAGCAGTCATATTCCTTACATATATCTACAATTGTATCCTACGCACCACCCACTTCCCTCTGTTATGGAAACACTCCACTATTATCCTTTTCCCAAAACCAGGAAAACCTCTCAATAGCTCAACATCCTATAGACCAATCAGCCTACTCCCAATCCTTTCAAAAATTTTTGAAAAGATCCTTTTGAAACGAATCCTACCCATTATAGAATCCCAAAATATCCCTTCCCATCAGTTTGGTTTTCGCTCTCAACATTCTACTGTTCAACAAGGACTCCGAGTTGTTGATCATATTTCCTCAGCCCTAGAAAACAAGGAATACTGTTCGGGTGCCTTTCTGGACATTGCACAGGCATTTGACCGGGTATGGCACTCCGGACTGCTCTCCAAGCTTAAAATCCATTTACCTCAGTCCTTGTACCTAGTCCTCCGATCCTACCTCTCTGACCGCTCCTTTCGAGTTCGCTGTGGAACAGAATTTTCCAATATCTACTCCGTTAAAGCCGGTGTTCCCCAAGGCAGCGTCTTGGGTCCCGTGCTTTACATCCTCTTTACTGCTGACATCCCTGTTCATCCCGATACTTTTCTTGCAACATTCGCTGACGACACCGCAATCTTATCATCCAACTCTGATCCCGAAATAGCATCCTTAAATCTCCAAAGTCATCTCACCTTGATTGAGCACTGGTGTAATAACTGGCGCATTAAAGTTAATGAATCTAAATGCCAACACATTACTTTTACACTCCGACGCAATTCCTGTCCACCAGTACTCTTTAATTCCATCCAGCTTCCTTATTCAGACACAGTCCGGTATCTTGGCTTTCATTTAGACCGAAGACTAACTTGGAACCCGCATACTAGACTCAAAAGACAAGAACTCAACCGACGATACGGCCAACTATACCGACTACTAAGCAGAAAATCTAAACTTTCCATTGAAAACAAGCTACTGATCTACAAGACAATACTGAAACCTATTTGGACTTACGGACTAGAACTGTGGGGATCAGCAAAATTTTCTAACATCAAGCTCATCCAATCCTTCCAGTCTAAAGTCCTTCGAACAATAGTCGATGCTCCTTTCTATGTATCCAACAAAACCCTACATCATGACCTTAACATCCCATTTGTCCTAGACCTTATCCCAGAAAAGTTCTCCAAATTTCACCAGAACCTTACTTACCACCCAAATCCTCTTGCACAATCCCTATCAAGCATCTCCCATCCCTATAATCCTCCAAGAAGGTTGAAACGGCAGTGGCCTCGCGACCTTTTGTAAATTATATAAATTGGAGTTCTGGCAATGGCCAGATTCTTCACTCAAGACATGTGTGTATGTGGCTAAAGTGCTCTCGACCAATCTCCGCTGGCTTTAGTACCAGTGACGCGGTTGGAAGAGTAGCGCAGGGTTCTCCTGGAGTTCCCTCGCCTGATTGTATATAGGTATGCATGTTATTTTTTTTTTTTTTTCCTTAGTTTTAATTTTCTTATTTTTTAGGTTATTTTATTTTATTGTCTATTGTATATACTTTTGATTATTATTTTGTTCTATTTATTTTATTTTTTTGTACATATGGTGTGAATGTCATCCTACCTCACTATAACCAATGTCGAACAGACAGATTGTTATAATACTCAATAAAGAAATTAAAAAAAAAAAAAAAAAAAAAATAGTAATAATAATAATAAAAGGCCTAACTAACTCGAAGGTTCGATGCAGACACCTCCAATCGCTTATTACACACCTCCCTCCCCCATTCGTCTTCCAAACCTACTCCCAGGCTTTAATGCTGTCTTCCCACCTTCGCTTCAGTCTACCCCTCCGATATTTACCATTCGGTACAGCAAATATTAAACTTTTAGGAATACTTTCGTTACTAAGCCCAACAATTTTACATGCCCATTTGATTCGCCGCGATGTAATCAATTATATTAACCGGATAAAGTTCACTCAATTCGGCGTTGTGTAACCGTCTAAGCTCTCCGGTTAACTAATCCTTCTTCGGTTCGAATATTCTAATATTTTTTTTTAAAAACTGTTGCTAAAAAAAAATTTATTATAATATAATGCCACAATGCATTAACTGATTTGTAAATACTAGAAAGCATTTATTGTTTGCCGTAAGTGTTTGCCGTAAGGAACTTGATACGATAGGATTTCACCCAATGATGCTAATGATAGAGAGGGTACTACCACTTTGGTGTAGGTGCAGAGCGGTGTTTGCTCACAGATCTCATCGCAGATCCGGCACTTTCTCCGGAGAGGCGCGACAAATCGCTAACCGACAACCCCTCCACGCTTTTACCCGCTTTCTTGGTCTCCTATACCAACTTGCGTAACTCGCAAGGCGGAACTCTATTCTGAAAAATGTTTTATCGACGTAAGCCCTTGTACAGTAGTTCTCATCTCATCCCTTACAATAGCTCTAGGTTGATCTTCATCATATTTCCAGGAAGTTCACCGCTCCAAAATATTTTGAAGCTTTTCTCTTTCCAGCCATCACTATTGTGTATTTTATTTTTTAGTAGGGAAACGACTTGATAACATGTAATTTATTATTTATTGTTTGAAAGATAAACATTTATAATTTCCATATTGAATACTTGATAGTTGACCGTTGTATTATTAAGGAAGGAGATGGTCCAGAGTGGCGGTCATAAATAGACTAAATAGTGGCAAAACTATTTTATTAAAACGCTTAAAATAGATTTGCCAATATTTAGTCTATTTATGACCGCCCCCCGGACCATCTCCTTTCTTATTTATAATTTCCGAACATTCTGTTTTACGGTGTGATGTTTACTTTCTCCACTAAGATAAAAAATGTATAGTAATTGGTTGAATTATCTTCTTTTAAGATCTTCATAAATGTGATATCTTTAATTATTTCCAATAATCTCTTATTCTTAAAAACTTTTGAACCATTTAAATTTAACTTCAGGAATGTTTTTGTGTGTTGAAAAATACAATGAGTTTCCAGAAAAAAACTTCTAGCCGTATGTACGACTTTAGTTATAAAATCCTAATTTTTATATCATAATATTAACTTGAGTATTTTCTTTATAAATAAACTCAGTTATAATATATGACTGGGCGATCTGGACATAAACCAGAGCATCCTTGATAGAAGTATTAAAAGATTTGAGGGAACAATCCTCAGAACAGTAACAGTATATGGGATCAGAGTACTAACATATTATTAGTACAGTTAATTGATAAGCGCCATTTTATTTTTATTTTTCTTATTATTTCTACTTGTCAGACCTATGTACGTATTTCTTGAACTCCGTTATTAGTTTTTAGTGTTTAGTTTACTCCGTTATTCTTGAACTTAAGAAACTTTAGTCCCAGAATTAAATTATTTTTCATTTCATTTCATATAAAAAAGAACTCCTTACAAAAAAGTGGTAAATGAATTATGAAGACAAGGAGGTTAAGATGGGGGGAGGTATCTAGCTCAGAGCAATCCACTAGAAAGCCTCTACAGAGCACTGAATTTATCAATAGTTCTTCAAGAGATCACGTGGAAGGCCAAAAACTAGACGAATAGATAGAATCTATAACTACAAAGATGCAATAGAGCACTGATGGGGATCCTACGGTCTCTACGCCGCATGTGGCATACGTGACGTAGCTGCTGCCTCCAAATCGTATTTGCGCGATATTTGTTAATCTAACCTTAGACGTATTAATATTTAATTACTTAGGTTACGAAAATTAGATAATTAATGTAATAAAGTTGAATATATGTATTACGGGTGTGGATATTTGCTTATAAATAAAAATAGCTAAGGGAAAATATAAAAAATAATTTTGACCTCCATTATCACTGCTTATCATATAGCAGCCTTTTATAATAAAAAGATCTTTCCTGCCTATGCACTATTTTGATAACTGGAAAAGAAACAGCCAAAGATAGGTAGAAGTGGTAAAGATGCAAAAGATCTGTAACACCAACAGAAAAAAAAAAATGTCTATATTATCAGAGTGATGGAAGTGATAAAATAGTTACTAAACATTATTGAAATTTATTGTAAAAAAAAAAGGAAATAAAACCTCGACTTTTTATCTTAAAATCTCTAAGATTTTTAATTGAATTCAGTTCACGTATGTAATAAATTATACATCAAAAGGAAAATATTAATCTCTCTTATGCTACATCTCTAATTCAACAAATTGCATTGAAAATGTCATAATACGAAATAATAATCACGTATACATTAATCTTAAAAACATTAAAACATAAAATAAGATTTAAAATTATATATCTTTCTATGACTTGTGTTTTATCATGTTTCCTTAAATTCTAAGCTCATGACGTTTCGGATGAATCAGATTCTAAATAAAAACACTTGATATCCCTCAATCGTAATAGTATTTATGTTTACAGAGTTAAAAAAAAATATATAATTTGAGTAACTTCTTAGCTATCCCAATTTTCTAGGTTTTAGAACAGTTCTTATTCATCATCACCGATCCATATAATTCACAGCTGAGGTTGAAACAGTAATTGCCCCGATATATTTCGTAAAACATGACTGACTGAGGTTGGACTCCTGCAATGGGTTAGTTTCGCCACCCAAGGCCTTACCGTTTACTGCTGTCTCTCTGTTACTGCACGGGTGCAACTATCTGGACGAGAAACTCAGAATTATTTGTCCCGAATAAGATGGAAGATTAGGTTTTTTGTTTATTCTCATAAGTTTTAACCACACTTTGATGTATTTTTATATAAAATCATTGTTATATTATTTTTAATAATATAATATCTTCAAAAGTAAATTTGCTTCCATGTTAAGTAAAAAGAAAAATAAATTCATAAATTTTAATAATCATGATAGAAGTATCAGAGAATTTTAAATAATCGACCAAGAAAAAAAAAGTTAACTTCTACCCCTTAAAATTTGAAGTTGTACGTTTTAAAATAAGTAAAATGCGAAAATTGAATAACAAAAAATAATAATACAGTACGCCGTACGCTGCTTTTCTCTGAGACTATTAGACCGATTATTTTGAGATTTTGTATGAATGTCAAAGGGCATCCGAGGAACTTGTCATTACCATCCGCCCTTTTCTTTCAAGATGGCGGGCGAAAAACGTGTGTCGCTACAGATTGTAGCGCCTTTAGGGATGTACCGATTTAATTAAAACTTAGCTTAAGTGTTATCCTTGATGCCGTGAAAACTTATGTATATAACATACTTTAGTGCAAAGTACTTTCCTTTCAGGATGGCTGCTGAAAGACCTTGTTCGTATAGACTGTACTGTGTCTAAACCGATGTACCGATTTTGATGAAACATAGCTAAATTCTTCTCCTCGCAGCTCTTTATATATTTATATAATACATATATAGTTATATTTATATAACATACTTCATAGTACTACCAAGTCCACGACCGCCTAACTGTTGCAAGACCAAGTCCAAGACTGTCTAATTGTTGTAAGACCAAGACCAAGACTTGTAAAAAAAAATCGATTTTTTTGAACAAAAATTAAGGTAAATAGTTACTAATACTTGACAATTTTAGTTACCATATGTAAAGAATTTTTATAACCAATATATTTTTGCATTTAACTCTTCTAATTTTTTTTTGCAGCTTAATTAAATTTCTCTTATCTAAAAAATACAGTAATATCTTTATTGTAATAAGGTAGCAGATAACTGCAAGACTCTTGCGCAAGACCAAGAGTCGTCTTGGTCTCGCATTTGGACAACACTTTTTTGTTGATTGCGGATATTTACTCTTTTTGAAAATGTTCACAAGATTTCTTAAAAAAAAAAAAATTGAATTAGACAGTTTGCTACATAGATATTATTTCCACATATTTTTCTGTAAAGCTGATATCGTTTGTTATGTTTTTTTATTTTCGTATAAAACGTAAGTCTTACATCAAATCAACTGAAACAATCGTGGCTATTGTCTATTTTTCTTAGCAAATCATACTAATCATAAAAAAAATATATATTTAGGCCAATCACGTTTTATTTATTTTCCTCTATGTGATAAAGTAAGTATTGTTATATTTGATATATAGGGTGTCTCAGTTTTTAATGGCCAAACTCTAAAGAGTAATTCTAGACAAAATTGTCAGCAAAAAAGTTCATTTGATGCATGGGCCGATCCCAAACGGAAATAGAATTAAGAAAAACTTTGCGTGGTCACGTTTTTTATTTGAGTAGAAGGAATTGCTCAAAAACTGATGAAGATCATAAAATTGTATGTACACTATTGCAAAGTAGACAGCATTTTTTTTGACACGGCAATGATAAAATTTAATTAAGGTAAATGATAAGGGGTCTTTCAGGAGTTCTAATACAGCCGCTGTACTGTTGCAGTCACCGTGCCCATACACAAGCAGCATATCTCTGTACAGCGGCCATATTAGACCTAGTGAAACTTCTTTTTATGGTTGATTTTAAAAATTGTAATAACTTTTTTCTCAAAAAAAAAAAAAAAAGATTTTGTCTACTTTAGGATGGTGTACTTAGAATCCTATTTACTTGCACAGTATTTGAGCAATTCCTTCTTATTCAATTAAAAATGTGATCACTCAAAATTGATCTTAACTCCTTTTTTTTTTTTTTTTTTTGACGTAAACCTCATGTCCCACAGTATCCTTTAATAATACCCCACTTATCCCTATTGAACAAATCCGATACCTTGGACTTCACTTGGACAAACGTCTAACTTGGAATCCTCATACCAGACTGAAACAACAAGAAACCGCTCGACGTTTCCGACTACTCCAACACTTACTAGACAAACGCTCTAAGCTTCCAGTTAATTACAAAAGACTTATATACATCACTACAATAAGACCTATTTGGACTTACGGAGTTGAGCTTTGGGGCTCCACTAATCCATCGAATTCCTCTCGTATCCAATCCTTACAATCCAAAATCCTTCGGAAAATCCTCAATGCTCCTTACTTTGTCACCAATAAAATAATCCATAATGACCTTAATGTTCCTTATGTTTCCGATTTGGCCCAATCCAGATACCAATCCTTCCATAATAAACTTCAGAACCATCCGAATCCTCTCGTCTCTAACCTTGCTTCCTCTTCTATTCCTGATAACCCTCCGAGGCGTGTGAAAAGAAGATGGCCTCGAGATCTCTTATTGTAAATACATTTTGTTTTTAGTGTACTACCAGTGGGTAGTTTCTCAACAAGTCATTTCATGTTATTATTTTCTGTTATCAAATTTACTTAATGCATTTAATTTTTTAATACAGTTGTAAATATCATGAATAAATAAAAAAAAAAAAAACTCCTTTTTTGTGCGGTATCAGTCCGTGGTTCAAGTGAACTTTGTTAGAAATTTTGTCTAGAATCACATCTCCTCCCCCAGAGTTTGGCAGTTGAGAACTGTGACACCCTGTATATAACTGTTAGGAAATATTTATTTTAGGCACATTCACCCTTCAAATATCCCATTTAGTGCCTCGTAATATCCGGTGAAAATTTATTACCTTCTCTTTTTTTACATCTATGAATGAATTAAATGAAAGGACGTTTTATCATTTTTTTTTAATGACTTTTTTTATAATGAGACAGATGACTTTCACATGAAGCTTGTATCTTTTTTTTCTTTCTTTTTTGCGATAACGACATTTGGAACACTCACGAGTACAGATTGGCGTGAGCATAAACGAAAGCGAATCAGGTAGCGCTTTAGTAATTAGAAAAAGTATATCAGAGCCGTGAAGTAATTAGAAACGTTATGTTCCACGTCTCAAGGGGCCCGTAAACACATCGTTCCTTTTCCTTATATTTTATTGTGGCTCAGTTCATTTATGAAGCTCTTAATTAGGATCCGTTGAATGAACCAGTTTGCAAGTGATAAATACAACAGTATTAACAGAGCGGAAAATTTCACTTGGTCCATCAAGTAAGGAAGGATAACTGGCCAGTACTTGTCTTTCGAATATCATATTTGTATAAGTTATAATATGGATTAAGTATATTTCAAGTCCTTGTGAGGAAGGAGTTTGGCAAATTACTGGTACTTATTATTGACCATCCAGGGTCCCTTGGTGTTTCTGTGATGTTAAAGAAAGAAAATTGTATTCTGTGACTTTAATCCCCTAAGAATAACAAACATGTATATTATAATATAATGTAAGCCATTGTCTTGCACATAATGTTTGAAAAATAATAATTAGATCATAAAGTTGTATAACATAACAATTAAAATAAAGTTCTTTTCTAAATATACATACAATGCGATGAAATATAAATAATATTTTTGAATTAATGTTAGTATCATATTGGTAACATATTTAATTCTTATAAATATTAGGAAGACTGTGGAGATGGAGAAGCAATTGGTTTTTAAATGAAGTCAACGATTAGGTTTTGCGCGTGGTGGTGGTGGTTAAGGAATTCCCAAACAAGGTTCACGCATATCAAAGGTTGTTTTTTTCCAAAATAAAATAAGAAGGAATATACGTGTTTGTTGGCTTAGATCTCGTGTTGAAGGAACGAACAAAGGAATAAGGAGTGAACGAGTCAAGAAGTTATGAAGATTTTCTGGTTGTAGATATTCGTAAAAAAAACAACAAAAAAAAACCTAGGAAATATTGCTGTCGAGAAAGTGGATACAGCCACTTAAACTCGGAATACCAACTGGAGACGTGGGAGCGTCTAGGGACTCCTAAGATGAATCTAATGAAACAATTCTTGTCGGTGTCATAATTCATTTTAGATCGGCCTCTCCCTCCCCCTCGCCCCCCCCCCAAAAAAATAAACAAGACCAAGAATTATTTTTTAGTAAGCTTACATTTAATAAAAAAAGTGTTTGCGTGCTACATCGTTCATTTCTTTCAATAGATATCTATTATTCTGTTATGACTTGAAGCGGTAATACATGCGTATGTGTATAACATCCAATTGGTTTTAAAAATCTTATTGCCCATTAATTGTAAAAAACAATTAAATTCCTCAACTATATAAAAAATGCAATGTTTGTGAATTATTTGGTTTTAAAACGATTTTAGTCTCAAACCGAAAAAATAAATTGTATGATTGACACCCAAAGGTATGATTGTATTAAAGAAATTATCTAATAATAAAAGGCCTCTGACCACAGATGCAAAGAACGCATACAGCGTGCATAGCCCTCTTACCTTAAAATGCCCTTGGGCAATAAAAGGAAATTGAAAATTTATGTATATATACATTTATATTGTATTTTGTAATCAAGAAATTCCTGGGGGTAGGAAAAAAAAATAAAAAAATAAATTATCTGTTAATCAAAAAAAAAAATAAATAAAAAAAATAATAAGATACCTACCATAATTCACCTCATAGCCAAGAAAAACAAGTTTTGATCCACGGTTTAATTTTTTAATTCAATTTACTTATCTATATAAATACAAATGTAATATTCCTTTGTACCTTACCGCTAATCTCCGAAAGTTCTTTACTGTTTGCTTTGAAATTTTGACACAAGATTTGTATCGGTTTCAGTAGCCCTTTTATATACATTTAATTACTCTCCGGTGTTTTGTTTCGGAAAGTTGGCCCGATAAACGTGTGTCGCTTTAGACTGTAGCGCCTTAACGGCTGGAACAGTTTTAATGAAACTTAACTGAAGTCTTCTTCTTGAAGCACTTTTGCTTTACGAATATAACATACTTCCCCGAAAAGAGAATGAGAAAAAAATTATAATGGATTCAGAACTACATTTGCTAATAATTCCAAGTATAAATAATTTTTCCTGGATTATACCTATGATTATTAGTCCGTGGTACAGACCCTTATTTTTTAAAATTGTTAACATCCGCCTGAAACTTCGTAAATAGGTTCATCTAATCGTTACCTACGAATATGTTATTTACGAAAATTGCCAGAATTTTCAATTCGGGCAGACAAAGTTTCCTGTTCTCCAGATTGAAAACGCCCCAATTCTGAGAATTTTCGTAAATAGACTTTTTGTAAGTTATGAAAAGATAAAACTATTTACGAAGTTTCAGGCGGAGGTTAAAATTTGATAAAAAGGGGTGGGATCTGTTCTACGGACTACATGTGAAAGCTAGCTGAGTTACCTACAAATTAAAAAAAAAAAATGTAAGTTGGTCGATTTGGTGCGAAGTATTTTAAGCATTTAATGATTTATATAAACAGGAACTGGTATATAGCAAAAAAACTTCACCTTATATATATATATATATATATATATATATATATAATAATAATAATAATAAAAAGTAAGAAAAAAAAGGAAAGAACGGGCAAACTTAATGAGGCTGCTTTAAAATTATAGTTCTATACCATTTTAAAGACAGCTAGTCTTTTAATTAAAGTTCCTATTAAAATAAAATCGATTTACAATTTATGGAACTATGAGTTCAAATCGTTATTTTTTATTACTAGTACATGCTATAAATAATGATGGTTACCGCAAATCATAAATATAAAAACGAAAGAATATAAACTAAATTATCCCTGGTACGTATTAATAGGTTTATGATATGAAACTTTCTCACTGTATTAGCTACAGAGAAACCTCTTTGGTGGTCTCAGGCTTAAAATAACTCGAAGTATATTGCTCCTTGACCGAAACGTTTATCTTTCCAAGATTTGTTAGTTATCGATTTCTTATCTCGAATCGAAAGAAAGTCCCAAGGGAACGGGAAATATCTCTTATCGTACCAATATTTAAAAAGGGAGATAAATGAGAATGCGAAAATCGTTGGTAAATGTACCTCCTGTATGCTCTTGAAGTAAAAGTTATTCCTGAATCCTGAAAGAATTATTTTTTTTTATAATTGGTAAATGGTTGACTGTCGTGGATAATGAAGAGAAGAATAGTTGGAGTGGTCAGTCAAAAAAGAAGGCAAAAATAAATGATAATATTTATTTTTACATATGCCTATTATTTTTACATTAATTATGAATCTATCTACACGGAGCCACCGACCAGATAACAACCGTCTTTCTACTCATGGCATATGTAAAAATAAATATCATTTATTTTTGCCTTCTTTTTTGACTGACCACCCCAACTATTCTTCTCTTCATTAATTATTTTTTTATTCATTGATATTTACAACTGTATTATAAAAAAAAAAAAAAAAATACATCTAGTAAATGTGCACTCAGGAATGTAATAACATGAAATCGCTTGTTAAGAAACTACCTACTGGAAGCTCTCAAATAATAAATTTATACAAGATCACGAGTCAAACTTCTTTTCAGACTCCTCGGAGGATTATCAGGGATCGAGGAGAAAACAAGGTCTGGAACGAAAGGATTCGGATGGTACTGAAGTTTGTTATGGGAGGACAGGTATGTGGATTGGGCCAAATCGGATACATATGGAACATTAAGGCCATTATGGATGATTTTAGTTGTGACAAAGTAAGGAGCATTGAGGATTTTACGAAGAATTTAGGATTGTATGGATTGCATACGAGAGGAATTCGATGGCTTAGTGGAGCCCCAAAGCTCAATTCCGTAAGTCCAAATTGGTGTTATTATTGTTGGTGTTGTAATTGATTGAAAGCTTAGAGCGTTTGTCTAGTAATTGCTGGAATAGTCGGAAACGTCTAGCTGTTTTCTTGTCGTTTCAGTCTTGTATGAGGATTCCATGTGAGTCGTTTGTCCAGGTGGAGTTCTAGGTAACGGATTTGTTCAACTGGGATAAGTGAGGAGTTGTTAAAGTATACTGTAGTTCAGGATAAGTTTGCGACGTAAAGGTAAAGGTAATTTGATGGGATTTGTTAGAATTTATTTTAATCCTCCAGTTTTTACACTATTCTCAAGGTTTGTGATATGTGATTTGAGAGTTTGGGATGCAATTACTGGATCATTATTAACAGATAGTATACATGTCCTGAAAGAAAGTTGAGAAGTATTAGGGAACCACAATTATGAAGGAAAGAAGACAGTTGAGAGATCTGTGATAATATAATCACTCACGACATTACTGTTAGCATAGAATAGATCCAATAAATAATACATAAATATTCCATAGGATCCCGCTCATCCGAAATTGATCGGACCAGGTCTTATCCGGATCGCCAAGTCCGATTAAAAACTCATTTATTTAATTTATATCATTAAAAGTTAAGTTTTCTTTGTACTGGTGTGTCCTCGCTGAATTAAGTTTATAATTTACTAATTATGGAAAAAAAGAAAAAAACTTAAAATTTATTGATTTTAATGAAGAAGTGTTCGTATAAATATTTTATTGGTATTAATGGTCCTATGTAGAATATTTTTAGAAATCTGTATAATTATTTATTTAACCTCTGTAATATAATTATATTTGACCATTAGTATTGATAGATCGCTCTACCTAGAGTACATACCTGAAGTATTTTGGCAGCAGTCCTTGGTAAATTAAATATATCTTTCACTATTTGAATAGTAATAGTTCTCATAACAGAAAAAAAAGAAGAAAAGAAAATGACATTTCAAAGTTGGAGCTAAAAATAAAAATAATGTTTTTTCATTTTTTTTTTTGTATAAGAAGCATCTATAGCTTAGAAGCTATATATTTTACAAAACACTTAAAAACATTATTAAAATTATAGCAGTATTAAGGATCCAATTTAATATTAAATTAAATGTACAATAGCTAATTTGCTAAACGTAGTTGAATATCTGTCGGGTGTGGTAAAGGTTTATCTTTATAACATGTTTTGAAAATGCACGAAAATCGATCTCATTTTAGTGACGTAATCATTAAATCTGTCACTTCACTTGTGCTCATCGATTGAATATTATTTTAAGTCTGTATTAAAAATGTATTTTAATAATTATATTAAATTTCTTGAAGTTACTTACTTATTGTATTTGTTTCAGGTAATTATTTGATTTGTCTTCCGCTACCGTACTTCTTCACCTGTTTGCGGGCTGTATGTAAGTAGAACTGAGCTCTTGTCTCGACTTCCAAGCGATAGCCCTGAGTATGATCCACATGTTTGGTTCGAAACGTCAGCTAACCCAATATAAATATCTTGACCGAAAGTACTGACAATTTCATTTTATCCATATAATTGATCAGTTGACTATTTACTCACCTCTAATATTTAATTTATTTATTTTATTTTATTCTTCCTAGGTTTTTGATCATCACAATCTGTCCTAATTATAAACTTATTGAACTAAATTATCCATCTAGATCGTCTCTTCCTAATTTAGTATAATTTAGCTGCCAAAATCATCCTTATCACCAAGGTCAACAAAAAGCATTAGAATTGACTCCATTAAGTTCTGACAATATTATTAAGACCCCGTCGAAGTCAATCAAAAGTTATTGCAATCGGTGCAACGATAATGAATGGTTTTACGAGACCGGCTTTGATTGGTGGTGATGCAAATTATCTCAAATGAAGGTGTTGGCAATGCCGGCGTCATTGATTAAGAATTATTTTTGTAATAATTTTGTTTATTTGATTTCATTTCGGCTGTCAATTAAATATCATATGTCAGAAACTCGTGTAATATTACAGTTTTTTTTTTTAAATATCAGACACTTATAAATATTTTTAAGTCAATTTGATTACAGCTTTTAAAACATTAGCAAGCTAATGAGATGTCTAACCTTAGTTACACTCGTGTTGAAATATCTAGTCTTGTTTATAATTTGTCCTACGTGGTTACTGAAAGTTGTTTATTGACATTTTAATGAAAATGTTCGTGTTTGATTTAAATATTTTACAGTATTTGGAACATTTTAAAAAATATATCTTTACTTGGGTGCACTTACTTGCAAGTATGTCTTACATGATATTAATGCAGGATTTCGGAGGGGGGCCTCCAGACATATTTAATTTTTTGGTGGTTAGTAGACGGTACCGGTTGGAGGTGCCAATTTTTTTATGTTTACTTTCACTTACCTATATATGAAATATATATAGTAAGGTAAAGTATTGCAATCGTCGAAATTTTTGAATCTCAATTTTCTACAGAAATACATGTTTTAAGGTCCCTTGATTCGAAATAACCATGTCCTGCAAAATGGTCTGTGCGTGTGTGTGTGTGTGAACAGTCTAGCTCAAAACCGAAAAGTTTTACGAAACTTATATTACGAATTTAAGATAGGCATATGCCTTAGATGTGGCAGCAACTTGTTCCTTAAAATCGGCTAAGCGTTAGTGGCACTTTATATCAACGGTGAAACACATTTTTACAATTTTTTCAAAAACGGCTTCAATGATTTTGATTAAGTCCCGCAAAATGGTCTGTGTGTTGACAGTCTAGCTCAAAAACGAATAGTGGTATGCTTGGGATGTTAAAGCAACTTTTTCATCAAAATTGGATAACCAGAAGTGGTACTTTATTTCATAGAATAAACACATTTTTATGATTTTCTCGAATTCCGCTCTAACGATTTTGGTTAAATCACTGTAAAATTAAGTAGTTTTAGTTAAAATTTAGATTTTATTCTGATTGATGTTCTCTAGCAGGGCTTAAATGTACTTTTTATTTATTTTATTTTATTTGAAACAAACGACCGTTTCACATTATTCTATTATATAAAATATATCTAAATGTGAAATATGAAAGAATTTGATAATTAACAAGAGGAGATATTAGAGATCGTAACGGAGAATAGTTGCAATTCAGAAACCTGAGGATTACGAGTAGACCCGAGCTCGCCCGAATGATTAGAAGATGCTTCCATACTTAACATGAGCTATAAGGACTGCGACGATATTATGTAAATACACATATGAGGTATGAGGTATCATAGATGCTATTGTTGGTATTATTTAATATTTAATTGTATAGATTACTATACAAATATTAAAATTTGTATTTATAAGGGCTCTTATACAAATTAAAATACCCACAATGAAATATAAATGAATATAGCACTCATAAATTTTACTTTTATTTCCGCTTTGTCTGAAAATAATTAAGTTGTGTGATGCGCGCACCGCACCATATTTTTCTGTTTGGGTTAGGGTTCACTTTAGAAATAAACGTCTCGATTGATAGAAATGGTTGTTCAATCAGTCGAAGTGGTGTTTTTTTTTGTACCGATTGAAATAACTACACGTTCTCGAAAATTTTCATTTCAGCAATTACCTATTGATTATTGAAGCCCGATATTAGTAGATATCGGCAATAATAGGATAGCAATAAATATTTAAGTTGATGGCGGAGTTTCTTCTGGGATTGGTGCTGTTACAACCTGTTCCAGCCGGGTTATTCAATCCAGGTTCCGAAGAACCGACCTATTAAAAATTTTAACTCCTCTGACCCAGTTCGGGTGCGTTCGAAACCACAGTATAATTTTAACATTCCCTCTCACGATTATGTTCTGGATTCGATCATTCTTCGAACGTTTCGTTAGCAGTTTTGTCTAGACGAGTTATTAACACGTTAGGAATATTTTAAAAAAAAACTCATAAATATCAATAACTTATGAAGAATATTTACAATATTTTAAATTATTGACTTGATATTTTTTCACATAAATGTTGACCCTTTCTGGTCACTCCATTATGACGATTATATTTCGTTCTTCTTTTTGTGTTGATTATTGACGATGATTTGGTCTGGATCAAAGACCAGTTCGAGAGACTCGTTCTCGATGGCCGCGTTTCGTAACGGTAGCTGTGCAGATTTATTACTACATACCTCATCCTAAATTATTTCTAATTATTATAACAAGTATTTATATTAAGTTGAATATAAATAAACTATGTATCCTATAAATCAAATTTTGCTAAAACTAAATATTTAAAATTTTAGATACTAGTAGGCACGGGCCAAAAATTCGCACACTATATTGTTTTCAAATGCCAACTTATAAGAAAAAAAAATAATGCAACGTATCAAAAGATAAAGATATCAATTGTTAGTTAATCGATAAATATAATCGACAAAGGAAACAAAAATTAATTTAAATCTTCCTTAATGTTTGGAACCAACATGTTTACAAAGTTCAATAAGCTGTATGTTTGCTTAAAATTGGCCGATTTCGATGATTTTTTTTCTCTTGCAGGGAATTTAGTAATCTTTTATGTAATCATGGGCATAACCAAGGGAAAAGTATGTAATTTTTTAGTTATTCGCAAATAAAGTTTCTTTTCTTTCATAACTTGTTTGAATTTTCGGGGTGATAGGACTATTTTGCCCGCCTGAAGGAGAAGGAAACGTTCGAAATTGGTGGATCAATCTTGAGAATTGGTGAAGAATTAACGATGATATGGCTTACCGATCAAAAACACCATCGATAAATATTATAAACTCTTCATCTCTCGATCATAGAGGCCTCAAGTCGGGATGACACATGTATACAATGACAGTACTAGAATTAACGAAAGGTTGTGTGGATGGGAACTCTATCTCGACGCATCAAAATCTTCAAGGTCCAATTTGTCCCGTATCGATCTACAGACCTACCACCGTTCTACTATTGAAGTATAGAAAAATGTTTGTTTCGACTTTATTTATTTTAGAAAGAAAAAGAAAAGTGGAGAATACGATTCGCTAACCCCCCGTGAAATTCTGAATCCAACGGTACCCCATTCATGGTATTTGAGCATGGCAGGTGCTTATATTTGGTACAAAACCGATTTCGAGCCTTACTGTAATAATGTATGTAGGGATAAATTTACCGAAAAAAACCTAAGGCTCCTAGGAATTCCTTGAAGATCGGGAATTTTCAGTTTTTTATCTAGTAATTAAGGGAGGGGGGTAGCTGAGTGGTATGGTACTGACCTTCCAATGCTCAAAGTCCCAAGTTCTAATCCCGGCACATGGCAGACAAATTATTTATTCTGTTTCATCAACGGTGGGGCGACCCTGGAGTCAGGAGACCCTCCTGGGGCACACCTAGCCTCTATAAAGTGGGTACCCTTAATTTTATAATTAATTCCTGGGGAGAGGGATCCGGCGGTTGAGCATGATCTCAGTCAAATCACCTGCTTCCACAATAGTTGACTACCATAGGGACAGTACTTTCCCTAAATGGTATTGAACCCAAGACACTTCATGAGTTCCATCGGTACAGGTTTTTTTATTTTTTTATCTAGTAATTTCATTTTGTCATTGCATGACTTAAAAATAAACTTTAAAAAATTACAGAATCTTTTAAAATGAATACTTAAATTTATATCAAATGTATTACTAATAAAATATGATAGATTGGTGTGATGATAGTCTGGAGGTTAATTGAAATGCCAAGAACCTTTTTTTTGATCATTTGAAAATCAATTTTTCAAATTATTTTGAAGTCTAAGCTCGTTCTTTTTTTTTCTTTCTTTTTTTTTTTTGCTTATATCTTTACTTTCTAATAATTCAATTCCTTCTGTAGTGAATAAAGTTCCAAGATATGAATTCATTTGACTTGAAATTATTGCTTCTGTTTATCATTTATTTATTTTATTATATCTTTTTAGAGCCCTTAGTCGAGAAAGTCTGGTAACAAAATTTTTCATCCTCATGTCTTAACTCCACATTTTATAATCTTCCTACTGAAGAAACCATTTTATGGTTATTTCTTATTTTAAAATAATTTAATTTTAATCCAATAAATTGCCCGAAAACGCCTTGGAATATTTTATTGATTCTCTCAAATGATGCTTGAATTATTTTAGACTGAAACCCCCGTATATTAAAGTAAAGAATAAAGCTAAATAAAGTAAAGTTAAAATAAAAGCTTGAAAACATTATTTCGATAGCTACACTGAAAAACTCTGTAATTACTGTAATCTAATTCGAATTTGTGATTTTGAGATTTTCCGGTTTATCTTGGCTGGCTTCGGACGTGTGCATAAAAACTAACTAAAAACTTTTTTTATGACATCGCATTATTGTCTTAAGCATACAAAGAAAGTTGAACGGAAAATTCACTTCATGTAATGAAAAATACACGGTTTATATCGTCTTAAAAGTAATTTTATGTTTTGCAGTGTGGCTGTCGATATATTGTATAAAACGTTATATATTTGAAGTCACGGTCAAATCTGAACGTTTGCGGTAGCATGCTTTTGCAAACTCGTTATTATCTTGCGAACACGAAAAGAAAATTGTTGAGAGCACACGATAGCGTTTGGCCAAATGCAAATTTTAATGTGGTTGTAAATTTAGGATTCATCTCACGCTTATTTTGACATAGCAATGGAGTGCTTGCTCGTATAAAACTATGTATAATAATTCATGTATGGATTACATTTAATCCAATGCTTTTGGTCAAATGTTAACGATGATTTCTGTCTAGCAAGAGCTCCTATAAGACCCCCGTAGCGGTAAGTAACTGACGTATAATGAAAATTCCTCAGCTGTTAGACACGCGTTGGATTTTCGTAAGATCTCGTAAGAGCCGCCTCACATGGACAGAGGCTCGTTTCTTCACGACCAGCCTCCGAAAAACTCTCCGTTATGTAACTACCGGCGACAAAAGCTTAATAACAAGATGATTATCCACACGAGGGTAATCCCAACCCCAACAATGCTTTGGTTTTTTTAAGTGTCATCAGAAGAATAATCTTATCCTATTCACCATATTTACGTTTAATTATATATAATTCACATACATGGTTTAATGTGAAGTAATGCTATCCGAAACGGAGAAAAAAAGGAAAGAAAGAAAGAGCTATTGCTAGCAGTTGTAATTATTAACTTAAATATTATGTCTCCTTACATCCGTCAATCCAAAACCCTTCCTACCTTTAAATCCCGCCTGTTCAATCATTTCTTATCCATCCAGTTCCAATAAAATTGTAAATAGTTACTACTGTAAATATATATATAAATTATTAGATCGTTCTTCTTTGTTTTTATTTCATGTTTATTTTCAATTTTTTATTATCTAACTGATCTGAATTAGTAAGTAACTTATAATTTTTTCTATTATTTTTTTATTTTGACAATTTAATTACTCTATATTTTTGTTTATGTATCTCTAAGGCTCCGTGGCCCACATTATTGTCTTTCTATATTATTCTAAAAGGACTCGTCCCAGAATAAATAAAGCGTTATTATTATTATTATTTTTTATTTTTTATCACTTTAAAAAAGGTATTTTCCTGGAGTGAGGAAGAATTAACTTTAACCACTTCACTTTAATTTTTGTAGTTTTATTGGATATTAAGGAAGCTCCTTACTATTCTCACAGTGTTCAGCAGCACAGCTTTTTGCTTCATTTATCGTAGCTGTTGATAGGCCCAAATTCTCGGTAGCTTCTACAGTGGATTTTGGAAACAGCCCGTTGCTAGAGATCACTAAAGCTCTTACTGTCACTTTGTTCGTTCTGTGCAGATCTTTTAACTGTGCTGCAAGAGTTTGATATTTCCGAATTGTTTCGGCGCAGATTATTATTAAATAAAATTCAGGCATGGTAATTCAGACTTTAAAATAATTTGAAAGTATAGTAGGTGATAAATACCCAGGACGCAGTCATTATAAAGTTTTTATTAGTGCCGACGTTTCAACCCATGTGGGTCATCACCAGGGCTGAAAATTTTTAAATACAATCTGAGATATAATATTATACGGCCGATAATGGTTAATAATGAACTATAGTGATTGATGGTACATGAGTCTTAACTAATATTAAAAATGAAATATTTTTTTACATATTTCATTTGTAATATTTTCTTACATATTTCATTTGTAATATTAGTCAAAATTCATGTACCATCAATCACTATGGTTCATTATTAACCATTATCGGTCGTATAATATTATATCTCTGATTATATTTAATAATTTTCAGCCCTGACGATGAACCACATGTTTGGGTTGAAACGTCGGCACTAATAAAAACTTTATAATGACTGCGTCCTGAATATTTATCACCCATGATATTTAGAACAGTCGACTAACTTTCTTCAATATTTGAAAGTATAATTTGAAGTATAGTGTAGAAAAAATATATCATTTTAAATTCAAATACATGATTTAATAGGAAGTAATACTATCCGAAACGGAGAAGAAAAAAAAAGAAAGAAAGAGCTATTGCTCGCAATTTTAATTATTAACTTTAATGAAATCCAGACATGGTAATACAGAATTTAAGATAATTTGAAAGTAGTGTTGCTCAAAACGAGTGTTGGTCTTGGAAACTGTGTCTCATGGTCTTAGGCTTGCGCAAGAGTCTTGCAGTTACTTATTAGCTTATTATTGAAGAGATATTATTGTATTTTTTTTAGATAGGAGAAACCTAACTAAGCCCGAATAAAAAATTAGAGGAGTTAAATGAAGAAGCATATTGGTTATACAAATTATTTACATATAGTAACTAAGAATGTCAATTATTAGTAACTAATTTGTCTTAATTTTTATTTAAAAAATCGATTTTTTTTTTACCAGTCCTGTTCTTCTTGCAATCATTAGGCAGCCTTGGTCTTGTTCTTGCAAAGTACAAGACCAAGACCTATTTTGGTCAACCCTATTTGAAAGTATAGTTAGAAAAATATCATATTAAAAAATCTAGCTAACTAGCCATGTGCAAATCAACTCTTTTTTAAATAAAGTAAGAATTTCTTTATATGCTAAAATCGAAAAGTTTTTCATTAAAAAATAATAATCAAAGATTTTTTTTTCGAATTTTTCTTTGTTTCCTTTTATTAAAATTGCATATCTTTGTTTTAGTTACTTAAAAAGTTGATTATTATTTAATAAAGAAATCAATTCAATATGTTTTTGTAACATATTCAATATTCCGTTTCTCACCGTTTATCATCCATCATTGCTCTTTAATGGAGTCACAGAGATGTTAAGACTGTTACGAAGACATTTGGGAAATCATACCAGTTTTAGTAATTTTTTTTTCTAGTTTAAAATGATTTTTGAATCGAAAACTTCTTTAGCCGTGTTTTGCACTTATGTGTGGAGATTTAATTAGTTTGAGCTGTCAGATTTCCGATATGTAACTCCCGGATATAGTCGGCTGGTGTCGACTGATTGAAGCTTATGGATTAAAATATCTCAAAAACTAAAAATCGGACTTGCATACTGTAAGCGTGGGAAATGTTCAGCATTTCATCCTCTTTATAATGAGCTATTATTTATAATTTATATTGGTAATCTCCCCTTTTTGATGTTTTCACTTACCATCGTGCGGCCTAAAGTACACAGCTTAGTTTTTTTAATTTAGTTATTTATAATTTTTTTTAGAATAGATTTTACGACTGTTCAAAGAATTAAACGGATCTTGCCCTGTTCTTTGAGTTGCCTGATGAGAGATCTAGCGCTGTTTCGAATGGTGTAATCGGATTTGCTTTGACCTCAATCTGAAGTTGAAGCGTTTTATGCGGAAAGTTACAGAAGAGTTGGAACTAAAAAAATAGGGCCAATTTTTTTCTGTTATTTTAAACTGTTTAACTATTTAGTACTTGGTGTAAAAAGGAAAATACTTAAAAATGTTTCGTTGGTTGTTAGATTTCGAATGATTGAAAAATGTGATTATTAGTTCTAATCCTTTGGAACGCATATCACCGACGGGATGGAATAACTGTAATACGATATAAAAGCTGTCAACAACACAGCAATGATAAGGCGAATTTATATGAAGAATGAACATAATGTCAATCAAGATAATACATAGTTTATAGAAAAAGAATGAAGTATAAGAAAAATAAAAAGCTTTATTTTAATACGATTCGATGTAGAGAAAATTATTGCAGAAGATTCCTCTTTTATTAGAAATGATCTTTATCTGTACCGGTAGTTAAAGATGCAGTAGTTTAGAATAATAATATGAGAGGCTCAGCAAGCGTTTCTCTTGGATATAGCCAGAATTACGAGAAAGTTTTTGAATATCTAAAAAATAAAATAAAACTGCAGGTGGTTGGACTTGACCCCCACCTTCAGCTTTGAATCTGCAAAAGCGAGAATAATAAAGATAATAATAATAAAAGGCTTAGCGAGGCCGAAGGTTCGATGCCGACACCACCAATCGCTTATTACACACCTCCCTCCATCGTTCGCCGTCCAAACCTATTCCCTTCAGATCGACTTTAATACAATCTTCCCACCTTCGCTTCGGTCTACCCCTCGGACGTTTACCAGTCGGTACAGCAAATATTAACCTTTTAGGAATTCTCTCGTTACTAGGCCCAGCAATTTTACAGGCCCATTTGATTCGCCGGGATGAAATAACCGCAATTATATTACCCGTATATAGTTCACACAATTCGGCGTTGTGTAACTGTCTGAATTCATCCTTTTTCGGTCCGAATGTTCTACGCAATACCTTATTTTCAAAAACCTTAAGACGTTGCTCATCCCTTAATGTAAGCGGCCACGTTTCGCACCCATAAAGAACTGTAGGTAAGACAATGGTTTTATAGATTCTAATTTTTAAGTTGCAGGACAAGAGGCGCGAGCTAAGTAGTTTTGTCATAGAAAAATAACAAGCCTTTCTAGCCTTCAGTCTAACCTTAATCATCTCTTCTTCAATTTCGTTTTTTCTAATTATCGTATACCCTAGATACCTAAACTTCTCTACCTGTTCAAACATATTACCATCCTTATCGATATCACCAGTAACATCACCATTTTTGCAGCTAACCATATATTTTGTCTTATCCGTGTTTATTTCGAGCCCTAGTTATGAACTGTCATTCATCAACGTTGTCGTATTTAGTTTTATAGTTTCCACGTCTTCGCTTAACAGTACCAGATCATCCGCATAGCCCAGCACGGGTGTTTTCCCACCCAGATCCAACCCTTTTTCGGTACGCATTACCTCCCTAATAGAATGTTCTAATGCCAAATTGAACATTACAGGAGAAAGAGAATCCCCCTGTTTCAAACCCGAACGAACCTCAAATTTTTCGGACAGATTTATACCGGTCCTAACTTTATTGATTGTTTTCCTCAAGCACATCCTGACTAGATTTACTAGTTTTTTTGGAGTTCGAGTTTAGAATATAACTACAAAATTTATGGAATTCGAGTTGATTCTGATCTCAATTATTATTATTTTTTTTTAAATAGATTCTTCAGTTATTTATTGATTCGTATTATATCTTTTTAATATTACTTGTCAACCCGTCGTAAAACATCTTCAGCTTTAGTTTATGTATTTATTAAGAAATACGTTTACGGGGAACATGTATGCATGTTTGATGTATATTTTAACTTATTTAAATGTTTTTGATTTATCTGTTTTCATTACTCTTTGTACCCGATTTAATGTTTCCTGTGGCATATGTTCGGGGATCGATGGGGGACCCATTGACTAATGAGCTGTTGCTACTAGCGGAGGGAAGGTGGCCTGCCAGAGGAGGAGAGAGGGCCGACTGGCTGGTGGGGGGCGTGGTGGCGGCCAGTCTGTGCCGGGCTGCGGTAATGTGAGTGCCATGCTAGCCGCCGCTGGACCTCAGGAAGGTCTCGACCACCTCCTCTTGTTGCCAGAGTGCGTCCTCACCATGGACAGTGCCCAGCTCCGTCGCGATCTAGCCGGCCTACGGTTCAGGCTTCACCTCCTCAGCGGTGGACCCAGAGGATCCGTCTGGCTATGTGAGTACTTACAGCGACAACTTCACCAAAAACATAGTCTTTGTACGGGGACTTTGTCTCACTGATTGAAATAATATTATATCTTATCACTTAGACCGTTATTTATTCTCCATCAAATACATATACACCATACCCGAGTCAACTCTGAACTGCAATAGTCCATGGTACAGACACTAAAAATTACTTAATCTTCATTAATGAGAGAGCTATACTGGCCTTAATTGCCATACGTTTTTTTTTCAGTTTTAATATTTACATTATTCTGTTTATATTTTTTTTTTGAGGGAGGTGGTCTTTTAGGATCACTTAAAAATCATTTCGTAAAGGTATTCTTTTATTAAGGAAGGAGATGGGATGGCGGTCGTAAATAGGCTAAAACTATTTTTATTAAAAGCCAACGTTTCGACCCCACTTTGCAGGTCTTCTTCAGGGCTAGAACGGGCAAGGTACAAAAAGATAGAGAATTGTGGAAGTTAACGTAATATTTAGACCAAACAATCATAAACAATGTGAATAAACTTATTAAAATTACAAACAGTAAGTACATTAAAATATGAACAGAGTAAGCTAAGTAACAAGATCCTAAACTGAAGTAAATACATGCTAACAATTGTTGTAGTGTAATATATAATAAATGCAAATGTGAATATACTTCTACAGATCTACGAGAGATTCTTTTATTCGGGAGTATTCTTTTATTTTTTCTCCAGAGTAATCACCGTGAAGAAAAAAAAAAAAAAATATAAATCATGGATCCGCTATTGAAGTAGATAATACCATACACAAAGAAATATCTTAAAGATTTTTTTTTTCTGTTGCATATAAATAAGTATGCACTTAGACAATCATATATCAATTTATTGTTTTTGGCTGATATGAAACTTAGTTCTGGAAGCTATATGATTATAGCCCGCCGTCGATAGGCAGCAGTTTAACCTTATCAAAACAACACAGAGATGGTGGCAGCCAAGTAAGATAGTAAAACTAATTTAGTATAGTATATTATTGAGGGTGTTTTGAGATACGAATGTTGAGTACTTATAGATCCCCCCTTTTTTAAAATCAAATTATCAAAAATCCGTCTAAAATTTCGTGAATGATTTCATCTTATCGTATCCTACAATTTTTTATCTACGAAAATTCTCAGAAATGGGTTTCTAATTAAATAGATTATTTTAACGAACTACTAAAAGCTCATCAATACCCATTTCATTCCCACTCGAATCGTAAGATGATATGATAACATCTAGAAAATATTGGGTCTTTTGGCTCTGTTATCCATATTATTTTGACATATTTGAGTGGAGTACAGCCCAATATTTTTTAAAGGCCACCTTTTTCTTGATTTCGTGATCGAATTATCTTATGATACAATCGGAAAGCTCAAATGGATTTCTATGAGGTTTTTTTTTGTACCTCATTAAACAGACAAAGCTTACTGATCTCCAGATTATAAAAGCCTTATTTCCTAGAATTTTCGTTTAAAAAAAAAACTGCAGGTTCAGATAAGATGAAGCCATTCACGAAATTTTAGGCGGATTTTAATAATTTGATAAGTCTGTACAGCTGACTGTAAGTACGTAAAATACGAGTATCTCTTAAGTATCTCAAAACACCCTCAATGATATACTAAACTAATTTAGTTTTACTATCTTAGTAGACACAATCCCTGTGTTGTTTTGATAAGGTTAGACTGCTATCTGTCGGTAGCTGGCTCTAATAATTCTAATTCCAGGACTAAATTTAACATATTAACCGAAAACTTACTTTAAATTGATATGCGATTGTCTAAGTGATTTCTTATTTATATTAAAAAAAAAAAACTCTTTAAGATCCCTTTTTTATGGTATTATCTACGTCAATAGCTGGTCCATGATTTGTTTTATATTGTTATTTTTTTTCACGGTAATTACTCTAGAGAAAGAATAAAAGAATACCTTTATGAAATAATGTTTAAGTGGTCCTTTATGACCCTTCCTCAGAAAAAAAAAATATAATCAGAATAATGTAAATACTAAAACAGAAAAAAAAAATACGAACAATAATTATTTTAGAGATCAATTTTTTTATTTTTTTTCTTGACATGTTCTTACATTTAGTAGCTATACCTATATGCATTATAATTTAAAAATAAGATATATTGCAATTGTTTAAATATTTAGCTTAGATAGCTCACATAAACAAATGTGGATGGACGAATGGAAAAAAAAAAAAAAATCCATTTTGGGGGCTTCAATAAATTCAATAAAACAAGTGGTTTATAATTTTATAATATTATAAAAATTCGTGTTTTTTTTATTGTACTAATTTATTAAGAATCTGTCGTGTGTTAACATTTGTAGATTTTAATAAAAAAAAGGCTGATTAAAATCTTAAGTATATTGACGTAAAACGATCTTAAAATGTGTAACTGATTAAATACATGTTTATATATTCAACATTGGATTAAGTAGTAAGTACATAACATTATATTTCAAAACATCGTTAACAATATACCTTATTTATTTAGTTTTACTATCGTTCTTGGCTTCTATCTCTGTATTGATGCTAGTTTTGATAACGTTGAAACTTCTCACTGTCGATCGTGGGTCACAATAACATTGCTTTCATCACTACAACTACATATTGCATATTTAGTTTTATGAGAACTTAATGAAGGTTATTAAAATAACAGTATTTCGAGACGTTTTTAAATTGATATATTTTTGTTCAAGTTCATTCATATTTATATGCAACTCTAAAATTCTTTAAAACATCTCTTCGATTTGATATTATCTAGATTTATTTGTGTCTTTTTTTTATTGAATTTATTCGTGACTGTCAGTCCTGTGTTTTGCTTACTTTTAAAAAAAAATCTAATTAAAAATGTTAATTAGTTGTACTTATAATGTGTAATTGATAAAATAAATTTATATTTATTCGTTATTTTTATTTTTGTGTTTATTTTATGTTTGATTAAACAGCTATCACGTAATATTGGTATCAGAAAACCCTTCAATAATATACCTCACTAATTTTGGTTTGCTTTCGTTTTACTCTGAAAGTATCTTAAAATTTTGTTGATAATGTAAAACTAGTTTCTTATTGTCATTCGTTTGTAACAATCACATTGCTTCCAGGAGTACGTCTGACGTACGTATTTAGATTTGTATGATCTAAAATTTTTTTTTTAATGTATTAATGGTTGTTAAACTGCAATCTCATTCATATTTGCAACTCAAAAAAACTCTTTTAAACATGCCTTTGGTTTGATATTATCTGGATTTGCTCTTCTCGTAGTTATTTTGTCAAGTTAAACGAATCGTGACTGTCACTCGTGTCTTACAATTGTATTACTTATAAAAAACAAAGAAGCTGAATGGAAACTTAAGTGTTTTTTACTCAAAACGAGCTTAAAATTACTTGATGATTAAATATATTTGTATTCATTGATTTTTATGTTTATGTAATAAACGTATAATTAAACGTTGACAGTATATCATAGGTCAGAACTATATATTATATGAGATAACATATATTATTTATTTTTAAGCAAACATAATGAGGCTGATTAAAAAGGTTTAGTGTTTCGAGTGAAAACGTTCGTAGAATTAGTAGGTTATCAAGTAAATTTTTATTTATTTTTTACTATTACAGTATTTGTTTTTGTAACGTTGAACTGGTTGGAATAGTCTACCACGATATTGAACAATATTTAATATCTTATTATGTTCGTTATAATATTTTGTTTAATTTTGAACAAGAAAAATATGATTAAAAACTCCGTTATTGAAGTGGATAGATTTTCACAAAATATATTTCGTGTTATTGTTGTTATTAAACTATACCAAACGTATCGTATTTTATTTATTTTTTGGGCTTTATCGGGCGGCTTATAATGCCCCACAACAACATATTTAGTGTCTGTGTTCATTTTATGTTTGTATTTAGTTATTGTTTAATTTGACACTATTACAAATACCATATTATTTAATGAGCAAGAACAACCGAGCTGATTAAAAATTTATGTTAATAATTAGAATTAGAACGCGTTTAAAATTGATAGCTAAAATGTGTTTTATACATTTTTATTTAATTTAATTAATTATTTTTATTTTATTTAATTATTTTACAGTTTTTTTCAATAAGCGGAAATATATTATTTAGAATACGCCACCAGTAGAAATAAGTGGTTTATTTCTTCTATTTTAAAATGGAATTCAATGTCATTTAATTCTTTTACCTATAATTTCCAATCATAATTTTTTTTTTTAATTGTAAAGTAAAATTAAAAATTTTCTCCTTCAGAAAAATTATCAAAGATTTACAGATTTTATTTTTTAAAGAACTATTCATAGCAATTTTTTTTTTAAATATCTATTCATAGCATTAATATCGCGTGCTACTTAGCAGATATTATTCACAGACATGCTCATAATATAACGATTAGAATAATAATTTTCTCGGTTATATGTTTTTTTTTGTCGGTTATGTGTTTAAATATGAAGTTATTTAAATTAAATTGTCTCCTAATGCTCTTGTAGCTTGTCGAATTATTGAATGAAACAGAAATAGAAAATAATTAATTCTAATTGAAATAAAAATTGAGTATAGCATTATTCGTTTCACGCCTGGACTGTTATTGCCAATTAAAATTCTATTGTTAGTTTTACTTCATTTAATAAATTAACAATGAAGAAATTAAATGGATGTGATAGACGTAGTTACAAACTTGCAGCATTAGATATAATTCTTATCTTAGGTGATTTTTCTTACTTAAAATTTTCTATAATACAATAAAAAAATTGAAAGAAATATTAAATAGATAAAAGTTTAATTACTTTAAATAGGTAATATATACATGGTGGTGGCCGACCTGTAAAATGGGAAAAGCCATGGAATTTTTTTCAGTACGTTAATATTTTTTTCAAATTTGAAATTAATATCGTGTAGATTTTGTTTAGATATGACCTTCGTTCGGAGCTGACTGTCGCTATAATCGATACATATCCGATCATTTTTTTTTTTTTTTAAATTAAAGGTACGTTTAGACATTTCAAAATGTATGAGAATGATAAGTTATTTTACTATGCTAGTAATTTAGTTTCTTGTTTTTGATATGTTCCATCTGCTCTCTTTATCAAGAGAAATAAAGTAAATAGTTTGATATTGCAATAATGTTACTATTAGTTAAACTTCCTCTTAGTTTATGAAAATAAAATAAAGGCGATAAAAATAAATTACTGAAAGTGTAGTTGAAGAGAAGTTAATTGAAGAGTTCAGTCAAAGAAGTAAATAAATAATATTTATTTTTATTTTTACCCACATTTCGGCCCAAAGTTCAGGCCTTCATCAGGACCCGGAAGGTTTCCGTTAGAGGAATGTTGAGTTTTTCAAAATAAAAAGTAATTTAAAAAAGTAAAAAATCCTAATAACCCCACTAAAACATTATATTTGTTATTTAAAAGACTGTTTTTATTCAATTCATTGTGTAATCAATTTCATTCATGAATAACAAATAAATTTGGTTATAATCGTGGATTGGTATTTGGCTGTCGTAGATACATTGAAGTGAAGTCATATATACATTATTAATATTTGTATCCCCAGACATATTGGTTGAGGAAAACTATCTTTAAATAGGTAAATGTCAGAGAATTTCACTTCAACTTCCTGGTAGCTACCGTGTATACACATTGTTTTCCTACTACATTTTTGATAAAACTTATGTTAGTACTTGTTATGTTTTCGCTCGTAACTAGGGCCAAATTCCATCCAAACATGGTATAATAAAGATATATATTCAATATTATCTTTCCATTTTGTTAAGAGAAAGCTCGACTTCTTTTTTAGTGACTAGGGAGAATGGTTGATATCGAACAGGATAAATATTCAATCAATTACGAAAAATTATAATCCGATAGGAATGTAATTAAAATTATATAGTAAATGTAAGCTTTTTATAAATTAATATATTGCGTTTGTTAAATACATTTTTTGTATTTATTTACCCAATATTACAACGGCATGACATCAGATCTTTTCCATTTATTCAATTAAACCCCCCAGTATCTTGGATATACGATACTCCTTATCTACTCTCCTAATCCTTTATTATGTAGTATTGCAAGCTCATTTGTGTTTATATGTTAAACTCTATGTTTGTTTGTTTATGTGGTAAAAGATTTACAATATTTAAATATTTAAAAGTAGTTAAAAGTAGCTCGTGTGAATAATTCGCAGAAAATTTTGTTTAGTGAAGAAATAGGAAAATAATGTGGAAATAAATAGATCCTATGTATTATGTAACTAAAGAATTAATTTTTTTTCCTTGGTCGATTACAATATTCCATTTAACATAATAGACCTAAATATTTGTACAAATCGCTTTTCTAGGCTTGCTGGCTGAAAATATAATAAAAGTAATAAAGTCAAAATAATGCTCCGATCATGGGATTTTCTAAATTAAAAAAATAAAATGTAAGAACAAACAAATGCCTTTAAGAAATAATAACACATCTATAGAGAACAAATAAATAAAAACTCCTAACAGGTTTTTATTTTGTAACTTGAGTTCTAAATTATTTATGGGAGTACACTTTGTGTCATTTCGTGTAGTTTATAAGGCCCTACGTCCCCGCAAAATTTCGTGTAAATAGGTGGAAGCATATTTAAGTAATCACACTTTTTGTGATTTTCGAAATAAAAATCGAGGGTGTCTTAGGTTAAATTTGTATAAAAATATTTTTATTTTTCGATCGCAATGAACATTCGTATTCGAGGTTCTTTCGAGCTGCGAAATACAAATCTCAACTCTGTTTATGTTAAAAAAAAATATTTCAACACACTTTACTCCTTCCGTCAATACAAATTGTTTAAATTATACATATTTATAATCGATTTTTACGATTTTTTGTTTGTTTTTTTATGTAATTTAGTAGTCTTTCTAAGTATAATGAGTACAGTCTAGAAAAAAAATGCATACTTTTTGAGTTATTCACAAATAAAGTTTCTTTTCTTTCATAACTTTTCTCCCAGAAATTTTAAAGGGATAGGACTATTTTTCGCATGTGAAGGAGAAGAATATCTTCAAAATGAGTGGTCAATCATTGGATTTGATGAAGAATTGACGAATTTATGGCGTATCGACATAAAAACACCTTTTAGAAATAATATATACGATATTTATCATTCACGTTAAGATTATTGAATATTCATTCCAATGGAGTTGAACCACAATCCACTGATTAGGTCCAACTATCTGAAACTTTGATTATTATGTTCGAGGTTGTTTCGCTAGTCATTGAATTTTAAATCTGTATCAGCAAGTTCACTCTAATACCACTTACCCTTAGAAGATCGTAGAAGGAGTTTTGTTGCACCAACAAGTTGAGAATCTCTGAGCCTTCATTTTATTGTAGGAACAGAAATTATTTTTTGTTGATGGCGTTGACCAGCTAAAATCTCATGGACATACACTCTTCTTTTTCTCTTCTTTTATAAAATTTTATGCTGACCCTCGAAGGTATTTTTGATCTTTATGGTCAAATTTTTGCATGGAGCGTACATCTCCTCATATGAGAAATGGTGTTGTGTATCGCATATGTATATATTTTTAGTTATGATGCAACTCAATAGTAAATTCTTTCTTTTACATATTTTCTCGAGAAAATAGGAATAAACCAAGGAATGAAAGATAATTTAAATGTTTGATCTGCGAGGAAATTTCGGACTAAAACATGATCTTACCTTGTGAAAGTGTAAATGAAACAAAAAACTGTTTATTCTTATAAATTATTCGAACTCTGTAATTATCAATAATAGTGAAATATTAGGTTATTATTTATTCTCTATGACATTTTTATAATTTTTTTTTTTTTACAACTGATCAATACAATAATTTTTTTCTCATGTTACTGTAATTTATATAATCTGTGTAATTATGTTGTTTTAATTTTTATAAATAACAAATGGTCCTGAACTTTTGACCGTCTTTATATTACCCTTCCTCATCATGGTCCGTATAGCATAGCATTGCTATCCTCTTGAATTTCCATAAATTAACACGGACTAATGTAGTTCTCACGGAAAAGCGTGGTCAGCATTGTGCTCCAACCACTTCATTAATCCCCTGACTCATTAATATCAGGTACCCGTTTGAGTGTTCGAGTCGTCCCTAAAATTATTTGCCTACCATCTATCTCATAACTTGACAAAGCTGAGGAGTTTTTTTTTTTTATCGAAACTACATATACAGGCAGTTCCGTAATTAGAGGAAAGCTTTTATATGAGTTATTGCAAATCTAAAGAGCTTCAAAAAAGTTCATGTAAACAATGGGCCATTTTTCAGCAGTAATGTACTTGTAGGAAATCCAAGTTATGCGTTTTTTTAGGTGGTATATAAATAGGTTATATATATATATAACAATAGTAACAATTACTTAAGTGTAAACCAGACAAAATTTACTTCAAATGAATATAAAGTACCTCATTGTTAAAATCATTTAAAAAGGAATTTTGAGCAGCTAATCTTAGCTAAGTTCTGTTTTTAAAAACTCATAAATTATTAACGATTTTTTTTTTTTTTTAATCATTCTCCAGGTATACTACATATACCTCACTTTTACAAAAACTTTCTCGTTTAATCAGCTTTAGGACCATATTTATTAAGTTGAGGTTTATTTGAAAAAAAAAAAAAAATGCGATTTACCTGAAGTTGTGTAAAATAATTATGTGATTTTTATCCTGTCACGAAAAGTGACAGTTTTTATTTTTTTTTAAAACAAAAATGACTACAATTAATTGTTGCAAAGCTTTTATTATTTGTTTTTCTAAACATAATTGCCTAGATACACTTTCATTTATAAAATTAAATAATCATTTTTTCAAATATTTTTCAGATAAATTGAAGGTGGTTATTAAACTGCATTTATCACCCATATCTCTATTACTGGAAATTATGGAATCTATTTATAAGAGACAAACTTCCTGATCCTAATATTTATGTTTTCATGAAAATAATTGAAGCAATCAGTAGTTTTATTTATTTTAAACATGAATTTCGCAGCAGTTAATCATAGTCATTTTTGGTGAAAACACGAGTACTTTTAGGTGACAAGACATAAAATCAAATTATTTTTGTAATCAACTTGAGGTGAATCTCAATTTTTTTCCCATAATAAAGCTCAAATTAATTAATATGTACTTAAAGATTATTGAACGTGGAAATTTTATTAAAAGTGTATTTATAGTTAAATTGAAGGGTGATAAAAAAAAATGCAAATGATTTATGATTTCGTTTTTAAACGGACCTTTGTTTAGTTTAGACGCTCAAATGTCTACTTTACATGGTTTTATCAATGACAAGCTCTATTTTTATTTTTTGTGTTTAATGAAATTTACAACTGTGAATTTGAACAATACAACAAGTAAATGTGACATTATAACGTGGCATGTACAGCATGAAGAGCAAGATTGCAAACAAGATGGTTCGGATGATTCAGAAGTTTATTATGGAAGGATAGGTATCTAGATTGGGCTAAATCGGAAATATATGGTACGTTAGGGTGGTTATGGATGATTTTATTCTTGAAAAAGTAAGATGCATTGAGGATTTTACGAAAGATTTTGAATTGTAAGGATCGAATACGAGAGGAATTCGATGGTTTAGTAGAGCCCCAAAGCTCTATTCCGTAAGTCCAAATAGGCCCTAATAGGACCTTACTTTACTTATTTATATTAATCTTTTGTAAGTAATTGAAAGTTTAGAGCCTTTGTCGAGTATCTGGAGTAGCCGAAAACGTCGAGCGGTTTCTTGTCGTTTCAGTTTGGTGTGAGGATTCCAAGCGAGTCGTTTGTCCAGGTGGACTCCGAGGTATCAGATTTGTTTAACAGGGATCAGTGGGGTATTGTTAAAGGATACAGGAGGGCAGAATGACATAAGTTTGCGACGAAGGGTAAAAGTAATTTGATGAGATTTATAGGAGTTTATTTTATTCCTTCATTCTTGACACCATTCTTCAAGACTTGTGATGGGTGATTTGAGAGTTTGGGATGCAATTAATGGAACGTTGTTAACTGATAGGATACACGTGCCATCGTCACAGGTGGTGAAGACAGTGTTGGGATGGGTTGGAATGTCAGCTGTATAATCTGTGTAAAGGATAGGACCTAGGATAGTATCTTGAGGAACACCAGCAAACTGAGAAACTATTTTAATTTAAAGTAAATTTTGTCTAGTTTGTTTTAGAGCAATTGTTAAATATTGTCCTAGTTATCGCTTCCTATTCAACAAAAAATGCTACTACAATTCTGCTGAAAAAAGGACCATTGTGTTTATAAACTTTTTTGTAACTCTTGAGGTCCGCTATCACACCTTTAAATATTTCCCTCTACTATTAATATTAATATTAATTGGAGAATTGTTAGATTGATAAATCTTACATCGTGTCATTATTTTTTTTTTCGATTTTAATTATATTCATTGCTATTTCATAGTTATTATAATATTTTGACACTGAATAATTTTCAATTACTAGTTTTAGATCATGCGCTGCAATGTTGCACAGTTTTAGAAATGCGCAAAACCGCTAGCCCGTTGCTCAATGCCGAATGCACCACTGTAATTTCTGAACGGAAATTGTGCCCTCCGCAATTGTGTTGTGACAGCTGGTGCTGCTTCCCTGTCATCAGATTATTTTTAGACCAAGCTATGCTAGGGTTTAATTTGTTCTCTAGTTATATTTGCTTAGTAAGTTTTGACAAATAACTTAGTTTGCTCAAGAAATACATCGATTACCTTGGTCAAGGAATGTTGGCTTGGCAGCTATAAGCACTGCACATTGTTAACAATTAAGAAAATATGTATTTAGAGTTAGTTTATAAATTGGCTTATGCATTTTTTGAAGTGAAAACTTTGTATGCGCGTTTTGCACTTTTTTTATGGATGATGAATTAGATTTTGCCGTCAGATCTACGATATGTAACGCTCGGGTAAAGTCGGCTGGAGTCGGCTAATTGAAGTGTTTTTGAATATGGATTAATATATCTCAAAAAACTAAAAATCGGATCTGCATATTGTTAGCGAGGGAAATGCTCATCATTTCCTCTTCTCTTTGTAATGAGCTATTATTCAAAATTTTATTTTAACGCGACGCCATGTTAAAAAGACGGCGAGGAAAAAAAATAATGTCATGATATTGAGTTTTAAAATATTTATATTGAGGATTAAAACATCTCAGAAACTAAAAATCTGATGTGGATACTGTAAACGAGGGAAATGTTCATTCGCTTCATAATTAGTTATAATTTATATTTCATATTATTATTAATCTCGCATTGTTGATGTTTTCATTTGTATCGTGCGGTTTAACGCACTCACCTCAGATTTTTTTTTTTGCTTGTGTACAAAGAATAAAACTTTTATAGGCTCTAATCTGTTCTTAGTAGTTTATAGAGCTTCTTCAAGCTCGTTTGATCAAATTGAAATTATGACAAATATATCATGGTTGATAATGTGGAAAATAAATTCAAGCTATGTTCTGAATTGTTCTGTTTTGATGGTAGTATTGAATGGTTTATGATTTATAAAATTATTAAAAATCGTTATAAGGTTGATTGGTTATTAACAATCGAATGTACCTTACGCCACGATTGAATTCATTTATGATAATTAAAACAATACTGGTGTTTTATTCATCATAATCTAATTTTAATTGTATATGTAATTATTATTTGTATAACTATATAGTTTTATTGTTAAGATTAAACATAAATACATTTTTCTGTTTAGTGTGTCAGCTAAACTATAATTACTATAATTTGTAATCTAATCATAACATGACAAAGCAAAGTACGAATATCTCTTCATTAACTTTTTTTTTTGTTTTTTGGACTGGAACATTAATATTAGTATATATTTTTATTTTATTTTTTATTTATACGCCAATGTACTTTACTGGCGTACTTTACTTACTTATTGGTTTGTTTTAAACTGAACTGTAAAACCTAAAATAAATTTTTCTGTTTAGCTTGTTAGCAATTTGTAATCTGACCGTAACATGAGAAAAAAAATACGAATATCTCTTAATTAACTGATTTGTTTAGGACCGGAACATTAATATTAATTAATACATGTTTTTAAATATATTTATTTATATCATATAAATAAGTGTTTATTTTTATATTATTTATTCGCCAATGTACTTTATTTACTGATGTACGTTGCTTACTTACTGATGTACTTTACTTAATTTCTGATGTTCTTTACTCACTTATTGATGTTTTTTATTTATTAATCGACTTTTCTTTCTTACTGATGTGCTTTACGTAATATCGTTGTATATTCAGATAAACAGTTTAAGAATACTACATGTTGGAAGGGTCGTATGCTGATGAGTCTATCTTTAATCTCTTGACCTCCAGGCAATTGATGCAGCTTATGCAAGGCCAGGAGTTCACCGTTTGGTGACCGCTGTTACGTGGCTCGGTTGATTTAATTCAATGAATATTAATTCATTTAATATAATCGGTTATGAATTTTTTCTATAACGATGTACTTACATGGTTATAAGAGGCACTAGAGATATCCTTTTGATTTCAATAATCAGTTATAACTGCTATTGTCATTTTAAATAAAAATATAAAATAAATAATTTAAAAAAAATCGTTTAATTAATAAAACGTTTTTATTTTCAAAATAATTTTTAAGATTTTTTAGAAAATAAATCTTTAAAAAAAATGCTATTGAAAGGTGTAAGAAACTCTTATAACGTGTTACTGGAATAGCAGTTATACTACCTGTGAGACATTGTATAACATTCACAGTTTAACAATATATTTTCTATAATTTGAAGTTCAACAAAAATTTTTCAAAGACCTGCTATTTTATAACGATTTTGTATGAGGAATAACAGTTATCAATGTGAATATATACTGTTGTTAAAAAGTTAAACTAATTATTTTCTTTGATTCATACTTAAAAAATGTTTTGTAATTTTCTTTCGTTGGGCTGTTGTATTCTGACAACGTTTCTTCGAAAAGACTTGAACATTTTTTTCGTTTCCTTTGTTAGTGGAAAACATACACTTGTTATGAGTAATTCGAGTAAAGTCGGAACAAGACTTTGAGAAAGTATTTTACCAGAAGTAATATGTTACCATAGGGGATGTGAATTCCCAAAACTTTTCAAGATCTTCTGAAACGAACCTTGAGCTCAAACCATGACAAACCTTATAATACACTTTCGTGTGTATTTCTTCCATACATATACGTATTAGGTATAGTCCGTAGTACAGAGATCTTTTTTTATAAAATTATTAACATCTGACAGTATAATTCGTGAATAGCTTCATCTTATCGTAACCCACAGCTCTTTTGTTTTGTTGTCTTTTGTTTTGTTAATTTGGAGATCGCCAAACTTTGTCTATTTAATAATGTTTTAAAAACTTATGAAGGGTTGAATTGTAAGATAATATGATAACAAAATCGAAATAAAATTGGCCTGCAAAAATATTGTGCCATTTGGCGCGAACTCCACCACCCATATATAAAAAAAAATTACATATCCCAGTATTAATAATACGCTCAATACTGATCAAATTAATTATTTTAATAAGAAAACTCCCCATTTCTAAGAATTTTCGCAGATAAAAAAAAATTGTATAATAATAATATTTATTAGTTCAAAAAAAAAATGTTGATTTGATAAACTCTCTAGTTAGAAAAGTAAAATTATATTAATACTAACTGTACCTATAATTTATTTAATTGTCTTCAACTATAGAATCATCTGAAACTGTTATTGTAATTGTTTTGAAAGTTTTTTTTTCTTTCTCTATTTAATGTTTCTGCTTTTAAGAATATTCACTTTATTTTTACTAATTGATTTATTTATTATTTCACTTATGTAGGTTATTCTTTTTTTTAAATATTTTTTCTATTATTTGTTCTCATTTATTTTATTTTTTTATTATTTATTTATGTTTTTGATTATTATTATTTATTTCCCTATTATATGTATTTATGGTATGAATGAAAAGATTTAGCCTTTGCACTTATTGCCCTTCATTGTGGCAGATTGTACTTTTTACTATTTAATAAAAAAATAGTCGGATTCATTTTTATTGAATACACTTATTTCAATGTTTTAGTATCACCTTAATTCATCGCTTTTAAAACTGAATATTCTATTGCCTCTCAATTCTTTGGTAATAAGATTGTTACAGTTAGTTTCGAATCACTGGGACATCGAAACATGTATTAAGCGATACATATTGAGTTGCTACAGTTTTTAATATGTAGTAAAATCCTTAGTTATTTCTAGATTACATATATGTAGGGTATGTATTTTAAAATATTTTCTTGAAATTTAGCTCTGAGACCGGAGTTTATGGTTTTAATATACCGATATATGCGGTACGAAGTTTATTATTAACTACCATCGAATTCATAATTATTTTTTTATATTAATTTAAACATATCATCACAATTCACTAAATAGGAAAATTCGTAATATTGCGCACATATGTCCTCTGATTCACAAGAATTAATCTTGTTAGTCATTTGACGTCGCGCCAGGATATTTTCTGTTGATACAACTTGTTTATTCCTGTATTGCTACGAGTTTCCTCAAATATATTAATGATGTCATAATAAATGGCTTGATTTATTTCTTTATTGTTTTTTATTGTGTTGTGTTTCCTTTATCTGTTATATGTTCGTAGACATTTCTTCGTTCACACACTATTATTAGTTATCTATTTGTGGGGTGAAACCTTTTTGGGGATGGTTAAATGTTTTCCTTCCGTAGAAGGGAACCGCTGTTAAGAAAGGACTGCAATAAAACTAGAAACAATAAATAAAATAATTTTATGATGCCCAGGAATAGGTAGCCATTTTCGGTTCTATATTACTCCCGCTGAACCCCAATAATTCTCGTTGCGGATGCTGCGAGTGAAGGGTTTATTTTTAGGCTTCTAGTAATAAAGTCGTTGAACTTATATTTCACCTTTTAATATTTTTATATTTTTTATTTAGAAATATAACAATCTGTCACCTGGACAATAATTGTAGTGATATATGAACACATGCATACCACATATACAGAAAATATAAAATTAACTAAAGTAAAATAATAATTAAAAACTATGTACAATACAAAATAAAATAACCCTAAAGATAAGTTAATTAAAATCATAAAAACACAGCCATAACTATATACAATATATACAATCAGGCAGTGAACCCCAAGCCAGGCTTCTCCCCGCAACTATAGAAGAAAAAACAGGACTTCAAGAGATCCCTGCGCTACTCTCTCAACTGCGTCACTGGTATTAAAGCCAGTAGGATATTTATTTCATTTTTTATTCTCAGTCCTGAGTGTGATTCATCTTTAAATGTATTTTATTTTCTAAAGTTCTCATTCTAACTGAAATAAACTAATAAAAGTTATTTTAGTTAATTTTTAATTTTTTTTTAAATATCACCTAGTTTACCCATTTATGAATTCACCGAGTCTAAAAATTAATCTCAATTTGACGGAATCGCTTAAATCCTTATTGTTCTAAAAGAAGAGATTTTCCATAATCCACAGTATAATCCTATGTCAAATGCAATAGCTCATGTGGTTTTGTTTATATTTTATGTAATAAAACTCTACATTATTAGAAACTTTTTTATGAGTCTTCACGGAAATATTACCATACTAAAACAAAAAATTAAAAATAATTATATAAAAAATGTTTATTTTAAAGTAACTTATATCTTATTTAAGATATAGGCAAACGTTATTGTGAGTACTGAGTACCGAGTGTATTACTCAGACTCTGAATTTTGTTTGAGTACCAAAGAATATAATTTCTACTTCAGTTGATGTGAGAAGATTAACTGAAGTAGTGATCGAATTTCCAATAGTAATACAATTGAGTAAATTACTTGGTGCTCGATACTAAGAGTAGCATTTGTCCATCTCTGCATTATTTTAAATATATTATCATAATTTTTTTTATAACATACTTTAATGGAAATCTTATCATCCCGAAGTAAACATATAAAATTCCTTTATTAATAATCTGTGAATTTTTCTAAGTGATGTTAAAGAGTTGAAATTTTGTATATTAATAAAGTTGACATGATTTTCGCTTTATTCTTCATGATTTTTAAGATTTGGCACACTTCTGCACCTCTTTCCAATTGATTTATTGAGTTGAAATTTTGTTTGTAAATTGAGTTTATATTTAAAAAAATTAAAATTACTTCTCTCTCATTTTTTCTCCCACCCTTCGATATTTCGATAAATTACATCGGAAAACAAATTATAAAATGTTAAAAAAACAATATACTAGGAAAAATTTGTCAGTTCAATCAATTTTTATGTTGAATTTCTCCAGGCATTAGGTATTTATTACAAATTGAATTTTTTTTTTGTTCAAACAGACATTAGGAAAAAATGAAAAAAGTCCTTAGTGATTATGGTTATGTTGTCTGTATTTTTTCTTCTTTTTATGTAGGTCCTTATTCTTCTTTTCTAAATATATTATTCTTATCATATCAGTTTAATATTAACATTTAAAGATATTTTATTAAATAGGATTTTTTTTTTAGATTACATTTTAAATTAGCTATTTGATAAGCTAAATTGAAGTATGAGGCGTTGTTAAGGGCTTTGACTCTACGTTTTTTTTTTTATTTCTTAATGATATTTACAACTGTATAAAAGAAATAAATTTAGTAAGTTTGAACATATGGATATAATGACGTGAAAACACTTGTTCAGATACTACCCTATGGTATGTCTACTCTAATGATATGTCTACATTAGGATATCAGGGGCCCATCTTCTTTTCAGACGCCTCGGAGGTTTATTAATAGTTGAAGAGCAAGCAAGGTTAGAAACGAGATGATTGGGATGATTCTGAAATTTATTATGGAAGAATAGGTATCTGGATTGGACCAAATCTGAAACATTAAGGTCATTATGGATGGTTTTATTTGTAACAAAGTAGAGAACATTGAGAATTTTACAAAGGATTTTAGATTTTAAGGATTGGATACGAGAGGAATTAGTGATTTAGTGAAGCCACATAGCTCAACTCCGTAAGTCCAAATAAACTTTGTTATAGTCATGTATATGAGTATTTTGTAATTAATTGGAAGTTTAGAGCGTTTGTCTAGGAAGTGCTGAAGTGATCGGAAAATTCGAGCGTTTTCTTGTCGTTTCAGTCTGCTATGACTACGTTTAAGAATCTATTCTTCTAGTCTTTGAAAAGTAACGGAGAGGGGACTTCAATTAGAATATAGGTTTAAATGTTTAGGATAACAATTCGAAAGTTGAGTAAACTAATCTAGTCGAGTGACTTTGAAAAAAAAAAAATTAACTTTCTACGCAATACAATTTACATATGCACGTATTCTGAAAATGTTTTAAAAATTCATCAAGCTTCTAAAGTATTTAGGTAGAATTGCGAGAATCGTAAAAATGCGGACTTTCTCGGTACATACCTCAGCTTTCTTTCGGTCTTGCAAGTAACCATTTTCACTTAGGTAGCTAATTCTCCACTTTGAATACTTTAAGCTATCGGAATAATATGCCAGTTAATCCTCCGAAGGCTACCCAAATCGAGTTTGTTAGCTTATAATATTGATTTAATTTATAAAGTTTTGTATTATAATTATAAAGTTTAGTGAACTTGCTGTTAGTGTCTTGATTGTTGGCGAGGTCAGAGGTATTGACCTTCATGGGTGCACTGACCTAACCTTTCTTCGAAATTCCCATCACCTCATTATATCTCTATGTGGAATAAAAACTCTTAAAGTATGCATTGTTACATAATGTTCTTGACGCACCATCCAGTTCATAGGAATATTTCTGTTCTTGTGTTTGGTTACTCCACATAATTTAATAAGTTAATAATATATAATGAATTCAAAGAACTTCGTATATTTAATGAAATAGAATGACTTAGTAATTTACTTCTTATAGACAATTATTAAATTTGCTATTTTTTTATCTTTCAGACTGTTTATACTGAACGGTAAAAATGAATAAATATTAACAATTCTTAATGACAATCAATTAATCTGAAATCTAAGCTCGTTCCTAATGTATGGAAGAAAAGTATGACTTGCTCAGATCTTATCTTTCCCAAAATCTTCCACCAAAAAAAAAAAAGCAACAAACCTTCTTATATATTGCTTACCCTGAATTCCTTCGTGATGTAGTCGTTGAACGAATATTTCATTTTTTAATTTATTTATTTTTATTCTCAGTCCTAAGTGTGATTCATCTTCTAAATTTTTTCCTAGAGGACCTGAGGTAAACTAATAAAAGTTATTTTTTGGTATTTTTTATTTATTGAAATCTCTCTTAATTTATGCATTTATGAGTTCCTCAAGCTTAAAAATTAATTTCAATAACACGCCATCGTTTAAATTCTTATTGTTGTAAACAAAAAGTATCAAGAAAAGATTTTAAATATTTATGTTTAAATGTTTAAAATCTTCAAAACTAGAACTGAGACAGAAACTAAATTCATACCTATACTTACTTAAACCAATATGGACTTACTCCTCACAGATATACGGTATAACTAAAAAGACACACTTACACAAACTTCAAACTTTCCAATAAAAAATTTTACGCATAGCTTGTTCCTTGTCTTCATTCAAACTTTATCTTAAACTGACTATTTAGCATAACACTAAATGTCACGAACACTTATTTATGTTCATCGTCTAGGAATCAAGATTATTTTTCGGTTTCAATTTTGACATGAAAACAGAAATGAGCAAAAACTATTTTAAGTACCGAGGAATTTAATCGTTTATTTCGTGAATGATAGTCGATTGAAGTTGTGTTCTTGAAGTATAGTCTCGTCAAGAAAAAGCGCACTCCTATGCAGAAGAAGTCTAAATTGATAAAATCAATATTGGTTCTTCTTGAATGTAGATCATAAGCTAATTTATTTTTAAAAAACACAAGGAAATTCTTTTATCCTTTTTTCTTGCTTCTCTTTATTTATATTTAAAGATTCTGGTCTCCTCGTTATTAAATACTATTTTAAGCTTTGTTGAGCATTGACCATTGCTCCTGAAGCAGCCCGTATGTTGGTCACTGTTCTGCCTGTTAAGAACTAAATTGGATCATAATAAAAGGATCCATCATGACATTAATTTTTCTCGCTATGATATAGGAAATATTATTGTTATGATCTTACATTTAATTTATACGGTTTATTTCAATAAACAAAAACGTTCATATAAATATATATATATTATATTTAAATAATGTCTCGACAGAAAACATCTTCAGTTTTATGGCCTTATATTGATAAAGTGTTTTACAAACACGTTATGTTAGCACGTTATAGATAACATACAACTCTTCATCGTAATAGAAATTTTTAATCCTTTCTTCCTTAGGTAAAAGCAAATACTGGATTTATTCGCCACTATATATACTCTTTCTGTAAATAACGCAATGGTGAAATACTCAGCTTATCTTATATGTCTCCTCTAATATGCTTCAATTTTGCTTATATATATACACACACATATATATATATTTTTTTTAAATATTATATATAATTTTTTTATCTCAATTATATCAAATTAAACAAAATTAGGGTAATCTGGAATATTGTTCTCTGCATATTAAGGCGAAAATTCCATATTGTACATCGACATGTAATCTGTCCAAGTAATTTATTTGTTTGTTTTCTTAGGTATAGGGGTAATTTTTAATTTTAATTTTAAAACATAGTTTAATATTAATATTTTTTAAAAAATGTGTTCTTATTGTTTAATTTGTATTTATTTATGTAAACTGTTGACTATTTTAATTTTATATTAATTTGATAATTTGGACTATTTTAACTGCCTGATCTTTACCAAATATGATTTTTAATTTTTGCTTAAGAGTGTTGTAATGTCTGTTATGTAGTATAAAAAGGAATTTGTATTTCCATAAGGATAATAATGTTTGTTATTTTGTGGTAGACTCCATTTGTAGATGGTTCTTCCCTTAAAACAAATAAAGATTGAATTGAGTTGAATATATATATATATATATATATATATATATATATGTGTGTGTAAGATATATATAAGAATATAAGGAATATATATAAGAATACAATAATAGTACAATAGTATATATACAATATACACATTAATACATATATATAATAATACAATAATAGGCTACGCAGCGTCTGATTGAATTGTAAGGAGGAATTGGAAAAGGAGGGTTTTAAATGTGGATAAAGATGGTGGTGATATATATATAGTATTATTGTATTATTATATATATGTATTAATGTGTATATTGTATATATACTATTGTACTATTATTGTATTCTTACTATTATTGTATGTATATATATTAATATGTATATTATAATACTGTATACTATTATTGCATTCTTGGAACATACTATTATTACTATAACATCTATATTATTATTTTTTTTTTTTCATTAATACTATGACATGACAATAAAGGTTATTTGTCGCTCATTTATAATTTCATAGTTTATTGTGTATAGCAACTATTTTGCAGTATTAGGACCCTATTGCTCATATTAAATCTTCCTATATCTGTACAGTTATGTAAATACTTCTTTTATCCCTTATTTTTCAGTTTTTTATTTTTTTGTTTGTTTGATTTGTTTATTGTAATATACATTTTGGCCAGATGTAATGTTAATTTTATGTACAATATTGCTATACTATATATGTACATATACATGCATACATGATTTAAAAGTTTGTCCCTGTACTTCATCTAAAGTGACTTCAAACCATATTTATGAGAAGCTCTGCTAACGTAAATTTGTACAGTTTTCCATATTGATTGATGTTTATGATTTCTGTTTACTGATTGGTTAGTAGTTACTGTATTTCTCTTCGATACTTATGAAGGTCAAAAATATATTTAAAAGTTGGCCCCACCTTTAATGTATTATTTTTTTTATAAATGTCCCATTAAAATCATTGAATTTGAATTTTTTAGCAACAGAAAAATTTAACAATTTTATTATTGCTAAAACTGTTAAGTTAATAAAACTTTTATTATCTTCTACTTATTGAATGTATTATTTCATTGTTTTGCTATTTAGTTATTTGAACCCGAAATTCTGCTTTGTATTTAAATTAGTAGGATTAAATTATTTTTATGTAAATGTAAATAAGAAATATGACAATTTAATGAAAATTTTGAATGGGCTTTTGATCTTAATGTTGATGTTCTGTATAGTTTTCATGTTATGGTAAAGTGTAAATTATGTTATTCGATGGTTTCTAAATTATCTTTTATCGATTAATTTACAGTTTCCTGTTTCGTGTATCTTCGTATCCTGTTTGTTTCTTATCTTTCCTTACGCCCGTTTTGGTATCCATTTGTTATACCCGATGTATACTTTTCATGGACCGTTAAACTCGTGATATATGGAGACCCATAAGAAAGTGGGAGAGATTTTACACAATCCAATCCATTTTAACAGATTTGAGTTGATAATATTCCGTCAGAGATAAATTTAACTGTTTCTTGTTTATTACATAACATGATCTAGTACGTTACTGACTGCAATTTAATTTGTGTTTATTTTTTTGTAATTTCTGTTATTAATTTTTAAAGATAATCAATAAAAGTAAATTTGATTTAAATTATTTTTATAGGCGCCTATATCTGTAGTTATTGCTTTGTTGCAAAATATTTTAGTGTTAGTAGTTTAAAATAAAAAAAAACAAAAACAAATGAAGTTTCATTAAAAAGAAATCTTTCATGATTAAAATATTTTAGAAAAGAATCCCCCCCCCTTTTCTTAAATATCTAAACAATACATAATGCATTTGTTAACTACAACATAAAACGAAAAAATGGTTTAGTAATGTTACAGAAATATAATACATATTTGTATTTATACATACAAATACAGATGATTAGGTATTATATGTGTTTATATATATCTTTGGATATTATATTTGACAGATTTATCTTGAAGAATTAAATTTAAAAAAAAAAAAAATATGAGCTTACATTTTTCGGTCTTTGATAAACTATATGAACCAATAATACTTGTAATATTTTTAAAATCCTTTTAAAATTTATTTATCATTGGTTGTGACGGTAACGAGTGGTGTTATATTAGAATTAGTAAGTTAAATTTGATGATTGATGCTTAAGTTATATTTAAGATGCATTTATTTTTACTTATATAATTTTACATAAAATTTTAATATTAGACATTAGTAGTCTCGATTGTATATTTATTTATTTATTATTTTTTATTTTTTCTATTTTTGTTTTTATTTTTTTTTCTTTATTTTTTATTTTTTTTTTTAGAAAATATTAAAAATGTACTTGTGTAATTTCCTGGTAATGCCTAAATTGGCAAAAATTGAGTGAATTTGCCCTAATTCACTACTTATACTCAAATGCAGTTTCCTTACCTTCATTTTTAGTTAAAAAATTTGTATAAACAATCTGTATTAAGTATTGTGATTCTCAGCTCACGATTATTTCCTATTTGTATTCCTTTTTCCGCTGTTATCCTGACTGAACTTTTTTTTAATATCAGTAATCCTATAATTTGCTGAAGTAGCGCCTTTCAGACTCAGTTACGTAATATTTTATTGAATCTGTGGATTAATTTTAAGGATTAATGAACAATTCTTTTGATGATAAGGTCCAATAGTAAATCTTATAACGAAGACAATTTTATCGTTTTCTTAATTTTACGTAGTATCAGTGTTGTGATTTTTTTATATTTTTATGTTATATTCTTATGGTATTAGTTTTCTGTCTGCATTTATCCCTTTCAACGGGAAGAATATATTTTTATTATTTAACAATAATTAATTATAAATTACTATTTTTGTTTAAGGAGAGTTAATAACACTTTCGATGAATAGTTTTTCTAGTTAGGTATGGAATGGTAACTTTACCTTTCTGTTTTAAACCAAATCATTATTGTTTACTCTACGTGCAGAAAATGTGTATTAGTTTAATTTTTTAATCGTAATTTACTCACTGTATTAGGTAAACAAGATATTACCAACATATTCACACAAAAAACACTTGATGATATGCCTCAAAGTTTGAACTCTCGTTTGTTTTGAATCTTTCATAACAGAAGTCTGCGAGCAGTCATGATTACAAAACGTGCCCCATGACTTCTAAATTCTTCTTGCCATAAATTCAGCTAATAGATACGTTGCTACGGCAGCTCCTACTTTCTAACTATATTAACACCATGTTCGGAGTTCTGGTTACCCGTTTCGGAAGACTTGGTTGTATATTGTGCTGTTGGTTATGTAATGGATTTATATAAATGTCTGTCTGTATATAGTTTCCTGTCTATCTGATTTATTATAAAAATGTTTGCATTATAGTTATCTATTATTATATCTGTATTGGATTATTCATTATTGTTTAATAAAATATAAATATCTGTTTAATGTATAATATTTAATAGTCGATGGTACAGATCCCTTCTTGTCAAATTATTAACATCCGCCTGAAACTTCGTAAATAGCTTCATCTCATCGTAACCTACAAATATTTTATTTACGAAAATTCTTTAATTGATCAAATCGTAAGATAACTTGAGTACAAAGTCGATAAGGCTAAACGGCCCAATATTTTTGTAGGCCACCTTTTTATCTCGACTTTGTGCCCAAGTTATCTTACGATTTAAGTGGAAAGCAAATAGGTATGTACCAGTTTTTAGTACCTAATTAAATAGAGAAACTTTGCGAACCTCCAATTCCGAAAATTTACGTAACTAAAATATTTGTTGGGCACGATGAGATAAAGCTATTTACGAAGTTTCGAAATTTGAAATATGAAGATATTATTAATTTGATAAAACGGAGTCTGTACCACGGAATATAATTAAATATTTATAAATATTTACCCATAAACCCCTGTTAAAAAAAAACAAAACCATTTACTATCAATGAATTGCTTTTTATAATCAACATAATAATGGTCTGTAAGCATGAATGAAGAAGGTCATGAGCCAACGATATAGTTTTTTATGTAGTCAATTCCATGTCAAACTTATTATATTCGGGATTATTGTTTTCCTCATCTCTAAAATGTAGAAGACATGCGTATTCGAGACAAAGTTTAAAATTTCTTAGACCCAGGAGTTACTGCGGTATGCATAATAATCATTTCTCTAACTCCTCTTTAACATTCCACCAGTAAGGAATACTTTTATGTAATTCGATGAAAAAATGACTCCTTTCAGCCGATTTGATTGTAAAGACGCTCATTCGTCTTCTAAAAAAGGGTCTAAAAGTGTCTTGTATCTAGTAAGTTCAGGAGGTAACGGGGCTGTTTCAGTTTACAATAGCATTATTGTTTTGTAGAAGCGCTTCTGCATAGTGGCCGAAAGGAGTTCTTTTTCATTGAGTTTCATAAAAGTATTACTTTTTGGCGATACGTTCAAGTGGAGTTAGAGACTACTTCTTTGATTACCTTTTTCTTTGCTTTTTTTGTTTTCATTTATTTCATACTTTGATATAGGAGAGGTGTTGTAGTTTTTTTTTTGTGATCATGGAATATACCTGTTATTATTATTTATTATATGAAGCACAACACAAAAACGACTGAATATATTAATATGAAAATAAAAATATTAGTCATTTTTTGTTGTGCTTCTTATAATATATAATAATAACAGGTACGTTCCATGATCATAAAAATAGCTATAACTACATCACCTCTCCTCCAGCAAAGTATGGAATAAATGAAAAACAAAACAAAAAACAAAGAAATGGGTAACCAAAGTAGTTCCTCTAACTCCACTTGAACGTTTCGTCAAAAAGTAATACTTTAATAAAACTCAATGAAAAAGGACTCCTTTCTTTGATTGCAGAAGCGCTTCTACAAAACAATAATGTTGTAATGATCCAAAACAATATAAAAATTAAAATTTTATTCTTATTCTTAAATTAATAATTTTGTATAAAATTTTATTAAAATATTTCTTATGCTCTTACAAATGATTTAAAGTAATATTCTAGCTCATGTGCTAAATTAATAAAAGACGTGCACAACCGCGTCCATTTTTTAATTTATTTAATTTTTCAGTATGCCGAGATAACGGAACTGATAACGGAGTAAATTTTGTTACAGGAAGTACCACTATTTTTAAGCGCTATCAGATTTTACCGAGTCATAGTGCAAGTCAACACAGTAACGTTCTTATCTATGTTTTTAGTTATTAATGCTCCGGGTTTTGTGAGAGATTGGCTTAGAATGTAGAATAACTATCCGAGAGATTAAATTGCCTGGCATAACCCTGATCACGTACGTCCTAAATAACGCCACTGGACTACTAAATTTCATTTTAGGGTGGCGTTCGCACGTGCGGCTAACTTCTAGGTTTGTGCGGCTAACTACTTTTATCGTGCACTTACAGCAATTGTTATTCGGGATTGAATGTTATGCTCCCAAATTCTTCTGATTTTACATTGAAATAAACATAATCTACTTGTGTTATAATCCGGTATATAAAATCTGGCTAGTTTGACTAATTGCTAATTGCATTTGCTGTATTATTAGTCATATAAAAATATTCGTAATTAAAAAATTTGAATTTTTTAAATTTAATACTTCAATTTGACTATTCAAGGTAGTATCCTAGGTCCTATCCTCTATACAGTTTATACAGCTGACATCCCTACCTGTCCCAACACTGTCATCACCACATATGCCGATGACACATGTATCCTATCAGTAAACAATGACCCAGCAATTGCATCCCAAATGCTTCAATCACACATCATAAATCTAGAAGAATGGTGTCAAAACTGGAGAATTAAAATAAACTCCAATAAATCCCACCAAATTACCTTTACCCTTCGTCGTAAACCAACGACTTCCTGTCCTACAGTTTCCTTTAACAATACTCCACTTATCCCTGTTGAGCAAATCCGATACCTAGGACTCCACCTGGACAAACGACTAACTTGGAATCCTCATACTAGACTGAAACGACAAGAAACCGCTCGACGTTTCCGATTACTTCAGCACTTACTAGACAAACGCTCTAAACTTCCCATTAATTACAAAAGACTCATATACTTGACTATAATAAGACCTATTTGGACTTACGGAGTTGAGCTATGGGGCTCCACTAAACCATCGAATTCCTCTCGCATCCAATCCTTACAATCCAAAATCCTTCGTAAAATCCTCAATGCTCCTTACTTTGTCACTAATAAAATTATCCATAAAGATCTTAATGTTCCTTATGTTTCAGATCTGGCCCAATCCAGATACCTATCCTTCCATAATAAACTTCAGAATCATCCCAACCCTCTCGTTTCTAACCTTGCTTCCTCTTCAATTCCTGATAACCCTCCGAGGCGTCTGAAAAGAAGATGGCCCCGTGATCTCCTAATGTAGTCATATCATTAGAGTGCTACCATTGGGTAGTTACTCAGCAAGTGTATTCATGTCATTATATCAATTATGTCCAGATTTACTTGATGTATTTATGTAATACAGTTGTAAATGTCATAAAGAAATAAAAAAAATTTCAATTTGACATTTTAACAGAATTTCTACATCCTTAATAATGGCCATCGGTTTAACTTAACTTTTTCTAACTAAATATCAGCGGTTATACACATTTTTACAATTTTCTAAAAAACGATTCCAACGATTTTGATTAAACTCGGTATATTTAAATGGTCTTTAATATCATTGTGGTTTTATCCCCATTGATGTCACTTTACAGGGCTTAAATGTATAATGTTCATCTCGCCTTCCTCTAAAGTACCTTTAATTTGGTTTATTTCAAGTAATTAATTATCTCTCATTATTAAGAGTTACGAAAAAATGTTAAATATAACTTTTGAAAGAATTTGATAATTCAATAAAGGAGAAAAAAAATAAAAGTGTTTATCCAGGCCGAAAACTAATCTTTTGAAATATCAGTCAGAAAGTATACGTATAATATATCGTTGGAAAGCGAAGAATTTTAGAAAAAACAATATCTAATATAGAACGTTGTAGAAGGTAAAGGAGAGTGGCGAAAACATTATAAATAATAACTTCAAAAAACTAACATTATTTAACGTAAATCACATGTATAATTGAAAGATGGAGAGAAAAGGGAAAATGTTTATTTAGATCGAAAATGAATTTCCGGAAATACAAGTCAGAAGGTATACGTCTAATATATGGTTGGAAAGCGGAGAATTTCAGAAAAAAACGATATCTAATATAGAAAGTCTTATTCTTATTTATTTATTTAAATTCTACATTATTTAAAATACATTTTATATTACCTGAGGCATGTAAAGAATAAGGCCAAAAGATCTCCTTAATTTATCAAATCATTGTTGCTACTGGTTTCTTCTCAATATCCTATCATGTATTATATTCTTATTGCAAATTTTATTCATGCAGTTGTAAATTTCAATAAATAAGTAATAAAAAAAAATTAACAGGTAAGCCACAATTTGAACTTTTGCGTTATAAATATAATAGTTTTGATTCTATTTTATAAAGTTATCAATTGAAAACTAGTTGAGGACTTTTTACTCAAGTTTTTCCGAATATTTTGCCGAGCGATTCGAAGAAAAGAACCATTCCGAAAGCTTTAATAGTAACTTTGACGCAACGAAATTTGATAGTATAATGACAGACATTTATCATGTAGCGTCGAAACGTCTCGTACAATTGCGGCGTGCTTTCACTTTTGCTCCTAGAAATTGTACATTTCTCCAGGAGATAAATAGTTGCTAAGCTAGATTAAACAACCACTAACTTCGTATTAACTTGATCATTAGTTACCGATTCCTCGCGTTGCTTGTCGTTAGCGGTAAAAGTTCTCTTTCCCTTTCGCTAGGTTTGTTTCGTATTGTTTATTGCCTTTTAGAAAACTGCGTTTAAGTTACAGATGCATTGACATTTAACTTTTGGTTACAGTAGGGTATAAGTCTAGTAATGGTTACATAACGCATTTACTTGTCTTGTTAAATCGAGCTGTTATAAGAATAATTGAGACTTAATTGATCGTCTGTTGGTGTTTATGTAGTTGGAGTCATTCGTCCTCTACTTCGTAAAGTTCATATGCTTGTAATCGGCATGGGTCATTAGGGGATGATAATCTCAAGAATTTATCCAGTAGCTCAGTGTTGATGGACAACAGTAAAAAGATGATATTGGATTGAAATCAGTGGTTACCGAAATAAAGGTCATTTCGTACTCGTTGATGTTTTTATCGATTCTGATTAGCATAATGAATAAAATTCTCTAATCCGTGGTACAAACCTCTTTTTAACTAATTATTAACATCCGACTAAAACAGGAGTCTCCAATCTTTTTGGCACATGGACCATATTGACCTTCACTAAGCTCCGCGGGCCGCAGTGAGACCTCCACCCATGTCCCACAGGTCTTGTGATAAAAAAAAAAAAACATTGTTCTATAAACGGTACTTCATCTATGAAATGAGCTTACTAAGAGACAAAACCAATGGAGTAAATGTTTTAGTTATCCCTTGTATGAGTAACTTGCGTAATTTCATGTTTTTATTATTTATTTATTTATATGACATTTACAACTGTATACAAAAAAATACATCTAGTAAATTCGCACATGGATATAATGGCATGGAACACATGTTGAGAAACTACCCATTGGTAGCACTCTAATAATATGTCTATATTAGGTGATTACGTGACCATCTCCTTTTCAGACGCCTCAGAGGGTTATCAGGAATTGAATAGGAAGCAAGGTTAGAAACAAGAGGGTTGGGATGGTTATGAAGTTTATTATGGAAGGATAGGTATCTGGATTCTGCCAAATCGGAAACATATGGAACATTGAGGTCTTTATGGATTATTTTATTTGTGACAAAGTGAGGAGCATTGAGGTTTATGTTTTTAAATAGCTTTTCAAAGTTTATCATATAGTCAAAGAAGCATTGTGCGGCCTAAACATTTATGGAATCTCTTTATTTTCGAAAATTTTCAGAAATCAGACCTTTTCTCATTAAATTATTAAGTACTAAAAACTCATATATACCCATTTGCTTTCCACTTGAATCCCAAGATCATTTGATCGCAAATTCGATATAAAAGGTGGCCTACAAAAATGTTGGACCGTTTGCCATATAAAACCTTAACCTCGTTAGTTTGACATGTTGGGGGGTGTAGATCACGCCAGAAAGCCCAACATTTTTGTAGGCCACCTTTTTTCTTTTCTTTTGTTATATCGATTTTGTAAAAAAATTATTTTATAATTTAAGTAGAAAGCAAATAGGTGTTCATTCATTTTAATACCTAAATAAATAGACAAAGATTTCCATACTTCAGATAGAAAACGAATTTTCGTTAGTAAAACAGTTGTAAGTTACGATAATATTAAGTTGTTCACGAAGTTTTAGGCGGATGTTAATGATTTGATAAATCTGACTACTCATACAAATATACAGCGTACTCTTAACAGTTCTGTCAACCATACCTGCTCCTGATCCTTCAGCTTTTTAGAGTCGTTACATAACATAGCTTGTGACCAACTGCGATTGCTTTTCTTGCACATTCAAGTTGATTTCGTATAATTCTTTGTCACAGCTGTTGTTGATTACAAATATACCGATCCCAAGGGACGCTGAACCAACCTTGAACTTGAGGCTGCCGCCGAGACGATCTGCCGTGGGTAGGATGAAGATGTAGGGTAGGTGTGGAGCCATCGAAGGACAAGCCAAGAACCGGTCCTCAGGAGGAACCCAGCCGACCTCTCCTCTCCCTCCCATCCTCAGCCTCCTTACACCACCTCCTCTAATAGCGGCAATTATTCTATTGTCTTGGATCCTTTACAGTCATTTCATTTTCTAAGCTGCTATCATACCTACTTAACTGATCTCGGAATAAAAAATAATTTCAGACATTTTATAATACTAACAATATTTATTTGTGCAAACTGTTACTATTTACTACTATGTAAATTTGTCGATCTATAACAATCAATTAGCTGAAATGTTTAAATAAATAGTTTGTTGCTGAGATTTTTCGAGTCTTAACTATTTTTTCATTCATAATCAAAAATATATTTTCTGGGTTTTAACTTGTAAAATAGGTTACTTATACATATGTGAATATGGTGAGTTCAATGTTTTTCGCGGTTATACTTTGATTTGGATTGTACTTTTCTGTTTTATAAACATGATGAATAACCAGACCAGATGCATTTCATTTTCTGAAAAACATCTGTTATTCCTTTAGAAATACAAAATCAACTAAAAAGAAATTATTTGGAATGGCTTCTCATCTAGAACAATGTTTAATTACTAATTTGTATACCGTAGTGTTCAAAGGACGGTTTTTAGTTGGATGGTTATATGTTAACTATGTTGTTACATGATTAGTTTTTAGCTATTTAAAGAAAATTTGCAGCGTTAACTATATTTTTAATTATTTTTCTCTGTGGTCTGAGTGAATTATGCTTGTCTCTTCCTGCCAAAACCATCCGGTTAAGCCTTCCTTCCATTTATTCTGTTTTTATCCTAGCTGTATGTCATTTATCTATCGGTAAGTCTCATTAATGCATTAAAAAACACTCCTGTTCTAATTTGCAGTGACTCATCAACTCTCCAATAACCCCGTTGGAAAACAAACAAATTAATAAAATTTCCACAGCCATGTTGGTATATCTGCTAACGAACTGGCTGTCACCACAGGTGCCAAAGAAACCTGCGCCATACTTCCAGAACCTACACGTAACACGTTCCTTTACGACTTCAATGCAGCTGGACTGAATCATTGCAAAGCTGCATGGAGATACTTTTGGCCCAATGTTCCAAAGACCAACAAAATGTAAAACATTTATGAAGATACATGACCTCTGCCCCAGATAATTGAAAACCATCGGAAGCTATCATTTCTACTCAGAATAGGGACACACTAGTCTGACCCATAGGCACCTCCTTGAAGGGAATCCTTATATCTTTATGCAGCAGATGTAACGCACTCTTCAAGAATTTCGACAAGATTCCATAGCTACCGCCAAGTTTTGGATCAGAAAACCCACATTTCTTGTACGTGATACCTTAAATTGTAACTAAATATGTATACAAAAAGGAAAATCTGCAGCATGGTGCAGTTGAGGGCACATATACATTTCTGAGGAAATATTATTATTTAAAATAAATAAAGAAACCTTTTTGTCATTAATGATGATGATTTATATTTTACAAACTTATTCTTAATTATGATAGAACTTAGCTCTTGTAGATTTCTATTTATTATTACTAAGTTATGTTGGTTCAATTTTAAATTAAAAAAAATAGGTTGTGTCTATTTCGATTCCCTAATGGTCTGAGTGAAAAGAGAGTACTATCATAGAAGTTGTTTGGCAGTTTAGAAAATTACCTATTAACTGTAGCATATGGTCGTTGGTCATAAAGTTCCAATTGAAATTATTCCTTATGATTTGACTCAACAAGCACTTTATAATAATAATTCAATTCAAATATTCAGTTATCTGTCACATAAAAAATATATCAACCCATATAAATAAATGTTGTTTTAGGGTAATAAAGTGAACATGCTGATGTATGTCAACCATAATAGCCAGCTGAACTGAATGGTTGAAACAGTTACAAACAAAAATGGGCCTGGTAGTAGCCTGTACTGTCATGGCTTGATAAACATGTAGCCCATAATGCCGCTCCGAAAGGAAAACATATTTCACTATAACCGTAATACACTGGATCTGGGTCACACTTGAAAAATTTCAGGCAATTAGCAACTCGAACCTCTCACAAAACCAGAATACGTTAAGTAATACGGTGTTCTGTAAACTCTCAACTAATCGGAGTTTAGTTAATCGATGTTATTAATAAATATTTAACACGTTCATTTATAAACGAATTAAATACTAATAAATACCTAAACATAATTGTGTAGATTTACTAGTATAAAATAGTTTATTCTAATTTTTATGATATGTATTAAGTATTTTTTTTAAATTTTATTATTTTTTTGTATTATTATTTATTTTATTTTTTAAATGTACATTTATTTATTAATTTTATTTCATTTATTTATTTTATCTGCTATTTATCTGCTATTAATTTATTTTATATTTAATTTATCTTATTATTATCTTTTAGTATATTTATTTATTTTAATTTTTTATTTTGAATCTAACACCTATATAGTTTAAAAGTAAGTAGGGTTGTTTAGTTGATCGGGCTCTGATCTTAGGTAAAAAAAAAATTATTTACAGAACCCGCCATGGTGGGACCATAACTATGTTTAATATCGGCATTCGAATATAGTTTTCTGTTAATTTTAAACCCGTTTCTTGCTGAGAATGATTTATTTTACTATTAATTTTTCTTACACTATTGTAACCAGTTTTATTTTGAAGCTGTTTCTTTTTTATTATAGTTTTATTTATTTATATACTATAATCGGTTAGTGTTGATGGGAATACAAATGAAAAAAAAACTAAGTAAAAAAAAAATGACTTTTAGTATGAAATACAAAACAATTTATTAACAGTCACTTCAGTGAAATTCACTAGCTGAAATAAATAACAAAATAACATTTTTTTATAAATGTGGAATGTGATATTTTTTAAAATATTTTTTATTGAGTTGCTTTAACGTATCTTTTTTTTGTTAGACAACAGATTTCTATTTTCTGTCGTCTAAAGGTTGGTAAATATCGTTGGTTAAAAGTATACTTAGTTTTTCATATTCGAAATACTTTGAAAACTATGGATTTTCAATTTAAAAAATAATAGTATTAAAAAAACTTGTGCTTTTGAACAGACGATAGAAATTAATAATCAACAAGGCGAGATTAATAATATGGAATATAAATTATAAATAATAGTTCATTGTAAAGAGTATGAAATGAACAGTTCCCTCATTTACAGTATACCGGTCCGATTTTTTAGTTTCTGAGATATTTCAATCCATATCTTCCATAAAAATCGTTATCATTTGATTTTCGACACTATTATTTTGCCTTTTTCCCTCTAACAAGCCGTCGTCGCGTTAAGATACAATTATGAATAATAGCCCATTACAGAGAGAATGGAATGCTTAATAATTCCTTCGCTTACAGTATGCAGGTATGATTTTTAGTTTTTGAGATATCGTAATCCATATGTTCAAAAAAACTGAATCACTGAATCTAACTCACTTCAAAAAAAAAAAGTGCAAAACGAGCCTAAAAAAGTTTTTACTTCATAAATAAAAATTATTTGTGAAAATTATGGCTTCCGTTAAAGTACAATAATGGTCAAATTTTCGACAACGCACAAACGCAACGATCTATTCGTATATAACTTTTATTTTAGGCTTTCATTATTATTATTTTACTATCTACTGTGTTGGGGCTGATTTTAAATAAGGCAAGTCAAGGCAAGATATTCGGTACTCTTCAATTTTAGGCTATTTGAAGATATAATTAGTTACTTTTACTTTTTAAGTTGTATGTGTTTTTAACTCCAAGGCAGTTCCTGATATTTTTCGACCCTGACGGTTACTATGTAGGAATCACTGGATACTAGTATATCTATAGTGTTAGTAGTTTTATTTGTTTTGTGTATAACCAAATGTACGGGCGATTATGCATAGTATTGTACTATGCGGTATAAGCATAGTATAGTATCTCATCTTTGCCTGGTAGTTCAGATGTTTTACATATAATTTGGTATTTAATATTATTGTTTTGTTTTTTCGACATTGTTTTATACTAACAGTTTTTTTTTTTTTTTTGTTTCAGGTGAGTGGTCTTGACATTTATTCTAGCATCTACGCGGCCATGATGTAAGTTGTGCACTCTAAACCTCCGGTAACCGACGTTGCCCTTAATGACGTGACATATAATGGCGCGATCGTTGGAGCGGTTACGCGGAAACCTTTTTGATGCCGTTATAGGATCGATATCAACTCCCTTTGTAGATTTGTAAGGCTGCATCAATTGGAGTTCATTGGACTCCTGCTGTGATAGACCTAATATTGCTGGATGTCTCTCTGATTACATGTGTTGATTTTAGATAACTTTAGTTGTTTGAACTATCGAACCGAATGTTTTGTGAAAATATTCGTCGTTATTATTCCCCAAATTAACCTTAATCTTCATTGACAGTTTTTCTGGAAACCCAAAAATCTATATTTTTCTATTCCAATTGTAATATCAAAGCCGATATTAAAAAAAAAATTGAAAAACCTTTATTAATAGCACATATTTCAGAAAATTACTGATTACTTCAGTAGTAGTTAAAAAACACTGAAACTTGAATAGGGCCACTTTTGGAGAAAAAAACAACTTCAAAACCTGTTTTCAAACACAAAAAAAAATGTTTTTTTGGAGTACGGTTTTTTGAAAATAGCCTATGATTCGCGAAGAAAAAAAATATAAATGTTTTAACTGTAAAAATAACTTCTTAGTAACTACAGTAGTACAATAAAATCGATTTATTTTTACTTAGTGTAGTTTATTTTCTTTCAACTCTTCAGTGCTTAATACATCTTAACGATATTAAATCTTTAATTCATTTCAGTCCTGTTAATGCACAGAAATATTGCTAATAAAAACGTAACTATATTATTCTTTTTTTAAAGTCACCTTGAATGAATATCCTGAAAAATAAATTTAATAGATTTTGTTTTGTTTTTTTATGAATCTTTGTTATTTTACTAGAACTTCCTCTATCCTACATGATTTTGCACTGATAAAGGAAGTGGTCGCTGCAAATGTTCCATTGATATATGCAATTAATTTATCTTGCACCATCTGTGCCTTTTAACTTCAAGGTGAGAATGAAAAAAAAAAAGAAGCAAATACTGACAGATTGAATTATTCTTTAAAGCTGACGGTTTGGATTAATCAGTGCTCAGTAAAAGTTTATTCAGGAATTAATTTTTTCTGAGAAATAATCATAATATAAATTAGTTCTCAGATTTAACTGATAAAAACTTAAGACATTGTACAACAAACATACATTTGGCCGTTTAAAAGAATGTTTCAATACGGAATTTATTTTATGTTTTAATGAAAATTTATTTAAAATTTCCTAAAGGGCAACCATATTTTATTTATTTAGTTTACATCTAAATAATGGATAGGCTACTTTAATTTTATTTTATAACAATAATATGAATTTTAATAAAATATAATAATTTTAATTTTATTCTTCCAGTTATCTTTTTCCTGATACTGTTTTTATTGACGCTGTCATACTATAGGACATTTGTAAGAATGATAACAGAGTTCATTCACATCCTATTCATAAAATATTAAAGTTTAATTACATATTATAGTAGCAAAATAATAATATTAAAAATATCCTGAATAAAAAATACAGGCTTAATTATCTAAATTTGTTACTACTTCAAATTGATCCATTGAAAATTGGAAAAATTGAATTATAATAACTGCATATTTATGATAGATTAAATCTATTTTTATGCTTATTTTATTTTAATTATTTTAGTCAATGAATGATCTTTGTTATTACGTGGCAATAATTAAGTGTATGTGATAGTTATTTCATGTTTTTCGTTATTAAATCAGTAAAAATTGGTAAATAGCGTGACACTATGCAAGGCCAATAGATGTTTTAATTATTATTTACGCCTTACGTGAACAAAAACATTCGTTAGAACTTAAGACATAACAGGTATTCAGTATTTTAGTTTACTATTATGTATCATTATTGAATACCTATAATAGTGATAGATAAATGGTAAACTTCTTCGTAAACTTCGAGTAGAAATAATGGAGAAATTCATTAAAAAATACTTTACCTTTATTTACTTCCAGTTAACAGTAGTTAAAATGTTCATTAGCTTTCAACATAGGCACATCAATTATCCGTATATTATCATTATCAATTATTATCCATATAATGAAACCCAGGCGTCTGATGTGAATTCTATTGTGAATTCTATAAAATTAAATTTTCCATTAACATCATTTTATATTATAAGTTTAATATTCAACCCTATATAATAAAAATAAAATAAAAATGAAGACATTCTTTATTTGTAGAACACATCCCAAAAATAATTCATTATTTTAATTGTAATTAAAAAAATAAGGAAACTTGAATAGGGCCAGTTTTGGGATGAATTAAACCTCAGAACCGCTTCGGAAAAAAATAATTGGTGTTTGGTTTGGGAGAAAAAATAATTATATAATTTTTATTATAAATACTTTTTTTACAATAAAATAAATTTATTTTTATTCGTTAAAAAAAATATAAAAAGCTATTAATGATTTTTTTTTTAAACACTTAAGAAATGTAAGCATCATTACATACCTTAGAAGAAAAATACGATTTTTGGAATAAACCTAGTTTCACACCACTTTTTAAAATATGTAGGTTCGTTTTTTTAAAAAAAAAATATGTATCATTGTATGTTTTATTTACGACTCGTTACTTTTATCGATTTAAAAATAAATCGACGAGGGTTCTCTTTGGGAACAAGCGACTCGTTTACGAAAAAAATACTGAAATATTTTTCTGAAGATCAAAAGATCATAGCAACCGAAATAATATGAACGTTTATTTTTACTCTATTCAATAGAAATAGTACTGAACCCAAGCCCTTCATGGGTTGTAATGGTACAGGTTTTTTTTTTTTTTTTTTTTTAATCTTTACACTATCATACTTCACAAAACGTCCATCGATGATTTATGATACTTCAATGCCTGCGAACATTATTAGGTAATGAACACTGTATAATTGCAATCATGTGGTTTTTACCGATTCTCGTTCTATCGTCTAATTATGGTTCGTAGTTAAAATAGAGAAAGTTCTCTTTCTCAATCAATCCATCGGGTGAACTATTGACTCCTTTTCTCCCGAAGGCTATCTTTCATTCAGGAATCCTTTGTTTCATTGAAAATTCATGAAGCAGTGAGTACGTTTGGAAAGTCGTGGAGAATGCCTCTGATGGGTTATAAATCTTAACTTGCTTACTTGGTTTTCTTGTCAGAGCTCTTTTGCCTCGTAGACTTCCTTATATGAAAGCAAGAAGAAATAAATGGTAATTTAAATCTAGTGTATGATTTTTACACTTCTGTTGTCCAGATGTAAAGGGCACCACGTTTTTACATTTGTTAAAGGGGAGGAGGGGGGGGGGAGAGCTATTATTCCATAATATTAAGCTTTTAATTTTTTTTTCTTAGTTTCTAAATCTGTACCTAGGATGTAAAGGACACTATTTCATCGCCTTTGGTTTTTACAAGGGAGCCAATTTTTCATAATTTCGAGTTATTAAAATTTGTATCAGTTACACAATTTTTTTTTGTTGATATATATATATATGAGAGATTCCCTTTATTACAATCTGTCACAATGAAGGACATTGATGATAGTGTCCAGAGAGCACATTCACACTCTATCAACAATAAATAAATAATACAGAAAAACAATAATACTAAAAGTAAATATATATAAACTAAACTAAACAAAAAGAAACTAAAATTATCACCAGTTACACACATGCTTTTATACTCACAAAATTATTTAATATAAAATGGACATAGTGTCCTTTATCTCCGGTACAAAGATTTTATTGTTTAAAATGGGTTTATTGGTTGAACATGAAAATTATATCAGTCACTTTTTTTTTCTATATTGGTTTGCATAAAATAATATTTAATTTTTTTTCACTAATGAGAATCTTCTTTGAATTATATAAGATACTAACTACTAAGAACGTTTGCTTCTTAGTAGTGAACTTGCTAAACTGACACCGCTGTGTAATATTTTCTTAATTATTAAAATAATAATCCGTAATAAAAATGTATCAGAGCCTCACTTAATTATCAAGTTTTAGGATGTTCATTGCATTTTTCTTTTTCTTAAATTATTGGTTTAGCGTCATCCCTTATTTCTGAGTATGCTTTCTCTTAAAATGTTTGAACCATTTCTTATAACATTTAAGGTGTACATAACCAAATCATATTACATGAAATCCAAGTTCAGTAAAAAAAAAAATAAAATAAAATTACAGTTATGTTTCACATAAAATTCTTAACCTTAGATTTTGAAATGTACATAAATTGTTAATATATCTTTATTATTTATTAGAAACATTTCAAAACCCTTTTTAGTTAAAACCATTTTTTTGTTTTTTATCTCGTTTTCACATTTGATATCGTTTTGGTCCAAATTTTCCCATTTTCAAGTTTTGAACCACGTTATGTAAAACGGATACTTTTCTAAAATATGTTTCATGGTTAAATGTGATGTAAATTCGTGGAATAGGTTGATAAAAGCGAATTATTTTGTTATTATCCACAATTGTGCTGTGGAAAACAATATTATTGTTAATAATTAGTTCTGTAGAAAGGTAAATACCTTATTGGAATTATTGAATATATGTATATATTTTTGATCCTATAGAAAATTTTAACTATTATTTTATTGTTAAAATATTTATAAACTACTGTTAAAACAATTAGGAAAAAGGATCGTTTAATATATATTTTGTAAATCTCTTCAATCCAATCAAAGACTCCAATCAGAAATCAAAAGTATAAAGGTGATAATTTTTTTTTAATCTATATAAATCCCAAATTTTATGATAAACAAAACTTCGCGTTTAGATGATTTTTTCGACATACGGCAAATTACAGTTAATTTCTAAAAAGATGTTATATTGTTTAACATGGTGCAATTAGTAATTACATAAATCGAATAGGTTTTTAGTTATCGCTCACTGTTCAACAAAAACAGCGACCCTTAAAAAAAAGAACTTTCCTATTTTTCTATGCTGACTTAGAAAATAGTAAACATGATTTTTCTTGTTTTTCTTCGGGTTTACCTACACCTTAAAATATTTAAGAGGTGTTAATAAATAATTACGCAACACCCTTTAGAGATTTTAGTATAAATACTATGTTTTCATGTATTTGAGTATTATTTTTAACTAAAGAAATGATGGCCCGCAGTTTAAATTTTGTCGACATTTTTATGGGGAAAATAGTTTAGCAACGTTGTGTAGTTTAAAATCGTAGAAAGAACGACTACACAGAGAACAGAATTTAAGTTTGAAGTCGTAGATGGGACGATTACACGGAGGTACCTAATTTATCCTTCCAAAAACACTACCTAGACTCAACAGAAGGGGCGGATCTTACAGCGGAATAGAGAAGGTTTCGATTTGGCTGTCATCATAGCACAATCTCGGATGGCTGAATCAGATCTAATGAACCATTTGGAGAAAGTTGCTTATTGCCTTAACAAGGATCCTAGCACGCACGACTTAGCTCCCCTAATACTCAACATAATGAATACTGGCTTCGGGTATCAGAGTCATCTTGTGTGCTCATGTAACGTTATATTACACTTGGAGGGAAAACTCTTTCTAAGCGGCGTTACGTCAAGCATGACTCGTAGTCCATATCAGAAGAAGCTATGAGACTATAGCAAGATATAAAGCAGATACGAGGCGTCAAAGATAACTATGAAATTTATGTAAACGAAAGACTAAAAATAGTCCAGTGACAGTAGGACAGATAAAGGCTATTAGGGGAAAATTGTAAATGTTGGTATACACAGGTTTTTTCGCATATCTAACCATGATTTTGAGATATTCTGGGAAAGATTTGGCTAAAATAGGTCTTCGTGGTTGCCTTGTATCAAAATCATAAATTCAAATGGGTGTTGTGGGAATCATTCATATCAAAAGAGAGGTAAGGAAATAAATTTACCGGATCTCTCACCTAATTATTGTAACATTATGCCGCATAGGAATGTGTATTTCATGTATTTAGCGAAATTTATTAACATGTTCAAAAGAAGTGTAACATAGATAATTCCAAAGGAAATCGGACTTAAATAGTCTTAAACCGTGTTCATACCACATTTTGGGAATCGATCTCTTTAATAGCGCCCTTGCAGATTAACTATTCATCATAGATAAAAACATTAAGAACATACAATGTAGATAAATTAATTGATTTTCATTTTGAATATAGTAGTATTTTCGGAGAAACCAATAATTTTCGAGGTGTAGACAAAAATGTTGAATTAAAAGTTTAAATTAAAGCTATTCATCCTTCCGAAGTAAAATTTCAATTAAAAAAACTAATCCTCCGTAAAGCTCCTGGACATGATCTCCTTACACCTCAAATCCTTCGACAACTTCCATCCAAAGCAGTCATATTCCTTACATATATCTACAATTGTATCCTACGCACCACCCACTTCCCTCTGTTATGGAAACACTCCACTATTATCCTCTTCCCAAAACCAGGAAAACCTCTCAATAGCTCAACATCCTATAGACCAATCAGCCTACTCCCAATCCTTTCAAAAATTTTTGAAAAGATCCTTTTGAAACGAATCCTACCCATTATAGAATCCCAAAATATTCCTTCCCATCAGTTTGGTTTTCGCTCCCAACATTCTACTGTTCAACAAGGACTCCGAGTTGTTGATCATATTTCCTCAGCCCTAGAAAACAAGGAATACTGTTCGGGTGCATTTCTGGACATTGCACAGGCATTTGACCGGGTATGGCACTCCGGACTGCTCTTCAAGCTTAAAATCCATTTACCTCAGTCCTTGTACCTAGTCCTCCGATCCTACCTCTCTGACCGCTCCTTCCGAGTTCGCTGTGGAACAGAATTTTCCAATATCTACTCCGTTAAAGCCGGTGTTCCCCAAGGCAGCGTCTTGGGTCCCGTGCTTTACATCCTCTTTACTGCTGACATCCCTGTTCATCCCGATACTTTTCTTGCAACATTCGCTGACGACACCGCAATCTTATCATCCAACTCTGATCCCAACATAGCATCCTTAAATCTCCAAAACCACCTCACCTTGATTGAGCACTGGTGTAATAACTGGCGCATTAAAGTTAATGAATCTAAATGCCAACATATTACCTTTACACTCCGACGCAGTTCCTGTCCACCAGTACACTTTAATTCCATCCAGCTTCCTTACTCAGACACAGTCCGGTATCTTGGCTTTCATTTAGACCGAAGACTAACGTGGAACCCACATACTAGACTCAAAAGACAAGAACTCAACCGACGATACGGCCAGCTATACAGACTACTAAACAGAAAATCCAAACTTTCTATTGAAAACAAATTACTTATCTACAAGACAATACTGAAACCTATATGGACATACGGACTTGAACTGTGGGGGACAGCAAAAGCTTCTAACATCAAACGTATTCAATCCTTTCAATCTAAAGTCCTTCGAACAATAGTTGATGCTCCGTTCTATGTAAATAACAAAATCCTACACCATGACCTTAATATCCCATTTGTCCTAGACCTTATTCCAGAAAAATTCTCCAAATTTCACCAGAACCTTACCTATCATCCAAATCCCCTTGCACAATCTCTATCCAGCACCACCCATCCTTACAATCCTCCTCGAAGGTTGAAGCGGCAGTGGCCCAGAGACCTTTTGTAAATAAGCATCTATTGGAGTTTTGGCAATGGCCAGATCCTCCACTCAAGCCCGAGTGTGTATGATTAGATTAGTTCTTTTGTTTATATACATTTATTTTATTTTATTGTATTTATTTTTATTTTATTTTTTTGTATTTATTATTATTAAGTTTCTGTATTATTTATTTTTTTTTTTATTGTAAATAGAGTGTGAGTGTGCTTTCTCTGATCACTATTATAAATGTCCTTGATGTGACAGAATGTAATATTTCTAAATAAACAAATATAAAAAAAAAAAAAAAAAAAAAAAAAAAGTTTAACGACCCCAAAAAACTAGGGTATACCAAAATTTATGACAACAAAACCTTCCCCTACTTTTCTTTATAGCCTAAAAAAAATAAATATATAATTTTCAAGACAGTTAAATACAAACCACAAATTGATACGAATAGTTCAAAAACCGCCCCTACAAAATTTATATATGACAGAAAAAAAGAATTTAAACATTTTTAAATCTAGGTGCCTTAAAACCCAATATTTTAATTTATGATTTTGAGAAGCTGAAAAAACTATACAATAACTTTATGTGAAAAAGTGCACTGAGCCGATTTTGAAACTAGCCGAAGTACTATCAAGAAAATAATTTTTTAAAATAGATTTTTAATCCAAAAATTATGCATTTTTAACTTACACATTTAAGGTATAAAGTTTAAACACGTAAGGCATATCTCGGTACTTAGTCATTTGTAATATGTATGTGAATGATATCATTTTTATAAAGTACGAAAAATGGTTATATCAATATATTAGTTTAGTTTTAAACAAAAGCTGGATTTTTTTTTAATGCCTGTTTTAATTACAGGACTGTTTTCTTTGTTGAAAGGGATCATGTCCAATGAGTTGAATGTTTGTTTTTTTAATGCTCAGAGTTGAACGGAGACAGAATCCATTAAATACTTTTTTCCTACCCTCACTGCTTGGGTGAAGCTTTTTTTTTTAACTTTCTCCTGGCCATCTGGTATCATTAGGGTCTAACATATACATCTCACACTACAAACAATTAGGTATCCTGACTCCTACGCGCTCCAAGGAGTCTGCTTTGATTTTAATATTTTTTATAGTTATAATGTAATATTTTCTTTAATATTTCATATTTTTTCTTTTGCTTTGATGGAAACTATTAACACATATAATAATATTCAGAAAACAGAGATGAATTGATTGATCAGTTAACTAATTTAAATCAGTGACTCAGTATCCTTGTACTGGGGCTATACTTTTTATTAGGATTCTTCTGATATAATTTTTTTATTATTATTATTTATGAAATTTATAACTGTACAATTAATATACATTCAGCAAATGTGATGCAGATAACATACATGACATGACAAGGCTTGTAGAGAATCTGCCCATTGGTAGCACTCTAATAAAGTTTCTAAATTAGGAGATCACGAGCCATCTTCTTTTCAGACGCCTAGGAGGGTTATCAGGGGTCGAGGAGGAAGCAAGATTAGAAATGAAAGGATTGGGATGGTTCTGAAATTTATTATGGAAGGATAGGTATCTGGATTGGGCTAAATCGGAAACATATAGAACATTCAGGCCATTCAGGAGCCATTATTTTATGTTACTAAGTAAGGAGAATTAAGGATTTTGGATTGTAAAGATTGGTTACAAGAGGAATTCGATGGTTCAGTGGAGCCCTAAAACTCAACTCAGTAAGTCCAAGTAGATCTTATTATGGTCTTGTATATGAGTCTTTTGTAATTAATTGAAAGGTTAGGACGTTTGTCTAGTAAGTGCTGAAGTAGTCGAGGAAAGGTCGAGTGGTTTCTTGTCGTTTCAACCTGATATGGAGATTCCAAGTTAGACGTTTGTCCTGGTGGAGTCCTAGGTGATACAATTTTAAATGAATTTATTACATTTTCTCTAATGATATTATACTATACTTATAACCTACCTATTTTCAAGAGATATGAGGATATAGTGATAAAACCCCATTCGTCCTCTATAACATCGTTATTTTGAAAATGTTGGGGTGTAGGTCACGCCAAACGGCTCAATATTATTGAAGGCCACCTTTTCCCTCGATTTTGTGTTCAAATTAACTTACGATCCAAGTAGTAAGCAGATGGGTATTTACGAGTTTTTAGTGCGTAATTAAATAGACAAGGTTTGTCATCTTCCAGATTGAAAACTCCCCAATTCCAAGGGTTTTCGGAAATAAAATAGTTGTATGTTACGGTGAGATGAAGCTATTTACGAAGTTTCAGGCGGGTGTTAATAATTCGATAAAAAGAAATCTGCACCACGGACTACTTATTTTCATATTATGTATATACAAAAACACAATAAGTTTACTAAAATGATACCAAACCTTTTGTATATACCAAATATAGTCACGTTAAAGTTTTTTTTTTTTTGTTTTTTAAGCTTCTTTATTGAAAAATATTACAATCTGTCTCAAGGATATTTATAATAGTGTTCACAGATCACATTTACACTCTATGTACAGTAAATAAAATAAATTATACAGAAAAATAATATATATATATATATATATATATTCAACAAATAAGAATAAAATAACCTAAAAATAAATTAATAAAAGAACACATACATACCTATATACGATTTTTGTTTTAATGAGAAAAAAGTCATCAAAGTATGTTTAATTAATTATGATTTAATTTTAATAAATAGTAATTAGTGAATTTTCGTATTAAACAACAATATGAAATATTTAATTAATATTTTTATGACTGATTTAATTATCTCAACTTCTTAATTTAGAGGAAGTGATAATATCATTTTAAAAAATCTTTTTTGACCAAATATGACTGCTTAAAAATTATTTTAAAACGCCAATCTGCAATCAGTACTCTTAATATTAAATACCATATCATCTTTGACTATTTTAGATTTATAACTATTTTATTGCTGATGGAATATTGAGCTCGAATATTATGGAGTAGGGATATAAACAGTAAAATGTATGAGGAGTAGTGGCGTGAATGAGTCAAAACCGGTTTTGAACTGCTCTTACACTTTTGCAGCATGCTATAAATTACTTGTATTAAATCCATCAACAAAATATATTATGGTGTAAACTAAAACTATTATCATTTTTTTTTTACATGTTTCTAGTTTAACATGTTTCATAGGTTGTGTTTTTTTTTTTTTTTTTTTAGCCTGTCATGTCATTTAATAAAAATATTTATCAATAAAATATAAAATTAATTAATTTATTTTATTTATTGAATAATATAACGTTCTGCCACTTGGACAATGGTTATACAGAGGTAGGACTAGATAAAATAAAAAAAATAATAATAAATTGAAGCTTAGAAGTCGTATGTAACAATTTTCCAAGTTTGTTCTCTTTGTGGTAAAGGTGACGTTTTGTAGTCTGCAACTGCTATAAGTTGTCTGCTAAATAGGAAAATAGTAGAAGGAAATAAAATATGAAATTATACCGATAAACCATTAAAAAATAATGAGTTTTTAAAAATAATGTTCTTCTGTAAAAAAAAAAAAAAAAAAAACTGAATTTTTACATAGGACCTGTTGCACTAACAGTCGCGATATTTTATGTTTAACCATCTCTGTATTTAGTCATCAGCATTTCTTCTGTTTGATTAAGTTTGGAAGAAAAAAAATATGGACTTAAGTTTGATGGAAGCCGCCATACTCGTATCATAGGTTGTATTATCAGCACCTTTGTTACCCCGTTAAACGTTTATTCTCATATTGACAACGTTCTTTTTAGCCAAAGGTTTAGAAATAATTCATGAAAACTCATATGTGAAATCGACTGATTCACACTCAGCGGCGAATTTATTTCGACATCAACTTTGTTTTTTTCCTTCGTTTATTGGAAGGAATATCTTTTAGATATGAAATTTTATTGTTGTTTATCATTAACTTAACTTTAAAGTAAATATTAAATAGTTTAAATTAATAGTTGAATGGATTTAAATTATTACTGTTACAACCGCATTATTTTTTTATTATAATATTATTTTTGTCTAAATAACCATGTTAGTTGAAATGTCTTAAATTAGAATAAAGAGTTATATAATATACTAAAATATTCAAATAAGTTTTTATAGACCTTTTTATTCAGTGTCGTATTTGGCTAATGCGGAGAATGTTAACATTTTAAAATTCAAATTACCTGTGTCTGATAACCAAGGACGACAGCTGTTTCGAAATTATCTCCGAAAAGCAAAAGCAAATAATAAATTAAATGGGTTCAGGTATTTATGTTTTGCTGTTATATTTTTCGGATACAAAGTTCTAAAAAAAAAAAATTTTGTGTTTTATTTGATATTTGAATCTATATTTATTTTATGTACGGTAATAAATTAATATTTATTAATTATACTGATAGCAATATTAAAAAACATGAAGTTAATCGGTAGTTTTATTTTAACAAATAAATATTATTATTCATTCTTGTACAATAAGTTTTAATATCACATACATGTACGTCTGCGTCATTTTAATTTAACTTATCTTTAATTTTTTGTTTGTATATTCTGTTTGATTATTGTTAGGTTATTATTTTATTTACTCTCTATATCTATTATCTATGTTGAGACAGATTATTATATTACTCCATAAAATAAGTTAGTCTTAGGTGAAAGTTATTGCAGTTTTCTTTTGCAGTGTCTAAAATTGTTGGGATGTTCAAGTCTTCATTTAATCTATCGTTTGCGATAAAATTTAGGATTGGAAACACTGGATTTTTTTAATATTGGAAGTTTAAGCAGAACCCCACAGTTCTATGCCATAAGTCCAATGGTTAAAATAAGTGCAATGATTTAAGTAAAACTTAATAGAGCGTTAGTTTGTTAGTCAAAAGATAATTTTGAAAGTTTGTCAAGTAACCTAGATATAGAACCGTATCATCTGTTTAATTCCATAGGTTTTCGTCTAATCCAAGTTAGTCTTTTGTCCAGGTAAAAATCCAAATATTTAATTACGGATGTAGGGATTTCAATGTTTTGCAAACAAAAACTACAATAACTTTCACCAAAGACTAACTTACAACATAAATACTCTAACAGAAAATCTTAATCGCACTAGAAACCCGTACAGCCCACCTCGACGATTACGTAGGCGGTTGCAATGAGACCTATTGAACTGATCTATTTCCTGGATTTTTGTGAAATAGATGAAGCTCCCAAAACATTTGCTCATTGCAAAGAAATTTATTAATAATAATAATAATAAAATACTCTATAAAATATCTTTTAAAATTATTTATGGAGGTTTTAAATGATTAATATGCTTTAAATGATCTCTAACTACCTTTTTGATCTCATCAACATACTAAAATATATGTAAAAATGTATTATAATTGTGTAAAATATATTACAAATATAAATACATTTTTAAAAAAAAAATAAATGGGATTATTTTTTTGGATTTATTCATTGCTAAAATGTTTAAATTGTCTATTTATTTTTTCTTATTTATTTAGCCTCTACCCCTAATGGTCATTGGTCTGTTGTCCTTATTGTATGTTCTTTGATAAAACTCTAGCTCTTTTAAATATTTGAACAGTTTCTTTATTTCTTTTTTCTCGTACTGCAGGATTTCTTCCATTTTCGTTCCCATTCAGTTTTTCCCTTAGCAGTGTAACTACTACGCTAATAATATCTGCTTCTCTGTTCTGGTTACTTGGCAATGGCTACAATTTGGAGCTACTAATCTTCGAAGGAGATATTCATTAGAAAATTCACTATGTCCGATTCTTAGGCGACATTATATCACTTCTCGTCTAGATTTTCGGTTTGAAGTTTTCTATTTCATACAACTTTTTTAAATTTCTTTAGGTGCTGCCGAACTCATTTCCCATCAATTGTTACATTTATTTTGAAAGGATGAGGCAAGTCAGTGTGTCCGTCGGGGATTGGTCTCAATTGTTGTGGCTTATGGAGTTCCTTGATGCCGAATATTATTTTCGATGTTGGCAGAAACATCGATTCTCATTATTCCATACACGGCAATGTGAGGATACCCATATCAGGACTATGGTTTTTATTTTCTTACTTTAAATTATTTGTATGTCTATTCAATTATAAAATTATTGAATTGCTGCCACTTGTTTTTTATATTATTTTATTAGTTATTTTTTCTTGATATTGATTTTGAACAGTAACAGTGAATAATTGTCAATTTTTTTTTTTAACTTATTGGATCAGTTTTGCCTCAGTTTATTTTACTGTTGCAACCTTGAGTGGAGATGCCATGAAGCGTCAAAATTGGTTAGAATTGTGGTGTAACTAGACGGTTGAGTTGCTAAAAGAGAAAGGTTAGTCATTAGTTAACTTTTGTCATTATTCAGGTCATTTTCAGGGTTGAAGTTATGAATGAGCCTTCAAGGCTGTGAATGTTTATGCATAATTTAACTTTGCAATGCAGCCGTATTATGCAAGTAACTTAGTTGTGTTGGCAGTATCTTTAAATACTTTTTATTTCTTACAAATATTGGAGGAAATGGCGGGGAAACAATTTTTGACTTCGGAGTATTGTTTGAAGTTAAGCAACTAACTACTAAGGAGGTAAACATATTAAAATTTTAATGATTGTTTTAATATCATATTATTTATTTCATACTTGCTTACATTCTGTATAATCTGTGATGTATACTTAAAGTTTGTATTATATGCACAGCCTGCATAATAAAGAATAAAAAAAAAAAACCATCAACGTTTCACCAACACATGCATCATCAGGACAGAAATGAAGTATATATGTTGGATGCTTTACCTGCATTTCGGAAACCTGAGACTGTGTGGTTTTAATTTTTCCAATTATAATGTAATATTGAATTTCTGTCTCATAATGGATTTTCTACTCGCCTACATTAATATGTATTACGGATAGACGTAGACAGCTTACGACCAGCGAGAACTATTAAATCAGCTCCACATAGTTTGTTCCGACAAGACTATAAAATTTGCAATTTTATAAAATAAATAAATGGTGTTTTTGTTATGAGTTAGTTTTTTTTTGTTTTTTTTTGAGGGGGGAGTGTAGGATTTAGCCAACCTTGTTGATTTAAGCTGCATGAACCAACCTTCTCCAGCTCTGTCTATCTTTCCAGTTTCCTCCAGCATATTCCAATTGCATCTTTTGCTTACTATTGAAACATTCATTGTTGTATAGAGACTTCCTGATGGATTGCTTCGACTTTCAAGTCCGTCGATTTTAACCTCTTTGCCTTCATATTATGAGATATTAATCAATCAGTTTCTGTAAGTAATAGTGAGTGGTGTTGCCCAAAATCGGTTTTGACCAAGACCAAGTTCTTCTAATTGTTTGCAAGACCAAGCCCGTTAAAAAAAGAATAAATAAAAAAAGTGTTATTGTGAATAAAAATTAAGGCAAACTAGTTACAAATGTTTACAAATTTTAGTTAAAAAATGTAAAGTATTAATAGAACCAATATACTTATGCATTTAATACCTCCAATTTTTCATTCAGGGTTTACTTAGATTCCTCCATTCTGAAAAATGAAAATGATATCTTTATAGTACGTAGTGGTAACATATTTGAAAAGGTTATTAAATTTCTGACATAACGTGCCCGTAAACGTTGCTATAGTCCATCAAAGAAACCGTACTCTAATGATTTTTCTGATAGGGTATCAGGAAAATTATTCTGAATCAATTGTGTGTTTTTCAATGAACATATCATAAATAATAAAACAAAACATTGTTTTGAAATCGCTAAGAAAATCATGCGAGCGGACACACCAGTGTTTTTATTTAAATAATTGGTGACATTGTCTCTACTCTAAAACTCTTTCATTTCTAGATGAGGGCCTGTCATTGTATTTCTTCACAATGCCTTAAATTTATTATCATGTTAATTTTATTAGTTGGTTGGACTTTTCTATGATTATGTAAAAAAAAAAATCTAGTCGTACTTATTGTTTAGCGTTTTTCTAAAGTAAATAAGCTCTAAAGTAACATGTTTAATAAAGAGCAATAAGCTAATAGGTAAACTGCAAGACTTGCGAGGTGCAAGACCAAGACCTAAACTAAGACTCGTCTTGGTCTTGCATTTGGGAAACACTAGTTATGGACCCTTCTCCTCTTATCGTGCTGTTATGCCAAACCGTTAATCTTGCGAAGAATTTTCATGTTTTCATTTTCGGACCAATTAAGAAAACTACGTACTCGTACATACGAAAATTTAATATTTTCATTATAATTAATGATATGAGTACGTTACTGTGGTTAGCACTTGCTAATACTTCATATGCTGGAACGTTCACAAAGCATGTTCAAGCATTATAACCTCAACCTATTATAACTGCATCACTCATTAAAATATTTCTCTCCTTGAATTAGAAAAAGCGTACTGAATTGCTTGCAAGGATCCTTAGGTATAATACACCTTATTTTATTTAATTTTTTTTTTTATCCTTCAAACTACATCATTTAATTTACTTCATAGCTCTAATTTATATCGATTCTTGAATATTGTATTAGTAAAAACTTCAACATATATATCATAGATGGAGTCATTTGAGGCCGTAGTAAGGTTAGGCAGTACTGACGAAGGCCGCAACAATTTTTTATGTTTCACTATTGCTATTTTTGTTTCTATTTTTTTTTTAACATTGATAATTAAATATTAATGACTTCTAGCGCTAGATTAATGAATATCTTTCAAAAATGTTTAGAAGCCTCAGCTAGCTCACGGAGGCCACATGCGGCCTAGAAGTGGCAAGTTTGCCACCTGTGATATATACTCTTTATTATGAGATTTAAAATTTTGTTTGTGATTAATTAATTTTTTTTTATCCTACTCAATATTATTTTGGTGCAGATGAAGTTAGTTTTGTGATGGACCAAATTAATGTCAGACGAGGTCAGTTTTGATAATATTTTAATTACCATTTTTCTACATTATATTTATCTTCATGTATTGTTTCTCTAAAGTGTTTTTTTCATCAAATTGAGCCATCGTTTTGAAGATGATCTTTTCCTTCAGACTAGAAAAGTAAATTTTATTTTCTCGTAACTCAAAAAGATGGAGATTCATGGTTATTCAAAAGGTTCCTAGATTCCCTACAAAACGAAAAAAAAACAACACAAAAAACATAGAAATAGGTGCTAAGTATAGGTTAAGTATGAGTTATACTACTATACAGTATAGGTAGGTTACACTATATAGTGTAAGTAAATAGTTGAGGTTCGATATATATACATCGAAAACTGACATTTATTTTCGAAGATTCACCCTATTATAATTTGTGAACCATTATAATCAACCCAAAAAAAGAAAATTAATTTTTCATTCCCTAATAAATTGCATTAGCTCATTTCCATTTTATTTTGACTTTTTTTTTAGTGACCAGTTCCGATTTATTCAACTAGTTTCTATGTATAAAACAAAAGAAATAATGCAGGTTTGTTTGCAAGGTTAGAAAGTTTGAACGAAGAAATAATTGAAGTGATTTCGTTTCTTTCTATTTATGTACTATAAATAAAGTGTGTACACCCTCTCTACATTAACGTACGGTATGTTATTTATTCATTAACAACTATATTTCACTTTAAAAGTTTTCTTTTTTCCGGTGGGGTAAATTTACGTCCTGAAGTTAATTGGAGAAAGTAATGACATTAAACCTCATTATTCATCGCCTACGCGCAGAGAGACTACTGTTTCTGTTGATATAAATGGCCGTTGTTTCTGCTTTCTATAGCGTTACTGCAATACAGACAGACTTAAATTTGTAGTTAGTAATAACTATTTTTATTTATACAGTATTATTATTTTTCTAGTAGATTTTACTTCTCTGATCATGAGACTTAAGTATAATAAGTTACAACTATTACCGAGATTCTTGAATCAATATTTTCCAATAAAAATATATAAATATATATATATATATATATATATATATATATATATATATATATATACACATACATAAATATATATACATCTACATTTTCTCAAATGAATATTATAGACCCTAATTTTATCTGAAAATGAATTAGAATGCTTAATGCCGCTATTCATCTATGATCGTTTTCAGTTAAGCAGATTTGTTTTGAAATATCTTTAATAATGTTATTATTTTGAGATCATTAGCTTTTTTTTCTTCAAGTTTTCCTCTTTGTGATTGTTCTTTTCACTTTTTGAAATGTTATGATTTATTTGAATAGGTTCAATGCAATATTTATTAATACAAAAAATGATTGTTGTATATACTTTATCGATGGCTATGATATTTCTAAAAACACGATTTTATTTTCAATTCCAATTATAATTTTTTTTTAAATCTAAAAATATGTTAAATGGCGTAAAATGGAATATTTTACTCCTTGGGGAGTACATTACTCCAACACTATAATATTAATTTTTTTTTTTAGACGTAAGCTAAATTTATGACGTTACAGAGTTAAAAACGGTTTTTTATGTATTAAAGTTACTTTTCTGTACGTTATTTAAAGTTACGGTTTTTCTGTATTAATTAAAGTTACTTTCCTATGAAAAAAAAAAGATTATTTTTGGAAGTTAGAAACATATAACTGATTCTTATTTTAGAGTAATGTTATATTGTTTTATATTATATTGTGTGTAATTTTTTTTGTCTTCATGGGTTGTAAAGCAATCAAATACAATTTAATTTCATATGTTCTTATTGGAGAATTGGATGTTTTTAAATTAAATCAAATTGAAAATATATATATTAAGTAATTATTGTAGAACATACTTCAGAAAATCTCTGATTATTTTAGTAGTAAATGAAAAAAATGGAACTTGAATAGGGTCCCTTTTGGAAAGAATAAAACCTCAAGGCCTGTATTAAAAAAAGAAAATGGTCAGTTAGAACCTGCGGTAGAGATCTTAAGAGATCTCTGGAGCTTAAGAGATATAGCCAGGACCAAAAATCGACCTCATCGCAGGCAAAGGTTAAATTTAATGTTATAGGTTGTTAGTGGAAAATTCGATGTTTTTCATAACATATCATCGCAAAAAGTCGCCAAATTTTTTAATTGAGTTAAAATTATTAACACGTGTTTGTGAGTTTTGCCCTTATTTAACACACTAAAATTACAGTGTATACATCAATATAAAAATTTTTTGGTCATAGAGGGAAAATTCATCAAAGTACTCTAATGTAATATAATTTTATGAAATATTATCCGATGACTTTTTGCTACAAGGTGACTATATTTATCATAATTTCTGATTGTAATTGTTCTAAAATGTTTTACCCCTGTGTTGTCGCCCTCTCAATTCTGTAACATGTGGCAAGTGATAACTTAACTCCTTCCTTTTACTGGTTCTTTTTGAGTATATTATAAGTATTTATGTGTATTAGTTCCGTTAATTTTTTATATACCAGAAACTGTTTTTATAATATCTCTTCATTGTGGATCATTCGATAAAATCATTCCATGAAATGTAGTTATAAATTGGGAAAAGCTTTAAACGAAAATGTTAAATGTTGTATTTGAATCATCGTTAAGTAAGTTGCAGTTTTCTATTTAAATATATTTTTAAGGGAAGCCATAAAGTCTCGAATTTTAATATCAAATCATTTAAGAAAAATGTTAACCTCAATATTCCTGTCACTGTTATTATGCCATACAGCATATAACAGTTTGTTTCATTAGTAACCGTTGCTCAGTTTTAATATGTTTCATTCATTTAATTTATTCATTAGTTTTTTAAAGGTCGATTTGAATCATGGTTTTGTCCTTAAAAGTTATTATTTTACCTGGCATAATTATTTTTTATTACTATTGCTTTTTATTCAATTAATCAACTGTTTGTCCGGCTTTCTTACATTGTAACCAGTGATTCATGTTGACATTTTTTTTGGTACCTAATCTTACCGTCTGACTCCGTATCATAAAGGATTGCCGTATGAATCATGTGTGATAAGTTCTTTTGTCTTTGAAACGATTAGGGATGTTGTAATTATGGACCTATGTACTGCGTTATACATAGCTTAATATGTATTTTTTCTTATTAGAAAAATTAAAAATGGATATCGATGATTTAAACAGGATTATATTATCTCGGTTTATGTTTGTTATCTTTATGTTTATTTAACTTTAATCCATTATTTTACTTATTTCTACTTAATTTACTTAATATTTTTTAAAATTATTTATATTTATTTCTCTCTTGTACGTATTTATTTAATGAATGAACACTTGTAGCTTTAATACTTGTTGCCCTTCAATGTGGCAGACTGTATTATTATTATTATATTTATTATTCAAAATAAAATTTAAAACATATGTGTATCTGCTAAATGCTCCTATTGAACAGGAATTCATTTATCTTATTTTATGTTTAAAAATCATTCTATTTAATTTGGTCTCTCAATCTCTATCTCTGTTTCCATAATAGGTTAACTGATTTCTTTTTAATTTTAAAAGAAATTATTAATTATCTCAATCGTTCATGGATCATCGGTTTAATGTTTAAATTATAGAAATGAGGTCGTGATATAAAGATTATTTCTATTGTGATAAAAATTCATTATGCTCCTAACTATGGTTTGACATAATACATTTGTGCTTAGTTTTTGATTACGGTTTTATAAACTGATTTTTTTTTTCAAGTGATAGATATCATCCTGTGGTTTAAATGTTTATATACAAAAAAAAAATGTTATTCGTGACTTATCTTTACGAATAAATTTAATCCACATGTATAGGTATGTTGCAATGGCATAATATTATAATGAACCGAGGAGTTTTTTTCCATCGTACGTACTTATCTTGGCATTTAAAAGCATATGCGATGTTTGCTTGTTGAAGAGTTTGGGGCTGAATTCTGATTTAACGGCGGTGTGTTAAAAAACGTTGGAACCAGTCCAAAAACCAAGAGCGAATCTCCCTAACGTCGCATTTAGTTAAAAATAACTTACGTACAAACATTTACTTTTTTTTTTTACACTTTTATAAATATAAATAATAAAAAAATCTATATTTTAATAGCCGATTCGGTAAGTATTTTGAGAGGTTTCTTATCGTTTATCTTATAGTATTTATTGTTGAGGTATACTGTAATCAGTTTTATGCTTCAAACGTCTAATTTATTTTTCGATAAGCGAGTACTTATTCTTAAACAACAGGTTTTTTTAAGCTCGTTTAAGCACGTAAAATAAGATGTTTTATTAACAATTAGAAGTGTAACACTTTGTGGTGAAACTGATAAAAGTAATATTTTTATTGTCTTTGTATGTATGTTAATTCTGCTATATTCATATGTGTAGTATATTAGTCATATTATTTTCTGCTTATTCTTTCAGCTAATTCGAGGCTAGATACGAAAAGAAGCCATTTTAATGATTCACAATGTCATTGTAAATTGGGTGGTGTATTCCGTTACCTCATTTTATATTATATTTATTTATTTTTGGAAACTTTAATATCCGCTGAAGTGTTCTATTTTATGAAAGTTTGTATGATAAGTATGGGTCTTAAATGTACACATTAATATTGGTTGTTTAATTTAGAAGATCTTAGTTATCAAACACACACCCATACACACATAATGTATATGTATATATATAATATATATATATATATATATATATATATATATATATATATATATATATATATATATAAATAAGAGCATGGTATTATAGCACCATGCTGGTTCCATATCCCCATAGTATTTTTAATAAATTATTTATAAGTCTTTGAATATTTAATTAAATTATTAATTATTCTATGGGTCACAAAAAAATAAATAGTTTCTTATTATTTTTATGTTTTTAACGATTTAATTAAATTTAATTTAATATTTGGCCGTACTGTCTTTGTTATAATTATTAATTAAATTAATGAATTTATGATTAAATAGATTTTTACTTTAAATTAAAAGGTTTTATAACAACAATAATAGGAAATGTGGATGGAACTTAATTAAATTTCTCATTGTTTTACTTTATTACAAAGGCGATAAAATCAATTTTAGAACCAATTTTCGTTAACTTCAAGGTCGTGTTGCACAAATGCAACTAAGTCTTGCGTACTAACTTTTTGTCTTGGTCTTGGTCTTGTGCAAGACTCTCGCAACAATCTAACATGTACCCATTAGCTTGTCACTGTTACTGATTTTTTTTAGGTAGGAGAAATCTAATTTATTATGTAAATTAGAAGAGTTAAATGTTAAAGTATACTGTACCAACTCTTTACAGATAGTAACATGTAGCCGTAAAATTTTCAAGTATTAGTAACTATTTTGCTTTAACTTTTATTCGAAAAATCGATTCTTTTATACTAGTATTGGCTTGGTCTTGCAAACTGCAAAACCGATTTTTGGCAACACTACTTCAAGGGCTGAGATTTACTAGAAGACCTTACGATTAGTGGGTGTTACGTCCTTCAATTTTCTTGATATCCTTACCTTCTCATGCTTATATCCAAAAACAGTCATAGTTTTTTTTTCTTCAAAGGTTATTCAGGATAAAAAGACAAAAACAAAAAACTATTCAGGAAGGCCTCAATAGCATATCCTCTTGACCTCCCATACCCGGCAACCTTATATCATCAATTGCTAAATTGATCTGTGGTCTGAATGTGGTTACTAATACCATATCGCCCATTCTCACACTACGTAGTTACAAGGTTGCCCTGCAAATAAGCTGGTAGTATTCAAGTAGAGTAACCTTCATCTTTGCCATGTAATATCTATAAATAATAACTGCGACTTCCAGTTCTATGAACAGGTTCCCTGAATAATGTTCTTAGTCTATTTTATTCCATTGTTCTCATTTCCCAGACTGTTCCTCGCTCTGTGATTGTTTATGTGTTATTATTTCTCCAAATAAAACAACCTTTTAGAAGAAGAAGAAGAAGTATTTTTATTTATCAAATTTACATATCAAATACAAAATAATATTTTTGGATTTAAAACTTAAGATCAGACGTGCTACATGGTCTGTTGACTGTCAGAGGAGTCTTGTGTTTTATAACAAAATTATATTTCAGTATATTTATGTACAACTAATTTATAAAAAAATAAGAACAATTACAATACAAAAGTTATATAAATATTTTTATTACAAAAAGATTGGTGCCAAAATTCTCCAATTTATTTATTTATTTGTTAAATTCTCTGGTGAGCATTATTCTACAGGAGAAAGCAGACTTGCAGTAATTCACCAATGCTATCCGATTGTTTTCATTTATTAGATCTATTACTTGAACCCGAGATAAGTTTTTAGATTTTAACCATTTAATTCTAAATTCTGAGAGTATGTGACAAGCAGGCTGGAAGGGATAGAGATCTTCTGTTTCGTTTTTATTACACATACTACAATTATTATTTGTTTGCTTGAAGTGTTTATAATTCAAGTTCAAATAATCAGCTCTATTTTTAATTACTGAAGCTTAATTAATGTATAAAGCTTTCAGAGATAGTTTTTTTACAAGACGGTATCATGTTTTACCATTTTGAGGGGCTTCAGCCATAAAGCTCCCCCTCCTTCCCCCTCCCCCGTAGATCCGGCTGTACGAATGATGATTCTGCAAATACCAATTATGCAACTGGGGCATACATAAATGGTGACGTATTCCTAGAAGTTTTCGGTGCACTGAAGATCGATTTACCATGGATAAGATTTTTATGCATGAACGATTGCAAGCGTTAGGGACAAAAGAGTCATTATTTTGAGAAGATTTGCTCAATATATTATAAATATTATTACGTTTATATTATTATACTTCTTAATAAATTCTACTCCAGCTGGGACACATAATATTTGTTGATGGATATTGCTTGCATATATTACTGAAAATAAGAAAGTTAAAATGTAATTTAAAATTTCCACTTCGAGACCATCGAGCTGAACGACCCCTTTGGCGACAGTACTGACATTAGTTTGTTTTAGTCAAACAATTATTGTGGTTTTATAAAAAAATATAATTATTGTGAAATTACTTTTCTCTGCAAAGTTTATATTTATTTTTTTCTGTTAACCATAAGCACTCGGCGAACTTTCTCTTATTAATCCTGGTTTCGGCTATTAGAAACCTCAACAGTTTTTACTCTGGCACAGTTGTGGAATATGTTTTATAAGCTTTTCATTTTCTCAAGTACCGCTAGGCGAACGTATTGGTTTTAGTAATGCATTTAAGATATGCATTATCTTTTATATTGGGTAATTTTAGAATTCCTGGCAATATATTTGCTTTTTACGCTTTCACTGCCCTACTAGTTTTATCTACTATATGGCCTTTTAGAATAATGTATTCGTATTGATTGACATCAAATAGATACCTGCATTATACTAAAAAAAATTGGTGTGTCCACTCACACGACTTTCCTACCCATTTCAGAAAAGTTTTTATATCTTTACATATGTACAAAAAAAAAAAAGAAAAAAAAATGAGTTAGATTTATCTTCCTGAAAATTGATCAAAGAAAAGATTTGAGTACGATTTATTTCATAAACTAAAGCTATGTAAACCGGCTTAAGGTAGATCAGTGTAAACATTTTAGAATCCTCTAATATTATTGATCAACAATTTTTTTCCATAGACTAATTTTGTCAAACAATAATTTTTGTTATAAGTAGAGGTAATAGTGAATCTTATGTGACGCAGGTAACAGATTGTCTTACTTTCACTAAGTTGTATTTTTTCTCTCATTCACCCCTTTCTGATACCAGAATATGTACCCGTAATCTTACATTGAAAATTGAATAGCTGTAACTTCCTTGATATTTGTCCAAAATCAAAGATTTTTATATAGTTTTGTAGCGAATTTCACTACATTTAAGAAAAAAATAGGAAAGTTTCATCAAAATCGTTAGAGCCGAGTCTATAGAAAAACATGTTTTTAATTTATTGCGCATGGAGCGCCCAATTTCTGTCACAGGCATCAGTAGTCAAATCCCTACAAAATAAAAAAGAAAGCAGCAAAATTGGTTTAGTAGTTCCCGAGTAAGACTTGGCAGAGACAGATAGACCAGGGGTTCTGAAACGTATAAATCCGACGAAAACCGCATATCGGAAATTTGACCCGATCGCAATACTTTCCTTACCTAGTATAGGTAGGAAAGTAATAAAAAACCTTCGGTGCTAGGGTTTGATTTTTTTGCTTTTTCTATTTTAATATTAGGGTAATTCCTCTAGAAGAATAATTGAGAAACTATATAAAATAATTTTCAAATAGTCCTTGAAGGCCCGTTAAAAAAACAAATATAGCAACGAAAAAGCTATTTGGGGTAACTTTTACAATATTTTTTCTTGACTGGTTCCAACATTTTGTAGCTGTATAGGCATTATAAAATTAAAAGAGTGCATATATTGTAATCGTTTAAATATTCAGATCAGATAAGTCGCAGTAATAAATATAGACCTATGAAAAAAAAGTTCTATTTCGGGAGGTGCTTCAGCTCGAAAGCCTGCCCCCTTCGTTGATCTGCCAATAGTTTCGACATGGATATTGAATTGCGATTCGATGCAAAGAAAAAAAAAATAAATACAGGAATAATGTAAGAATGCTGTTAACGATGCCACTTAAATATTTTTTTTATTTAATGAAATTTACAACTGTATTATGCAATGAAAAATACAACAAGTAAATGTGACATTGGTAACATGTCTTGTACAACATGAAGAGAAACTACCCATTGGTAGAACTCAATAAAATAATTTAAGAATGGTATCAATTTTATTTGTTCTTATTTTTAAGCGGAATATTGAATTTCAAATTCATCTTTCAATAAAGAAACTGACAAAAAATAATTTGAAGTATTGGTTTAAAAAATAAAATAAATTGTACGGGCAGCATAAAAACATACTTCGGCCATACTTAGTAGATGACTTGCAAATTTTGATTCTCAAAATTTTGTACAGTTTTGTTATTGAGAAATATTTCTGAAAGGGCATTTATAATAGTGCTCAGAGAGCACTCATTCACATAAAATATAGCAACATCTTAAAGATGAAAAAAATATATTTTCGATCATCTCAAATTTTCAATAATTTTGATTCTCCAAAAAATTAAAAAAAAAAAAAGATTTATCATTTTATTTTTACATTTTTAAGATCTGAATGACTTCCAAGGATGATATAAATTTCAAAATGACAATTTCGATAATTAGAACAAAATATCCAAAAACTTTAATAAAATAAAAAATACTATGTATTTTTAAGTGAAGAAATATTTTCAAATTCCTCATTTGAGCTTTTCTCATGCCTGCTGCGAATGCTGACCTCAGATCACAAAATTCTATCAATTCTCATTTCTTAAAATGTATTTGTAATCAAAATGTATCGGTATTGATTTTAGATGTTAATAACTCGTTTTGTAAAATGTTTTAGCAGGTATTTAATATACCTGCCTCTCCTATAAGGATGTTTTAAATGTTCGAGTAAAAGAATTTGCCAGTTTGGATGAGAATATAATAATGTTTACTTTAATAAGAAAAAAATATATATAATTTCGTAATGATTATTCTATTTTAAACCGAATTAACTGTATTTCAAAAAGCATCTCTATTTCATCTCTTAAATTCCCATTTGTATAAAATATGGTACTACTGAATTATAGATATAAACATTAATAAAATGTTCATATACAATTGTTATTAAAATGTAATAAATGCCTCAAGCACTCAAAAGTACATGGCGCAAAGCTGATCTTTTCTAGCAATACAGAAACAGGAACTGAAAGCCGTTCAGAAAAACCTGAGCAAGAGTTTATTTATATACAGGGAAATGAAGCGGAATATTATACGTCGATATCCGCTTAGTTGACCCCGATTTGAAAACTTAAATAACTTACCATATAAGTAAGTACGAGATTGATACCGGCATAAATGGATATTTTCAAAAACATGAATCGGTATCTTAATGATTTATGTTTATATTAGGCTCAAAAGCATGTAATTTCGATCGATATTTCGATTAATTGAATTTATTTTAGATCTGAAAAAATTTAACGCATGCTGTCAAAATGGATACCACTACATTTTTTTTTTTTTATTTCATTTACTTCCTGTCCTACAGTATCTAGACAAACTTTCTAAGCTTTCAATCAATAACAAACGACTCTTATATATGACAATAATAAGACCTATTTGGACTTACGAAGTTGAGCTATGGGGCTCCACTAAACCATCGAATTCCTCTCGTATCCAATCCTTACAATCCAAAATCCTTCGTAAAATCCTCAATGCTCCTTACTTTGTCACAAATAAAATCATCCATAAATACCTTAATGTTCCATATGTTTCCGATTTGGCCCAATCTAGATACCTATCCTTCCATAACAAACTGCAGAACCATCCGAATCCTCTCGATTCAAACCTTGCTTCATCCTCGATCCCTGATAATCCTCCGAGGCGTCTGAAAAGAAGATGGCCTCGGAACCTTCTAATATAGAACTTTAATTTGGGTTCTACCAATGGGTAGTTTCTCTTCATGTTATAAATTTCATTTAAAAAACATAAATAGATAAAAAAAAATTTCATTTACATTTTGGAGAAATTAATAAGGTACTTCAATTGGATTTACTTGTCAAAAAAGCTAATACACTTTTTAATTACAATACCAATTATGTTGTTTATTTTTATAAAAATGTTACACTCAAGTTTCAACTATGGTTAAAACTTAAATTACACTGACTTTTTCTCTCTCCTTCTTTAAGGGAGATATTAACCTGAATTCTTAAGTGTAGAGTTTGTGTTGCACGATATATTTTTCAACAGCTCAGTTAAAATGATAAGAAAAACTTTAGCGGTCTTTAAAAGCTCTTTGTGCAGTTACTACCGACAGTAATGATGTTTGATAATTTGAAATGAAAACTTTTCTGTTAAACGGGTTCATTTTCTATACCTAATAGTAGTTTCTATTATCTGGAATTGCATCTTTGCTAAAATGGGAAATTTTCAAAATCTAATGGTACATCTATGAAGGTAAAAAAAAAAAAAAAAAACTGTTGATACCATTAAGACAAGAAAAACTTTGAAAACCATATTTTATGAATTAATTTATATATATAATTAGTTTATATCAATGCTATGTATTATTATTTAACAATTAGCATAATAGTTGATAGTCCGTGGTACAAACCCCCCCATTTTTATCGAATTATTAACATCCGCCTGAAACTATGTAAATAGTTTCATCTCATCGTAGCCTACAACTATTTTATTTACGAAAACTCTTGGAATTGGGGCGTTTTCAATCTGGAATGGAGCAAACTTTGTCTATTTGATTAGATACTGAAAACTCGTAAATGCCCATTTGCTTTCTACTTGGATCGATAAATTTTGTTGATAAAATTTGTAAAAATAAAAATGTGGCCTACAAAATAATTGTGCCGTTTGTCCAATATAACCTCGTTTTTTGAAAATTTGGGGATATAGGTCACATCAAGCGGCTCAATATTTTTGAAGGCCACATTTTTTTTTATCAATTTTGTGATCAAATTATCTTATTATCCAAGTAGAAAGCAGATGGGTATTTACGATTTTAATACTAATTAAATAGACAAAGTTGCCCCCCCCTTCAGATTGAAAATGCCCCAATTCAAAGAGTTTTCGTAAATAAAATAGTTTTAGATTACGATGAGATTAAACTATTTACAAAGTTTCCGGCGGATGTTAATAATTCGACAAAAAGGGTTCTGTAAGACGGACTATGATCTAAGTGGCAGCATAGTTGCTACAATTTTACATAATAAAGTGATGAAGTTCTTGGTAAAATATAGATGTGCTTCATATTACCTTCACCTATCACCTTTAAATACCAAATTGTTAATTTTTTAGTTGCTACGTGTGCCATAGGAATGTCTTCCTATCATAGTGTCGATGCTCCTCTCATAATCTCATAATCCCACATGACTATCTACAGGTGTAAATTTAGTTTCAAATGCTGATGTGTCTGGGATGTTTGAGTCTAACACCGGTAATAACAGGATAATTTGTAAATTAAAAAAAAAAAACACATCACAAATACATAAAAATCAGGTGCTTTATATAACCTTCCTCTCATGTTTCCTTCAGTATGTTTTTGTATGGCTCGATGAGATTTCAATAGTAAATGTTTTTTTTTCTCTCTCTCTTTCTTTCTTATTGCATATATGTGATCTTGTTTTTTGTTTTGTTTTTTCTTGGAAGGTTAACACTCATGGCTTTATAGTTTAGTTTGTTCCATTGATGTCACTTTTCGAAGATTTTGCTTATTTTAGTGGTATTATTTGTGGAGTAGCCGTGTATCCTCTAGGTTTTGTGGGGTGTGTATGTTTTATACACTTTCGAGCTTTTTGTTTGTATTTGTTAATTTTCTCTCTTCTGTTTTTCTTTTTCTACTTTGTTAACAAATTTTTGCATAATTATATTTTAAGTATGAGGATTTTTTTCCTGTATCCCTGCTAATCAGCTGTTTTATATAACCTTTCTCTTCTATTTTCTTCATTATGACATCTTGGTCTTGATCTGTTTTTTTTTTCTGTCTTTCTGCATATATGTGATCTTGTTTTTGCTGCTCTGATGATGCCTGGATTGGCAAAACTTTGGAAAGTTAAGTATTCACTTGTTTGTTGGATGCTCAAAGCTTTATAGTTTGGATTGTTCCAAGAGATTGGATTGATTCACATACTTTATCTTCAAATTATAAGATGCTGTTCTTACAGGTGTTAGACTCAAACATTTCAGAAACTTCCACAATCGAAACTAGAATTACTGCTACAAATATTCATGAGATCGAAACTGTGATTGGAAGACATTCTTGGCGAAGAATTTGGCATTTAAATTTGATACAAAGCACATTTTCTATTTTTCATGTAAAACTGTATCGGTCGCTATATTCTCTACCTAAGTAGCAATTATGCTGCCTCTTGCCAGATCACTCAACTATTATATCAGTTGTGTAAGAATAATACATAATATTGATATACACTAATTTTATACAAATTAATTAATTAAATCTGGTTTGGTATTTTTTTCTTTTTCTTTTTTAATTAATAAACTACTGTAAAAACATTCAAAAATAATATTTATATATTGATAAAAAAAATACTAAATAGATAGATATCCTAATGGAGTGAAAGTAAAGATGATAACGACATATGGAATTTTTCTTTTTCCCAACTCTTTATTAAGAGATATTACTATATATCACATCTATAGACAGTAGTAACAGTGGTAGAAGAGTAGTTCATTCACACTATGTACAATAAATAAAAATAATAGCAAAATAATACTAAAAGTAAATGTATATAAACAAAAAAAAAATTTTTTTATATTTTTTTATTGATGATATTTACAACTGTATTACAATTAAAAATACATTCAGTAAATGTGAACAAAAGAATATAATAGCATGAAATCACTTGTTGAGAAACTACCCACTGGTAGCACTCTAAAAATGTATTTACAAAAGGAGATCTCGAGGCCATTCTTTTCAGACGCCTCGGAGGGGCAAAAAAAACTAAACTAATTAAAATAAATATAGGCATTCTTTCATACAAGATTTAAAAAATATCATTTACTTATGATCTCCGAGCCAAACCTGTTTCCCATTTCAAAAGGAAAGGCAGGACTCTAGGAGATCCCAGCGCCTCTCACACAGCCGCATTACTGGCATTAAGGACCAGTGAAGGCTGAGCAGAGGGGCTGATATGAATTTAAAAAATATATATATTTAAGTAATTTATTTCCCGTAAGTAGTGCAATCCCGTGACTTGTTTTGCTTTTTCGAATGACTCGACAGGATAACATTCCTTTTTTGTCGAGGACGGAATGTCATTTAGCCAATGAGATTGTACACAAAAAGGAGTGACGAATCACTTTCAAGACTGGACCGAAATGAAGGAGCCGACTCAATGGACTCGTTGCTAACTGATTTAGACAAGGAGCTGAAATTTCCCCGGTTTTTCCGACCCGGCATAGTTTTCCCAACTCGGAGGATTCTTTTCAACACTTTCTCTTTCTGGTTCTCTCGTCCCGATCTTGATTGTAGATTCTGTGCCTTGATGTCATAGTGGCGATAAAGCAACAATGATATTTCAGGTAAACCAAGCTGTTTTTATTTTTACTGTATAAATGCTCTGTTATTGTTTGTATTTTGCTTAGTTTGTTGACCATATCGTCTATTCGAAGGAAAACTAACATTTTTATTTATGGTCATTTTCACTTAAGTATCACCAGTCGTTTTTAGTAACAGTTAATATCATTAAATTATTGATGTTTTTTAATAATCATATGCCATCAAAGAATAAACATTTTTATTGCAAAATAATATTAAACAATTGTTAAACACAAAATAGGTTAACTTTGAGAAAAACAAATATTTTAAACTAGTTGTCCCGTGCGAAAAAATCGCAGACAATTTTGTTTAGTGAAGAAATAGCAAAACAATATGGGAATAAGTAGTTCCTATGTATTATGTAAGGAAGGAATTAATATTTTTTCCTTAGTCGATTACGATATTCCATTAAATATAATAGACCAAAATGTTTGTACAAATTGCTTTGCTAGTACCTATTTTTAAACGCTGACTGGAAATATAATAAATATAATATAGATAAAATAATGCTCCGATCATGGGATATTCTAAATTATTTAAAAAAATAAAATGTAGGAACAACCAAATGTCATTAAAAAATTATAAAGTTAATATATCAGCCAGGAAACAAAATGTAGTAGACTATTCTATTCCTAAATGCAATATCTTTACAGAGAAAAACATTATTAAGTATACTAAAACTAATGGACTGTGTCTTTTTTAATAATTGTCTGGTTTTTTTGTGTGTTTTGAAGGTAATTTAGTAATCATCCTAATTATCATGGGTACAATCAAGAAAAAAAGTATACTTTTTCAGTTATTCGCGAATAAAGTTTCTTTTCCTTCATAACTTTTTTTCAAGAAATTTCGGAAGGCTAGGACTATTTTTTTGCACGTGAAGGAGAAGAATATCTTCAAAATGAGTGGTCAATCATTAGATTTGATGAAGAATTGACGAAGTTATGGCGTACCGACAAAAAAACACCTTTTAGAAATTATGTATAGGATATTTAGCTGTATTAATCTTAATATTTAATGAAGGCCAAAAGTTTCTGATTGCCTATAATACTTTATCAAACAAAAGTAAACCTTCAAATCCTTTTCCCAAAACAAAATCACAAATATATGAGTCAAGTATTCTTCTTAATTTGAAAAAGTTAATTTTTATTTATTTTTTTAATTTTACGCTCTTAATAAAACAATATGTTTATGATTAAGGTCACAACCTTATTAGTATAAATACACGTGGTAATTTATCATGTGTATTTGATACATCTTAAACAGTTCTAAATAAGTGACCAAAAAGTAACTGTCGATACTAAGCAAAAAAAGCCCTTTATTTGTTTATAGCTTCCAGGGATTTCCACATTTATATTGAATATTATTATTGCATATCTCACATTTCTATCTAATTCTCTGATTTTAAATACTATTTTTGACTGGTGTGAATAAATAATTTCAAGTTAAAAAAAAAAAATACGTCAATAAATTAAAGTATCAGTTTCTTTGAGAAGGTACGTTTATTTCTAAATGTTATTTATAAAGGATAAAAAATGCAAAATGAATATATACAAAAAATTAATATCATTATTAAAATTAAGAAGAAAATATTTTTTAATAGATTAATATCCTTAAATAAGCGTATAAACTAACTGAAAAAAAAAGAATTAATATATATATTCTTAAATTCACTGGGTCTATGATAAGAAAAAGTATCGTCAGAAACATTTTTTTTTTTTGTCTTTAATGTTAAAACAGTTGCTATTTTTGTTCACTTTAATTGTTTAATTTATAGTACTCACCTTGTCAATATAATTTGAAGTTTCTTTTACTTTTTTTTTTTATAACTTTCAATGATAGAACGAGTATGGTAGCCAATCAAGGTTGTATTCATTTCCTTTAAGAACAAGACCTGTTTAAAAAAATTGTTTGACCATATAACGGCTTTTTCCTTTGAAAGTGCGTTAGGAAGTTGCGGGTTTAACGGTTATCGTTACATTTTTATTTATAATTTTCGTTGCTAAACTCGTATACCCAGGCTTTCCATTTTATTTGTTGAGCGATAGACAATATATATAATAAAGAAATTGGCTGGAGTTCATATGGTTCCTAGAAATTATTATCAAACTAAAAAATATAATACTAAATATTTAAAAATAAATTTATATATATGCTAGCATAAGATTTTATTTTTTATTTTTATGCAAAAGGATTTACTTTAAAATATCTCAACAAAACAGTTAAATAAATTAGATATCTGTATACATTAAACATGTAGGGGGGGAATACAGCCGCCATATAACTTTTCCAGATAAAATAATTAATGAAATTGAAAACGTATTTTTGATTACTTAGTTTATTCAACCTCAAAATCAAAATACGTTTCCAGAGTCTGATTAGTTATGTAAAAATGTCTATAAAGAGTATTTCCTTTGAAATATATTTGTACTTATTAAATATTTTTTTTCTATTTTTCCGCATAGGAGGTATTTGGATCATAAAATCACAGAATATATTGCTATATTATTATCCCTGAATATAAATGAAAATGTAAATAATGGGAATATTAGGGTCGTCATAAAAAAAATTACATACTCACTTCTAGGCAATTGCCTAGAGAATTAAAATTATAATCACATAGAAAAATCTATGGATCTAATTTTTTTCATTTAATTTTTTATGGTATAGTTAGATATGTCCGAGATATGTTGAACTTGGAAATCTAAAAAAAAAAAACTGTTCATTCGGTATTTTCTCTGTGTCTTCTGGGCCATTTTTACTTACACTTACCTATCAATGTAATATATACTAAGAGAAAGTAAAGTATTTCAATTGTGAAAATTTTCGAATCTGAGTTTTCAATGGAAATACACGTTTTGAATCTTTCGTCCTTGCGTCCAAATAACAAAGTCCCGAAAAATGGTCTGTGTGTATGTGAACACTCAAGCTCAAAAAAGAAAAGTCGTACGAAACTGATATTACGCATTTAAGATAGGCATGTACCATAGATATGACAGCAACTTTTTCCCTTGAAATAACAAACGATTGTGTATTAAACAGGAGTTGTTTCTCACACAAATGATTTGTAATATTTTCGGAATCGATTATATTTTGATGCTGTTCCATTAGATAACCATTCCCAAAATTTTTACCCAATACCCTTGGAAATCTCATTACCCGTAGTCGTTTTAGTTTCCCTATGTTACATTACCTTCGTGGTCGAGAAAGTGTTCTCGTAAAGCATATCACGTGACCGTTAATGTAATTTCGTTGTGACCTTCCTTTCTGTTGCTAATGCCCTCCGGGAGACATTATTCCGAAAAATAACCTTGTTATTTCATAGATCCCAACATTAATTGCCAAAACAATTTGTCTAGGTTTATGAAATGATCCATTAATTGTTCTAGCTGTAGTTTTCTTTGTTATGGATAATAATAATATTAAATAGTATTAGTAAAAGGTGGATATAGCGCCTCTTCTCTGCCTCTACTGGTTAGTATTACCAGTGACGTGTCTAAGACAGAAAGGCGTTGGGATCTCCTAGATTCCTACTCTTCCTTTTACATGTGGGGGGAAAAACTTGGCTCGAAGCTCTCATGAATGCATATTTGTAAATATAACTGATGTTCTGTATAACTACGCCTATATTTAAGTTGTTATATTTATTGGCTGAGTTTCTTTTGTTTTCTTACATTATTATTTTACTAATGTTCTTAGTTGTGACAAAATGTAATATTCAATAATAAAAAAAAAAAGGAAGGAGAAATTGAAGATGGTTGGTGTGCAGTCAAGACGAAAAATTGTAATGACATGTTTTATTTTTTCTGTTTCTATGCAGTTTTTTCATTTTTCTGATTGGTTGTTATTATCAGACAACTAATCCAGAAGGCAGTGGACTGGGCAATAAAGGAATGTTCAAATGTTTTAGTTCTAGGCAGTATTCGAAAACACAGGATCTTGTTTTCTGGGAGTACACTACGGGTTCGAACTTTAGGAGACTGTAAATGTAGAAAGGGTGCGGATATCAGACGACAAGAAATTCGAGAAGGCAGTGGACCGGGCAATAAAGGAATGTTCGAATGTTCTAGTTCTAGAGGAAGGAGTATAAAGTTCGGAGTTGCAGGATCTTGTTTTCTGGGAGTAGACTACGGTTTGAACTGTAGGAGACTTTAGATGTAGAAAGGGTGCCTGGAGTCGATCGTTTGGAATAGTTAAGATCCATGGAAACATTGTCGGCGGAAAGAAGGGTAGATCGTCCTAAATGTGGAACACATGAGACCACCTCGAAGTACCAAAGACAAACCTTAAGAAGGAATTCATATCTTCTATTTTTTGCTCACGGGAAGGCTAATAACATACGCCGAAAATACTGTTTTTGTGTAGTTTTATATTAAGCTGCTTCCTCAAACAACTTCTACTGTTTTGATTGACAGTCACGTATTACTTCCATCTTTATAGTAATAAATAACTAATTAAAAATAAATATATTCAAAATACTCTCATTAGATTCAAGTAATTGACGGTTTCCATTTATAGTTAATAGGATTAGAATCATAGTAGACGAAGTTGTTTTGTTTATAAAGTGTTTTTTTTTTGCTTGATATGTTGATAATATACAAGCGTAACGTATTTACGAAACATTGACTTTCTTTAAATACAGTTAACCTGATTAACTCTTCTATCATTTAACATTCTATTATCATAGCGGTGCCCCTAATTCAAGAATAGCAATTTGATAAACACGGTAAAGGATGAATGAGATTATGAGAGATATCCCAATTTGCCATAATTACCGATAACGTTTTGTGTGTTTCGATGTCAAACTACAACTATTTAAAAAAACTAGAATATTATTATCTTATGAAATAGTCAAGTACTAAAATTTAATGTATTCCAAACGGTATTATAACTCACTGGAGAATGAGACAGCAGATTATAGGAACGTGAAGCCCGTCAAGTATTGCAGGCGAGATTGAAAGCCTCTAAAGAAAAAAAAAACAACAAAAAAAAACGAACGTTGAAAAGGTTGAAGGGGCTGCAATCAAACTTGCTCTTATTGGAAACGATCTTGTGGTTTTAATTCTTTGCATTATTCAATTCAACTTAAAGGGAATGAAAAAAAAAATCTATACACTCATTAGATTAATATAAGTAGGATTTCGATAATAAATGTCCATCAGCACAATAATATTTTCGAAATAGAACGAAAATATGGACACAGTTAAGTTGGAGAATGGTTTAAGTACATGTATGTAGATTTCCAGATATCGACATAATTGGTTGAAATAAAAAAAAACTTATTCATCACTAACAGTAAATTAAATAAACTTTCACGGAGTCCTAATTTTTTATTTTTTCAAATATTGTTAGAGGTACTCATACGATATCTCTAAGTAATAACCTTAATTATTTAATGAAAAACTTTTTTTATTTAAAACGAATGAACATGTGTTTGTTTCCATATCCATAAGAGAAAATAGGGGATGTCGGTCGATAAAGTTGTTACTGGATTATTTTTTAACCGTCTCTCCAACTTAAAGCTTGATCGATCGAGCCATTTTTGGTATTTAGGCGTATTATTGTGCATTTTCGCATCCGGGACTGTAAGTAGTGGATGGAATTTGATGACATTGAAATGGAACCTACCTATACATTCCTTGGTACATGAGAAATAAGGGGTATACGTATTCACTTTCTTTAAAATGCAAGTAGGATAAACGGTAGTAGGTGATATACCCGCCACATTGATTCCAGTATAGACATGTAGAAACGAAAACAAATTCTTTCCTAGTTATTCAAAACTTAATCGGGATATTTTCGATTCGGAGCAGAATAATTAGGTTAACCTCCCGCAAGAATGAGAAGCTGTCACACCTTCGTTCGTGAGGAAGTAAAAGCGCTGTAATACTGTTTACAAATCGTTTACATTTAATGCGTATTTTATATTAATAACAAATATTCTGTTGTTTTCGTGTCGTTTTTGTTTGACTTTTTCTGCTTTCGAGATATCTATCCATCTCTCCTCCCTTATGTTGAATATCTGTTACCCTTGTAATTGACAATATATCCTTCAATTCTCTTGCTAATTCATTTTTTTTGTACGTAAGGCTATGATCGATATGTTTAATCGATTGGATTGATTTATTGTTTTTGTTATTTTTAGATACAGTCCGAGAGGAAAGGAAATGTATTACAAGATGAAGTGATAAATAATAATAATAATGATTTGTTAACTAGATTACGTCAAGCTACTTTGTTTATCTCTCGGTTGAGTATTGTACGATTTGAGATGTACTCCGATTAGATCGCCTATTCAACTAAACGGTTTAAATGATAATGATCTCTGTGATCCGTGTGCGAGCCCTGATGCTGATAAGATTAAGGCGAGAGAATACGGATCTCATTTCCATCAGCCCATGTATGGTAAGGTCACTTAAGCCTGTGGGTTGCAGTGGTTGTAATCCTTGTTGAGTTTTTCACCTTTGTTGTTGTATCTCTTGATTCCTCTATTATAGAATATTATTAAAGAAACAATCAATTCAGATTTAAACTGAGTCCTTAGTCACTTATTTCAATCTAAATAACTGCTTAGTATTTCTACCAACAGAACTTTATTTTATTTTGTTTTCTTCTTCACGTTTCGAACTCATACTTGTTTTATCGTATTTATATTGGTTATCAGGTTGCCGAACAAGGTGTGATATTGTGCACGCAATCTACCGCTAGGTAGCGTATTCACAAAACAATTATACTTGTATTTGAAGTAGTTGAAATGAAATTATGTAGGATCAGAAAATAAAAATGGTTTATTATATAAATTATAGGGAAAAAAGGTTTATTTTATTCATTCATATTATGTGTTTTTGAAACATAATTGTATGTTTTCTTTCTTGTCGAAGAAAAGGCGCGATTGTTAAATTCCATCCTGTGCTCCTGGTATTTGATCGAGATAAGCGACCTTGTAACGTACGTGATCCGATTGGCAAACTATCTGAAAGATGACTGTTGCCAGGAAGCGACGAGTTCTCCTTGATACGTTCACGTTTCAGTTGCTCCAAGACGAAATCTGATATTCTTACCTTTACGGTCAACTTATTCCGAGACCGGCTTACTGATCTCCATTCCATGGTTAGCCAAGCTCTCTCCCTTCTAACTGGAACATGTAATTGAAATTTTCAACCAGTCCGCCTGGTTGCTGGTCTTTCGGGTTTTCTTTGGCATTCTGCGAAGAAATGGGAAATCGCGAAATGATTTACATTTCCATTATCTTTCTTCTCAGAACTTAAATGTCTGTAAATGATTATAAAGATTTTGCTTATTAGCCTAATGTAGTGATCCATCGTTAACTTTTGATCCGCAAAATTTCCTTTGATTAAACAGTATTTTTTTTTAAATTATTTATAAACTACGAAATTAATACTCACTCAAATACAGCTTTTTATTATTGAATTAGAAGATGGTCCGCAGTGGCGGTCATAAAAAGACTAAAATAGTGAAAAACTATTTTATTTCAAGCCAATGTTTCGACCCAATTTTGCAGGTCTTCTTCAGGGGAATTTATGCAGCATGAGGTTTCGGTTGAAACTGGAACTCCATGCTGCATACATCTCCTTACCTAATTATATACCACGGTCAACCATCAAGTATTCAACTTTTTATTATTATTATTTTTTTTTAGTAATGTAACATTTTGTCAATTGGTCAATAGTTATAGAAAGGTAATACCACATTCATGTTTTATCTACCTAAAAATATAAAATTGACAGAAGCAAAGTAACGAGTAAATAATATTGAAAAAATACTACAACTTTCAAGGGTTGATTTTTTTTTCCTCTTAAGAAGTTCAAAACATTGCTGACTTAAATATATATCTTTTTTTGACAAAGTTTGTTTTGTCATTTAAAATCCATCGTTTGAGCATGGTTTGTGACCATGCCATTTAACCATCTTAATAATTTGAAGTAAAATTGAACATTCTAAATTTCTTAAAAAAGTAACTTTTTGCTTGGATTAACCGTTGAGGACTTATAATTGAAAAACCAGCATACGTACTAAATCGAGTTTTTTTTTGCTGAAAAAAAGTTCTTCATGTGGTATTTTGGCCGTTGAGGAGGAGCCCGTATTTGTATTTTTGTTTCTATTTGTTTGCAATCATAAACTCAACTGTCTGGTCTCATATTTTGTAGTTCAGCGGATTTGCATAATAACCAAAGTTTATTAAAGTTAAAATAACTTTCGTATTTCTTATTGAACTTTATAATTCAAGTACTCTTTTTATCTAGGATTTGATTAGTTTTTTAGAGACATAAAGGTAATAATATAATAATAATTGTTAAAATTTTAAATAATAAGATTGTTGAAAAATCAAAGCATATGTCGTTCTTTCGGTTTTTAAAAATAAATTATTTAAATAAAACCATCGAAGTTTTATGGCCGTGTATAGGAAACATCGATGTTTAACTTTTAATGTTTTTGTATTTGAATGTCTCATTTTTTTTTCTTTATCAGAAGTCATGGTTTGGAGCTTGTGACGATCTTTGTTTGGCAAGTAAGTCTAAAAGTTTGAAGGCCCGCAGTGCACCTAAAATGCATTGTTTAGTTTTAATTTGAATGTCAACCCATTCTCTCTGAATCTAATACGAATATTTATTCACTGATTAGTTATACTCATTTTCGTTACAACAATCGTTAATCAGTGATGAAAACGAGACTCTATGATCAGTAAAGCTTGAGTCTTGTATTATTAAGACTATGTCAATATTTGAACTACTTTTATTGCGTGAGCAAACGGTAAAGATCTTATTTGAATGTGCGTTCATCAACGGACTATGTTCCCCTAACTTCACTTGAACGTTCCGTCAAATAATACTTTTATGAAAAACGATGGAGGACTTCTTTCAGCCAATTAGTTTCCAGAGATCCTTCTTTAATGCAATTGAGTTAATCTCAATTGAAATAGTCCCGTTACCTTCTGTACTTACTCGATGCTCAAACAATACTTAAACGCTTTTTACCGCAAATATTTAAGAGAAAGAAAAACATCCAATATGCTAAGGAAACCTTTTTTTATTGAGTCTCATAAAAGAATTCCTTTTTGACGGAACATCCAAGTGGAATTAGAGGGATGATATGCGTTCTACTCTATGTATTATAAAAAACGACTGATTTTTCATAGAGTCTTGTTATAAAACACGATGTTTATAAGAAATAATAGGAAAATCCCTCAACTTACCCTCTACTTTGAATATAAATATATTATTTTGGCGGGGTACTACAAATTTATTTAAGTGTATTTTTAACGAAGATTAAACTTTACAACTAATCTGTAACAACTTATTAAGAAAGTTTAAATAACACATACATTATTTTAACAGTAAGCAATAAAACCTCGTAATTCCATCTATTCTTTTGAACCACATAAATCCACCCTCTGAGCTCTATATGCAAAGAGAGTTGAAAGTAATTACTAATTTCAAACTTACCAAATTAATTACGTGTATTTAAGTTGAAAAATCAGATTAAAAAATTTCGCGCTCACGAGGCATAACTATAGACTGTCGAATTCCGAGAATTCGAAGTTTTTTATAGTCGCTTGGATTTTTAACCATCGAGAGTTATTAAAAAGTTTTAATCATCGATAAGAAAGAAAATAAATCGAATTATTAAGAGATTTTTGAAAATATCTATGAGCTTGCATACATTTAATATATAAATAGTCTCTTGCAAAAAAAAAATATTCCTAGAAAAATTTCGAATTATAAAGAGAAGTGGTCTAGTTGGAATCATAGAACGTTCTGTTCTCATCTGGTTACGAAAAGGATTTCGAGGTATCAGATTACAGCATTTTTTTCGATTTACCGATTTGTTGAAAAATTCAAATTATCGAGAGTCGACTGTATTACACATACATAGATATGTGAAAGTAAAAATATTCTGCCGGTATCTTGTGTTAGTGTATTACTTGCTGTTGCGCAACGAACCTTCATTGAGGTCGACAGTAACCAAATTTATCAAAAGCTCTTACACGGCGTATCTAAATAAGACCCTGTGTATGTAACGGATAAGATAGAAATAATAGAAATTTCTATATTAATTAATCATAAAAAATTTCTATATTTATATTTATTTCATCCATTTTTGTTTTTATTCACATTGTACTCTTATCTATAATCTCTTAATTCTATTTTATATGTATATGTATATATTTATAATTTATTATTTCATAGATATAGTATTTTTCCCTTGTATCCATCCATATCTTCAAATTTTAGATACTGTAATTTTCTAGGTTTATCCCCATTACCCAAACAAGTCAGCAAATTCCCAATACCTACCCTTACCCTGATTTTCCAGTTCTAAGTGAAACTCCTAGCTGAACACACCTGTAAGTCTCTATTTTTATTCTTCTAATTTTATTTACTTATTTATTTTTTTTCTTTTCTTTTCTCCACATTCCTTTATGTCTATTATTTCATATTATATCCTTTTTCCTTTTCTTTCAATCTCTCCTGTAGATCTGTAGAAGTATATTCACATTTGCATATATTATATATTACACTACAACAATTGTTACCATCTATTTACTTCAGTATAGGATCACGTTACTTAGATTACTCTGTTTATATTTTAATGTACTTACTGTTAATAAGCTTATTCACATTGTTAATAATTTTTTGTCTAAATATTATGTAATTTTCACTATTCTCTATCTTTTTTTATCTGATCCGTTCTAGCCTTGAAGAAGAACTGCAAAGTCAGGTCAAAACGTAAATGAAATAGTTTTGCCACTATTCAGCCTATTTATGACCACCATCCCGGACCATCTCCTTCCTTTGAAAATGAAAATTGTTTTCAGCGTTCTTGCGTCCATGCACTATTATAACATACTGTAAACATTGGTATAACTTATTCAAGGTATGAAAGCACTTACTTCGACCTGAGCAAGTGTTGGAATCGCGCAATGATTCCACCATTAGAGGAAGCAAATGCGATGTCATGGCCGTACTTTTCCCATGCTAAGACAATGACGTATTTACCTAATAAGTCGAGTTACTTCATTCCTCTCTGGTTGTAATTCCGCTGTCCTTGTGTTCCCCGTCAGTCCTTTCGGTCTTGACCTCTCAGGAATCTCGGCAACTCTGTTTTTATTTTTAAATATTTAAATAGGTTTCCTTCTTTGGTACCGACTGATAGTTATTGTGTTCTCATCCGTGTTAAAAACACTTCCCTTCATGGATCTTTCTAATTTTATCAATGTTTAGAACGATTAGATATTTTTTATAGCCAATTAAATCACTTGAATTTATAGGCGTTTAAGTTTTCCATGATAAAATCATTAATGGATCTTTTGTGTTCGTAGTTATTTATTGATTTATTTTATGCTTGTAAAGGCAAGATAACGTTAAAGTTTATTCTTGAACGAATCAATACGTTAAGATCTTATACCAGTATGAATAAATGCAATTTTTTTATTGAGATATAGCGTTACCGTTTAAATAAAAAAGGACGTTTTACTATTGACTTCTCTATTGGGAATAACTTTTCTTTTTTTACCATTGAGCCCAACTTCAGAGTTATACATGTGTGCATATGAGGTTTATTTTGTATTTTTTTTATTTTAATGAAATTTACAACTGTATCACATGAAAAATACAACAAGTAAATGTAACATGACATGTACAACATGAAGAGAAACTACCCATTGGTAGAACTCAAATTAAAGTTCTGTATTAGAAGGCCTCGAGGCCATCTTTTTTTCAGACACCTCGCTTGGTTATCATAAACAGAAAAGGAAGCAAGATTTGAAACAAGAGGGTTCGGATGGTTCATAAGTTTTTGTAAATATAATTCTGATAAATTAATAAATATTATTGAAATATAAAGAAGATATATTTTTCATGTTCTTAACCTAAACGCGCCATTGACGATATGTGACTTCGAAATTAAAATTGAAATCCCTCTGAATTCAAAACGTATTTCAAAATTGAGGCGGACCTGGACTTGCAACATCAATCAAAAGTTATGTTCTCACATTTTTAAACAGCGATGCGATTGGTAGAGAAGCGCTGGGATCTCTTTGAGCCCTGCTTTGACTTTCACATGGGTGCGGCAATGCATGGTTCAGAATTCCCTAAGCTAAATGTAAATATTGTATATAGAAATGAATACATGACAAGTATTTATGTATTTTTTTTTATTTCTTTACCATTATTTTTATGTATGACTGAGTTTTTATGTTTTTTTTTTGTCTTCATATTTCCATCCACACGTTCCATGAGCTTATGTTTCTAATTTACTTATCTTTAAGTTACTATATTTTTTATTGTACATAGTTGTTTGATTATTATTTTACTTTTGTTAATTTTATGTTTTTTGTATATATGGTGAATGTGTTCATATCTCACTATAATTATTGTCCACGTGATTATAATAATAATAGGTCTAAATAAATAAAAAAAATAAGTATACTATTCTTTCAATGTATTTTTTTCCACACGTTTTTCTTTTACAAGTTTTTATTTATTTTAATGTATATATTTTTACTTACACGTTTTGTTCTTATTTTATTATTTTCTCAATTTGTATATAAAATGTCTGGATGTAAACATAGAGCCATAATACTTAATGCCCTAGATTGTGGCTGACTGTAATATTTTTTCTTCAACAAAATTCTATATATTTTCATTTAAATCGTGTTTCTATTGTAAACAGTATGTTTGTTTCTTCAGAAATATTAGAAACGATCATGCATTTCTTCATATTTAAGGCAATAATACGTCCTTGAAATTTTTTAAAATTACATTAGTTGTCTCTTACGTTTCGGGACAATTTTCCCATCATCAGAGCAATCTTTATCTTCACTGAAATTATGCACATTTTATACTAACTTTTATTTAACAATATCATTCTACTTCATCTATTGTATAATTATTTACCTTTCTTTTTTGATGTGCCACCAAAACGTAGGCTTCCTAATAAAAAAATAAAAATAAGAAGATAATCATGTATTTCTTGTTTTTGAAATGTCTAAAATCGACATGATAATAATTTTTTTCGAAAATTTTGAAATTGCGTCGTGGTTCCATCGGATGATCGGTTTGATAACATATGTTGTTGACTTATAAAATAACAAAACGTTAGACTGGAAGTTCATATGTGTCAGTGGGACATACCTCAGCCGTGACGAGCCGGCGAGAGTCGCGCCTCGATGCTATTAGGGTCTTATCTCTGAGGATCGATAACGTCAGGGGTCACGATCTGAAAAAAAAAAGAAGTCCTCTAAGAACCATCCTAACTTAATTGGACTTTCTCACCCCATTCAAAATAATAGTATTAAGGTAAATAATAGTTAATTATCGGGCCCTTTCGTCACGTTACGGTGACTATTCAAAGCCCTCACTCAACCTAGGTCTTTTTTATGGTGTCCTGGCCCTTATACGTCGGTTTTATGAGCAGCGAGTCTTATGCGGCCATCAATACCACAGCATTGAGTGAGGCAAGGCTGTGGAAAATAGAAACAATAAATGTTTTAGAACAAAACAACCACAAATGACCAAATGAAAGGTCTTCGGCACAAGATAGAAATTCACAATAATGCAATAAGCTGTAGCCAAACACTGTAAGTAAAAAAATAAAAGAAAAAACGAAACTCTGTTTTTTATTGTTTTTATATGTATAGGGTGGAGTAGATCAGTGGTAGGGCGCTGGAATTCAAATCCTGAAGGTCCCAAGTTCGAATCTCGGCTTATGGCAAATTAATTATTTATTTATCATCGGCCTTGGATCGACTCTAAAATCGGGAGACTATCCTGGAGTACACCCAGCCTCTATAAATTGGGCACCATTAAATAATTAATTAAGGATGGAAACTTTACGGTTGAGCGTGATCTCGTTCAAATCATCACATTGCACAACCGTGGACCAAGCTACAGTACCTTCTCTACGAAGTACTGAATTAAAGACCCTTTATGGGTTAAAGTGGTACAGGTTTTTAAAATTGTTTCAATTGAGGTATAATATAAAATAAACTTCCAAAATCAAGAGCTATAGATATTAACGCATTAGATAGTTTTTGATCCCATATGCATGGACAAAATGAAGAAAAAATAACAAAAATTATAACAAATACAAATTAAATAATAGAAAACAAGAAAATTAAATTTGTGTAAAAAGAAAATATTTTAATTCTAACAGTTATTCTTACCTATTTATGTACAACTAAAGTTGTTTTTTTATTTGGGCTTTAAGGCGTACAACTCTAGGGTCATCAACGCCTGTTGTTTATTTATTTTTGGTAATTAAATTTATATACGAGGTGCGAATTGTAATAATATTTAATCAGTTAAATTATTTAATTACTAATTATAATAATAAATCCATGAAATCTTTACTTATCCTACTCTAATTTGATTACATAATATCATTCGACACAATAACCAAAAAAAATTAAAAGGATTCCTTGACATTTATGTTTAATTATATAGGTGATATTGAAGTATACTTAATTAGATCAGGCGTTTTTAACAATAAAATGTAAATACTTTTATTTTTATTTACTTTTAAATCTTGTTAAACAGCTCTTAATAATGACCTTGTTATTCTCAAGGTTTTTTCAGATTTTTTTAAAATGCAGTTTGCAGTTTGGGAAGTTAGTGTCGTAACTCCATTTTGTAATGGAAATATTTTATGGTTTAAAAAATATTGGTATTACTATACTTATTTTTTGTGTTTTAAATATTAAATTGATTTAAGGTTATATGCAGTGTGAATAAAAAAACCATTACCTAATTACGTTAATGGTTTCTTTCTTTCGATATTATGATAATATCGCATCCTTTGTTTCGATGCGATATCGAAAGGAAAATATCGATTTCGATACTATCGCAACATACTCTTCTGTACATACCCTATTTGTACCGCTACAGCCCACGAAGAGTCTTGAGTTCACTTCTTTGTAAGATAGTGTAGTATTTTTCTAACCATCCAAAGACCAGTATGTTTCTTGGTCAACTGTTGTGCAGGGAGGTGATTGAACTGAAACCACGCTCAACCGCCATGTTTCCTCTTAATTAAACGTTTAATTAATACTAACCCCTTTGTAGAGGCTGGGTGTGTACCTGGTAGTTCTCCCTAACAAGAGTTAATCCACATACGATTTAACAGATTAGACAATTACTTGCTATATCCGGACTCGAACCTCTGGGATCTTGAGCAAAGGAAGTACTTACTTTGCCCAGTAGCCTACTCTAAATAATTGATATTTTAAAAAACAGGAAGTAGTCCACTTAAAAAAAAACTAAAAAAACTAAGAGCTTACGAGAGATTTTGGAGAAAACTTGGTATTTAGTGTAAATTCTGTACACTCCACCTCCTTGTTTAACCTTTAGTCAGAAGGTAGTATGAAACCCAATCCTTGTAATTGTAATGTTGTTTATTAGTTTTTAAGGGCGAGGAATGGGCATATGGAATTGTCGTTAACCTTGATTGAACCATTGTTCATTTTAATTATACCTTGTTTCTTTGTCAGTTCCGTAAGCTACGATGATTCATCAACCGGCCGAGAGATGTGATCAAAAACCGAGTGTGCTCTAGAAATATTTATTTATTCTCGGCCACGCCCTGCAATAGAGCTAATGATGAAGGCATGACCTCAACCCACGCTAACCATTCTGGCCACCTGACTTCTAGTTCACGAACATTCGTGCTACCTGCTCCTCCGGCCACTAGCGGTACTTTAAGTAAACACACTGCCATTATATTTTAAAATATTTGGCTCTTAGAATTTTTGCACTTCGCAAGTCACCAAGAATTATTGTCGACAGAAACACCTTGGGTATTGGATTATAACACGTCGTTAGAAAAATTATGTGAGATTAGAATTGGGATTGTTTAATTTCTATATTTGATGCTGGACATATTTATCTCGTGGTAAAAAAAGATGGGGATATGTTTAAAAAAATTATAACTGAAAAGGAGACGTGCTAAATTATAATATCAAATATATCATTAATTTTTCGCCATTTTTTTTTTAGAATTTATAGTATTTTTCATAAATTAACACAAATTTTAAAATTTTCATCTTTAAATAATATTCTTGATCCATTTCTTGTTATGCAGAATACCATAACAAGTTTCTTCTGAAATACTGAGAAATCTCTTGAACCTGGAAAAGTAAGGGAATTCAACCAAAAAAAAAAAAAAAAAAAAACAGAATGTGAGAAAGCAAATTTGACAAAGAAGTTCGGCAGAGCGACATATATATTATGTTCTCAGTTACAAAAAGTTGTCATAATAGTGATAAAACATAAGTATCCAATTTTTTAAAATGAAATTTGGCAAATAAGATCTCATTTATTTATTTATTTTTTTTATAATCAGTTGACTTTTCAGGGTAGCGTCCTATGAAAACTTTTAAAAGAATTACATTTACTTCAGATTATGCAAAACTCAGAAGTGGGTTGTACACAAGTTGCGCCTTTAACATTTTTGAGGAAGTACAATTTTTACGGTGTTTAGAATTTTTGGGTGGGCCGCTTTCTGAATTTTCGGTGCGTCATGTTTTTGTGGAGTTTCCATTTTTGGAGGAACTTCAAAACCACAGAAAAACAGCGAGTATAACATCTACGTTTTTCTTATTATACTTTCGTTTGCTCTGTTCTAAAGAAGAGGAGAACAATGAAATTTCTTAAATGGGTGGGCACGCACACGATTGAGGGCACCGCAAACTGGGATTAAGAAGAAATAGCAAAGAACGTTTTTTTTTCTGTTAATTATATTCTTGAAACTATTAATTAAGAAACAGTTTTCGTCCCAAAATAAAATAAATTTACTGGTATTTTTTTATACATATTTCTTTTTTACATATCTATATTATACCTATATGTATCTTGTTCTATTACAAACTCTTTCAATGGTCTAAAAAATTTCAAAAATACCCGAAAATCTTTGAATTCATGAGATATTTTCGATAGACGCCCTGAGTACGTGAACTTATATTATTATTATTAAATGAAAGACATGTGGCAATTTTCATAAACAGAACGTTTTGAACTTATTCGTACCGTATCTTATTTATTATTTAATTATTTGGTTTGTTAATATTTATTTTCAAAACGGCCATTATATACCGTAATGTATAAATGCTACGTTTATATTTAAATTTTTTTTTTTGCAATTTGTTAAGATTTTCATTTGATACCTTATTAATTTGGAATGAGTTTGTGTGATTTGTAATTTTTTCAGAACTTCTAAGGTTATTTTCGTGTTCCTCGGTGGAACTCGGTTCGGAAGCAAGCTTGTGAGCTTGTGGGATTTTGTATTTATTGTGTTCTTAATGTGAAGATGAATTTCAATTTACAACCGAATCAGCTATGTGTTGGGTTTTAAGGAAAAGTTTACTAGAAGTTAATAAATAAATTAATTAATTTTCAATAATATATTTATGTTTATTTACTTAATGTAAAATGTCTACTTTGTAAGAGCCATATCATCATCTTACACCGTTTCTAAACTATTTCATGACTCATAAAACAAACGTCGTAAAATAAAATTCTGTTCAGAGGCATTACAACCTGTTCTCGGTAGCTCCTTTGTTTATCTTTACGTAGTCGTAAAAAGGCTTTTCTAATACGTGCCTTTCATCTTCTCATTCTTTCACTTTCCATTTCGAAACTTTTTATTTCGTATGGATGGATAGCAACATGTTAGATTGTAGAGAGTTGCATCATTAGATTCCAAGCCGATCTCCTGTTGGAATCACATCGCTGGCCCTGATGATGACAGACGTATCTCCTGTTGAAAGGTATTGCGAAATAGGAAAATATATCCGTGGTGAGGAAGGTTGTTAATAGATCTCACCACCGTATTACATCGCAGAAGCTTTAGAATCAGAATGTAAGATGGTTTGATAGTCATTGGATTGGATCGAATGAGATCATCATTCACATTTTTTGAACTCGTATTCCAGCACTCGCAAAGTTTTTGAGTTATTGTACTGTACTCCTCTTTGAACACTATAGGTAATACCTTGTATTGTATTGGATATAATAATAATGAAAAATAAGGAGCCAGAGCCCAAAACTATACTGACTATAGTGTTGCCCAAATGCGAGACCGAGACGAGTCTTGGTCTTGTAAACTCAGTCTTGGTCATAGTCTTGGTCTTGCGCAAGAGTCTCGCAACTGTCTTTCAGTTACTTATTAGCTTATTACTATAGAGATATTACTGTTATTTTTTTGATAGGAGAAACCTAAGTAAGACCGAATGAAAAATTAGAGGAGTTAAATGCAAAAGTATATTGGTTATATCAATTATTAATATATAGTAACTAAGATTGCCAATAATTAGTAACTATTTTGCCTTAATTTTTATTTAAAGAATCGATTTTTTTTTACCAGTCCTGGTCTTGGTCTTGCAACAGTTAGGCGTCCTTGGTGTTGGTCTTGCAAAGTGCAAGATCAAGACCGATTTTGGGCAACACTAATACTGACCTACATTAAATATGTTAGTACTCACTGGACGCAAAATTTGAATATCTACAACTTGAATTCTATGTGATTTTCCTCTAAGGTAACTCATTTTCAAGCTACATGGCCATTTATAGTAATTTTTCTCAGTTTTTTTGATAAATTTAATAAAAATCAGGATTGGTTGACTGTGATTTTCTACCATACTTCTTAATTAAATTATTAAGTTTAGGTGATCATTTCACGCAAAATTTAACAATCTTCAATTTCTCAATGGGTACGTTTTTCGCTTCGATGCATCGTTTAGAAGTTATATGTGAAAAAAACAAACAAAAAAAGATCTATAAGATGAAGACCGATTTTGGTCAACATTAACTGCTTGTGCGTAAGCTAAAAGTGCAATGACGATTGCAGTATTTAAATCAGGATTTGACAAGTTTCCAACATAATTTTAGTTCAAGCTAAATTCACTTACTAATTTCACCAGAATACTCTTGTTACTCATACTAACAATAATAATATCATGAATCATTTCAGCTGATATCTGTTTTTAGTTTTTATTTATTTGTTTTTTTATGTATATGAACATGATGTGATAAAAACAAGCTTATTTATTGTATTACATTCATTTGTTATATTTATTTATTTATTTTTCTGTTTTTTTTTTTTCAGGTAAGTTATACTTGATGATGGGCTTAACATTATTCCTGTAAATGAATTGGCTTTACGGTAAGATTTAAGTAAATTTTATTAGTTATGCAAGTTTGACTATCTATGAGGAAAAACGTTCGCTCATTGTGTAAATATAAATAAAATGAAGTTTTTATAAACAGTCAGCTATCTACGTCCTAAAAGAAATATGTAGAAAACAACTATGTTTTGTGCCGACATGTAGGTAATATCGATGTTTGAGTTACAATAATCGATATATCGTTATTCATTCTTATCGTTAAAAGCCCGGCAGACCAAAAAGTTTAGATACCTATAGGAAAGACGGGGAACCTTTTCATTCTGAGAGGTCGCCCTTAGGTCAGGTATCGATAGTAAATTTATTTATATTTCACCATGGATAAATTTATTTGTTTAAGCAGGTATGGTATAGGTATACGTACATACATATACGTATTGGTTATCGTGCGGAGGATTTTCATTTCAAATCTTTCAAAACATTTTTCTAGGATGCTGGTTAGTGTCCAGGTGTCACAACTATATATTAGAACTGGTTTTATCATAGCATTGTACACCCTTAGTTTGAGATTGATTTCATCAATACCTATGAGAGGGAGAAGAAAGCTCTATTTGCGGTAGTTATACGCTGGTCTATTTCTGCCCATAGAGGTTATTGTGGAGCCGATGTATTTGAATTCAACTTTATATGTATATATGTATATTATGTATATTATGTATATATGTATGTATATATGTATATATGTGTATGTATCCGGTTGACTCTCCCGACCTTGTATATCTTTAGACGCCTGAACCAGCCTTCTCCACGCCTCCCTATCTTGGGCTACTGCTTTCCAGTTTGCGGTATTAAGCTCAGCTGTATCTTTGTTTGTCTTATCTATCCATCTGGTTTTTGGCCTCCCACGTGGTCTCTTCCCTACAGCTCTGGCATTCATTGTTGTGTAAAGGCGTCCTGATGGATTGCTTCCAGCTACATGCCCCGCCTATCTTAACCTCCTTGCCTTCATGTCACGTGATATTGACTGGCCCGTTTCTTTCAGCAGTTCTTTATTGTTCCTTCTCCTCCATGTGTCAAGGTTCTGGTCCCACATAGGTCGTGTTATCCTATATAGAACTTTTCTTTCGAATCTCTCAATTCTGACTTCTAGTGTGCCTGTTAGAGCCCAGGTTTCAGCAGAACGGCGGTGTACATCCTTATTTTTAGATTTCTGGAGATTTTTCTGGATTTCAGTACCCTTGAAAGAGAGAAGAAAGATCTGTTCGCACTTGTTATTCGCTGGTCTATCTCTGTTAGTTGATCATTTATTGAGGTTATTGTGGATCCGAGGTATTTGAATCTGTCTACTTTCGGGAATGACTTACCTTTTATACATATTCTACTTCGATTCGCTACTACATACTACCTTGAACATACATCCTTCCACTGATGTGTTATAGATTAGCATTTATTTATGCTTCCTGTTCACTAATACCCGTCGATGTGACCTGTTCGAATGCGATCTTACCGTTTAAATATGTGTTAGGTATTAAGGTTAATCGTGATTCTAACGAGGCAGCCTCCTGGAAGTGAGCTATTGAAGAGCTTAGATTGATGTATTTTGTTTCTATAGGAACAAAAGGTAATCCAGAGAGACATGCTCATGTGTAGAGCGCTCAATGAGTGTACCACACCTTCCCTCATTACCATACCCGTCTCCGAGCATTAGTCACCCAGTCTTTCTTCTTCTCTCTCCCGGGTCTTTTCTTTTCCTCTGTCTATGTACCCCTACCCCTTTTGTTGTTATTGCATATTAATATTCATCAGATAATTTATCAGAAGTGTCGACGAGTTTTATTTAATTTTTTTATTTCCTCGTTATTAACTATACTGAGCGTGGGGTAGGAGGAGAGAGGAAAACAGCCTTCAGTTGTAGTACTTCTTTATTTTCTGTATAATAATCTTGAAGTTTACTGTGCATTATAGCTATTAATAGTTATTATAATAATTAATTGTGCTTAACATATTTATCTATAAACAGTTTAATTATGTAATATTACTGAGGCTTGATTTTTTCCCATTGGGGTAAATATGAGCCTACTCTTGTCACCTTAAATATGGCTAATTACTTTATTTAAATTTCACATTTTGGTGAATCAAAGTAGTGAGCAAGTATGTATTCGTTGGGGGCGGGGTGCCCGAATGGGCTAAAGCGTGTGCACAGCACCGCTAGTTGCCCAGCAACCAGATATATGAAGTTTTGAGAGACAAAAATAAGTACGAGTTCGCGTCTCGGTGTCGGATGGGATTTTAAATTCCCCGCCCTCACCCTCCGCCCCGTGGAAATCCCGTATAGCCTAAATGGCGAGGTAGGGAAGAACATAAAAAAAAAAGTATGTATTCGTATACATACCTATTAGACCCGTCACATATCACATGTCACATGACTATTCAAATCAATAATTGATTTTGTAGGCTTCGCATCTTAAATAGTTAATAGTTAACCTATTCATAGGAGAAATTTCATAAGTAAAAATTTCATTAACATTTTAATGTTAAAGTTGAATTACCGTAATTTTTCATAATTATTTGTACATTTTAAAATTTAATCCTCAATTTTAATAATATTTGTAATGACATATAGGAACTTTTTATTAACGCTTTTATACTACTTTTAATGAACATACCAACAATTTAATAAAATATATGGCTACAGATGATATACTTCTGAATATGAGGAGACTAAGAGATCTTTTAACAAAGTAATTGAATGTAGCCATGTGTGTTTTTATGAATATTAAGAATACATTTTTTTTAAACAAAAAAATGTTATATTGTGCAGTTCATAGAAGTGCATAAACAAGGTGAATTAAAGTAATTAAATTTTCTTTGTAACAACTTATAATTTTCGAGCCATTTTCGAAAACCAAATTATGTCTTTTGTTGTTACCTTGTTATTTTTTTTTTTAAATTTACATATTACATTGGCAGAATTTTTAATAAACACTGACAAAAATCTCTAGCTTACGTATACTTCTTCACCGTGTTTCAATTAATTTTAAAAATTCTGGGTTGATGGTTGAATGTAGTGAATAATTAAAGATTTGTTGGGGTGATCAGTAAAAAAAAAATAAATAAATAAAAAAAAAAAAAGATAAATTATATTTATTTTTATTTTTGCCGACACTTCAGCACAAAGTTCAGGCCTTCATCAGGGCTGGTTTCATGAAAGGTTCTCGTAAGAAGAATGTCTTCTATGAACTATACGAATTTCTTATAGATGAATGTCTTACGGAAAATTTTGTGGAACTAGTCCTGAGGGATGCCCGAACTTTAGGCTAAAACGTTGGCAAAAATAAAAATTATTTATTTATGTTTGCTTTATTTATTTATTTTTTTTTTTACTGGACACCCCAACCAACATTTTCTTTAATTTTAGAAATATTGTTGATCGCGTTTAAAGCTGCCAAGGTCTTGATTTTTACCACTTACGGTACGAACAGCTCAATTGGACCTAATTGGGGAGATAATACTTTAACTTTTTTTAGTTATTATAAAAAAAAGCAGGTATATTATGTAATAGAAAAGGACTGCTTCCGTTTAATGGCAAGAATGATTGTCGGATTGGAACAGTTATTCGTCAGTAAGAAACCCCATTGTGTCCCTGACAACCATAAAATGGTTCATGTCTCCTTCCAACGGTGGAACTGGGTCTTGTCTTAATGGATACACTCGATCCCCACGAGAGAATTGTAATCACTAGTTATCCTTTTCATCATTCTCTAACTTCTATAAATCACTATTTCTTTTCAGGGTGATATTTCGTATAAGTTTTTAAAAATCAATTCTGTCTGTTAATAATGAAAAAAATATTTTATTTGAACTTTATTAATGTATTAATATAAATGAACTAGCTGTACCCTGCTACACGTTGCTGTGGCTCATTCTGGTTAAATAAAAAAAAAGAAGTAGAAAAGAAATTAGATTTTTCTAATATATTTTATGTAACAATAGTTGTGAATATGCGGTATTCTTTGTTGTTCCATTCTTAGTAAATATATTGAGATTGTCCAGTTTTCCGACTCTAGAATTCGCAACATAAAAATGTCTAAATAAGGAGCAATCGGTCTCTTAAATCTCCCACGAAAAATTACTTAATGTTTAAAGCATTATATGCACCAAATAATCTGGTGTTAGTGTTTTTTTTTTCTTTTGCAGGAATTAAAGAAGCTTTTAAATAACGATAGCTATAATCGAACAAAAATTGTGTACTTTTTGATTTAATCGCAGGTATAGTTTTGAACCCGTCGTAACTTTTTTTTCATGCACATTGCCGGGAAGGATGTTGTATACATAAATTAAAAGGGCTTCAAGGAGAAGACTTTAGCCAAGTTTAATTACAACCGTTTAGGTGCTACAGTCTATAGCGACAGAGGTTTTTGGACCGCAATTCCGAAACGAAAGAACGGAGGGCGATTAAATGTATATAAAAACACTCCTGAATGGGATAGAAACATTATTTCAATACTTCAAAGCGATCGGTGAAGAAGGTTCGGAGATTAGCGGTTTTGAACAAACGAACATTTACGTTTTTATGAATATAGATAAATAGTCTTCCTGTCTTGTTGATACTATCTTCTGCGTGATATATTTTCTATTGTTTTTTGTACCTACGATTTTTTTTTCCCTGAAGCATCCCTGTGATTGTATTTTTATTGCAGTTTTGCGTTTAAAATTCCTGCGAAAAGTGCAAACAAAGAGCCTATATTTATTACGATGTTTATAGCACTCGTTGCACGGATATTGGCCAGGTTTAGAGCTTGAATTATAATTTAAAGTTTCTCTTTTCCTATTGTTATGCGCTTTCTGTTGACTTTCTTTCGAAGGTTATGGCCTCCTTCGATGCTAGGGGTTACTCCCACTCAGTTTTTCAAGCTTATTTTATTTTTTTTATTCTTCCCTCTGTCAGACGACTTAATGAAATGCATACCCAATGCCCACGCGAACTTTCCTTCAAGAGTTGTAGTTCCGGGAATATTTCTCGAAACCTACTATCTGACGAAGTTGTTCATTTCCTTTTCCAGACGGATGACGAAATATGTCGTGTTTTCGTGGTCTGTGGCCTTATATCCTGTTATTTATTACTTTCTAACTGTTCAGTCTGATGTATTTATCATAATGCATGGCTAAAAATGCCTGCATACATTTCTTATGTATGTTGACAGAACAATTTTCAAAGCAATAATAATGAATAAAATATTATTTCTTATAAAGGAAAAATAAATAGTGGTAAAATTATTTTATTAAAAGCCAACGTTTCGAACCGACTTTGCAGGTATTCTTCAGGGCTAGAACAAACGGACAAGATACAAAAGATATATAGAATTGTGCAAGTTACATAATATTTAGATAAGAAATTATAAACAATGTGAATAAACTTATTAAAATTATAAACAGTACGTACAATAAAATATTAAGAACAATACGTTATATCAACAGAGTAAGTAACAAGATCCTAAACTGAAGTAAATAGATGGTAACAATCGTTGTAGTATAATATATAATATAATATATACAATTGTGAATATACTCCTACAGATCTACGGGAGAGATTGGAGGAAAAGGAAAAAGGATATAATATGAAATAATGGACATAAAGGGATGTGGAGAAATAAAAGAAAAAATAAATAAATAAGTAAGTAAAATAAAAAAATAAAAGTAGAGGCCTACAGGTGTGTTCAGCAAGGAGTTTCACTTAGAACTAGAAAAACTGGGTAAATACCTTAGGAAAATTTGCTGACATGGTTTGGGAATGGTGATGTGATGGGTTAAGTAGTAAAAGTAAAAACAAAACTTGAAATATTAAAGTATCTAAAATTTGAAGATGTGGAAGAATGCAAGGGGTTATTTCTTATAGTTTGTATTGACTGATATTAAAGGGCCTCATGAGTCAAAATTTATTAAATGATTAAAGTTGATTAACAAAAGTTGAATAAAATATGATATGAGAACCTTTCAACAGAGTTGATCATCTGTTTAATAGATCAACAAAAGATAAACGCAGTCATCCAGGGAGTCAAACTAAAACTATAAACGTTTTTATTTTTTATTTTTACAATGAGAAAGATATTTCTATTATGTAGTTACCTCCCATTGTCATAAACTATTAGTATTATATGCTACAAGTATCGCATATTTATTTAAATTATATCATGGGTGATTAAAATGAAATAACATATACAAATAATTTAAATTTTACAAAAACAAAATGTCAAGAAAGGGTTACTATCATTACTTCCAATACTATATAATGATATTGCTTAACGAAATTCAGATTTCCAATAGCAAAAGTTTATGGATTCACTAATCCTGTTTGTGAACTCGAAATTTTTTCATGTTGATTAATTTCACTTTGTTCAGAAAAACGTGTTAGTTTGTCGAAAATATCTTGAGAGAAATCAAGAGGGTAAAGTTTTATATTTTGTCTCAGATGTCCACGATGTTCATTCTTGTATACATCTGCCTATTTTATGTAATAGATCTCCTGTATCGGAAGGGAATTTTTTTAAAATGCTTGTGTTAAGCATTGTTTGATGCTGCTTTTTAAAAATAAAATATTAAATTTCTAATTATTATTTCATCCTTTTTTCTTTTTTTTTTTGTTATGTTAGGAATGGATCACTTTAGTTTTAAAATCTTATGTAATTACCTAGTGTTTTTTTTATTAAGGAACCTGATGAAACCTATGTTAAGCTCGTTTCGCCCCTTCCTTAAAATTCTCCGTGTGGATATACATGTATTTCTTATAGTGAATTTATGTTCATATACATATATATTTATTATAATATTTTTTATTTTATAATATTTATGCCATAAATGGCAGGTAGAAAAAAAATAAGATATTGCTCATCAGCATGGTTAGTTCTCCCTTTGAATAAAACAAAAAACAAATCAAAACAACATAATTAAATATTCCTTATCTGAAAGGATGTTTGTGTGTTTGACATTTTGTATGACTTTAATAATACAAACAAAAATATGAATGAAATCAGCGTGTTGATCATTGACACAATTAACATGTGTTTTAATCTGATTTTAACTCCTATACAATCATAATATTTATCTGACTTTACTTCTTGTACAGCAGCCCTGATGAAGACCTGAACTTCGGGCCGAAACTTCGACGAATGTTAAAATAAATAAAATTATTTATTTTTTACCATTTCAATTTGAACACACCAGCCATCCTTCTCTTCAACTACAATCATAATAATATGCTAATACATGCATGAAGTATTGTTTATTTGTAATAAACAAAGCAAAAAAGTTTTTAATACGTGGAAATCGAATAAGAACGTTTTTTTTTAAATAATTATTTTCCTGCGGACAGCCCACTTCCAGAATTAGACCCCTTCCTCTGGACTCGTCCTGTATATTTTATTTAATCTGAATTAATATATTTTTTTTATATTGCTATCGTTATTTTAATAAAGTTCACCCTTTCCGATGATTTCAGTAATATGAGAAAGATAATCCATCTTGTTCTAACGCGATATGTTTGTAAATATTGGGCCCAGGTGGATTTGGGTCAACCGTTTTGGCACGGGCCGGGAGCTGTATGAGCTCACCGCCAAACCGAGCCTAGGACAAGATCAGAGCGACCCACTTCCTCGATGTCTTCTTACCCCCATCCGATAGAAAGCTGCAATGTATCAGTTGCGGCTTGAGGCAATCACCACCAGCTAACTGCTCTCGAGGAATGCTTGGGCGTGGGAGTCTCTACATATCCTCTTCATGTTTCTTTATCGCCCTTCGTATGTTCTCTTCCTTTATGCTTCCGTCCATTAACTACATCTGATAGCTTTACTACCATTAAATATTCATATTATTATTTTGTAGTCACAATGTATAAAATCTCCTGTGATAGTCAGCTTTTAGGAGTGGTGGCAGGTGGACTTGATGGTTCTTTTTGGCCACCTCTGACGGCTGTCATGATCTTGCCGCCGTTTAGTTACCTGAGTAGGAGTGCCAAGATTCATTTTCCGAGACGGACGAGAAATCAACATTACTAGACCCAGACGGGAATCGACTCCACAACGTTCAGAACCGAGCATTGATCATACCGACGTTCTAACATTTCGGACATTACGTTCTCATAGAAGTGCTAAGGAGGGTACAGAATGAAGATATATTGGTATTTAGAAGAACACCAAAAATATATCTGTTTTTTCTTTCTTTTTTTTGTTGCCTTCAACTTTATAATCCACATCTGTCTAACCCGACATTGAAAATCAGTCCACTGTATGTCGAAATCAGTATTAAAGACGTGTCAGGGAAGGGCAAGAAAGATAGCTAGCGTTCATTCTCCGGCGTTCTTTTAGAAAAAAATAAATTAATAGTTGTTCTACAATTTGCGACCGTTGTAGCGAATCTGTATTTATTCCTGACTTTTGGCATTATTAAGTCTGAATGTAAAAGTTTGTGTACTAAATTTAAATAATTTGGATTGGGATGTTGGAAATCTTTGTTTGTGTGTTTCTAGAATTTCAGAAGCTTAAGACCATTTTCTTGTTTTGTTACTATGTGTTGATAGCAAGTTCTGTCATTATTTTAATTTTTTGTTGCTGCCTGAGTGTAAAAGTTTCTTCATCATCGGTTTTTTCTTACTGTGTGAGTCTATTATCAAAAGTGTGTTTAAGGTTGTTTACTTTGTCTGTTTGTGGCATTGATATGGTGTTCAGGTATATGGAAGAACACCTTTTACGTTTTAATGCGACAAAGAGGAGTTGGCATTATGGGTGATTTAAATAATTAAGATATGTAGTACTGATGATCCCTTACGGATGCAGGTACATTTTCTTTCTACTATTTTATATTTTGTTATTTCAGGTACTTTATTTTCTAAAGAAGTCTCAGAAAAGACGAACACAAAATATCAAAAGGAAATTCATACTCTCTGCAGAAAAAATCAGAATTAGTGATGTAAAACCTAGCAGAAAAAGCTGTCAAATTTCAAGAAAATCCTTTTTGTGTTTCACTTTCTATTTCTTCTACCCATAGTACCTTTTAGTGTGGGGGCGCATTCAGCCACTTTCTAAGGTCTTTTCTGGATTCATGTTTCCTGGCCCCGACAGAGAAGATTGTCCTTTTCTAGCCTTGTTACACGATTAATCCAGGGTAATCTATGTTTAAAATAGGATCTGTGTATCGATTCATTTTGCAAGTACCATTTCTGAAGACTTTTTTTTTTTTTTAATGACGTCCTGGAGGAATATAATGTTTAATCCTAAATGGTACTTTTCATTTTCACATCTCATATTACTAACATATCTGCGGAATTTAACGTAAGAACCGTTATTGAATCTTAAGTGTGACTTCATCACTAGTATTTTAATATAGCCAAGACTTTCATAATCATTTACTATTACTATTAAAAATTCACGCTTCACCAGTTGTCCGTATGATTTCTTGGCATTCTCTGTGTAATGATTCAAACCTACCATTATGACAGTGCATATATTTTGAAGGGCTTTAGGTTTCGTTTGCTTTTATATACAAAATTCCGTATCTGTCTGTTAAGAGTTAGTCTTTTCTTCCATTTTTTGTACAGCATGTTTAAGATGCATATTTCTTTTTTTCGAATCTCACGTAGATGTGCCTAAAAATAAAATTAACTAAAATCAAGTCTTACTATCAGGATAAAGTCATGAAACGAGATTTTTCTGGCTTTGACTTATATTTGCTGATGTATAATTTTTTTTAAATTAATGTAAATTTTGTTTTTGTATGAAGTAGGTAGTTTCTTAATAATTTTCTACCGTTAAGGGTAGTAAATATTAATTTATATTATACCATATATATCAAGTATATATATGAAGGATGTATGTTTTACAGATCCAAAAATGTATTGTATAAAATGGTTTGTATTGTTTTCCGAATTTTCTTCTATATATTTAAATTTTATAGTCCCAAAGAAATCCGTTTTCACTCCCTAAAGTCACGCTTTTCTTGCACATTAAAGGATTTCTCCCGTTGGCCGTAGAAGATCACAAGGATGACCTTGTGTTTCGTTAGGAGGCTGCCTGTACTATTATCCATAGATGGTTTAGTAAAGGTCCTTTTTTGTCTTTTTAATCTGTAAGTCCTTGTTTATTCTTTTTTTCCCCCATCCTGCATTCTTTAGACGGTAAAATGAAGTTTGATCATGCCCAATCACGTTTTGCACTTAGGCATCACCTTGTTTATGTTCTTTCTTTAGTTTTACATTTATCCACACGGTTATATGTATATATATAAGTTTTCGAGATTAAACCGCTTATGTTTTTCAATTCAAGGATCTACTTAATTATCGTAAGATGTTATGTGTATCGCGTTTCACACAGTCTAATCTTAATATAGATCGGGACGAAGCTGCTATTCCTTTGATTACTCATAGGTATATATTTATATACATTTTTTAAAAACATATATATATATATATAAACATAATTTTACGCTTTTGTTTTCTGTTTTTTAGTTTGTTACATATTTTCTCAAAACATCAGGAAAAGATTACTTTATTACATTGCGTTATGGCATTGATAGGTCGTGCGAATTTAAGTAAAAACTTTAACTAGTGAACCTCCTACCTGAACCTCATATTCAAGAAAGTTCTTATCTCATTTTTTCTTATTATTATTCCTTTTGTTTTGCGGAACAGTAATTTGCGAGAGCCGTAAGGTGCAAAGAACAGTCCAACATACCATCCAAGACTGTCCAGTATTTAAGAATATTAGGAAAAATTTGAATATGGCTCAGAGTCTAAAAGAAAACCTCACTGACAACGAAAACGTCGTGGAAAAAACCTTACAATTTAAAAAAATATAAAATTCTACAATAGAGTATGAATAGGAAGTGTTGCCAATGACCCTGCAGGATAGAGGCAACAATAAAAACAAACAAACGAATATTCTTTTGTAATATGTTCATATGTTATAGCATACAACAATCAATGCCTCAATATTAGGCAAGATACTATATGGGAGGTCATAAACCAGGTGGATAGATCGAACATACTACTCTTTCTTTGTAATGTATGCAGGTAACTGTAAAGTAGTATGGTTAAGAGGGAAATAGATCTACAAGGTCTATGAAATGATAAAAAAAATTAATTAAAAAAAAAACTTGATGGGTAATTATGAATAAGTTCCTTATCATTATCACTTTTATATTATGCCTTTTCAGTGCAGTATCTACGATAATGTGGAGTAACTGAAATAGAACATTTCATCCCACTACGCACATTCTTAGTAGATCCGATGATCTCCCTTCATCTTTTATGCTTATAAAAATATGCGCAGACACAGTAGACGGATGGTCCAGTGTGGAGAAGCACAACTGGCCTACTGGCTGGGCTAGAAAGCCCTAAGGCACTATGAAAAGAGGCATTGTACTTGGATCACGTCTCCCATTCCCCTCGTTTCCAGCTATAATATGACCCGGAGTTTTTCTTTCATTTAGCACCCCTTTGGAAAGTTTTGGAAAGTCGGCTACGCTCTTATCTAACGGTCATTCATAACCCTTATGATAGGAGCTTGCGCCAGTAGTTGCAGTAGGGGGACATCAATACGTCATTTAATATTGTCAATATCGTTGATCTAACACCTGTTCCTCAGCAGGTTGCCTCGATAGCTGGGCCAAGCTTTGTTTGAGGGTTGTTGCGAAATGTGGTGCAACAGTAATATCTCTTCCTCTCCAGCTGGTGGCGCGCTGCCATTTTGTGACATTTATGAAGCGTCGCGTCGGATGTCGTGTAAGGAACTTCCTCTCAATACTTCAATATTATTCAACTCAACATAAAAGACATCGGAGAACTATTATAATAGTCATAAACTTTTTAAAATAAGTTTAATTTTAGCGATATTTAAAAGATTATTCTTATAGCTTTATGATAAAAATATTTCTTCAATAAGTTCAACGTTCATCCAAACTTTTTGAACAACTAAATTAAAAGTGTGATTTTAACAACTTTTTTGTTCCTGGTTGAGATTATAAATCATTATAATTAAATTAAGTTATTTAAATAAGAAATAAGTGAGTGAAACACATACTGGTGTTTATTTTGACGATTTTGGTATGATGATGACAACAATGAATTTTCAATTTTGCCATTTCTGAATTTTTTTTTTTTTTTGCCCAAAATCTTTTAAAATGTTGTATTTAAAAAGTTAATTGGATAAATGTTTTGAAATAACTCGATCAAATAATAAAAAGTTTAATTTCAATCAAAACTCCATGTAAGATAAAAAAAAAAAGTATTAAGTTCAACTAAAAATTCTTAAAAATAAAAGTTAACTCATATTTTCGACTCCTGATTTCAAAAAAATCACTTATTTATAATACAATCATATATAGATGAGGATTTGTTTTTGTTTTGATTTAAATTAATACTTAAACACTGCTTAGAATTTAATATCTCACTACTTGCTGAATCTTAAGAAGACAATATTCTTGAATAAATACAGAATTTCGTCAATATACCTTCTGAGGTGTATATTGTAACAAAAATATCTTCCGTTTATTGCAAAAAGAGACTAAGTACATATTTCATGAGCCTGTGAATTTTTTTTTATATATAGAAATCCGATGGTATAAACGGAAATAAAATTAGTTGGCCCTCTCCCGTTCTCTATATCTTAAATCATGATCTGTCTATACTATTGAAGGAGTTTCAATATTGTTACACGCGAAAGAAATATATTTAGCTATATCACATCAGGTAATTGGATATATTTGTATCTAGATCATGGTGATAAGATATATTTTCTATCTAACCCTCCGGAATAATTTGAAAACTTGGAAAAAATGGCAGTATTAGACTTACTGTCAAAACGTAAATGCGCCTGTAATTACGTATTACCAAGTATTAAAACTTGTAACTCAAATTTGATAACATAAACGTTTACGTTCATGCAAAATCACATTTTGCGGCCTTTCAAAAGCTGATTAATGTATCTTTGAAAGAGCTCAAAGTTCGAAATCCTGCATAAACCTAAACGCTTATTTTATCAAATTTAATTTTCAAATGTCAATAATTGTTAATATGTCAATAATAATAATAAAGCACCATTTTTTAATGCCTTAGGTCGCAACAAACTCCTCTCCTAAAGATAATATGAAACAAATAGGAGAATTTTGGATAAATAAAAATAGTCATCGACAAAAATTGGTACAAAATGTTTTTTAAACTCAAACCTGCTCTACTTTTTTTAATGTTGCGCCATTTTATTTTAAGAATTTTTCAGCATTGTACCGTGAGAATTATTTTACACCTGTTCATTATCACTTAATTATTTTTACTTTGTTAAAATGATATAAAAATTAATTTTTAAAGCTACTGCTGAACTTTCATTTTTATACAATTACTTTTATCATTATTATTTTAAAATAACCTCTTATTTACAGAATTAAAACAGGTTGGACTGTTTCTTTTTGCTGATTTTCATTTGTATAAATCTGTACAACTTACTTATACTGATTTCTTATCACCATTTATTCCTTTATGATGTTAATCAATTTTTTATTAAGGAATCCGAGAACCGCTTAATCATTAAATTATTAAATATAAACTTAATATACTCAATGATCAACCATAATAAAGTGCGTTATCGAAAAATAATTTATATCACACAAAATCATTTTCAAGTAGATCCTTTTTTTTTAGTTATAAATATTCTATAATTTAACAAGTTATTAAGTAAATTTTTTTTTACACTGTTAAAATGCAAGGTCGTCATTATCTATTCGCATATCGTATTTGTCATTTGTGACGGTCATTACGTAAATAGATAGATATGAACATTCTTCGGTGAAAATAAAAGGTAAGTTTGTCGAAATTACAAGTTTATTATTGTTTCAGTCGTTTTAATTTAATTAATTACGATCTTCGCATGAATATAGTATAATATAAATATGACATAGCTTTAAAATTTTGACCTTTATATTGTAATGTCTATGTACACTTTATGCTTCAAAGGTCAATATAATATGAGTATAGTAAAAATAAAAATTAACTTTTGTTAATTATTTATTATACATTTCGGAGAATCTGTGTTCTCCTCTTCAGCAATATTTTATTCTTCCGAATTGTATCCTATTGACTTACCCAAATATTTGTAGGAGAATAAAATATTGTCGAAGAATGTGACACAGATCCCTGGAACATTCAAAAAATAATTATCAAACGTTAATTTTAATTTTTATTATCCTGACCATACACTCATAGACAATAAATATGTCATTATTATTTTTGGTTTCTATAATTCCTCAAGCGCTTTTTATAATATATCTCCGTTGCGAAGAGGTAAAGCTTGCTGTGCCCTTTAAGCTATAAAACTATGCTTTAAGATGGCTTGTGAACCCGTACGTGCCTATTATGGGGAGCAGCTACCATTAGGGGTAAATAAACCCGGGGTCAATAAACTTTCTATTGAATATCATCCCTAAAAAGTCCCCTATATGGCGGCTAAGTATGAATTGTTAAATTCCATCCAAGATAGCGTGTAATTTTCTTGAACTAGCTCATTTTCGGAAAATAATCTATCATTACGAAGGACGAGATGTGTATCTGCACACTCACCTTGTATTAAGGATCAGCTATGAAATTCTTTATGGCTTTATACCGTGTCTACTAGCACTTCCTACTTCGTCCTTAGTAATTCTTCATCAAGCAGTAATTCACGAAAATTGTCATATTTTAATATTTTTTTTGTGTTATTGTTATATGACTAGAAGTTCTTGCTAACTTGTAAAGGTAGCAATGCACTTAAATTTCAGTATTGAAAATCTTTAATTGGCTCGCTCTTAAAATAGTTTTTATAACTCTGTGGTAGACCGCATTCATCAGAAAGCTAGTCTATATATATTTTTATGTACCACTATTTATTGCATTTAAACGGATTCGAGTGTATCTATCTGATGATTCCCGCTTGTATAGCTATTGTTTTTCATAGTTAGTTAAATGGATTTCAAATGATAAAAATGGGGGAAACTTTACCAATTTATCTCGTAAAGTTGGCTGAGTTTATTGTCTGCATACATTTTCACTGACATGTTCTGTCCAGTTTGATTATTCGGTTACTGAAGCGGTCTCCAATGTGAATGGCTCGCATACTAATTACAGAGATAAGGTTTGGACTAACGGGATTGCCGGCAATGTCTAATGAATAGTCGATTTTATTGATGAATTACATCGGATTTTTTTTTCTTTAAAAAATAATGATATAAAGTAAATATTCTCATAAATGATTGTGAAGAAATATTTAGGAATCAATGTTATGCGATATGAGAGCTAAATTAGTATGAGCAGGATATGCAGTTTAATTTTAAACGTAATGGGTAAAACTTAAATATTAGTGCAGTCCAAACAACTAATATGCCCGGCATATTGTACTTAAAATAACTACCCAGTATAAGCTACTTAACTCACTCACTACAAATGTCATAAAGCAAATGTTACAATTTTTTTTTATTCTACCATTTATATACTTAACTTCTTTATTTCTTATTATTTATTTCTTGAATATTATTCTTGATTAATTATCACGACCAGCTATTAAATATATGATTTTTTTTTTTCTATGCTATCATAATCAGTGTACGAGAGAGGCTTCTTCTAAACAGGACAGAGGTGCCCAGAAGGGGAGGAGGGATTTCATAAACATTTTTTATTTATGCCATAAACATTTTTTAGAGGAGCACATTTTGCCGGAATTTTCAATTTTTGAGTGGGCACATTTCGACAGGGTTATGAATTTTCGAAATGAAAAGTTTCGAATCAAAAGAGAAATGGAAGCATTAAAAATACTGCAGGATGTGTAATTGTATATAATCCAAGAATTCTTAAACTATACTTTTATGTTTAAGTTATATTACTGTTTTTAAGAAGAGGCTAGCAATAAAATATCGTGGGAGGGGATTCATGCGCCGTCGACCTCGAGGGGAGGGATAGGTCACCCCTGCATCTGAGAAGAAACTGCATACGGCCATGGTGGGCCTCTGGCGAGGTACGGGCAGTTGTGCCCCAAACTTTATAAGTTATAATCAGTTAAGTTGTTCCTATATTTTATTTCTTTTGCCATATAATTCAATAAACGTTATTTTAGACCATTGTTTTCAAATATGTTCCTAAGAGTTAAACATTCTATTTACGGACGAAATCTTAGTATATTAGTATTAATAAGTAGCCAAATGTACGTTTTACTATTAAAACCAATTTTCTTTTAGCTGAATGGTAGACTAACAAAATTATTGACAATTAATTTAAAATTGTCACGACCGTAGCCTGTCTCCCTTAAAATAAAACGTATAAAATGAGATGAGATAAATCAGAATCATGCCCTACTGTAGTTTAATTTATATCTATAAAAAGTCCGAGATCAAGCACTAAAATACAGTGGTAAAGCCAGTGATACTGTATGGAACGGAGACAATGTTCTTTCCCAGTTTAGAGAAACTGCTGAAAATAGAAAGAAGGATTCTTAAAAGAATCCATGGGCCCAAAATAACACCAGAAGGATACAGACTGAAATCCAATAAAGAGATTTACAGTGGAACCTCTGATTTGGAAACGGAAAGGAGGGTAAGAAGACTTAAGGTTTTATGGAAACATGCAAAAGATGACCGAGGAGAGGTTAAACAAGACGATTTTCTGTAGTGTTATGGGATACAAGTTTAACCATGGATATTCTGTACAAATAAAACGGGAAATACAGAGGCTTGGGATAACACGGGAAGTATGTGAGGATAGGACAGAATACAAGAAATTCCTGAAAAGTGCGGTGCATGTGGTGGAAAGTAAGAAAATTCCTTTCAGGAGGAAATGGACGGAGGAGAGGAAGAAATTTAGCGATATCCTCAAGCAGAGATGGGCAGAAAGGAAGAAATTGAAAAAGAAATCAGTATCATAGTCGCGTAGTCCTTCAGGTCTGTTTCAGAACAAAAAAAATATATATATGTATACTTTTTTTTCATGTATATATATACACACACACACACACACATATATATATATATACACATATTGTTTTAATCAATTTGATAAATCAATGGTCTTTGAGAATGGGAAGCTAATCATTGAATTTAATGCCCCCCAGAACTAGCCGGGAAAAGGAGTGCCCCTGCAGGAAGCTGGCACTTAAAGAACAATCCAATGCCTCTGAGCTCTTCAAGTTGACATGCCTCGGTTGTCAAGGTGTAACGGCTATTTACTCAGCTGTTTTTTGCTTGTTTTTGTTATTTTTTTATTTTGTTTTGAAAGCGATGACTACATCAAACAACCTGTGGAGTGTTAGAGGAAATGCGAAGTAGTTTCTGAAAGTATTGTAGGGTCAGTGAATTGCCTTTGTTGACAGTATAATCATAATGGTCAGGATATACTTATCTTAATCTTGGTTGAAATGCTTACTGTAAATATAACTTGATTACCTTTAGAAAGTGAACAACCAGAATAGAACAAATAGAAGAATTACGAGATATAGCCGGGAAAGAAAGTTTAGAAACATCTTTTACGAATACCGAAATGATAAAATGTTACTGAAAACGGTTGAAAATTAAAATAAAATAAACTAAGTGAAACAGTTTAAGTATTTCGGGGATGAGTAAATCAAAATGGATGAAATGATGATTAGGAAGGGTTAAAATTTATTTAAATGGATGAATCTCGACTTTCTTACACTGGTCAAAATATAGTAGAATGCTTTGGTTATACCTCTTGAACAACTCCCTTCCCATATGCCAGAAAAAGCGAGGTAGGGGTATCGATAAAAAAATAAATAAATATAAAAAAAAGTTGTTGAAAACGAAAGACAAATCTTGTAAAATTTTCATGGGCCGAAGAAAATGATTCTAATTATTCCCAGAACGTTTGGTTCTGTCACGGTCATGATTTTAAAAAACTATTTATTTCACGGATTGAACCTTTCATGTAAGTTTTTCAAGAAGTTCCATTTTAGCAGTTTCTTTAGATCGTTTTAGGAAAAAAATTCCAAATGAACAATTCCTGTGGAACTTTTTAGAAAAAAAGTTCTTAAAATAAAAGTTCTAAAAAACTTTTTTTCTAATAAAGTTTCAGGTTTGTACTAAAAGTTTAACTTATATTTATTCAATTTCTTAAAAAAAAATACGTTTAATAAAAAATAAAGAGTAATTGGGCTTATATTAGAATTATAATTTGTCGTAAATGAATTACACATGGTTCTAATTTGTCTTTTGTTTTAGTAGCTATGAAGCCATTAAATAAACATTTTTTAATAATAAAAGTTCTGTAAAACCTTTACTTAAAAAGTTGCTAGGGAAATTTCTGGCTCCTGAAAAACTGAAAAATCTATTGTCAATACCGGATGATCCCGAAACTTTTTAAAAATATAAATTCCTTTTTTCAGTTTCTAGCCCTGATTTATCTAATAAATAGAAAACCTGCATGATATATTTCTTTTTTAAGAAAATTGTTGTAAATTATAATGGTGTTTCGAATATGATATCGTTGTTTAATATAGCTTAGTTGATCTTGATTATACTTAATAAATCTTGAAGAGGTATGCAGGATGTATTCAACGCCGTTCTAAGAACTTTACACTCCCATTTGCTTGTTCAGTTTAGAACATTAGGGTCACTAACTGAACAAAACAGCCAGTCATGTCGATCTATTCTTGTCTTTGGGTCTGCCCACTTACTCCGTTTATTTGCTTCGCCTCATTCTCGACTTGTTCGATCGGCGTTCTAGTTTTTCCTCTATTTCTCGAATCTGTTTAAATTAAGTTGTCTAGGAGAAGTTGGTAATAGAGAGTTGTTCAGGAATAACTGCTAATTATTTATTTAATGTCAACGTTTATCCATTTATCATATGATCGACCTTCAACAACTATCAAAGTAAGGGATTCTTTGTGAGTTCTTAGTGCCTTATTAAATTAATTAATATAATGGGAAAACGTCCCATTTCTGAAAATTTTCGGAAAACGAAAAGTTGTAGTTCTGAATGGTAGACGAAGACATTCGCCAAGTTTTTGACGGATGTTAATAATTTGGTAAAAAGGAGCCTGTAACGCGGAATATTATAATTTCTAGCACATTTCCTACAATTGGAAAATAAGAATGGATCGGTTTGAATTGATATTAATTGGTGCGTAATCTTATAGTCCGAGGTGAAGATCCCTTTTTATCGAATTATTAACATCCACCTGAAACTTCGTAAATAGTTTCGTCTCATCGTAAACTACAACTATTTTATTTACGAAAACTCTTGGAATTGGGACGTTTTCAATCTGGAGGAGGACAAACTTTGTCTATTTAATTAGATACTAAAAAATCGTAAATACTCATTTGTTTTATACTTAGGTCGAAGGATAATTTGATCACGAAATCAAGAAAAAAGGTGGCCTTCAAAAATATTGAGCCATTTGGTGTGACCCAAACCTCCAAATTTTCAAATTAACGAAGTCATATAGGCCAACCGCCTAGTTTTCGTAAATAAAATAGTTGTAGGTTAGGTTGAGACGAAACTATTTACGAAGTTTCAGTCGGATGTTAATAATTCAATAAAAAGGGGTCTGTACCACGGACTTTAAAAATTATACATTAAAAAAAATTATAATGATGTAGAGTTGGTTGACCGTTGATATGATATGAGAAGGAATTAGTCGAGGGTGCGGTCAAAAAAAATAAAAAAAATTAAAATATATAAATAATTTTAATTTTTGCCGACGTTTCGACCCACTTTGCAGGTCGTCTTCAGGGCTACAAAAGATACAAACATGTTGAAAGAATAAAAATAAAATAAAAAATAAATATAAGTATATATAAATTACGAAGAAGTTGTCAGATACAGAAATAAAAGATAAAGAAAATAAATACATGATAAGAAAATAGATAAAAGAAAATAAATACATGAATGTTAACGAATAAATGAATGTTAACGAATAAATTGATTGAAAATTGAATAACTATTGTTACAGTAAAGTTAAAATATGGATAAGATAACATAATAATAAGATATCAGTGGATAACAAGCAAGTGGAGGTTACCTTTAATTGTAAATAAACAGATAACGGGACCAAAGGTTAAGAAGTGAAGAAATTGAAAGATTAATAGGGTAACATTAGTGTAATATTGTTGGGATAGATTATTAAGTATAAATAACTCTATAAGAAAACAATAATTTTAAAAGAATATTTTAAAATGTAAGAATAAATGTAAAAACAAGGTTATGATGATAAAGAAACAAAAAACAGGTTGTACTATATATAGATGACAATTGACATTTAGTTTTTTGAAAGCGGTAATGGAATGGTAGGCTATATGAAGATAATAATAAGGTGTATAGTTGAAGGATAGGTGTGTTAAGAAAGGAATCTCAATAAAAGTCAAAACATACCGTTGGATGTGGCACTGCGGGAGGCGGTTGAAACACTGGCAGTGTCAAAAACTCTAGTTAGCAGTGTCAAAAAAAAAGTTCTAGTAAAAATAACCATATATATAATAAATATATATATAATAAATTTATATATATATATATATATATAATAAATTTTAATAAATATATTTTAATAAATATATATATATATATAACAAATTTAAATTTATATATATATATATATAATAAATAACAATATATATAATAAATCTATATATATATATATAATATATATATATATATATAAATATATATATATATATATATAAAAAGGAGAAGTAAAAGAAAGTATAAATGGAAGTGAGAAGATTAAATAGAGGTTTATGATCGAGACTTTTTTAAAATGTTGATGATTTGGGAGTAGGCGAGTGATAGATTTTGCTTGTCGGTTTTTAAGTTAAGTGGTTTGTAGTCTAATTGAATGAAAACACTTTCCGTAAGTAGTCTTTTGTCGTGGTTAGGTACTGTGGCAAGAATGGAGGTATTGTCAAAGTCAAATGTGTGGTTTGAGGTTAAGGCGTGTTCAGAGAGTTTAGAAGCAGTAGAGTTCTTAGAAGTAATTGAGTATTTGTGTTGTTTGATGCGGTCTTTAAGTTGGTTTTTGGTTTCTCCAATATAGGCGGAGTTACAATTGGTGGTAGAGCAAGGAATGCGGTATACGATATTAGAGCGGTGTTGCGGAGCGATGGGGTCTTTTAGGTTGGAGTAAATATTGGCAAGTTTGTTATAGTTTTTAAAAGCAACTCGCAGGTTGGGAATAGAGGAACGTAAAGATTTTTGAATTCTATCCGAAAGTAAAGGGATGTATGGTAGAGATCTATATAAAGGAATGGGGGGCTGATTTTGAGAACTAGAGAAAGGGATGGAGGATGAGGGGCGGGTTTTGTAGTCAGTAATAAGTTTTTTAATGGTGTTGGAGGGGAAGTTATTAGACAATAGTATCCGTTGTATGCGTCTAGTGTTTGTTTTCAACTAACACTAGACGCATACAACGGATACTATTGTCTAATAACTTCCCCTCCAACACCATTAAAAAACTTATTACTGACTACAAAACCCGCCCCTCATCCTCCATCCCTTTCTCTAGTTCTCAAAATCAGCCCCCCATTCCTTTATATAGATCTCTACCATACATCCCTTTACTTTCGGATAGAATTCAAAAATCTTTACGTTCCTCTATTCCCAACCTGCGAGTTGCTTTTAAAAACTATAACAAACTTGCCAATATTTACTCCAACCTAAAAGACCCCATCGCTCCGCAACACCGCTCTAATATCGTATACCGCATTCCTTGCTCTACCACCAATTGTAACTCCGCCTATATTGGAGAAACCAAAAACCAACTTAAAGACCGCATCAAACAACACAAATACTCAATTACTTCTAAGAACTCTACTGCTTCTAAACTCTCTGAACACGCCTTAACCTCAAACCACACATTTGACTTTGACAATACCTCCATTCTTGCCACAGTACCTAACCACGACAAAAGACTACTTACGGAAAGTGTTTTCATTCAATTAGACTACAAACCACTTAACTTAAAAACCGACAAGCAAAATCTATCACTCGCCTACTCCCAAATCATCAACATTTTAAAAAAGTCTCGATCATAAACCTCTATTTAATCTTCTCACTTCCATTTATACTTTCTTTTACTTCTCCTTTTATATATATATATATATATATATATATATATATATATATATATATATATATATATTATATATATAGATTTATTATATATATTGTTATTTATTATATATATATATATATAAATTTAAATTTGTTATATATATATATATTTATTAAAATATATTTATTAAAATTTATTATATATATATATATATATAAATTTATTATATATATATTTATTATATATATGGTTATTTTTACTAGAACTTTTTTTTTGACACTGCTAACTAGAGTTGTTGACACTGCCAGTGTTTCAACCGCCTCCCGCAGTGCCACATCCAACGGTATGTTTTGACTTTTATTGAGATTCCTTTCTTAACACACCTATCCTTCAACTATACACCTTATTATTATCTTCATATAGCCTACCATTCCATTACCGCTTTCAAAAAACTAAATGTCAATTGTCATCTATATATAGTACAACCTGTTTTTTGTTTCTTTATCATCATAACCTTGTTTTTACATTTATTCTTACATTTTAAAATATTCTTTTAAAATTATTGTTTTCTTATAGAGTTATTTATACTTAATAATCTATCCCAACAATATTACACTAATGTTACCCTATTAATCTTTCAATTTCTTCACTTCTTAACCTTTGGTCCCGTTATCTGTTTATTTACAATTAAAGGTAACCTCCACTTGCTTGTTATCCACTGATATCTTATTATTATGTTATCTTATCCATATTTTAACTTTACTGTAACAATAGTTATTCAATTTTCAATCAATTTATTCGTTAACATTCATTTATTCGTTAACATTCATGTATTTATTTTCTTTTATCTATTTTCTTATCATGTATTTATTTTCTTTATCTTTTATTTCTGTATCTGACAACTTCTTCGTAATTTATATATACTTATATTTATTTTTTATTTTATTTTTATTCTTTCAACATGTTTGTATCTTTTGTAGCCCTGAAGACGACCTGCAAAGTGGGTCGAAACGTCGGCAAAAATTAAAATTATTTATATATTTTAATTTTTTTTATTTTTTTGACCGCACCCTCGACTAATTCCTTCTCAAAAAAAAATATATAGTAAATGTTGAGTCACAGATATAGGATTGAGCTACATTTGTGTGAATGATTCTAATCCATAATGGATTCCAATTTCAACATTTTTGAGTAAAGTCATTTTAGTGATATTTCTAGGTCAGAAAATTTATAATATTTGCTCAGTGAAGTGTATAAGTTGATTCCAGAGTAGATGAAATGTAGAAATGTACCTCCTAGAAATATCAGTAAAATCAAAATTTTGAATTTAGTGTTACCTGAAAGGCTCATATATGTGCATTGTTAAGAATTTTAGTATATATAAAAAAAATATACCCATCCTGCTGCTATTGTGGAGTACGAGGAAAAATAATATAGATTGAGGTTATTTGATTATAGCTTAAAAAATGTATTAATAGATGAAGTTGGAATAAAAAATACGAAAAAAAAACTAAGGTGTTTGCTTTATACCACACCTTAGAAGTAAAAACATCAACAAGGCGAGATTAATAATTTGAACAATAAATTATAAACAATAGCCCATTACAGGATGGTGAACGATTCCCTCGCTTACTGGATCCAGTTCCGATTTTTAGTTTCTGAGATATTTTAATCCACATCTTAAAAAAAAAAAAAACTTGTCATTTGGTTTTCTGCACTATATTTTCCTTTTCGCCTCTCTAATAAGGCGTCGCGTTAACTTACATTTTGAATAATAGCCCATAAGAGAGAGGGTGAAATTCTGATCAATTCTCTCGCTTACAGTGTTCAAGTCCGATTTTTAGTTTCTGAGATTTGTAAATCCATATGTAAAAGCACTTTAAATAGTCGACTCCAGCCGACTTTATCCGGGCGTTACACATCGGAAATCTGACAATTCGCTCTCCACAAAATAGGTGCAAAACAAGCTTAAAGAAATTTTCACTTCAAAAACTACGATCGTGCTCTTACAGAAACCTTTTTGTACTTATAAGATTGTCGGAATAGGAAAAGTTAGCTGCTATGACCAGTATGACTACCGAGTTGAATCGCTTCGCAATGCCTATTGAAATTTCCTAATATCGTTGCATAAATCGATCTGTCGTAAGCTCTATAAGCTTCAGCTGCGTTACTACATTACCACCATTGTACGTATTGATACGAGATAGCTTATTGTTTCTAATTGAAAATTACTTTTCATTATTTTAGAATTAAGTAAGTAAATATCCAGTGAAAATATTGATATTTCAATCATGCCTCGATATTTTTCATTGTATTTGTAATTAAATTTATAAATTGCAATATGATAATTGTAATGTCAACATATATTTATAAAGTAATGTTCAAAATTATTACTTGGATGACAGATAACTCGGACACAGTCTAGTAACACTGAAGGTGTTCAAGTACTCGAGTACTTAATGTATCTGTATATGATTGGATGTATTGATCGAGTACTTGAACACCTTCAGTGCTGGTAACATGTGTGGCAATAAACCACAGTCAGTAAAACATCTGTTAGTAGAGTGCCACGAATTCAAAAACATTCAGTAAAAATTGAAACTACCAATAACAATGAGAGAAATATTAAGAGACAATGAAGATGGAGTCGCCACCCTATTCCGATACTTAATAGAGACCAAATATTACAATAGAGTATAGAAAACTAGCCGCCAATGACCCTCTAGGGTAGAGGCGATTACAAATTAAAAAAATGTTCTCTTAATATTTAAGCTATGTTAAATTTAATTAAATACGGTTGTGACCTCGCTAATTCTGAATGAATATTGCAATGAATGGGTGATTTGTCAGGATTATAGTGTGAACATCACGCTTGCTTCTAGCTAATTATTAAAAGAAAATCATGAAGAATTTTTTCAATCAAGAACAAAACTGAATGAGCATAGGACCTACTAAGTTTTGGGAAAATAATTATTCCCAATCATAGCGGATGATTTTCCCGAATACTCCGACCGTCGAGAATATCATTTCGGACTTTCCTCCATGAGTTGGCTAAATTAGCCGAAGATGGCATAAGAAGCGGACGCCTGCGGTCGGGTCCTTCCGCCCTATTAAGCCGGCACGGACCCGTTATTCGGCCCACAGTACTACTAGAACAAATCATCACAGTCAGCTCCTCCAACTGTATAAGTTAATTATTCTTCTCACTGATCAATCATTTGTATATAAGTCCGGCCTTCACTGGATAACCGCGGTGGTTATCTCCGAAGCGGCGTGACTTCCATTCGCTACTTGCAATTTTTTTCCTTCATTACTAGAGAATATACTTCGTTCATCCTGGCTTGTTTCATTGTTTATTTAAAATATATATAATATCCCAAACCTCTGATTTGGAAGCGGAAATGAGGGTTAGAAGACTTAAGTTTCATGGACATGGAGGACCGAGGAGAAGTTAAACAAGAAGATTTTCAGTAGTGTTACGGAATACAAGTTTAATCATGGATATACGGTACAAATAAAACAGAAAATACAGAGCCTTGGGATAACACGGGAATTATGTGAGGATTGAACAGAATACAAGAAATTTCTGAAATGTTCTGTGCATGTGGTGGACAGTAAGGAACTTCCGTCCATGAAGAAGTGGACAGAGGAGAGGAAGAAAAAATTTAGCAATATCCTCAAGCAGAGATGGGCAGAAAGGAAGAAATCGAAATAGAAACCAGCATCATCGCGTAGTCCTTCAGGGCTGTTTCGGGTCAAATAAATATATATATATATTATTTGTTTCATGTTTACTATTAAATTATCTACACTATATGCAGTGCGTCTCAGTTCCTAATGGTCAAACTCTAGAGGGCGATTCTAGACAGAATTTCCAACAAAAAAAAAAGCTTGATGCATGGTCGAATTCCGAACGAAAAATTAGTTATTTTTATAGAAACAATAATACATTCAGTAAATGTGAACACAAGAATATAATAACATGAAACCACTTGTTGTGAAACTACCCACTGGTAGCACTCTAAAAATGTATTTACAACAGGAGATCTCATTCTTTTCAGATGCCTCGGAGGGTTATTAGTAGTGTTGCCCAAAATCGGTCTTGGTCTTGCACTTTGCAAGACCAAGACCAGGACTGGTAAAAAAAATCGATGTTTTTAATAAAAAATTAAGGCAAAATAGTTACTAATACTCGACAATCTTAGTTACTATATGTAAATAATTGGTATAACCAATATAGTTTTGCATTTAATTCCTCTAATTTTTCATTCAAGCTTAGTTAGGTTTCTCCCATCTACAAAATACAGTACTGTAAGACTGTTGCGAGACTCTTGTGCAAGCTGAGTTTGCAAGACCAAGACTCGTCTGGGTCTCGCATTTGGACAACACTAGTTATTAGGGATCGCGGAAAACGCAAGATTAGAAACGAGAGGATTTGTTCTTTTTCCTGGGAAGTTGTATGTTATTCTTTGTTATTTGGCAATGATAGAAGAGGAAGCAAGGTTAGAAAGAAATGGGTTTGGATTGTTCTGAAGTTTCTTATGGAAGGATATGTATCTGGATTGGAAAAAAAAATCAGAAACATATGGTACATTACTGTAAAACATATGGATGATTTTATTTGTGACAAAGTAAGGAGCAGTGAGGGGAATTTAAATACTCATGAGAATGTTAGAATTTTTCATTCATTATAGATCAGAATTTCTCTGACATTCAATACACTTAATTATTTTCTCGTTTCCTGCATGTCTATTACCTTTTTCACACTTTCTATTTCTTATATCATTCCTTCAACCGTGTAAAAAAAATATATATTACATCTGTGAGAAGAGCAAATTCAACACCTTTCGAAAATCAGGCTCTCCAATTAACTTTAGGCTAAAGGTCAAAGAAAAAAAAAATGGTTTGCTTTCTCTTGGATTGAACTAATGGCAAATGTGTTTAGAAAATAAAAATACTTAACTATCTGTATGTTTTAGTTATCAAATTTATAGACTTATTTTTATAATCCTTCTGCTATAATACTTAATTTCATTTTGTTTTTCTATAATGTTATCAGTAATCTTAGGTTTGTATTTATATTACTTTCCTCATTTTTATACTATTTTTTTTACTTAGCGGAATCATCTAATACAGGGATCTCCAAACTTTTTGGCCCGTTGGCTTTGGCTAGTGATAAAGTTTAAAAAAAATCTTTTTATATAAGTAACACTTCCGCACTGAAATGAGCTTTCCAAAAAAAAAAAAAAAAAAAAAAATCCATTGCATAAATGTAATAACCTCGTGTGTGAGTTATTTGCTCAATTTCATATTTTTAAGTAGTTTTTAAAATTTTACCTATTAATCTATGAAACTTTCCCGGGTCGTAGTTTAGAGGGATCTAATAAATTATTTATGCATCTCTATTGGTATTAATTACACTTATGATCTATTCTTGTTAATACGATTCATTTAGTGTTTTTTTTACAATGAATTCAATAATAAAATATAATTTAAAATGAAAAAAAAAATTAATAAAAAAATACTAGTTTAAGAATGTCAAAAATTGCATAAAGACGTTGTACAAGTTTTTATTTATACCCATTTTGTTTATTTAAATTTTCGTACTTGATTTAGTTTTATAACTTTTAACTTTTTCGTTGTGACATAGGGCAAGTTCTAAACTGTGCTCTAGGTCCACCGATGTTCACCAGCGCTGAGCTTAGAAACTTGCCCACAGCTATACGTTTTTCATATCTCATGGCATAGCTACTCATGCTATCATCGGTCGACGACTTAGACTGCTCTTATTTTACGTTTCTGTCAGCGATCATCGCATTAGAGCTCACTAATCAGTTAAGTGAAGGCCATTAAGATAAACTGAAGATAGCTACTTATTTAAGTTAAGGTCATAGTACCAGGAAGGAATCCATGACGTCATGGAGGGCTCAAATTAAGTACGGTCGTTGACTGTGGGACTTATAATTCTCATCATCTTAGTAACCGTTGAAAATGGTGAATTCCTCCATTACTCAAGAGTTTTCAACGATAATTAGGAATGTTTTAGAAAATAACATTAGTATTCGTTCCTTACCTGATTCTCTTTTTCTTTCTCTCTCTCTCTCTCTCTCTCTCTCTCTCTATATATATATATATATATATTATATATATATATATATATATATATATATATATATATATATCTTTCTTACTCTCTCTCTCTCTCTCTCTATATATATATATATATATATATATATATATATATATATATATATATATTCCTGTTATATAACCTATACTATATATTAATACTAAAGTACCGTATTAATCCCTTTTCGGCTGTCAGGAACAATGAATTTGGACGATTGAAATATTAAACGAAAGGGAATTTCATGGAGGATTGAGGAATGTCATCTACAATAAACATAGTTGGCAAAAAAAAAAATAAGAGGTTTTCTAAACTCAGATGGTTTTTCTAAACTCAGGGATATGCTTTTCAAATGTGACTTTTCAAATGACGCTTTACTAATTGTGTGATAATATTATTATATTATGTAGTTTGAAAAGAAAGTTCTGAGTTTTTGTTAAACAACAGAAAAAAAAAAATATCAGGAAACATTTTAATAATTTTATACGCGCCTAAATTAGTACCATGCCCTTTTAACCTCCAACCCACGGGCAAGTATCGGATTGCCCTTAATGTTTTTGCTGAGTATGTTTACATCGTCAGGGCGTGCCGATATTAATATTTATAATGTCCCGTTAAATGAACATGTCTTAAATGTCGTCAAGGTGCTAATGCCTTGATAAATATGTGTGAGCGGTCATTTGAATATCTTTTTGGAAAACCCTTTTATGCAATTAACATATGTATTCATTATGATTCACTAAACGAGGAGGTGAATGACAATTTTTTTTTTAATTAATTGTATTTATATTTTAAACATTGACGTAACGATGGGGGTTATAAACCATTATTTTTAGACCGTAGATGTAATTGTCATTAAAGCCAACCGATTGTTAAAATCTTAAGCTACTAAATAAAATTAGTATATTATGCTTTTCATTTATTTTTTCTCTATTGAACATTTTTTTTATGTAATAGATTTTTTTTCCCCCAATGTAACATATATCTCTGCCACGGAGGTAAAGGAAACTATGTCGATTTTATTTTGTAAATTATTTAGTAACTAAGAGAAAAATTATAATAGCTTAAAATTATGGAACATTGTTTCCCCTGGATAAATATAAAAATGGACGTAGTGTTCTTTACCTCCGGGGTACAGATTAATATTAGTACTCACACAGTGTTCAGTACTTGGACAACTTCAGTGCTAGTAACATGCTACTGGTAACATGTCCTGATGATTACCCACATGCTTGGGCTGAAACGTCTTCAACAATAAAAATCTTAAAATGATTGGGTCCTGATTATGTTTTATCATCTTTGATATGTAGAACAGTCGGCTAACTTCCTTCAATAAATTTGTATGGCGTCTGTTTCTAAATATATAGTTAGTATTGCCCAAAATTGGTCTTGGTTTTGCACTTTGCAAGACCAAGACTGAGAAAAAAAATCGTTTTTTTTTTAATATAAATTTTAGGCAAATTAGTTACTAATACTTGACAATATTAGTTACTATATGTAAAGAATAACCAATATACTTTTGTATTTAACTCTTCTAATTTTTTATTCGGCTTAGTTAGGTTTCTCCTGTTTAAAAAATTACAGTAATATCGCTATAGTAATAAGCTAATAGGCAACTGCAAGACTGTTGCGAGACTCTTTGACCAAGACCAAGACCAAGAACAAGACTAAGCACCAAGACCCAAGACTCGTCGGGTCTTGTTTGTGCAACACTATATATAGCGTTATGTGTTTTTAATATATTATGCATTTTTGTTTGATAAATTGAATAATTTAAAATAAAATGTAAAGTATTTAGAACTTGTGTTTCCCTAATGAGAATGATTATATTATCCTTGGATATTTTAGGAATTAAAGGATATATCAGTCGCGCCTTGAGTTTCAAGTATGAGATTGAGCATTTAGATTTGCCTAACGTTTAAAGAGTAATGACCCTCAATAGAGAATTTTCCGTTCGAAAAACAGGAAATAGAGCTCTGAAATTACCTGTCCAATCCAGCCTAAACGTTGAGCCATTTCCTTAGTAAATTACTCTTCGAAAAATCGAGGTCAATGAAATTACACCTTTAGGCAGGAGGCAGGACTTATCTCATACACTGTTTGTTCTGCTGGTATTTCAATCCATCATTGAACTGTCTTTGAAATTAGGGCAATACCAGATAAACAAATGAATAATAATAATTAGTTCATCGCAAACCATAGCTTCTCCTAGCACATTAAATATGGTAATTGAGATTTGTCTTCAATCAGGTATTATTATAATAGTTATATGGCAAGAAATCGACTAAAACCTTACAAATTCATTCAAATCATTAAATACCTTTAGAACCTCTGCCTTCGTAAACGAAGGTATTGTGATTTTATAGCTATAATATTTTTCTAACACCACATTCTTATTTTTTATATGCTTATATGTTGGCCGTAAATTATAGGTCATAAATAAATGAATGAACAAACAGATTTTATGGAATATTTTATGCAGTAAAGAATAAATACTTAGCTCAGAAAAAATATTTACGGTTTGGTTTTAGAACCGTTATTCAGAGATCTGCTCTAGCCAGAATGTATTAATAAAAATACTCTAAAACCTTCCGATCAATAGAGCGTTACAGTTTGTAATGTTACAGGATTTTTTCAAAAAATATTAAATATACACAACACCTATTTGAATTTATTTTTCTTGCCTATGTAAGTAACTAATAGATAGAAAAATACAATTCACTTAAAATTTTATCTTATTAGCCCCGGAGCCAGGGCCAAAAATCGACCTGATCGCAGGCAAAGGTTTGAAAATAAATTACGAAAGTGTATGGTATTTTTAAAATGAATCTTGTCTGCCATTCCACAGCTGCTACTGTCAAAAATGTCGGCTTAATGAATATTATTTCAGTAATTTTAGGATCGAAATAGAAAATATATTGCGAAAAATGTGGAATCATTTTTTTATACTTGTGTATAATTTTTTTTTAAAAACAAAAGTTCTGTCTCGAGTAACCAAGAGAAAACTTTCCCAGCCTAACAAACCATATTTTTTCAATTTTTTTCCTGTTTTTTTCACTTGTAACTCTTAACCGGTGTATCGAAGCGAAAAATGTGATCTGTAAGAAATTAAAGAACGTTAAATTGTGCGTCGAATGAGTACCTAAAGTTAATAATTTGGTTAAGTGGTATGGTCTAAAACCACGATCAACGAAAGCTGATTTTTTCAAAAATTGAGATAGCTTACTATATATGTCTATTCATGGAGCCCACGGAATCAAAGTTGTAGAGCATCAAATTTTGCGTCTACTGACTACCAAATGTTTAAATTTTATACATAATAGATTATACATAATACATACAGATACATGTATAGTTATACATAATAGATCAAGATTAGCTTATAAAATAACGAATTATTAAATTCCTGAAATAATGAATATCTGTTGTATTGCCAGGCTGTTTTACACTAATTGGCATAACTGATCCAATTTTTACTTTTTAAATATTCAATCATTTCTTCAAACGGTAGGATATCTTTTTCAAAATATTTTAAATATTTACTCTGTGAGTATAAGACATTCAGCTAAAAGTGTATAATGTTTTCTATTTCATTTTTTATTATATATAACAACATAAACATCAAGTACTTACTGGTGGGAACCTGAGGCTTCGGAGGCCGCATGGGACCTGCCTTAGTTTTTGCGTGATGTTAATTAATCCAGTGCTGGAATTATTTAATTTTTTTTTTGCCAGGCAAATTTGAAAATTTATATAATAAAATTAAATATATGTGAGTAATTTCTATTTACTAAGAAATAAAAATATCAACAGTAAAATATAAAAAAAAATATTACATCCTCTATTATCAATTTTTAAACTTACTGCGACTTCTAATGATAAAAAGATTCCCACCTAGGCCTTAGGATATATAATAGGCCACAAAACTTCCACGGTTAACATAAATTACAATTACACTGTCTAATCCTTGTGTAAACAGCTGCTTCAACCTGTTATTGAAAAACAAGCGAAAATGATTATTTTCTCTTTCAGAACTCGGTGTCAACTTATGGGTTTAAAAAAAAAAAGTAAGAAAGGCGAAATCGAAGAAACATAATCTATTCCATGATTTCGCCAATGATGAGTGTGCATTATGTAAATCGCTTCTAATATCCCACCTTTCTTTTCTTTTAAAATACCTATTAGAATCAAGTCTCGAAGAGAAAACAAAAGAGAGTAATGCTCACCAGTTTTAGATTTTACGCCTCAAGAACGGCACAGATTGATTCGTCGAGTCCTCATTCCGTTACGTTAATGATGCCGTATGTATAATGTATTTACTCGGATTTTAAATTATTTACATATTTTATTTTATATTTCTCTTTTTTCGAAAGAAAATACCTAAACACATTATTTAAAAATATATCCTACTGAATTATTTTCAGAAACATGTGAATAGTCAGCTGTTAAAATAGTAAGGATATAAAAAATTGTCAACATTTGCAGCAAAAAAATTTTTAAATGAGTTTGGGTGGGCACCAAATATGTGGGTTGTCATCAGAGCTATTTATTTTTTTTATTTGTTTACTGTAATTACTTTTTTCTTATTTATTTACTTTTATTTTATAAATACTGTAAATATGTACGCCTGTGTCTACGATGTTTATTTTTATTACATTTTTTTTAAAGAACACTTTTATTCTATTTTATTTATTTATTGTTATTTTATTATTACTATTATTTATATTTTTTTCCCTCATTGTGATATTTTATTTTGTTCTTACTTCGCTGTATATTATTTTGAAATTACCTTATTCATTTTTTGATTTTGTAAATATTGTGTGAATGTGCTCTCTGAACTCTATTATAAGTGTGTCCTTTATTGAGAAAGATTTATTGAGTAAAATTTATCAATAAACTAGTAATCTAAATATGTAACTATTATTTATATTATCTTGTTGTTATTCTTTACTCTTATTGTTCTATACTTTTATATTTATTATTCTTCTGATATTATTTTATATTTTCTGATCTTTAGCCCTAATGATGACCCAAGCGGATTGGAGAAAAGACATTTTTAGCTGCGAATCTTGATAATTTTTCATCCTTAAAATAAAATATTAATTTTCGGTGAACTTTCTAGTAGGATTCACTCTTGGACTACTATGGACACCCTCGATACCATATACGGAATAGAAATAGTAATTTTTAACTAAATAAAAATTGTTCTAATTTACGAACTTCATCATATAATAACTAAGTTCAATAAATCGTGATTATCAGATATATATTGTATGTTATTTGTTAGATAATGTTCTATTTTCAAGTAATCATGCCTCTCAGATGACTAAGAAAATTCTCGGAAGGCAAAAATCAAATGATCTTTCTCAGCTATTAATAATTATTATCATATTTTGCGATAAAAATTATATCATTATGTGTACATTTTTTTATAATTTTTTTGCATTTTGTTGATAGATGTTATAATTGATTAGTTTTACAAGGAATAAAGCTACTGGAAAAAAAGCTTATTTATTTTCATTCCTTTCACTTGTTTCGAAAAATCTAGAAGTAAAACAAATATATATATATAAGCCCACTACTTTTATACGTTCCATATATTTTACGTTTACGTCGTTATTTTGTTTTATGGTTCAGTATGTAGGTGTATTTATTTCTATTTTCTTGACTGTTAAATATTGCATATTTTCTAAGAAATTTGAGGTTTAGTTAAGAAATAAACTACTATATTTTGGCGACGTTTCGAAACTTTATTATTTAAAAAATAAACAACCGTTATTTATATAAAAATAAATATAAAATATATTAATAATTGAATCTGTTTTTTTAAAGACTCAGCAAGTATAATTATGATAGGATTTGAGTTAAGATGTATTCTGGTTACATGGTTCATTGACATATCTTTGAATACTCGAAAAGACGTTGCTTAAATAGTCTAAAGATTCTAATTTTAGCATAAAAAAGTTGTTTGTGTGTTTCATAAACTTGTAAAAACTTCATATGTATTGTTTCTAAAATAACTGATTCCATTATTAAACATTATCTAATGTGTTAAAATTATTAAACTTTTTATTATTTTTTTCACTCAAAATGTTACCATATTATTTGTACAAAGTCATATTTTGACTAAACCTCAAGACCCTCTAGAAAAAATAAATAAATATATTCATGTAAAGGAATTTTCAGTCCACCGTGTTTTAATCTTACCTTATATAAATAATATTAAAATTTCGCCGGTCATGTTAATATTTTAATGCCTCTAAAGTTCCATTGTTTTATGAAATTTATCTATTCAAAGTGTTTTATAATATAATTTTTATTTAATGAAAAAAGAATGGCTTAAGATATAATTGAAGCCCGTTTCGGAAGGAATGGCATCGGGGTCGGTTTTATGCTTTAGCGTGTATAATTACCATGAAAGGTTAAATAATGGATGGTTTGGTAATTTTCTTAATGTTTCATCTATTTTTATTTATTTATTTTTTTATTGTGCCATTAATTTGAAGTAATAAAATACCTGTAAACGTCACCGAAGTGAATGTGCTTTCAATCTCGATATACTAATTATTTTTTAATTCCCCTATTCTTTTCAGTTTTAACTTATGAAACGAAAGTTATTAAATATGATATAATTTTATTGTTGTTTTTAATTTTTACTAATCCGATATAAGTGACAGTATTAAATAATTCTGCTACATAATTCTTTTATTAAACTAAAGTAACTTTTGATGAAGACCTGCAAGGTGGGTCGAAACTTCGAAGATGCAATTAAAAATACTATTCTTTGAAAATTTAGTATTTATTTGACTTCACACCCCGACCAACTCCTTCTCATAAATTAACTTTTATTCGTAATGTTTTTCAGAAAAAATGAATAGATATAGCATAGCATTTCCAAGTAAAATTCTTCTTTTTTTTTCTATACAAATTCAACCTTTTTTCTTCTTAATTTAAACTTTTTTTTTTTTAACTTAACGGAATATTAACATAAAATGTAGAAAAATACTGAAAAGTTAAAATAAATCGAAAAATGAAGTCACAGAAAAAAAAAAAGACTTAAAATTAGTGATTTATGAGTATGACTTGAAAAATGATGATTTCATTTCTCAATCATTGGATGGTATGTATTATTTCGAAACCTTCGTTGGGTATATGATTTTTCTAATTAATATACATATATATTTTAATCTTATGCTAAAACCTGCTTTTTAGTCGCTCTTGTTTTCAAAGAGGCCAAAATAGTGAAATTTTGTTACTCAAACGCAGACTGTGTGCCAAGTTTATACTCTGGAAACTGAAGCAATGGATAATCGCTTAATACTTTTGCCATGCTTGTTGCAGCTTATGTTGAATTAAACTTCATGGAGGCTGAACCTGCTCTGAAAAAAAAAAATGTTTTCTGCATTTTACTTAATACTTTTACCGAAGATATTTTCTATTTTATTTCTGATTCAAGCCTAACCCTTTCTTTTCATCTTAAGCTCAAAAAAACAAAACAAAAAAACTTTAGAACACAAAATTTACTAATAATTGTATTTATAATTGTACTGTTAATAATCAAGTAGATCTTTGCTTTATCTGTTTTCCTTTTCTAAACATCGATTGTACACAATAAAAAATTCAACGAAAGATTGTTAACACATCGTCCTATATTTCAAATAACACAATATATACTGACGTAAACATTTCAACAGTTAAACCCTACATACACGACAAATACACTACTCAATCCACTCCATTAATTCTTTTGATTTCCTCCTTTCTGTTATCTGTTCGACGTAGATTAAAAAAAAAACTTCCACGATGCCTATTCTGTCAATAACAACGAAATTAACGCGAATCAAGTAAATCTAGCTAAAGCGAATAATCAGTTCATCAAATTTGCTAGATTCGCTACCGCGCAGGTGCAGATTACGTATTGTATTAAAATAAATAAAAATATCGTTTGCAATCGCTATAAATAAAATAAAAAAGCAGGGGAAAACTTTTGATCATACGTTGCTTTATCTAACGGATAAAATTTGTAAATACTTGTATCACAGAAGGAAATAGATGAATATATCGTTGAAATAGCTAAAAAATTTACGTTGGTGTAGAACCGATAAATAAAAGCCAATTCAAGCCATTTTTATTTAATGATTTATCAATTTGTTTTTTTACTTTTTTTTTATGTCATTCATTTAACGGGATGGATATACATTATATCATGGATATGAAAAAGGCATGTATTATACAATGTTAAGTTGTTTTATTATGACATTAAATTCAATGATTCTTTTGTTAGTTACTGTTGTGAATAAAGTGTTTGACATATATGAGATGTGTATATTGAACCAGTTATTTTAATTAAACTTTTTACATGACATTAAATATATATATTTAATATAAGTCAATTTTTTTTTTCCTGAGACAAATTCATTTTTCGATTTATTTTATCTTTTCCGTATTTTTCTACATTTTATGTAAATATTCCGAAAAGTTAAAATTATATATATATATATATATATATATATATATATATATATAATATATATATATATATATATATATATATATATATATGTATGTACTAGTGTACAGGAAGATGTTGTAGTGTGCTCAACAAGCAAACCCGTTTTTTTCCTATAAAGATTCAGACTATTTTCTTTTCTTTTTTTTTCACGATATTTTCCACGGCATTGAATGAATCATTTCGTAACAGGAGCTGCTTAAGACGTCGATTCACGCTTTCTAAAATCTTGCCTTGGCACTTCAATTACTTCATCCTTATTTTGAGACATTTAGGCAAATACATTTTTTTCCCCCTTTTTAATAGCTGCATGTAATCGATTCACCCCCATACAACCGGTTTTTAAGAAAATTATTTACATCCTAGGTTTCACTTGCGTGCGGATTTCTTGAGTAATTTTATGGTCTGCTTTTGATGTATAGTAGGAAGTATCATTCATGTGGAGATTTTTCTTAATTGATTTTATAAATATCTTATTTGTTTTTCCTGTAGTTAAAAAGTTTTATAAAACGCCGTATAATACACAGATTACGTAAACTGAATTCAGATCCAACATGAATCATATAGGTTAAAATTTTAATATGAATATTTTATTATTTTTAGTTTATTTCAGAGATGCTTTGTTCCCCTTCTCAGCATCTGAAATTCAATAAAGATTTTTTACCTAACTAAAACATTAACAAATCCAAAAGTGGAAAGTATGAATTACGGTTTGAAAGGTAAATATTTAAATTATTTTTAAATATTAGGGAGAAAATATTTTTAAAGTTGTTTTCTCCGGCCAACGATAATGGAAGAACTGGAGTTTATTCTAGTTATTTGGAGTCAATTTATTTTAAAAAAAATTATTTATGATTTCCCCCCTCAATACTAATTTATTTATAAAGGAAGGAGATGGTCCGGGGTTGCGGTCATAAATAGGCTAAATAGTGGTAAAACTATTTTATTGAAAGCCGACGCTTCGACCTGACTTTGCAGGGTCTTCATCTGGGCTAGAACGGACAAGATACAAAAAGATAGAGAATTGTGGCAGTTACATATACATAATTTATTTATGCTTTGTTTTGTTTTTTTAATACATATAATATTCCGTCACTGATCAAGTTTAGACAAATTCAGTTAGAATTATTTACTTAAGAATTCTGTGCTATACTATGTAAGCTGAAAAATTAAAATAAAATTGGAAAAAAATATTGCTTAAATGATTGGTTTAGAATGGAAACTATAAAAAAACGTATCGATTCGGAGATATTTGTGCAAGTTTTAGTTATATTACTAATTTTTATTGTTTTTGTATATTTTAATTTTTTTGAGGGGGCAAGGAAATCTAAAATAACTGAAATCTATTGTCCCTTAATTCCAACTAATGAAAATTATGTAATTATTGGTATATGTTTGGGAGGTTCTATTTGAAATCCTTAAATAAATATTTTTAAAAAAATCTATTCATGAAAACTAAAAAAAAATATTTTTAATTTATATCAAATCAGCACGACTCCCTCAATTATTTTACCTATCAAGTTGCAAACAGAAATTTAATTTAAAAAACAAAACATACTAATGTTTTTTTTTAATTTTGATATTTTTGTTTGTATTACTTATGTTATATTCATACATTGATATAATGTTGTCCAACCATTTTACCATGTCATTATGCTGACAGTTGTGAAAAATAAGTTCATTTGAAATTCATAAAGTTACCCGCAATCGTGTTGTTGTTGCCACTCAGCTCATTTCTCTACTTCATCCATAAATATGTTCTCCCTACTAGGGTTTATACTCTCGATTATTACGTTTACAATTCATTGTACGTATAATAATAATAATAATAATAATAATAATAACCTATAAATTATAATGTACGTGTCATTAGACCCGGTAGTATGATTTATACCAACGTTTCGCGGTAATAATATAAATCATGATAATTATTGTTAATAAGTAGCGTGGAGAAATCGATTGTAATTAACCTGTTTAAGTTGTTATTAGCTGAAGAAATAAATATTTTGATTGGCTCTCTCGATTTCTACGACCTGAACTAAATGAGTGTTATCGTTCATTAAAAGCAATAAATGATTTCTAATTTATGTCTTAATAGTGCTTATCGGTTTTAATGTTGATTAGTTTATACTTCTTTCAATTAAAAACAATAAACTTATTGTATCTTCCATTATTTTTCTAAGTTAATGATTTTATATATCATTATTTAAATTAAAAATATTATATATATATATATATATATATATTATATATATGTATGTGTGTGTATATATTTATATTTTAATGCTGAGCACTGACTTCCAGGGCTCAAGGCCCTAGGTTCGAATCCGGCTAATGACTATTAATTTTTCATTAGCCGTGGATCAACCCTGGGATCGGCAGACCCTCCGGGGGCACATCCAGCCTCTATAAAATGTGTACTCTTAATTAAATAATTAATTGAGGGATAAAACCTGGCGGTTGAGTGTGATATGGGCCCCATCACCTCCCTGCATAACCGTAGGGATTGTAACAGTACTTCCTTACATTGTACTGAACCAAAGACTCTTCATGGGTCGCAGTGGTAAAGGAAAAGAAAAAAAAAATTATTAATGCTTTATTAAAGATATGATACAAAGTTTAACAATGGAAAATAGAAAACTTTTTACGGCGTTTTCTATCGAAAATTTTATGCGATATATTATTAGTAAGTAGATACGTAATAATAATAGCATAATAGTAACATGATATAAAAAAATTATAACTATTACATGGGGTGGTAGCCAGTGTTCGAGAAAATATATCTTAAATAATAGAAAGCAAATAAACAATAATTTATTCCAATTTCGAATAACGAACAATTTATTTTATTTATTATCTTAGATAATAAAAATAATCGAACTTTTTATGAATTAATTATCTTTTTTTTCTAATAAAACATCGAAGAATTAAATTGTGATTTTCATTTACCAAGCCTTTTTTAGAATTGCGCGCTTTTATGTTTTCGAGGGCGTTTTTCATACTATATAATACTTTTCTTACTATATATGCTTTTCATACTATATAAACCATCGGAATTAATGTTGCTCAATTGTGCATAGATTTTTTTATACTTTTCGGATTTCTTCGATATAATGGTCCACTAGTATGTTTTCGAAAGTACTTTTTATGGAAATAGCATCGGATTTATGATTGCAGAATTGTTCATAGAATATTTATATCTTTCATGATTTTTCAATATACGGGTTCATTATTAATAGTTAGTTTAAGCGCTTAAAAGTCCTACTTAAATGGTTTAAAAAATGACAAACTGTATTTTAGTTTGAAGTAAACTTTGTCGAGTTTTCTGGAGTGCCATTGTTAATTATTTAAATTATGTAGTTTTTTAATGACTTCCCATACAACAAAAAAACTTACTTTAAACAGTACAAAACCTAATTTTATTTTTTAAAATAGAAATTTACAACTGTATTAAATGATAAATACATCAAGTAAATATGAAATGAGTAACATGACATGTACAACACGAAGAGAAACTACTTATTGGTAGCAATTATAATTCTATATTAGAAGGTCCCGAAGTCATCTTCTTTTCAGACGCCTCGGAGAGTTATCAGGAATAGAAGAGGAAGAAAGGTGAGAAAGAAGAGGGTTCGGATGGTTTAGAAGTTTATTATGGAAGGATATGTATCTGGATTGGCACAAATCAGAAACATATGGTACATTAAGGTCGTTATGGATGATTTTATTTGTGACAAAGTAGGGAGCATTGAGGAGCAATTTTTAACGAGACTTAGTATGCAACTGTACATAATTAATTCTTACAGACAAAATTATGTTTTTTTTACCATTAATTATGTTTTTTTTTGTCGAACCCTAAGTCCAAATAGGCCTTATTATAGTAATATATTTGAGTATTTTGTAAATAGTTGGAATTTTAGAGTGTTTGTCTAGTTTTCGTAAACTAAATACTATATCGTATGAAACATTACACTGTCATTTATAATATTTTATATGTATATGTTTTCTTAGCCCTGATGAAGGCCTGAACTTCAGGTCGAAACGTCGGCATATGTAAAAAATAAATATTATAATTTATTTTTGCCTTCCTTTTTGACTGAACACCCCAACTATTCTTCTCTTCATTATCCACGACAGTCAACCAATTACCAATTATGAATATTTTATATGTAAATCTAAATGTTTGAAAAACGTTTTGGTTGTTAATTGTATTTTTTAGTGAGAACAGTTTTCCTCATAACAATTATTTTTTATACCAAAAAAAATAATTATATTTTAAGAATTATGAGTTTTTATGAACGCACTTCTCGTTGAAAAATAACAGGTTGCGAAGCAACTTTAAAAACCAGCTCATCGGCTGATTATTTAGTCAACTTAATTGAACAGGTTCTTTTTTCAACTTTCACTTTTTCGATATAGGTTCCATTCGATCCAAAATAGTTCCTAGTATTTATATTTATTCTAACCAAAAAAAAAAATGTAACGACTTTTAAGAGAAAATACAAAAATAATTGCTAATTAGCTACTTATTTTTATGTAAATTACGAAGTACTCACTATTGATATGTATTATTATAGCATATATATTAATTAATTGCCATTCCTATTTGCAATTAATGATTCTAATCTTTGTTTAGAAATTTGTTGCGGATATTCTCTTCTTAAATAAAGTTTTTTCTACCATCGATTTTTTGCCTATTTACTTTTCAAACACTGTAGATATCTAATATTATAAAAGATTACTCTCCAATTTTTCACCTTTAAGACTTTCTCCTTGTTAGAGGAATATTTGGCTGTCAGTGACGTATCATTAAACGAAAACTTCAAATGGTATATTTTTTTTTTTTTTATGTTCATGGTGAATGTTTCTTTGAAACTTTCCTTTTAGATTTAATAAGCACTATTTGTAGATTTTCAAATATATAATAACCTCATCAACTTGCCTCATTATTTTAATCATCAATAATACTAAATTTTTTTATCTAAAGTTATTCTTCTGTGGAATGTGTATTTACTTAATGTTAGTATATAATTAGAAGATTTCAGCACAAAATCATTAATTAATCCGTACAATACTGCTTTACAACTTACCATTAAATGTTTAACCAGTTCAGAGATTATTGGGATAGAAAACACAGGATCATATGTATCCAGACCAAATACACATGGAAGCGACTAATCCGCAAAGTTATAATGAGCTACAACTCACAGGTTAAACACCATGTTTTGTAGTTTAAATGTTAAATAATTCAACAAGGAGCATTCAGATACACGGCCGCAATTTTTTTTTTTTAATGAAAATTATATTAATGTGTATATTAATTAATAAGCGAATAAAAATAAACATTTAAAATTGTTATTTTTTGTATAGATATTTTTTTAAAAGGTAGAAGAAAAATATTAATTAATAATTATTATCGAAGAGAAGAATAGTTGGGGAGCTCTGTCAAAAAAGGAAGGCAAAAAACAAATTATAATATTTATTTTTTACAAAAAAAAAAGTAAAAAAAAAAAGTAAAAAGTAAAAAATAAATATTATAATTTATTTTTTGCCTTCCTTTTTTGACTGAGCACCCCAACTATTCTTCTCTTCATTATCCACGACAGTCAACCAATTACCAATTATTAATAATTATTACCAGTTATTTAATATAAAAGACTTTTCTAAACGTATATAATTATTTAATTTAAAAAAAAAATTATCTAACTAAATTGGCCTTCCATTGCTATATCGTTTCGCTTCATTATCACATTCCTCATGTGGTAATACGAATCATATCTCCACAATTATTTGTTTATCCTGACCGAATTTATTAAAAATCAATCATAACGCTGTTTTATTATGATAAATAGGGAAAAAATTGAATTAATCGTTTGCGGTTTAGCGCGACATCTTGTAAACGTACTACGACCAAATGCCCCTTATTGGACTTGCCGTGCTTAGCAGTTTCATTGCACCTAGTGACCTCAAGTATTTGAGTTTGGAATTTTCCGATTAAATCCACAGTTAATTTATGACACTAACCATGGATCCCAATCACTATTGGAACTAACCAGCACCCTAGAAAAAAGTATTGAACTATTTGAGAGAGATATCCTAACGATAACCGTAGCGAACTAGGATCAGGTTACTAAAACATGGAGTTAGAAAGACCTATGAAGGACCGTTAACAGAACTGGTCAATCAGTATCCCATGATATGAAGGCGCGGAGATTAAGATGGACGGGCCATGTAGCTCGTAGCAACCATCTGAAGCCTTTACGTAACGATGAATGGACCAACAGGAGGCAAAAGATACGCTTAAGGTCAAAAAAGTAGACGGATAGAATCAACTAAGATGCAATAGAGCTGCGTGCAGATAAATGGAAAGAAATAGCCCAAGACAGGCAGAGATAGAGTAGTTTTGTTAAGGCGGCAAAAGATCTACAAGGTCTGTAATGCCAATACAAAAAAAAAATTAATTTATGTCTCTTTCTTTATATTTATCGCCAATTAAGGAATTGAAATTACCTGCTAATTATCACTTTTTCAAGTATTTATTATGTAGATATCTAACAAGCAACATTGAGTAATAGACTTAGATAATAAATCAATGTCAACTCGGAACCTTTACTTTTTTATACAGTTCTTCGTTACATGTACTTACAACTGTAGAATTTATGATTTGAAATTATTAACATATTGATATAAAATATATAGAAGATGAATGAAAAAGATTATTATATTAATAGAGCTGTAAATATTTTTAATCCTTCAAATCAATCTTTATTGTAAAAAGGCAAGTATTACAAGAATTGAGCAAATGGTTTTCAGCTTAACCATTCGTTTTTAGGAATTACTTAGTGCTGAGGTATAAGAACTGATGAAATTAAAAAATATTTCTTCTATTATAATGCCTGGAGAAATTAACTCGATGCAAGTATTCCTATTTATCATAGTAAAACAGCATAATTAAAATAAAAAATTAGTAATATATGAAAATAAAATATTTTCTCAAAAGTAATAGCTTACCTGTAAACAAACATATGACATGAAAATAAGAATGTGTTTCGTACTATCAAGTACTTCACAAGTAAAAACGACCTTCCCTATTTACGAAAAAAATATTGCGAATTCTATACATTCCAGGAACATACAGAACCACGGCATACTCGCGAAATTCCCGACTGGCAGACAACTTGATGTATTGCATCATAAGGCATGACCACTACTACATGCGGATTTACGGAGGGCTTTCGCGCTGAATCCTCCCCAAAATTGTAAAATATTACAATGTTTTATGAAAAAAATTATCTCTAATAGTATTATTGTTCGTCCAATTACATTTAATGGGACTTCAAAGACTTCAAAACATCATTTCATTTAGAAGGTAGTTTATCGACTGTTCTACTTATCATGGGTGATAAATATTCAAGACGCAGTCGTTGTAAAGTTTGTATTGGTGCCGACGTTTCAACCCAAAAATGTAGGTCATCATCAGGACGTGTTTCTAGCATTGAAGTTATTCAACACGCCCTGATGATGACCCACATGTTTGGGTTGAAACGTCGGCACCTATAAAAACTTTATAATGACTGCGTCCTGAATATTTATCACCCACTAATAATTATATTATCATCCCAATATTTATAACAAAAAAAAAAAAATCTTTCGTGCTGAAGTCCCCACCAAAATTAAATCTTGGATCTCCGTTAGTGGTCACAACAAACATGCCCGATGGAACCCGTAGGAGGCTCAAAAGATTTTATGGATCTCCTCCACTAAGTATAAATATAAAATTAAGTTAGGAAGGTACCTCGCGGGGCACTCCTTTCTCTCACCCTTACCAGCGTCTTAATCTACACTCTTTTTCCCGACAGCTCACTCGCTGTTTGTTGGTAAAATAATATAATGAGTACTTCTCTAACATTTCTCTTTGAAGCGAGTAACGTGAGGTCGTTCGTCAAGGAAATAACAACTCCTTATGATCTTGTAGATTTCCCTATTGTCAGGCATTGCTTTTATTATCTATGTGCTTTATGATAATTGTGGCTATCAGCTCATTTACGGAATATTGTTTATCTTTATAAAAAAATTAAATATAAATAGATATACGTAGTGCTTTATCCTTAAACCTTCAGTGCTCGAACCACGCCCTGCTTATGATCCACATGTTTTGGTTGAAACGTCGGAACAAATACAAATTTTCATAATGATTGCGTCCTGAATATTTATCACCCATATAAAAAGTAAAACCAAAACAATAATCTGCACTGATTGCTTCTGATCACTTTAACCCTGCAGATATTTCTTTATTATTTTGATATTTTATTCTTATTTTATTACTTCTTTTTTTTTTTGGATCGATGATGGAGGAAGAAGGCTGAGATGCGGACAGACTCGTCCTTGATCGGTATAGTTCATGGCTGTGGTGGCTTTGTTCGCTGGAAGGCTAGTTATGCAGCCCGTTCTATCTGCGGTTCCAATCCGACCTCTTCCTCATCATTTTTTGTATCGTGTTGTCCATCCTTCAAGGTTTGATTCTTCAATGTTCCTTACTCGCCTGTGGAACATACTTATAGCTAAGGCGGCATTCTTTGACCCTGAAAATAACTTTTATGGGGATCTCGTCGAAAACCTCTTTTACTCTTTTACGTGTCCATCCTCAATACTGTAAATTTCTACAGGAAGCAATGCTTATATTCCTTACGCATGACTGTGCGATTATAAATTGTACTTAAGGATTTAATCATTATAGTTGTTTGATGGTTGACTATAGATAAAATTGAAGAGAAGTTGGTTGGGATGTTTAGCCCAAAAAACCAAAAGTATAGATAAATATAATTTTTTTTGTTTATTGAACACTCCAACCAACTTCTTTTCGAATTAATCATTAGTAGTCCGGTTTGCAGATCTCTTTTTATCGAATTATTAACATCCGTCTCAGACTTTATGAATGGTTATCTTATCGTCACCTTCAGATTTTTCATTTCAATGCTCTGAAATTGGCCTTTTTCAATCTGCTTATCGGTAAATCATGTATTTTCAATAGGGTGATAAAAACCCACGAATACTACTTGCTTTTCACTTGGGTCATTAGATAATTTTCTCATGAAATCGAATGGTGGTCTATAAAAATATTGTGCCGGTTGAGGTGACCTCTACCCCCTATCTTGTCAAAATAAAGAGGTTGTATAGAGCAAATAACAAAATATTTTTGTAGGCCATAGTTGTTCTCTATGTTATGACCTTGCGATTCAAATGGAAAGCAAATGATTCAGGCTTTAAAGCTTTAAAAATTTTAAGTATTTTCGTAGATAAAAACCTATAGGTTTTGATGAGATAAAGGCACGATGTTTTATATGGATGTAAATAATTTGATAAAAAATGGCGTCTGTACCAATGACTAAAGATAATGCATGGAGAAGGGACCTTCAAGTAACTGCACACAGAAACTGGTCAGTCAGTATCTCATGGAATGAAGTCTAGAATGTTTAGATGGACATATACAATAGCTTGGAGCAATCATTAGGAAGCCGCTACACTACAATGAAATTCTAAACAATAAACAAATATCTCCTCGTGGAAATCCAAAAATCAGATGGATAGATCGAATCAACAAATGTAGGAGAACGAAACGAGCATATGTCACTTCTAGAATAGATAATCATAGGTATTTATAATCTGGTGAGCGCATTACAAGACTTTCATTTACCACCCTCTTCTTAGCAGAAGTAGGTATTTTTAGACAAAGGAGAAGTGAAATTAAAAATTGTGGACGCTATATTTATTTACATTTCATTGTGGGTATTTTAATTTGTTTAATTAGCCTTATATATAAAAATTTTAATTTTTATATCGCTGTAATCTATGCAATTAAATATTAAATAATACCAATTATGAAAACCGCCGTTGTATATGTATGTAATATTTTCGGAGTCCCTATGATATTAAGCTCATGTTACGTATGGAAGCCTGTTACAATTTTTCGGGCGTTCTCGTATTTCTTTGGTTTCTTCATTTCAACTATTATCCGTTACGATCTCTTATTTCTCCTTTAGTTAATTATCAAATTCTGTCATAATTTATATTTAAATATTTTTTATATCATAGATTATTGTAAAACGGTTAATTATGTCAAATAAAAAAAAACTGAAAGTACTTTAGAGGAAGTTAATATTGAAAATTAGCCATTTTAGCCCTGTTAAAGAACATAAATGAGAATAAAACCTACATCATATTTAAAACTGCTTAATAATATACTGATAAACCGAGCTTAATCAAAATCTTTAGAGCTGTTTTCGAGAAAATCATAAAAATGTCTAAAATCTATTATATAAAGTGCCACATCCAGATAGCCGATTTTGACGAAAAAGTTGCTGTAACATCCAAGGTATATAAAAACCTGAATTATGCAATTTCACATTTTCGTGATCGCTATACCGTCCCTTATTATATATTTCATATATAGGTAAGTGAAAATAAAAATATAAAATAATCTAACGCAATGCTCAAATGTAGCGAATAGTGGTCCTTTTTTTATCATTAACCAGAAATAACAGTAACAACAGGTTCCTCTTACGAAGAAACAATGGTCTAGTATCCTGTTAGGTTCAAGGAAACAGTAAATTAGATAGAAGTATTTTATCTCAGATCTTGGCAGTTTAAATTCATTTGTTGTGTGAACATGTCGTTTGTGTTAATCGTTTTTTAACTTTATGCCAGAATAACGAAAATAGTTGTTAGTAAAAAAAATAAATAAATTAAATGAATAAAAGAGTTTTTTGTGTTTACCTTATCCTGCCTGATATTTGGTACTATTCCTGAATATTATTCCACGTGTTATCCATAGCCTTCAAAAGCCTTTAAGTTAGATTAGAGAGCTGAGGAAAGCCTTCGAATAGATTTTTCCCTCAAGGACATGGTTTCATTTGGATCGCATGATGTCATTACTTTAATTAAGATTTTCGCAGATAACCATGAAGTCTGTATATTCAATGTTCTCTTAATAGAATTTCTAAATAAATGAAGTTAGTGAAACAATGTTGCTTTATTGAAATAATGTGTAAGAAAAATAGTAGGCCTTTTCTTTATTCTTTTATTGTGGTACTAAAAGAAAAAAAATCGTACAGGTAATTAATATTATAGATACATTGGGAAAACTCCATATTTTTCGATTTCAACACAGCAAATTAATGTGGGGTGGCTAAGAAGATAATGTCGTACAAAAGACTATTTTGTCATTTTATAAAAATTCAGCTTAAACTTGAGTCATTTTGATGATTTTTCTTAAACGTTTATGTTTATATCATATTTATAAAATAGTTCTACTTTATGTCTCTTTAATATTGAGCTAGCGAGTTTAAAAAAAAAAAAAAAAAAAAAATGATACCTCGTACCTTCTAGGTACATAAGTTATAAAGAATATCAAATAAGAATTTAATTTAAATTAATTTACGGTAATCAATTATTTTTAGAGTTGATGTAAGAAATATTGAAAATTTATTACTTATCAAAACATTTTACAATATTATAGCCGTAAACTGATTAAGATTTTTTCTTGTTAATTTTGGTTAACATAACAGTGTGTAAAACAGTTGACAAACATTAATATGGGTGCATAAGTGATATAGCTGTCACTTCACTTTACCTGTTAAAACACAACACAAAATAGCTAATTTCATAATTAGCCGAATTAGCAAATCTTTCATGATTTGTAAAACTCCCAAATATAGCATTATTTAATTTTTATCATAATTTTGAGTATGAAGCCTTAAGGAGGTTACTGTGATTAAAATTTTTATGATTTTTCCAGCTATTTTGTCAATTATTCATTGAGAGCTTGTGAGTGTTATAAAAAAAAATGTTAAGCTAAAAATATTGATAAATTATTGTATTAGATCCATCGAAGTGGTGTAACGAGTTAGTGAACGCCTCAACGGATTTTAACGATTAACGACTAAAATTATTCTTTGGGAGATTATTGTTCAAGATAATGAAAAAAAAATGTCATTAAATTTCAAGTATACTCATTTTTTTTTTTTTTGTTTCATATGAAGTTGTGGGCAAGTTTATGATGAATATAAATAGTGAATATGAATTGCCAATACTAAAATCCTTATAATAAAAAATAATTTAATAAAAAAAAATATAGCATTTAAACCGACGATGATGATTTGAACGTAACCTTTACCTTCTAAATATAATTGATATCATAGCTTTAGGACAATGTTTAAACACATTGGTGAATTATGAATGAAATTGGTGTCTATGTATCTTGAAACTCGGTGGAGTATTTGAGTGCTTTCCACTAAAAGTTTTTTTATTTTTAGAAATTTTCATATCATACATCTGTGCTTGTGAACTTATTGAAATATGTTAGCACTGTGCGTGTAAACTTAAATTAAGTAAATTAATATGCTGTCAGTATATTTTCGGGTTTCGTTGGATTTGAAATTCTCCCGGCTGCTTCACCAAGTATCATTATTCATAGGCTCCAAATTCACTCACAATCCACCATTAATTAAGCTGACATTGTATTTGGTGTGTTAAGAATGCTATTATTTTTTATTGTAATGCGTCCTATTACGACATGGTGCTCTATTTTACAGATACCGTTTCCATAGGCCAGTCAGTTCGTGGCAGAAAGTGACACTTGTCCATCGAAGACTGGCTAGAGGTCCGTTATGTAGGGCGGAAGCGTGATAGCTTCGTGAGCTCGTCATTACTATGTTCTTCTGATGGTTGCTAACCTCTTTTACTAGTCCAGTGTCTGCAACATGGGTCCGGAAGATTTATTATAATATGGTCTTGATTCAATTATGGAGAATTATCTGGAAATTAAATATTTTTTTTTTAAACAAATTTATTGAGAGTTATTACAATCTGGCACAATGAAGGACAATTTTAATAGTGTTCAAAGAGCACATTAAAACTCCATTCACATTAAATAATACAGAAAAATAATAATACTAAAAGTAAATGTATATAAACTAAACTAAACAAAAGGAACTAATGAAAGTAACAATTCAAATACATACATGCTTCTATACAATGTCAAAAAAAAAAAAAAAAAAATCATTCACTCAAGATCTTCGAGCCAAGCCTTTTTTCTCACCACTCGTGGAAGGAAAGGCTGGACTCCTAGGAGATCCCAGCGCCTCTAACTCAGCCGCGCTACTAGTATTAGAGACCAGTAGAGACTGAGCAGAGGCGCTATAATCAAACATACATGAGTTGAGTGGAGAATTTGGCCATTGCCAAAACTCCCATATATACTTATTCACAAGGAAATTAAATATAATAATTCAAATGTGGAACGTATGTTTTGTCTCAATTAATATAAAAGATCAGTCAGACGAATACTAAGTTGGTATCAGAGAACATAGAAAAAGTAAATTATTAAAATCATTGTTTACAACAAACGATACTGTAGTACATCACCTGCATTTCGTACTCCTCACTTTGTCAAATGATGCTATGGTTCACATTAAATAAATGGTGTCTTTATAGTAAAACGAATTTACAGAGGTATTTTTACTTATTTATTAGGTATTTATTACTTACTTATTTGTACGAATTAACTTCCAATAGTTCTGTAAGAAAGTTTTCGTTCAATCCTCAAGGATTTTAATAATTAGTATTGCGTATAATGTTTAGAACGACAAAACAATGAGTCGACAGGGGAATTCAGACTGACGATGATGAGTTGACAATGACTTTCGCCTTGTAAATATAATTGACGTTATATCTTCGCGGAGTAAAAGATGGCCGTTTAAAGTAATCTATTTGGATAATATACGAAGAAATGTGGTTGATAGCTCCTAACTTGAAATGACCATATTTCTCTGAAAAAAAAAATTAAGAACAATTTTCAAAATCCATCCTCTTCACCATTCCAACTAAACTATTGTTTATACTAGAAATTAATATTTGGTTTACATTCCCTCTGTAAATAATAATATTAAACAATAAAATTTTTATGATCGTATATTTCGGTCAAATTAGTCTCATCTAAGAATTGGAACAAACTACCGTCACGAATGACTCTCTCAAAGTTCGGGAAACATCCTTAAGATTCGGAATTATCGCATCCTTGTCAAAACTCTCTAACTAACTTGTTCCGTGAATCTTAGTCCAGGTTCAAACCTGGCTATTGTAAAAAAATATATTTGTTATTCCATTAATTATTATTGGATCTAATCTGAACTTGGGAGAGTAAGTTGTTGAGTATTACTATATTTGGAATCTATTGTTAAAAATATATATATATACTATTAGCAGAGCTCAGTTCGTCTCTTACAGCCGATACTGATACGGTAGGTCTTGTCAGATGTGAATATATTTTTTTGTTTAATTATGGCGGAAATATAGATATACGAAGAATTTTGCAATTAACCTTTTTGGGGGAGAGAGACTGAACAATTTCATTTTTCATTGCACGAAAACCTCGTATCCGTTTCAAAAAACATAAATTTTAATTGATGCTATCGATTACTTTAGTCGTGTCGATTGAGTAAAGGTGAAAAAGACAATTAGTTTAATAGGGTGTTTGTGAAATCTTCTAGCACAACGGGTCGGTTACATTTTATGCTGAAACAATAGACAAAGACGTCGTTCGTCTTCCATCACTTTGCTATGCATTCTTAAATTTATGCTTGGCTTAAAATGATAACATGTTAAAATAGTTAGCAAACGCATGAAATTATACTTAAAATGTATTAGAAAAATAAAATAAAATATAGGTAAATGAATTTTCTCTTAGAAGAGAAATTATTAGCTATAGAATACCCGTCTTATACTTAAAAAATAAACATAACCTGTGCGGTCCTCATCTAATTTTTTTAATATCAGGATCATATTTATACTAATATAACTTTTTCCTTTTATATTTTCTAATCAGCTGTTTTATATAACCTTCCTTTCCTATTTTCTTCAGTATGTATTTGGATGGTTTGGCGAGGTGTCTTTTTTTTCTCTTAATTTCTTTTTGCGTATGTGTTATATTGGTTTTCCCCTCTTGTTCTTGTTTGTTTTTATTCTATCCTTATGATGCCGTAACTGGCGAAACATTGGCAAGTTTTTTTGTTCACCTTATAATAATGTCGCTTTTATTTATTATTATTATTTTATTTATTATACAGTTCAGTGGTAGGGTACTGAGTTTCCAATGCTAAAGGTCCCTGTTCGAATCCCGATTCATGACAGAAAAATTATTTATTATGCTGCATTGGCCTTGGGGCGACCCTGGGTAGATAGACCCTCCTGCGGCACACCCAGCCTCTATAAAGTGGTTAATCTTAATTAAAATAATCGATTAAGGGGAAAAATCTGGCGCTTGAGCGTGATCTCTGTCAAATCACAACCGTAGATCAAGAAACAGTGATCTCCCTAAATAGTACTGAACCCAAGACCCTTCAGGTTTTCTTTATTTTTTTATGTCTCTTTTAGAGCTGTATACTTATTTTAGTAATTTTATTTGAGGAATAGTTTTATTTTTGTCAAACCATCGTTATATGCAATAATAATAAATGAACGAAATATAAATGCATTTACTTTGACATAATCCAAAAAAAAAAAGAAAAAGAATTTGGCAATGGCTCAGGGATTTCCTGATTTGATAATGTTTAACAGTTACATTTTTCAAGATTTCCACCATAATATGATTTAAGAGAAAATACATCTACTTGATGCATTGCAACGTGTTTGCGCATATAAAGATATATATGTTATGAAGTAATACATTAAGAATTTCTATGTCTCTTTTTCTCTTGCATGAAAAAGGATAATCTTATATTTTCTTCGTTATTTCTTAAATGATTCTACTCCGGTACTGTGGTTTATCGCACCTCGGATACATTACCTCCGTGGAACCTAAACTTAGTAGTTATCCTCTTCCTCGTTCCGTTCTCGGAAGACGTTACCTCCGTCACGGCCGAACAGACTGTTATGCTTTACCTCATCCAGTGGATGATCATGTGGTGCAATTGTTTGCCGAATGAGCTCACCCCGCTGCGGTTTCGGTTACTCTCTCCTGGGCCATTATGCCCGTTATGATTGGGAACTGATAGGACATGGGCAGTATTAGGATCGGATAGTAGATAGCCGCAGAGTTATCGTACGTACGTCACTAACGACAGATTGCCGTGTGGGCTGTAAGGGCTGATCATTAGTAGGGGCAGTTACCTCTGTTCCTACTCTACCTCGGCTAAATTATTTTGTTTACAACTTCTAAGCCTTAGTCATCCGACGAACGCTATACAGTGTCCCTAATTGATAAGTGGACATGATCAGTCCTGCATCTTTAATTCATGTTGTTTACTCTCTGTTCCACTTTTAACAACTACGAAACGAGAAAAGCAGCCTTTATTTACCGGTCGATCGTTCCATGTCTTTATTTTACTTTTCTACTCTGCTTCAACTAAAGAACTACTTTAAACTAAGGAAATTAAAACTTAACAATGAAAAATCTTATCACATCACATTCAACCTGAGACACGACACCTGCCTTCTATATGCCGACATTATATCTGTACTTCGGAAGTAAACAACATGCCCATATTTTAATTTTTGTATTTTTTCCGGGATGGTGATCATAATAGGACGAAAATAGTGGAAAAAATATTTTATTTCAAGCCGACGTTTCGACACGACTTTGCAGGTCTTCTTCAGAGCAATAACGAACAAGATACAAAATAATTTCGAAAAATGTATTGAATATTATTAGTCGTAGATAAAATAAAAAAAAAAGTTTTGATTCAGACTAAAGTTTTGTAATTTAATTATAATTATTAATAATTTAAATAAAAAAAATAATGCAGGCTTTATAAAAAATATATATATTTTTTAAAGATACATAAGTTAGTAATATTGAATACTTAATGGTCGACCGCTGTATTATTAAAGAAGGAGATGGTCCGGGGTGGCGGTTGTAAATAGAGTAAATAGTGGGAAAAATATTTTATTAAAAGCCAACGTTTCGACCGACTTTGCAGGTCTTCGGCACTAGAACGGACAAGATACAAAAAGATATAGAGAACTGTGGAACTTACATAATATTTAGATAAAAGAATAACCTCTTTAAAATTATAAACAGTGTGAATAGAAAGTACATGGAAATATTAATAACAATAACAATAAACTATATATTTGTATGTACTTTCTATTCACACTGTAGATAATTTTAATCACACAGTTTATAATTTTTATCTAAATATTATGTAACTTACACAATTTTTTATATTATTTTGTATCTTGTTCGTTCTAGCCCTGAAGAAGTCCTATTATGGCCGCCACCATCTACCATCTACTTCCTCTAAACTATATAAATGTCAACGATCAAGTATTCAATATTAAAAATTATTTCTTCGTTACTAAATTATTTATTGAAAAAATGGACATGGGTGTCGTTTACCTCTCGGGGCACAGATATGTCGATTGTTTTAATTTTACTATAGATCATATTTTACTCTTACTTATTTTATAACTGTCTAACTTTATAAACTTTTGGGTAATTTTAGGCCTTGAGAATAATTTGAAGATTATAAAAAAAAGTTAACAGTTAACACAAGATTAAAAAATTTTAAATCAAATATTTGGTTTATTGCAAAAAGTCAATAAGACCATTTTTAATACTGATTAACTTTCAAAAATGTTTTTATGAATTTTGACTTTATTTATCGATACAAAAATACTGTAAAGGTATGAAAATGAAACAACCCCTTTTATGAAACAAATATAGTTACAACACGCCCACAGTTTTCTGATTTCAAAAAGGGAAATTTGTTTAAAGTTCTTAGTTAGTTAAGTTTATGGAATCTTACTTAATACTTTTTGCAATAAACCGAGAAATTAATTATATACGTAATTTAAAACTCATTGTGAAAAAGAAATAAAAAGTGTAGTATTCTACTCTTAAAAGGTATAATTTAATAATTCACTTAATGTGTGGATTATTTAGCATTTAACTATTATTAAACTTTGGTCTGTTATTATTATTTTGTTATTAAAACGTTTAGATCTTAGGCAGTGTTGAAATGAGCTAGCTGCTCCTTCTCTGAATCTATTTTTATCTGTTGTTTTCTATAATTATATGATTTGCATAATTTTCACACAATTAATGAGTTGTCATGACTCTATTTGAACTATTATTGGATACATAGAAACACAGTTCTTTGAACCTAATCATAATAACTTTTATGTTATTTTTTTTTTGGCTTATTCACACCTTTGCCTATCACTTAAATTAAAGAAAATGAACACTTGTAATTTATAACTTATTTCTATTTGGACGTTTCGGAGATTGTCTCCCTTTTCAGCATTCAATTTATAAAAATAATACATTATTATTTCTTCCCATTTTTATGGATTTCTATTATTAATGAGGAAAGGTCAACAGAATGATCTAATACATATATAAAATAAATGGTACCTATAGAATAGTACCGTTTATATTTCTGTGTTAATTTCTTGTTTTATTTCGTAAAAGTTGAAAGATCATCGTTATCTTCTTTCTCAAAATAAAAAAAAAAGTTTTAAATTTATCTAATTATTTTTAAACGGACATGGTAATAAGGGCTAATTAAAAAAAAAACAAGATAAATGTTCTTGCTTCTCACTATTATCTGTTTATCTAAGTTGCTTAAAAGACAATAATGTTTCGAATTTTACTTTATGTATAGCGTTATGATGCGTAGGTGAGAACAGTATTTGTATTACTTTGCTATTTTTGGATTAAAAGTAGCATTTTAACATAAATCCGATTAAAATCAAGGGCGTACATCTTTGCGATGAACCCCGGACCCCTCTAGAAGGGTCTATTTTTTTATTATAATTTTTCTTAAACGATTGATAATTTTATAGCAAAAATATTACTTGTAAGTTTTTTATTTTTTTCAATTACACGAAATCGTTATTGTTTTTATTAAAAAATTGTAATTTTACAAAATTTTATATATTTTTTTCTCTTATGGAGACTCGAACCTACCTTGGGCCACATATGGTCTAGCCACCCCACTGATGCTACTTATTATTATTCGTTATTGTTGCAGTATTACTGCAAAACAATGTGATGCATACCGTCACGTTTATAATTTACTGCTGTGTCGTCTAGAACATTCATAGCTGACGTGCATAATGATTACAGACTTTCCAAATGGTGGGATAAGGATGTAGTTTGGAAAGTAATCTCTTCCTCTTGTCATGCTAAGGTAAACAGGATATTATATCCAGTTTTCCATCTTGCATATAATTATGTATTGTTCTTTCAATAAGCATACTGAACTTTCCTGCTCAACAACAGAAAAGTTGATCGTTGTTGTTTTCCTGTCTCAATATTATGACTCATCTGCTTATAGTCAAATGAATGACATGCGCTGATTAAGATTTGAAAAGAAAGATAAATTATTTATTTATATATTATATCATAATTTTCGTTAATGTTCAAGTTATGATTTTCTAATTTGTTTAATTCATGAACCCGCATCAATTATGTAGATATAAAGTAGAAAATATGGAAGTATATATATAGAAGTATATATAAATAAACCTTAAATATTCTTAATTTTAATTAAAATATATAATTTTTTTAATGATTTATGTTAAAAACGTTAAAGTAGAAAAATAAATTTAATGTTTTGAAGTCATTTTATTATTGAATTAAATTAATTTTAAGAACATCTCTTAATTTTACTGTATACTTCTTAATAATATTTTAGCTTTCTCTGCCATTAACGTTTATTAAATTCTGTTCTTTATTTTTTTAATCAATTTTCTGTTGTCAAAGTTAATATTCAAAATTTATTTTTCTACTAAATACATCGTCCTTAAGAATAGTTTACTTTGTTTCACACCATCTGATTAAAGTTATACTTCTTATAATTATAAATTATTTAATTGAACGTTATTATTTTATACAATTTCTGGACATTTAATGATGATTTGTAACGAAAATGTTTTACACAAAATTTGAATTACTCTGAATATCCCGCCCGGTATGAACAGCTGAGTTTTTAGTTCCTGCTACCTCCGCCAGAATGCAGGTTGTGGTTCTAGCTTTAGCCGCTAGGTAACGATACTTCCTTGACCCGTTTTGTGCTGTGATCTAGCGGTAAACTTGGCAACTACTACTTTTATTCTGCTATATTTAGTTAAATATTGTTTCATAAAACTCTCTTTATATCAGTTTAATGTGAACTTAATTTGATTATATGAAATATTGTGATTTCTACATATTCCTTAAACATTAAGGTATTTATTTGTGCTTTATGTAAAATGTTTCACCCATATTATTTGATATGATTTATTAAACATTTTTTTTCTTTTTGTTACAGGTGAGTGTTCACTGATTTTTAGAATTTTCTTTATTTTCCTGATGGTAGCTGAATGTTGATTGATAAGCTGAAATAAGATTGAATCATTTCTCACTTGAAATAAGTAAGTAAATTCTCGTAAGTTTTTTTTTTTTATGTATTTGTGAATGATTTAATACTTACAATTAAATTATTTAATAAATCGGTTTTAGCTGGAATTTATAACTAAAATATTAAGTTCATATTTAAGAACTTAGTTTACTGCTTAGTTGCTTAAGTATTTATTTTAATTTTTTATTTGAATAATAAATCTTAAAAACAAGTTATGAGTGCTTTATTACATCAAAATGAAAATTTTAAATGAAAGAAATTATTTCATAGCTTATATAATTATCTAACTACTATCTGCATCAGTATGTTTTTTTAGTTCAATTTTAATGATCCTTATTAGCAATCTATTATTTTATTTTATTGATTATTTCATCAGTTTTTTTTTTTTTTATTGATGTACTTAATTTTGGCCCATGATTGCGACTAACCATTATTGTTTTAGTAATAGAGCTTATGATGTTTATTTCACTTACTTTTTCTTATATGATGTTTCTGCTTTCACTTTTTAATATCATAAGTCCTTAATGAGAGTATATTGGAAACAGATTGTTTTTAAAAATGTAGAATGTGAACAATAATATGTGTCAATGCCCATTAGACTGTCAGGTTATTCGAGGCTTTAATTTAGGTCTTTTAGCATTTTACATAATTTTTCACTGGTTGAGGAGCTAACCCAAAGATGTATGTCGGGTTATTCGAGGCTTTAATTTAGGTCTTTTAGCATTTTACATAATTTTTCACTGGTTGAGGAGCTAACCCAAAGATTTATGGAGCTGGAAGTAGAAAAGAGGAAGAAAAAGGGGAGACGAAAAGATAAAAAAAAAAGAAGATCAATATTGATATATTCATTGCAAAATCTGTAGTAATGTTAATTTTCATAGGTAAAACAATAACATAATTTGCTGATATTTACATGATGGTTTTAAAATCCATTGTTTGTACATACTAGTTAAACCCAAACCAATATGAACCTCTTCTAAGAAATACATATTGCTTAATATAGTTCGTAACAATGTTACTTTAATATACCTTAACAGGCAGAACCTCCATTATCTACTAATAATGTTCATCATTAATAGATTTCTTGGATCTCCAAATTAGAAAAGTTATGAAATAAGTACATAAACCATTCAAATTAATTATTAAAAAAATACTAAACTACAATAATATGTATGATTCTGATACGAAATAACTGATTATCTTTATTAAATAAAATATATTTCAATTTCTCGATTCATTATTTTAATTTTAGAAGAGAGTGAGGATCAAGAAAAAATTGATGATATGTCAGCTTAAAATTTATAAAATAAACAAATATCTGAATAAAAATTACAGTGGTAAATAAATCATTCGACTAATGTTGGTTATATAATTTCTCTTTATATGTTTTAAGAATTTAATTACTTAAAAAACCGTTTTGATTTTGAATATATGAAGAAATTCCGATAACAAAAGTAATAGAGTGTAAATAAATTTTTAATAGGAATTGTTGTTTACCTATACAATATATGAGGAGCAATTATAACCATAACTTCCCCATTAATCCTAAAGATGTTATTTATGTTTTGAATTGTTCTATGTAATATTTGTCATTTCTTAGTACACTCTCTTTTCTTGTTCATAATTTGCCATCTGCTGTTAATATTCATGTGGATATTAATGATTATTTTTTCTAACAATATTGCATATTAGTATTATTATTCCTGTTGACAAACGTAACCTTGTTATAAAATCATAAAAAGTTTTCTAGCCTAAATTTGGCTTAAGCTGTAAGGCTGAATACTTTAGCTATAACATGGATTATTCCTGCATATTTTTACTTGCTTTGTAGTGTTGTCTTGTTGATTTTTTTTATGTATTATTCAAAGATACATTATCATATTCATGGATCATTATTTTCTTGTTAAAACGTTCTCACAGTTGTTAACATCAGATAATTACTGTAGTAGAAATCTCTTCTTAATATATGAATATTAAGTTTCTTATTATGTATTTTATTTGGAGACATTGAATGGTTTCCGAACACTATGAGACTTTAAAAAATTGTTTATTGTTATTGGAATTGTTTTTTCTGTTAGTATATTATGAGTTTTAACCTGTTCGTATTTATTTACTTAATGTGCTCATAATGTTTATATAAGTTAGCAAATATATATCTGTATGGATAAGTACTTAATTTTACTTAATAATGTTTAATTAATACATTTTTATATATGATCATTTCAGTTGGGAGAATGATTAACTCCAATTTCAACATTTTTGAGTAAAGTAATTTTGCCGATATTTCTGGTTGGAAAATTTATATCTGTACAGTCAGTGAGTGATTTGATCCCAGAGTAGGTGATTGCAGTGTTAAAATATAGAACTGTGAATAAAGGAATAAATTTTCCAACTAGAAATGTCAATAAAAATAATAATAAAATAGTTGAAATTGGAATTAGTCATACTGTCAACTGGAAGGCTATAAAGGCTACATGTAATGAAGTGGACTACTGAATTATTCTCAGAATAACAATTAATGTAATGATTAGGAAAAATGTATAGCCTCACTTATTTTTGTTAGCTTGTAAAAATGTATGCCAATCTACATAATTTAAATAAGAGTTTAAAATGTCTTTCATAACCTAGTAGGTATTTAATTAAGTGTCCACTGCACAAATTCTATAATCATTCTAAATTCTAGTGTTTTACACAAATCTCTGTGAAAAATTTGTCATCAGTGAAATAAATTTCTAACATGGCGGTCTATCTTTTTTGTAGCTTTGTTTTTTAGTGAAAAATTATTTTTTTAATAAATATTTATTTTAGGCATTTATAAATTTTTGAATGAAATGAAGCTGTTATATATTTTTGGTAGTAGTCACCACTGTAATTTTTATTTAAATAGTCCAACACCATTTTATTGCTGATATAACATCAATTTTATACTTTGTTTGTAAATCTCAGATAACATAATCCGATTGTTTTCATTCTGATTACTTTAAATATAAGAGAAACATTTATTGGGTAATTTTTGGAAGATATGGCAATGGATGAATGAAGAAAGAAAAAAAAAAAGGATAATTTATCTCTAATACATATTTTTATCTTTTACTTTTCACTTTAAACCACTTAATTCACTTACAGACTTCTCAGTTGAATTCTTGTTCTTTGCTTACTGACATGATAAATAATCTAACATCATTCTTAAAAACATTTATATGATTCTGCTTTAATTTTTTTAGATAATTGATTATGAGGTTGGCAAATAAAACATTCTTTGTTATATGTAATTGGTATATTTTCGCGCTTACATTTTGGGATTGTGTTTCCACCTTCAGAGATTTTTGTAACATAATTTAATTTTCATCTGGTATGTTTGCTCCTTTGTCGATATTATATTTTACAATTTTTTTCATAAATAATATCATTCAGAACACATTTCTTGTCTCCAAATTGGTTTGCTTTATAGAGTTCTCTGAGGATGGAAAAACAATCCGCTAACATAAGTGTGAAAATATACTAATTATGAAGGAAGTTTTCCTTGCCTACCTCATAAAATATATAGAATGAAAGAATCATCAAAATTATAGAATCCGTATAAAAAATATTCCAGATTATATTTATTTTTAAATGGTAGTGTTACATACTGTAAGATATGAAACAAAATTTGCATGTAGCTTATGGGTTTTGTTTATTTTGTGCATTTTGCAGGTAGAAGTAAAATGGTCTATTATAGCTAGATAATATTTCAATGTATAGGTTTACAATGGCATTATTTTTTCTTACCTTGTCATGAAATTTACTTTATGCTGATAGATATGTTTTATCATTAGTTATGATGGCAATGAGTTCATCGAGTGCACTGAATAGTTGAGCTCAGAAGTTAATTTTTTATTAATTTTTATACTTACTAATTTTTTTTATCATGAAATGATATAAAAATTAAGGATTAATTTTATTGTCTATAAAATTCGTTTATTAATAAGACCAATTTCAGCCCATGTTTGCCTTAGGTTCAGGTAGTGAAGTTATTATGCAGGTTAATTATTAAAAGTCTGCAATTATCAAAATTGTGCTCCAACCACGTTATTCCCTCTTTCTTGTTTGATATTTGATCTTTTTTAGGTTTGAGAGAACTAAGCTTATGTCAAACAACTCATTCTGTTCTGTCAATGGCCAATGATTCTCTATCTATTCATTTGGCTTTTTGGTTATTATAATATTAAAAAAATATCATACTTTCACAAATAATTTGGCTTTTTATTGTTATTACAAATCTCAAGGTTTTATGCATTACTGTTTTTTTGTTTGTTTTTTTAAAGAAAGGATATTCAGTAAAATAAATAAGTGTTAGTGTAACCTCCTATATTCTATTAATTTTGTTGTTAGAGTTCTGATATCATTTGATAATTATAATTGATTTTCAAGAATGATACAAATTAAATTAGTTATTTGACTGCAGGATGTTGGTTGGTGCATTCTGGTGTAAGTCTAGCTTTGCCTGAAGTGATCAATAATCCTGCTGAATGACGGCATTGGAATGTTCGTCAGGTTCTAAATAAACATTCTTACATCTTCAGTGGTTATGTTTTCTTTTTAAATTTCATCATCTATTACACTGATTCTTCAATATCTTCTTAGTATCATAATTTGGCTAGTATCATCAAATAAGGCAATAAGATAAAAATAATAACAATATAAACTGTATTTATTTTCGTAAAAATATTGTCTTCAAGAACATTTACATTTAACTTTTTTTTTGTAATATTTTAAAATTCTTGTGATTCTTGTTTTTATTTCTTATAGTGTCTTATAATGGCATAATAGCTATTACATTATTACTCTAATTTATGCCTCTCAATGTTTTGATTAGTGGGCCTGGAAACAATTTATTTTATTTTTTACAATAAAATCACCAACATTTTATTGATACGCATTAATTTCGACGTTTCGACCATACTATGGGCCATTTTCAAGTCTTGATGAGTCCTCCGTTATGTATTCATCATTAAGGTCGTAATTAATATGCTCAGTGAACATTAATTTGTCGTGCTCTAAAGGGGTTTCGCTTACGTCATTTCTGGAGGTACTCCAACTTATTTTTCAGTTTAAAATAAATCTCGAAAAAAACATACATAATATGACGCTATAAAAAAAAATCGAAATCGTTATTAATGACGAAAAATAGTGAAGTCATTTACGTTTATTAAGTTTTCCGACTTTTGAATATTTTTTGAACTTCTTTATACATTTCCTAATCTTCGTCCTATTTAACTAATATTACTTAGTTTTTATAATTCAGCGCTATTATTAATATATATTTTTTTTCAATGAGCTTTAAGAGGACATGTTCTATAGTCTATATCTATAAACTCATCGATTCGAGTATGTTTCAATGATAAAAATAATTCAGAGAGTACTAAATCAGCCAATAATATCCATACGTGGTTTCAATCGTCTACCAACTTGTTTTCTTGCCAGATTAATTTCATTTCAACTTTGACGGGTATGAATATTTTTTTGTTTTCTATTCTTCCTTTGTACACTTATCAGCTTGGGTGGAGCAGAGGGGAAGCAGAGAATATAAAACTGCAAATTTATTCTATGTATGGGTAGTATTATGTTTTTGATAATCTTTTAAAAATAAATTAAAACATATAGTCTGTGGTACAGACCCTTTTTATCAAATCATTAAAATCCGGCTGAAACTTCGTAAATTTCTTCATCTCATCGTTACCTACAAATATTTTATTTATGAAAATTCTCGGAATTGGTGCGTTTTCAATATGGAGGATGGCAAACTTTGTCTATTTTATTAGATTATAAAAAACTCGTAAATATCCATTTTCTTTCCACTATAATAGTAAGATAACTTGAACACAAAGTCGGGAATAACGGTGATCTTCAAAAATATTGAGCCGTTAGGCGTTATCTACACCCCCAAAATTTCAAAATAAGAAGGTTATATAAGCCAAACGGCCCAATGTTTTGTAAGGCCACCTTTTTCCTCGATTTTGTGATCGAATTATCTTACGATTCAAGTAGAAAGCAAATGTGCATTTACGAGTTTTTAGTACCTATTAAATAGACAAAGTTTATCCCTCTCCTGATTGGAAACGCCCCAATTCCAAGAGTTTTCTAAATAAAATAGTTGTAGTTTTCGATGAGTTGAAACTTTTTACGAAGTTTCAGGCGGATGTTAATAATTTGATAAAAAGGGGTTTGTACCACGGACTAATATTTTATCAGAAACTTCTAAGAGCTCGTTTCTTAAATCTACGAAGATCTTATTTTTTTTTTTTGTCAAGTTGTTTCTATTACATTTTTTTTTTTTGTAAAATTATAAAAAAAGTATAGAAAAGGGAACCAAGTGAAATACTTATAAACGATCTAATTTAAAAATTTCATATCCTTTTATTTAAAAAAAATTGAATTTGAAGAACCATTTTAAGTAATATTGATTTCGATTATCATTTTTAAAGAAGAATATTAAGTTACGATTTGTAAATGGAACGAAGCAGTGCATTTGAGAGGTGATAGTTGGCTTAGGGACTGAAATTGAAAGCTTATGTTGCGAATGTGTTTAAGGATTCCAATCACGGCATTGGAAGGTTAGCGAATGAGGTGAAGGCACTCCGCATTCCAAGTAGAGACCTTTCAGGGACCCCGCTTTATCTAGATTGTTGTCCCAAGTTATTTAATTCAATTACATATATCTTCACCGCCTTTTAGAGAATAAATTAATTAACATTCAATTAATTACAGTATGCCCTTTCTTTTAATCGGATTGAATAGCTTTAATTAAGGTTTGTAATCGATTCATTTCCATTCTTTCGAAGGGTTTCGAGTGATCCAAACTTCTCAAGTTCTTAAGTAGCGGAAATAATTAAGAATTTCGAAGCAGGATTATTGAATGAAAAATTAATTAAAAATTTGAAACGATATATATTATAATTATGTTTTATTTAACATTTAATCCAATTTTCAACGCCCGTTATAAATATCACACCTATTGATCAAAATATTATGTATTGAATTGTCAACTCTTGTAATTATCCATTAGAAGGTTGTTTGGGTGGCGTATAAGAAAAAATTGGTTAGTTCCTTATCGCTGCGTTGAGGTCATCGATGGTATCATTTTGCCCAGTTTAGAGACGGGTACAATTCTGTCGATTAGCTAAGCTCTGTGTTTAGGAATTTTCCTATAGTATAAAACTATGTTACAAATTTTATCTTTTTTTTTTTTGTCTATAAAAGATGTATTTGCACCTGTCAACTTATTGTTGACAATCAACAAATGTGATGGCGATACATGAAATAATGACATACAGGCATGGGGAACGAAAGTACTGAGCAGTACCTCTTCCCTAACTTGTTCTAATTATTTAAGTTGTTTAAGAAAGGAGATCTCTCATCCAACGCCTTGTTTAAATATCTATAATTATTAAATTATTAAATCCGTGTTTCTTTGGTTTAATTTTTGAATGTCAACTTCAGCACTTACTTGACAAACGCTCTAAGTTTTCAATTACCTGAAAAAGGCTTATATACATGACTATAATATGGCCTATATAGACTTACGGAGTTGAGCTATGGGGATCCAGTAAACCATCAAATTCCTCTCGTATCTAATTTTTACAATCTAAAATCCTTAATATTCCTTATTTTGTGACAAATAAAGTCATTCATAATGACCTTAATGTTCGTTATTCTTCAGATTTGGCCCGATCTAGATATCTGTCCTCGCATAATAAACTTCGGAACTACCCCAACCATTTCTTTTCTAACCTTGCTTCCTCTTCAATTCTTGATAATCCTCCGAAGCGTCTGAAAAGAAGATGACACCGAGATCTCCGAAAGTGTTTTCATGACGTTTTATCCATTTTAAAAATTTACTCGATGTATTTTTTTTTTAATACAGTTGTAAGTATCTTGAATAAATAATATACTTTTTATTTAATATATAAAGAAATGAGGTGGTTTTCTATCACCTAAAAGTACCCTTGTTTTCTCTAAAAATAACTCCAATTAACATTTGCTGAGCTTTTATTGCTGAACATTTCTTATGAAGTATTCCTTTATTTTTGTGAGTATAAATTATGATCTACCACAGAACACTTAATTTTTTTGTTCGATGACGGTATAAAATATTGGAGTAGATAGCCAATATAGAAGCCATTTCCCGAGTGCTTCTTTAGAATAGCTTTCTTATTCTCCGTTCAATCTCTTCAGAGGGGAATCAGATAATGCTTAGCTCTGAGCCTACTCGAGGTAGATACGCTGTAATAATATTCTTTTCCCGATATTGTAGCATGCTTCATGATATTCTGATGCTTCATATTCATGCATGTTTCATGCTCAGGTTAGTTTCATTTTTGAAAATATGTTTACTTTTCTTTGCTTTTCTGTATTACTTCTGAAATTGTAAAAATGTGAATTAATAATTCATGATAACAAACAAATCATAATGTCTTGTATTATTTATACAAGATGTAGTAAGTAGGAAGAAATATATAAACAATTTAATTTGTTTTTAGGCAATTATGGTTATTAAACACATCTCTTATCACGCGAAAAAAAATCAATAAAAGCTCAGCAAATGTTAATTGGAGTTATTTTTAGAGAAAACAAGGGTACTTTTAGGTGATAGAAAACCACCTCATTTCTTTACACGACTTGTGGTGAATCTCAAATGTTTTCCTAATGAATCTTAACTTAATGAATCAGGACTTCTTTTTTTCTAAACAAGGAAGTTTTTCTAAAAATGGAGTAAATGTAGTTGAAGGGTTTTGATAATAACAAAAATCACAAATAATTATGACTTTTTTTTTAAAGCAGAAAAAAGCTTTTAGCTGTTTTTGTCCAGTTAATAATCCTCTTTTAATATTTTTACAATGACGAACTCTACTTCTTTTAAAAGTAAATTTTGCCTAGTTCCTATAACTGGATTATTTATTTAACACCGATCTTTGATAATTGATGCGTACTAAATTTATGACAATGTAAAGTTATTGATTATTTTCATTTGTAAACTATGAAAGGACCATACATAACATTATATGATAGTGAAATATTGTCCTATGTAATGAAAAAATACCCTGAAGAGGGTTGTATCTCCGTCTTATATTTTTGAGAATGACATTTTTACACGTTTTTTAATTATTTTCTTGCAGTGTAAAAAGAGGAGAGCAATAAAATAATCTTTGAAGGCCTAAGGGATCGGCAACTTCGACCTAAGGTGAGACAGGCAGCCTGGTATCCTCCCTTTACACTTCGGATGAAACGTTCCTGGAAACAATCATTACTTCGGTTACGAAAGAAATATATTTTCTTTAATTATTGCTGAGTAATTATTTACTTACCGAGTTGTAGGTTTATTTTGACGGTTGTAGGTTGCGGAGTGGGTAGACGCCTACCAACATTGTCTTGTCTTGTTCCATTGTACCTTGTCGACAGCATATTCCATTGTGTCGACGCATTCTTTTTTCGTAATTTTTCAAGCTGAATAATTTATTATAGCGCGAAAAATAAGGTTCGTTCATTGCTTTGAGATTGTTTAAATCTCTATTAAGTTAAACATTAGCGAAATACACTTTAGAGCAGGAGTCTCCAAACCACGACCTGCAAAAGTTTCTTTACATGGGAAATGTTTTTCAAATTGGAGTGAAACTTCCTGTAGCGGACAATCTCCTATAAAGGACTTTTCAATTATAGAGGACAAATTTATCATTCAATTTATTATCCCAATCTTATTTCTGTAATTTTTCAGTATAATTGATTTCCGCATATAGGATGTTCTCTTTAACTGCGTTATTACCACTGATGTTCATATTCCGAATTCGGCTTTAAAAAAGTGGTTACAGTTTCAACTTATTGTCGTTGGTTATCCTACAGATTCATTGTCTACTCGCGTTCGCTTAGCTTAATAATAAACAGTGGACCAGATATGAAAGAGTTGATCAACCAAAAAAGTCCTAAACCTTCAGGTATTATTGTTATTTTTATACTTTTATTCCTATAGATCTCACGTTAATTTTAACCCTCTGTCACGACTGCTACCATTTCAAGAAGTTAAACTTACGGTATTGCTAACATCTATGTTTGACTTCTAATGTTTTTGAACATAGATATATCGATTTTTGTCATCACAAGCCATTGTCTACGGGACTAGGTGAAAACAATTTGTTAACTTTATGATATGTGTGTTAATATTTCAATTAGTTGAAAATTATTAATTTATTTGTACTGAGGTGAATATTATTAATTTATTTCAGTTATTAAATGTGTTTTAAAGGACGATTGATATTTTCAACAGCAACGTATTGCGACTGATTCGTTTATTGCTCGGTTATAATAAAATAAAATCTGACACTTATTTTGATCAAATGTTTATATTTAATATTGTATTAAAAATATAAATTATAATTTATTTACTATTAGTCTGTGGTACAGATCCCTTTTTATCGAATTATTAACATCCGCCTGAAGCTTCATTGATAGTTGCATCTCATCGTAACCTACAACTATTTTATTTACAAAAATTCTTGGATTTAGGGCTTCTTGAATCTGGGGGAGGGGGCAAACTTCGTCTATTTAATTAGGTGCTAAAAACTCTTAAATACCCATTTCCTTGGCTTTCAAAAATATTAAGACGTTATATATGACAAACGAAGGGGGCGGGGTAGCCGAATAGGCTAAAGCGTGTGCACAGCACCGCTAGTTGCCTGGCAACCGAATAACAGAGATTTTAGATGATATAAAAAGTACGAGTTCGCATCCCGGCCCGGGAAAATCCCGTATAGCCTAAAAGGCGAGGTAGGGAAAATCAAAAAAAAAAAAAAAATATATATATATATATATATAATATATATATATATATATATATATATATAATATATATATATATATATATATATGACAAACGGACCAATATTTTTGAAGCCACCTTTTTTATCGATTTTGTGATCAAATTATCTTACGATGCAAGTAGAATGGAAATGGGTATTTACGAGTTATTAGTACCTATTTAAATGGACAAAGTTTGCCCTCCCTCCAGATTTAAAACGCCCCAATTCCTAAAATTTTTGTAAATAAAATAGTTGTAGGTTGCGATGAGATGGAAGTATTCACAAAGTTTCAGGCGGATGTAAATAATTCTATAAAAAGGGGTCTGTACCACAGACTATATAGTTTTTTGCTTTAAAAATGTGCTATCAATGATATAAAATTTATATTCTCTGAAGGCGTATGAAGCAGTCCAGTTTACATTACATCGTTATTGTGCAATAAAATACAGGACATTTGTTTTAGTATATTATGAGTTACAAAAGTATTTCTCATTCTAAAATTAAATACAAATAATTTTAAAGTTTTCTGTCCTCCTACAACGATTTTTTTTGTAACCTATTATTAAATTTTATTTCTTATATAAGTCGGTATTTATATATATATTTAATATGTCCTAGATCTCTTGACAGTTATGATTAAAAGACAAGCAATTAGTTTCAAAATCTGCTTCCAAGAAGAAGTAGGTGTTGAAAAAAAGTAGGGCATGTAGGATCGTAGGAGTTAATTACTGTATGCTTATTCATAAGAAGCAGAGCGTTATTTTATTTTTAATATCTAAATAACTGGTTTAAATTCAAAGAAACTTTTTTGTAAAATTATCATTTTTTTCAAATAATTATTGTGTTCATAGAGATTTCCGGTTACTGCAATTCAAAATGCCTGTACTCCTGATATGTGTATATGTATGTATATCGTAGATATGTATATCATATAGGGGTTTAAAAAAAAATGCGCGTGTGTGTATATACACATAAACATTTTTTTTTGTTTACAAGCACGTCTTTTATTTTTATCTGTACTCTTCATTACACTGTTAATCGGTTCTGTTCCGATTTCCATAATGGAACTCGAACAGTTATCACCAATTGAAGGTCCCGGGATCGACATTGTGCAAAGCCAAATCATAAAAACCGCATTCCATTGTCCTGTTTGTTTTAATTTTCATTATCGATCTCTCTTGTATCGTGGAGCAATACAGGATTATCTGTTGAGTAAAGCGATGATTCATTTAAATGATGTACACTAAGACTATGTGTTCTCCAATATCTCTCTTGAATCATTAATAGGTCATTTAATTTAATTTTTAAATTTTATATTATATAATTGAACAACGTGGATGAAAGCCTGTAAAGAAATGAGATTCGAAATAAATACGGACTAGACAAAATATATGGTTAGTTGAAAAAACGGAGTCAATTTCGGTGTTATAGAAATTGAAATGAATACGATTGATCACGTAGAGAATTTAAGGTATCTTGGGTCTATGATAACTACAAAAAACGGAATTGAAGAGGTGAATAAGTCTATGTCGAAGGCGAGAAATGCTTGTTATTCTATAACAATACAACTTAGCGACGTTTTAAAGTTTTTGAAAATGAAGTATTAGACGGAAAAAGGATGAGTCAATTGAATAATTTAGACAATTATGCAATGCCGAATTACACGATTTTTTTCTCTCTCTCTACTTCGCCTTTTCGGCTATACGGGGGTTTTTCCATTCCAGGTGAGAGGTAACTTTTAGTTCATCAGGTTGCCGGGCAACACGTGTTTTTCATGTTTGTATCGAGTTAATATAATTGAGGTGATTTGTGGCGAATAAAATTGGCATATACAATTGTTAGGCTTAGTAACGAAAGAATCCGAAAAATATTAATTTGCGGTATACCAACTGATAAACGTTCGAGGGGTAGACCGAAGCGAAGGTGAAATAACATTAACATTATTAGTTAATTTTATATTTATATTTTATATTATATTTATAATTCACTATACTTCAATATGATCGAAATTAGATTTCTGGTTTGTCATAGATTGCACCCTGCCGGATATAACTGTTCTTATTTAAATAGTTGTTTTTGGTCACAATTAATTGAATTTATATAAATCGTTCGAATCTTTTGATTTTAGAAACCACTTTGGTAATTCATTAATGGTTTACTGTCTCAGTTGCTTGTTTGAAAATATGTGGACATCTTGTGCTTTTAATCCAACAGATTGCAATTGGATTTGCTAACGACTTCGCAGAGTCATTACTGGTTTGAAAGAAAATATGTCATTAGGCATCTTGATAATGGATGAGGCATAACGATGTTCTTGTATTAAACTTGTGAATGACTGCACTATAATCTGCATCTTCATCTGTATATCATCATTGGCCTTTCAATGAGTTTCTTATTTTCCAATTTTTATTGTTAGTATATAATTGAAATATTTTGGATTTCTCGCTGCTCAAAGTTACTGTCCGTTTGTGATAAAGGTTTTTTTGGACGGTCGCGGTTTTTTTCTCGATTATATCTAAAGCTATTTATGAAAGAAAAATTAATGTATATATATTAAATACTTTTGTTTACTTAAAATATGTTTTTCACAAACAATGAAATAAGAAGATAGTAAGTACAAAACCTGTTACGTAACGGCATTTAGACCTTATCAGCATTTATTTATATTATTCTATGAATATTTTATCTAGGAAGGTTAGAAAAACAAAACTGTAAACTTTAGCTAGCTTGAAGCAATTGCTGAAGAGATAAGCTATAAGCATTCAGGTGTAGTTACTCTTTGTTTGTTTCCTAATGTACGTTTTAAAGTTATTTTCGTTTACAATTGCATTAGTCAATGATCTCAATTCTGTTTCATAAAATGACATTTATCGCTTGGTGCCGAGATAAAGTGTTTAACCATTTTAAACAAATATAAGATTTAGTAATCATTTACGTTTTTCATTAATGGGGTTAATGAGTTTATAATTATTATAGCTTAAAAATATTTTTATATAAAAGACAATATATATTTTTTTTTTATTAAACGCCTCTGTCGTTGGCTATTAGGCCATTCGGCTCCTGGCAGCCCAATACAACTCCGCCATGAAACACAATATAGAACAACGTAGAACTACTTTTTTTTTTTTCCTTACCCTCTCTAAGAAACTTTAATCAACTACTGTATATATATATACATACATACAATTATGTGTATATATGCGATAGGAATTGGTTTATACGTTTTCTTACCCTGGGGTATTTTAAGGTAGGACAGGATGAGTGTGCTGAAGGCAATTGTTACACTTTGGCCAGTGGAGATAGAACTACAATTTCTAAATAACTATTTACAATATTACTGTCTTAGATTTTCTGTGGGAATAAGCAGACGTTTTCTGGGAATAAGAGGAGTATTATATGTATGAGTTTTTCAGACCAGGGAAGGGGACGGGGATCAATGCCAAAGTTAAAAGCTCCTTCCTCTGACACCGAAACGCGAACTCGTAATTGTTTTATCATCTAATCTTCGTTTGGTAAGGTTTCCGGGTAACGCGTGTGTTCTGTTAGTCCGCTCGTCCATCCCGCTCTCTATTCCCAAGACAACTTACTAACATATACGAATCGTTTTAAGGAAAAGGATTTTTGTGGAAATTAAATTAAAAGATTTACATTTATTCGTCTAATTTTCAAATTATATTTTAGTTTTATTTATCAACATCATTGAAAGTGTATTTTTAATTTTGACAGTTTTTATTTTTATTTTATTTATTTCTAATTATTTGCTGGTGAATGGGGGAGGGTTAAAACTCTCTCCTACCTTCTACTGCATATGTCCATGGATAAGTTGTCCAAATATCAATAACGCATCTTTGAGACTAAGAAAAATATCTGTATTAAACTGGGTGCTATAAATTCGAATATGCCCTTATTCCAGAAAAAAAAAATAATTTTACGGCCATTCTCCAGAGATGTTTCTGATACGAATTTATCTTTGCGCTTCGGAAGGCATTCCAGTATAATCGAGGTCCTTGCGGTTTGTGAATGGGAGCGGTGCTGACCATTGACGAGGTAGTGGGAGAGGGCAGGTGGGAGAAGGCGCGGTGGGAGAGTAGTTAGTTGAGTGTCATGTGATGGGTCGCGAGGACTGCGCCCGTGGGGATATCCCCAGCGAAGATCTTTCCGTCCTCAGGGGGATTCTCGTCAGCTCGCTGTCCAGAGAGAACTTGGGGCCTCTGGATCCACCGGCCCCGCCCCCGCGCCGCCGCCGCCCCTCTGCCCTCCGCAAGGTCACCTTCCTCGAAGGTCAGTATTGTTGCATTCCTAATCCTTGATAATAGTATGATGGAACCACCGTGGAACTTCGTTAGGTATGAGCCACTTTTGGATTAAACCATTCAGTGAAATCGTCAATATCTTATTACTTCAGAGACAGTATCTAACCGAATCATCCAGAAATGTTTTTAACATTACCATTGAGAACATGGAATCGTAGAAATACCTTGAGTTGTCAATCCGACATTAAATATTCGACTATTCTTCAAGGCCTTCTGTTCCCTTACGCAATATGCAAATCAAGGCAACTCACCCCCACTTAATATTCTCCGCCTGTTTTCGGATGTGTCACTCCCCTAGCCGAGCATTGTCCTATCGGATGCTATAGCTTGGAACTTATGAGCGTCGCTAGAATATCCCTCTATTCCGCCGATCATCCATAACAGTGACTATCCAATCTATAATGAGCGATAAAGGGAGGCAACGAACCAAATGCAGATTGCTCACACATCCGTGCCAGACGTAGCGCTCCAACACTCCCAGACTCCCTGTTCCGGTTTCAACTCCTTGACCATATTGGTGGATCCGCCGCCCATATTCATGTGGATCCAACCAGAAGGATATTCTTGGTCCTATACAATGTTAAATAATCAGACATTATGCATTTTATAATTAAACATGTTATGGATACATGTTTTGTGGTCGTTCTCAGTCATTCTTGACTTGTAGGTAGGAACATTTTAAGAATGACTGAGAAAAACTTGACTGATTAAGGAGCCAGTTCTAGAAAGCATATCCGTTTTTAAAATAATATGACGACACAATAATAATGACATAATTTTTCAATGAAAAAAAAATGTGTATCTATCCCTAGCAAAATAGATATGAAACTATTTAATGAAAACTATTTAATAATTTCATACCATCCTTCCATTTATTTTTATTACTAATGGATAATTAGATAGCAACTATATTAAACTTATAATTATGAATTTGCTATTAATTTTGTTAGAATGAAAGTAGTATTGTAAGTCACGTTTGCTTCATTTCGAGTATGTTTTGTAATCAGTATACTTTTACCATTTTTTCAGTATTTTATTGAGTTAGATCGATACCTCATTTCCTCATTGATCGATTTCATAAAGTTCCTGAAAGTCATCTCAATTTCAGTTGCTTACCCAACATTTGTGGATGGGGGTAAATTAGTTGGGATTACCCTTAACCGCTAAGTTACCCTTACGATATATTCCTTGCTCAATTACCAGAATTAATAGTCCTCCACTGCCAGGATCTAACCCGAGGTTATAAGAACATAGTGGATTACTCACTAAACTTCTATACTTATTTTGTTTTTAAGTATCTTTTGTTATAAATTATTGATCCTTTTATTTCATTAATCAACTTTAATATATAACTAATTTAGCATATAAAAATTATATTATTCCTTAACACTTTTGTGGTCTAAAATACTTGTAAATATTATTAGATCTCCCATTTTCCATTTATAACTACAATCTTATTTTTGAAATTATACCTTAATACTTAATTCCTATTATCATCTCTTATTTATTTATGAAATTTCATGTCATGCGAATAACTAAGCCATGTAATGATTTAATCATAGAAAATATACTTGGCTTGGCCGAATTACCGAAATCGGTAACGTAGATTAACATTTATATATTTAACATGAGTTCTATATTATCACAATTATTTTCTAAGGCATTTTCAAAATTTGATTTAGTAAAATAAATAAATGAAAAAAAAAAAACAATTCCTAAAAGCACGTTAAATCATTTTTAAAAAATATACTCCAAAAAGAGCCCATCGGCTTTGATAAAGATTTTCTGATAGGATTAAAAACACAGTAAAACCCACTGCGACCTTCCTAAAACTGATAGGATTTTACAACCGGGCATGGAATAGTATTTATGAGCCACAAAACACATAAGGGGCAGAGATAGTCGCAATAAATAAACAAAAATGTGTTTTATATTGTGTTCTATAAACAATATGCAATCGCTATTCTGTCCTGACAACAGAATTTTACGAAAATGCAATTTTAAAACATTTTTAGTCTTTTTAAATGTAAACTAAAAACTTTAATACTGCATAAATAATATTATAAATTTCTTATGGATATTTACAACTCTATTAAAGAAATACATTTATTAAATTTGAACATATGGATATAATGCCGTGAAAACACTTGTTGAGAAACTACCCAATGGTAGCACTCTAATAATATGTCTACATTAGGAGATCACGGGGCCATCTTCTTTAACGCCTCGGAGGGTTGTCAGGAATTGAAGAGGAAGCAAGGTTAGGAACGAGAGGGTTGGGATAATTCATTATGGAAGGATAAGAAACATTAAGGTCATTATGGATGATTTTATTTGTAACAAAGTAGGGAGTATTGAGGATTTTACGAAGGATTTTGGATTGTAAGGATTGGATACGAGAGGAATTCGATGGTTTAGTAGAGCCCCGTAGCTCAACTCCGTAAGTCCAAAGAGGTCTTATCATAGTCATATATAGGAAGGAATCTTTTGTAATTAATTGGAAGTTTAGAGTGTCTGTCTAATAAGTTCTGTAGTAATTGGAAACGTCGAGCGGTTTCTTGTCGTTTCAGTCTGGTATGATTTATAAAAATATACATTTTTTTTTTCTTTTTGAAAACTTGGAGTGCCGTTTACTTAAGATTTACGAATGTAAGTGTTTGTATGTTTTTATAAAATCGATTTTTAAAATATTAAATCCAAATCTCTCTTTAATTTAGTTCATGGATATTTATAGAAGCACATATTCTTACGAATTGTTATGTTTGTTTTCTTTCAATCAAACTAGCTTTTCTGAAAGCTTGAGAAATAATAGTGTTAAATTAGAATTAAGCTAACATTTATTAATGTGTTTTATATTTAATTATTTGTTTCTGTTCTCGGATTCTCATTCGTTATTTCAGTAGATGATGTAAGATTATTATAAAATTAGATATGGTTATGAGTAAGGTGAAAGCCCTGTGACTGGTATCCACATCATAATAGATATAAAGTTTTCTCAGTATATAATTAGATGAATAGTTACTGTTTGTGAATGGGATTATCTGGTATTATAATTAATAATTATTACTTAATCAATACAATTATAATTACTTCATTGCTTGAGTTAAATTACGATTGTTGTTTTGTTTTTTTTACATAGTAATAATTGTTGAAAATTGTATCAATTATTGCAAAACGCGCTTGGGTATATGTACTATTATTCATTAATGACTTGTATACCCTAATGAGAGCTCTCACATTAGATAAATGTCAACCTTCCTTATGCATTCAACGTATAAGCGGGATCTGAGCAACATGTTTATTCCTATTTACAATGTAATATTATCTAGTTATCCTATTTAACACAAATAATCATAATAAATAGCAAAGCTACACACTTTATTGTTAAAGTAAAAATTTACTAAATAAGGGATTAGCTTGTCCCGCTGGAAAATATTCTTCTAGTTTAACTTTCAAGCTGTAAGACACAGTTATTTGTTTCGTGTAGAAAAGCCTCGATTTGTACTCTCTCACTTACTAAGAGAATAAAGTTCCATCGCTGAGAGTATATAAGCCAAACCTGGATTTTTTTTCTTATTAAATATATACAAAAGTTCCTTTCTTTTGTTAAAGGGAATAGTCCGTGGTGCAGACCCATTTTTATAAAATTATTAACTTCCTCCTAAAACTTCATGAATAGCTTTATCTCATCGTAAACGCCAAATATTTTACTTAAGAAAATTCTCGAAAGTGGGGAGTTTTCAACCTAGAGAATAGTGAATTTTGTCTATTTAATTAGATAATAAAATCTCATGAATACCCAATTGCTTTCCACTTGAATTGTAAGATAATATCATCACAAAATCGAAAAAAAAAATATTGGACCTATATAACCTCGTTATTTTGACATTTGGGGAATGAAGGTCATTCCAAACGGACCAATATTTTTGTAGGCCACCTTTTTTTCTTTTCTTTGATTTTTTGATGATATTATCTTACGATTCAATTTGAAAGAAAATTCATGAGTTTTTAGGAATTAAATTCTTAATTAAATAGGAAATTTTACTGATCTGAAGATTGAACACGCTCCAATTTCGAGAATTCTTATAAATAAATTATTTTTAGGTTACGATGAGATTAAGCTGTTTACGAAATTTTTGGTAGTTGTTAATAATAATTATTATTATGTCTGTACCATGAACTAGAACATAGAACTATTCTCTTCCATTTATCTTTCTAATAGATTTTTTGAAGACTAGCTTAGATAGGAATATTTCCCATGATAACCATCGCATCTATGTAGCAAAAATGAAGAAAACTATATATTTTAGAGCTTTGAAAAATAGGGTCTGGTGTGTATTTAGTTTCATTGCAATTATACCAGGTCTCCTCATATGTGCGTCGAAAACTCCTGTTTTAATTTGCTTCAAAACTCTCTGAGTTTAGAAACCTTCAAGTTTTTTGCAATAATTATTATTGTATTTGTAACACTGTTTTATTTGAAATCGGCATTTGTCACTTCTCCAGGAACTTTCCTTTCGTTTGATATTTCATTCATCAAAATATATTTTGATTTCTTGAGAGCCGAAAAATGTATTAAAATACTACCGTGTTTTATATGTAGTGCAGATTATTTACTGGACAAATTTTCTGCATATTTTTTCTTAATTTAATCATAATCTCGTATTTATTGTTTAAAAAAGAATTTGTGTTTGGTTTTTATATTATATCTCTTCCAATAATATATTTCTTCTTGTTTATGAAATAGTTAAATAATAGAATAAATAATTATATCTTTCAATTCAAGAAATAATAATAACTCTTCCTCTCCACGGACTTAGGTAATAATTTATTCTTATCTATGAATTGTCGGGGTTGCATTAAGAGCTTTGAGCCACCAAACCTGCATTGCGTATCTGCTGCTTCTGATCTGGGTCAGGTACACGCAAAGGGTGCGTGCTTGAAAATTTAAGTTTTAAATCCTTTAAAAAAATTCTTTTAACGTTTCATGAAACCGATGATACCTAGAGGCTTGGCCCATGTTAATTAGGTTACCGTCGTTAGTTTCGGAAGAGTTGTTCTGTATAGGAGGGCTTGGTGGATAATTGGTGCCTATTTCGGAACGACTTCAAGGGTATGTCTGTATCCTGTCTTCATTACAGGAATTCAAGACAGGGAAATTAAAAAATAACTACGAGCTTCAAATATTAAACGTAAATTAATGTATTTTATTTTAATTTAAAAAAAAAATTGAAATTTACTAATCTCTAAATAAATACAAGTAGAATCACTAAATTTCAGTAAGTAGCAAAGGAAATGATAGGATGGGTTCGATATAGGTTTTTAAACTTAATTTTTTTTTTTATTGAATAATAATACAATCAGCCACTGTTGGAGAGATATAAGTATTAAGGCTAAAAGTTCTCATTCATACAGTATATACAAGTAATACAGAAGTAACTATAAATATAAAAAGTAAATAAATAATACTTATAAAAAAATGTAAACCAATAGAAAAAAAAATAAAAAAATTAATAAACAAAATAAAATAAAAACTTCTAAACACATTCATACCTATATACAATATATACATTCGCCCAGGAATCTCCGAGCCAGGCTTTTCTCCCCACATGTGGAAAGCAAAGCAGGACTCCAGAGATCCCAGTGCCACTTTTCCAGCCGCATCACTAGTATTAAAAGCCAGTGGAGGCTGAAGGAGGGCGCTATAGCCTTAAACTTAAATTAATGAAACTTATGTCCCATCATATTTTTATGAATTTATAATCATCACAATAACATGAATGGATCAAATTATTCTTTGTATTACAACGATAATTTGACTTGCTAATATTTTATAATAATACCGATCTATTTACAAACTCTCATAATTAATGCGTAAAAATTATAATTTATGGACATTATACTTGCTAATGTAAAGTGTTTTGACATAATAAATTATGTACATTGTAAACATATGCTAATTTATATTGAGATAAACTTTTATGAAATATATTTCATCTCCCTCCTTCTTATCTCCATGTTATCGTCAACTTCAAATTTGTATATTTTGTATAGAAATAAAATTATATCCTAAGATTATAATATTTTTTAATTGCACTTATGTTAAATTATTTTGGACTATCGGAGGACTGTGGGATTGTGAAGTAATCAATATTTTTCTCAAAAACAATATTCATAAAAATTGAAATTATTGAAGCTGAACACTTTTTTATCTGATATTAATTCTAACTGTTTTCGTTTACTTTTCCAACGTTATATCATCTTCCAACGTTTCGGCCGTTATATCGTCTTCAGGCCATTCTAAACAGATTTTATGGAAATTAGCATTTTACATGTAGCGTAATATGGTCGTAAACGAAAAAACTTCAAATAAACATCTGGTGAAAAATGACTCTAAATAATTACAATACTTAAACTCGTTAAACTTAAAAAAATTGTAAAATTATTTCAGACCCGCCACAGATAAGCTTGTTTTGTTGTTAGTTCTTGTTGTTTCACACGTAAGGAATTCGCCGAAGCCAAATTTGACCTGATCGATTCCTATGGTATACTCCCGCCCACGCTTCAGCCTACCTGGCGCCTAACTGTCGTTAATGCATTCGTTACCTTGCTTGTGATTCGTTGATAGTGATCTTGCTGCCTTTTCCTTGTCCGTTCCAATTGTTATGTCAAAACATCAATTATGTGTTTTTTAAGTTATAATTGACGGGTTCAATAAATTCTGTTGCAGTCATTCAATTGAATAATAATTTATTTTTTCCCCATCCGGTTCTCTAGGTTTCTTAATATTTATCCACTGGTGTTATATAATTTTTAATGAACGGTTACTGGTGAATTAGTATCATATATTTCTACAAGTTTCTCTTGTGATAACTACGAATATAGTTCATATTTATAGATAAATACTATTAATTCAAACTTTTAATAGTAGTTTTGATGGCAAAATTTTTTATTAATGTAGAAGTTAAATAATCAAATACTTTTTAAAACAATTAATTATTTAACGTTCTTAGCAATCCTTTAATTATAATAACAACCAGACATGATCACATGCTGATCTCACATCTATTGTAAAAGCTACATGACTGTAGGAGATCTTAACTCACCTCATTATTATAAATGTTTCGACTAATTAAGCCCAGGCATCTAAGTCAACATTATGAATCGAGTACAGAGACCTCTACTTTAAACGGTTGTTAATCTTTCCGCTCATTCATTCGGTTTATGAGTTTTTAGGTTCGTTCACATCAATTGATATAATCTATCCATAAATTTCGTTAATTACTTTGTTCGTGACCGAGGATAACTTACGGCTACGATTAGCACTAACGATAAATATATTCCGTGTTAATACTCTTGACAAGGAACTTTAGGAATGAGGTACCCCCGACGATAAAACTGAATTGTTTCGCTATGTTGAGTTTTCTATTCATGAATATTTATATGTTAGGAGCTTGATGAGCATTTTAAAGTTAACCGGTGGATTAGTTTGCAGAGTTGCTGAATAAATGTTTAATAGCCAAAGGGTTTTATTGAAGGAAGTTAGTCGACTGTTATACATATCATGGGTGATAAATATTCAGGACGCAGTCATTATAAAGTTTTTATTATTGCCGACGTTTCAACCCAAACACGTCATCAGGTCGTGGTTCGAGCACTGAAGGTATTCAAGTACTCCTTCAGTGCTCGAACCAAGCCCTAATGATGATCCACATGTTTGGGTTGAAACGTCGGCACTAATAAAAACTTCATGATGACCGCGTCCTGAATATTTATCACCAATAAAGAGTTTTATGTACATTTTATGCCCGAATGGTGAGAAGACTCTTAGCTTTCTTATCTAAGCAAGAGTCTTAAAGCCGACACTTTAATTCGAACTGCGTTAAAACTTTTAGATCATTTACTGATCAGTTCAATGTTGATTTACTGATTAGTTCAACGTTGATTTACTGTTCAGTTTTACGTTGCCTTTTGATTTGGTTTAAGCTCTATCTCTCCATTTCTGGTATACAGAAGTATTGGAAAAGGGTTTTTCAAGAGGTATAACTAACCCTTCTCTAACCAGAATGGAAATGTCGAGAATTATTTATTTAAATAAATTGCAACCCACCTAGGCCGGATTCGAATTCGCGCAGCTGGAACAAAAAGTCATGAACTGGTTAATACTTTAGCAGACTCGACCAACACGACTCCTGTTTAATGGTGACCGTCGTAGCTCAGCTACTTTATCCGCCTGATTCGATGATTTTTATAAGTTCCGTAAATAAAGTTCCGTTTTTTTTTTCTGTTATCGTTCTTACAAACTTGGGTAATAAAAATAAAAATAGGTATATGAGGAGCTAAAAAATTGCCAGAGCCATTTGTATCGCATTACGACTTGAACTTCTTTTCTGTCAGATTGTTTCATCCCTTATGCAATAGAGTTCTTTCATTAAAAAAAAAAAGAGGCTAAAGACCTGTTTACAAAACATTAAAATGCGTAGTTGCTTTGTAAAACAGTCAAATATACAAACGCTCAGCTCATAAGGAAACAGAAAAAGATCAATCGGAATGAGATAAACTTAACTCAAGTGGTTTAAGGAAGTAGCATACGAAAATATTATATTAAATTAGGACGCTGAATCTCAAGGAAGTTAAGAATAGGATCTTTATGTATCTTCTACGAGCAATAACTTTTTGCACCATTCTGCAAAATTTTGCAAACTGTACTTGGACTTGCTTCTTTGACAAGTCTTACGGCCAAAAAAAAAAAAAAAAAAAAAAAATCTGAATCTCCAAAACGCTTGTTAGACTTATCTTTATCAAAGCTTAGTATTAAATGTTATTTCGAAAGCTGTGACAAATTTTAATATTTCTGAATAAAGTATTTTTAACAATAAAAAAAAAAAAATTTCGAAAGACCCTTCAAGTGAAACTTGAGAATAGTTAAGCAAACTAATTGGCTGCCTTTATTTGTAAAATGGTTACTTGTTGTGTATTACTGGGAAAGGGGTTGGCTGTTTGTGCAGGAAGGGAAAAGCTAGTTCGATTACCGCATTCCTCTGTTATGTGCCCGCTTATGTCATGTTTTCTCCTGTCATATTTTAAAAAGATATACTATGTTTCTTGTCACTAGTTTTATTATAAACCCTGTTAGCGTTTGCTGTCGTTAATGAAATGGAATGGCAATGTCAGTGAGTTTTATATTAAATATTATATTATGCTATAACTATATTTTGGTATGCGGTCTGTTGTATATATTTTTCTCTTTTTTAGAATATTTTTTTCGCTGTTTATTCTATGCGAATTTCTAATTTTATATTACTGACATTTGCTTGGAATCATAAAACGGATATTGTATATTGTATCGAAAGTAAAACGCCTTTATATCAATAAAATTGCTGAGCAGATGTTTGGGGGGAATAAAAATGGAGGTTGGCTCTTTCTGGGTCAATACTCGCGGCGGTAACCTTGTTATGTAATTCCTTGGTCGGGATTCGTCTTTTAAGGTGCTGACTCTAGGGTTCTTGCAAAACCTTAGCTTTGGGTACGGCTAACCGATTCCGTCTCTAGTTTCGTCCGAGTCCTTTAATTGGCAAACGTTTGGAACTCTCTCCTTAGTGTCTGTTCTTATTATAATATTTATCCAAATTGGATTAATATTTTTTAATCAGTAGAATGTTTTATAATCTTGATCAATTGTATCGGATTTTATTCGTGAGTGTGAAATTTATACAAACTTGAAACGCCTGATTTTGGATGATAAAATTTGCAATATCTCAAGCTCCCAGTCAAAACTCATTTGTATGGATGAAATAGGTAATTTTATAACTTCACATGTGTTTGTCTTTTTTTTAATGTGTTTTGACTCATTTTAAATAGTTGAATAATTTAATAAATCCTTGTTTCTAGTGCAGTGTAATCAGTATGCACTAATTCTAACAGCTAGTGTTGCCCAAATGCGAGATCGAAACGAGTCTTGGTCTATGCCTTGGTCTTGCGCAAGAAGCTCGCAACAGTCTTGCAGTTACCTACTAGCTTATTACTAGAGTTACTGTGATTTTTTAGATAGGAGAAACCTAACTAAATTTGAATGAAAAATTAGAAGAGTTAAATGCTAAAGTATATTGGTTACACCGATTCTTTACATATAGTAACTAAAATTGTCAAGTATTAGTAACTGTTTTTCCTCAAATTTTGTTCAAAAAATCGATTTTTTTACCAGTCTTGGTCTTGCAACAGATAGGCGGTGTTGGTCTTGCAAGTACAAAGTGCAAGACCATGACCGATTTTGGGCAACATTACTAACAGCTCATCTGTCATTGTTTCAACTATTTTTTTTATTTATTGTAATTACTAACGCAGTGTATTTTTTTTATTAAACATTCAATGATTACTTTAGTTCATAGGCTGTATATATATTTTTTTTTCAAAATAGTCCTTTCATATAAAAACTCTTAAAAGTCCCAACATTTTCCAACACCACAATCCTTGAAGTGGCCTGCTTCTTTATCCAAGGCCTGTGTCTCTTTGGCTCATACTTCCATATTCAGCCTCAAGTGGCTTTCATTAACGATGATGTGGCACTATTATCTTGAAGTCATACTTTATTATTATTATTAATAAAGCTATTATTTTGCTTCTGTTTATTTATTTATTTATTTATTGTACATATTGTGTGAATGTTATTTTATCTACCTATAACCAACGTCCACGTGACGTATTGTATTATTCAATAAATGAATAATAAAATAAAAAATATATAAAGGCAGTAAATATTATGAACATAAAAGAGCATGATAAAAAAAATGTTAAAAGTTTATTTACTATTGATATTTTTGTTTATGTTGTTGTGGCGTCGATGTAAAATGCTAATCACTATTATTTGTTTCTATGATTAGCTTAGTATTTTTCAATAAAAAGTATAACATTATAAAATAAAAAGTAACGACACTGTAAATTTTTAGTCTATTTGATTTTCAATTTTTATGATTTGGAAAACAGAAAGTACTGTCATTTCAGTCGTTTGTTTAAGGCGTTTTCTTTCATATTGATGTGTGGGCGTAACGTCATCCTTCTGTGGATTGTTAGTCCAAGGTAACGAATAATGTCTGTTTGAGGAATTCCGTTGTCGCCGATAAAAAACAGTGGATACGTGTCCTGTCGAAGTGTGAGCAATTTTTAACGATACTTTTTTCTTTTATTTATATGATATTTACAACTGTATAAAAAAAATACATCTAGTAAATTGGATATAATGACATGAAACACATGTCGAGAAACTACTTGGTAGCACTCTAATAATATGTCTATATTAGGAGATCACGTGGCCATCTTCTTTTCAGACGCCTCGGAGGGTTATCAGGAATTGAATAGGAAGCAAGGTTAGAAACAAGAGGGTTGGGATGGTAATGAAGTTTATTATGGAAGGACAGATATATGGATTGGGCCAAATCTGATACATAAGGAACATTAAGGTCATTGTGGATAGTTTTATTTGTAACAAAGTAAGGATCATTGAGGATTTTACGAAGGATTTTGGATTGTAAGGATTGGATACGAGAGGAATTTAAAGGTTTGGCGGAGCCCCATAGCTCATTAACGATAATTAGTATGCAAATGTACATAATTAATTCTTACCGACAAAATTATGTTGTTTTACCAATGACTATTAGTAATACTTTATTCTAGTCTGGAATCTTTCGACTCCTTCTTTTGTTGAAGAGTTTTATAGTTAGAAATTTGATGCTCTTTGTGAATAATTCCCGGTTTACTATTCCATGTAATTGTATCCAGTTCAGTAATTAGCATGCCGGTGGCAACAGAATAATTATACCCTTGGGGAATATAGATGTCTGCCAACATTGTGCTTGATTTCAAAACTGGGACAGTTGCCTATTGAATTCGAACGGCTCTTTCAGACACCTGAAGATGACAGTTCGATACTGCTGAAATAAAGGCTATTGTGTACGGGCACGCGTTGTATTCATTCATGTTACAACTTGATGGAGACCAATACCAATACGTATTGAGTATGTTGCTGCTGGCTCTGGACTTACTGTTCTTTGTTATGAGTCCACAATATCATTTATTACTTTTTTAATCCTTCTATTGCCAATTTTGATTGCTTTATCTGATATTCTACTTTTTATAGGAATGAAAAATATTTTCGTAAAACTTGATACAAATAAAGCATAAAATAGCTTGCACTTTTTTATTTTTTATTTATTTAATGAAATTTACAACTGTATAAACAATACTAGTAAAAATGCATACATTGGAATAATGACATGAACAGACTTGAAGAGATCCTGCCCAGTGGTAGCACTCCCTATTTAATTCTAGGTGAGAAGATCACGAGGACATCTTCTTTTCAGACGCCTATGGGGATTATCAGGAATCGAGGAAGAAGCAAGGCGGGAAACAAGTGTGTTTGGATGGGATTGGAGTTTATCATGAAAGGATTAGGTATCTGGCTCGAGCTAAATCAGCGACATATGGAACATTAAGGTCTTTATGAATGGTTTTATTTCTGACAAAATATGGGGCATTAAGGATTTTACGAAGGATTTTGGATTGTAAGAATTGGATACGATAGGAATTCGATGGTTTGGTAGAACCCCAAAGCTCAACTCCGTATGTCCATATAGGTCTTATTATGGTAAAGTAGGTGAGTCTTTTGTAATTCATTGAAAGTTTAGAGCGGTTTGTCTAGTAAGTGTTGGAGCAATCGGAAACGTCGAGCAGTTTCTTATCGTTTCAGTCTAGTATGCAGATTCCAAGTGACACGTTTATCCAAGTGGAGTCCTAGGTAGCGGATTTGTTCAACAGGAACAAGTGGAATATCATTGAAGGATATTGTAGGGCAAGAAGTTGTGGGTTTACGAGCTTGCACTAAAAATAAATATTTCAGATTTTCATTTAAACAAAAGTGCGACTACTTCAATTTATTCCAAGTGTTTTTCTTTTAGGGCTTTGAATTATTCATAGGTTCGACAGATTTCTCTCAGTTTTTTATTTCTATTTAGAACTATAACATCACATAGAAATAAAAAAGAGCTCTAATATAATCACATATTTAACTGATGACGTACTAGAACATGAAAAAGAAATACTCCGACGACCGCCTACTGAGAGGATTTGGAAATTCTCTATTTTCTTTAGTTTCTGTATTTCACGGAAGATCTGTCATCCAGCCAAGTGTATAGCCTGATAGTTGAGAGCGCAATAAGTTTATCCCGAGAGATTTAGTTGAATGTTGCAATACCAAAATCAATACGTTACTCTTAATCAATTTCTCAGAAATTTGATTTGATTTTTTTATATTTACTGATACTTCATTTTAATTTTTTTTGTTACATTTGAACGGAGAAATTGACCTACATTTTCCCCCTCTGTTTGTATTCGTGTCCTTTTGTGCGTCACTAACAGGCAAATAAGCCGGTTTTGTGAATATATTTTACAAGTCTTTGGATCATCCCCATGTTTTTATTGTGAAAAAGGATGTTAAAATAATCCATGATTTGTCAATTTTTTTTTTGTAAGTAGGTTTTTTTAAATAAGTTGTTTTGTCATGTACTTACTAAGGAGATTTTAGTATTTGCCTCAATAATTTGAATATTTGGATCGATCAATGTTGTGCATGACTTCGATTTTGTGATCAAATTCTCTTACGATTACCGATTTCCTGATTGAAACCACCCCATTTCCGAGAATTTTCGTCAATTAAAATGTAATAGGTTACGTTAAAATGAAGTCATTCACGATGTTATATATGTTATATGTTAAAAAGTCTGTACCTCGGACTATTATAGTTAATAAATACTCTTAAAATCTGTCAGCTAAAACAGAATAATTGACGTTGTTTAACAGACCATAAACACTATCTATTCGTTATCATAGATTCGAATCTGGAAGATTAATACCTGAACAGGGCAGGTTGTGAGACTTGCTTGATAAGAAATACAATGTGTCTGGACTGTCATCCGATATATATCCAATGCTCATACTCGATGCGTTACATCCCGATGACACTAGAATGTGCTCCGAAAACAATAGCTAAGGAATTAGTTGATTATCCTTGCGGAGGATGTAGGCCATTGTTCGAAATGAGTTGGACGTCGGACGCTCCAGACCGAGGAATGCCGGGGCGGCCTTTGTTTTGTAGCCATTGTGGCCTGGAGCCTCCAGGACAGGGGCCGTTTGATTAAGCAAATGGACCGCATGCTTGAGGAAATATGTGAGTGTGTCCTGGCCCGCACCTCAGCATGATGAAAGAACCGGTCTCCAGTCTTGGATTAATTATCCAGGCATTCTATCTCAAGCGGCCGCTCATCTCCGTTTTCGATCACCGTATTTTTTTTCTTCTGCCACTGGCAACATATAAGTTTAATATTTTGCATTTGATTATATACATAATATTAGTATTATCGTCATCAGTTACGCGAGCATTAATTCTCTTGGTAAATTAGATATAAATAGTTTCTTTGTATACTCTAAACTTCTGTTAGATTGTAGATGTCATGAGGTAATTTATTTATTAGATCGGGAATACTTTAATCGTTCAGATGTTCGTTATAAAGTTGTGAGGTGGAAAGATTTTTGGATCTTTTGTACCCAATCCGTAAATACATTTACGATAGGATTATAAATTATTAAATCGTTTTCCAGATACCTAACCTCACTTGTTCTTATTTTCACAATACTTTAGATCTATTTGTATTTCAGAGGATTTTTAAAAATTGATGGAAATAGTTAGTCTACCTAATTAAAGCCTAAATCATTCCTATGTGTGCGTATGTATATTCTTTCTCCACAATATCGATTTAGGAGCTGACGATTTTTATCGACCAAGATTCGTTTTATGACTTTAGTGATTTTTAGACATATCTTTAATATATGTCGTAGGAACTAAACCGACGATACGGACAACTATACCGGCTACTAAACAGAAAATCAAAACTTTCCATTGAAAACAAGCTACTGATCTACAAGACAATGCTGAAACCTATCTGGACTTACGGACTTGAACTGTGGGGAACAGCAAAATTTACTAACATCAAACGCATCCAATCCTTCCAATCAAAAGTCCTTCGAACAATAGTCAATGCTCCTTTCTATGTAACCAACAAAACCCTACACCATGACCTTAATATCCCATTTGTCCTAGACCTTATTCCAGCAAAATTCTCCAAATTCCACCAGAACCTTACCCATCATCCAAATCCCTTTGCAAAATCTCTATCCAGCACCACCCATCCATATAATCCTCCAAGGAGGTTAAAACGGCAGTGGCCCCGCGATCTTTTATAGGTTGTAAATATTGGAGTTCTGGCAATGGCCAGATTCTCCACTCACGACATGAGTGTATGTGGCTAAAGCCCTCTTGCTCAATCTCCACTGGGTTTAGCCCTAGTGACGCGGTTGAGAGAGGAGTGCAGGGAACTCCTGGAGTCATACTTTTCCCTCCACAGTTGGAGGAACAAGTCTGGTTTGGAGTTCTCTCGCCAAGTTGTAAATATTGTATATAGGTGTGCATGTGTTCTTTTTATTTATTTATTTTTAGGTTATTTTATTCTTATTTATTGTATATATATTATTTTTCTGTATAATTTATTTTATTTACTGTACATAGAGTGTGAATGTGATCTGTGAACACTATTATTAATGTCCCTGGGACAGATTGTAATATATTTCAATAAATAATTTATTTATAAAAAAATATATGTCGTAATATGTCATCATTGGTATCCTGGTCACAATAACTCGGATAAACGAAGCAATTAATTCAAAGCATGGTAACAATAAACATAGCCGATAATAGTAGGCTGAAAAGAAGCTGGATGAGGTATATTCTCGCTTAATTTTTACTAGAGTGTGGATGTGCTCTCTGAACACTATTATAAGTGTCCTTAATTGTAACAGATTGTAATATTTCTGAATAAATAAATTAAAAAAAAAAGAATTATAATTAAATCAAGAAAGGAAGTAATGCTGCCGGGCACTCCTCTCGCTCATGACCATCAATTTCGGACTATTACTCAAGTCTGGTTCCGGCTGGTGTTCAGTATTTCTTGTAGGTGTCAGTGGAAAGATTTAAGAAAAGCAAGTTGAAAAAAAAATAAAAATTTTAAAATGCTGGAAAACATTGCTAGAAAAATTATGTCTAAATACACTGAGCTTGGACAGACCAAACAATTTATCAAAAAATCCTCCACCTCTTAAGCTGAGTGGCTGCTGGGCCTAACTAAAAGAGAAATCCAACTCCTAATCGGGCTACTAATAGACCACTGCTGACTTTATATATATTTTTATTTATTTATTGAGTACTTTTGATTATTATTTTGTTCTATTTATTTTATTTTTTTGTACATATAGTGTGAATGTCATCCTACCTCACTATAACCAATGTCCAACAGACAGATTGTTATAATACTAAAAAAAAAAAAAAATTATTGAGTATTACAACAATCTGTCACTTATACATTAGTTATAGTGAGGTAGAATAACATTCACACTATGTGTACAGAAAACTATAAAATAAATAGATGCAAAATAACAATTAATACAAATAAAAAAGCATATACAATAAATGAAATTAAAATAACTTAATTAATAAGAAAATTAAAACAAAGTAAAAAACACATGCATAGCTAAATATACTATTTACAATCAGGCGATGGAACTCCGAGGCATGCTTGTCCTTCCAACTATGGAGGGAAAAGCTGGACTCAAGGAGAACCCTGCGCTACTCTCTCAACCGCATCACTAGTGCTAAACCTACTGCTGATTTAAAAGACATTTAAAGATTTGCGGAATAGTAGACGATGAACTCTGCTATTTCTATAGCAATCCACCGGAAACTGCCATTCACTATGTATAACAGAATGCGACCGATTTGCATCGCTCAGATATAATTCTGGGTTAAGAACAAACACGAAGGTTGCTCTATAAAATGGTCCATCCTTTTGAACTTCATTAGAATAACGAAAAGGTTTGTGACTGAGTTAAAGGTACAATAGACTACGATGGGTATTATTGTCTTTGAGGTTGGCAAAAAGGACCAATAGGCTCACTTGCTATATTTAGTCCCTTCACCAGTACCAGTAATATTTCTCCATTATAATTACAATAATAATACATGAAAGAGTTGGTTATGGTGCGTATTACATGTGTAGGAAAACACTTTTTATTTATTTTTTACTTCGGATATGTGACTCTCGACAACTGAGATAAAAAAGTTTACTCAATTCGTCGGAAAATTTTCCGATAATCTGATTATTTTCCCTAATTAGCTTAGTAACCGAGCCCTCAGAGCCGATAAGAGAAACGAGGTTATGGAATCGTCGTCCGCAGCCTACGCTTTCCCATTTTCCGACTGAAGGTAATAGCGTTATTTGTAATCTGATGAAGGGGGTGTCTACAAAGGGATTATTGAACGTACCGGATGGTACCTTTGATGCGGTCCCTAATGCTTTTAGTTAATTTTAGAAACTTCGTTTCCCTCATATATAAGTTTATTGTTTATATACTCCGCTGTCGTATATCCCACGTCAGAGGTAAACAGAGTGGAGCTATCTAAATAAATAAAAGATTAATCATTCCCCCTGTGACATATCAAAAGGAAAACATTTCTATATCTGTAGCTTTTGACATTGAAAGGTAAATCCTTTTATCAGTATGTTTTTTGTGGTCGAGCTGAGCTGTGTCTATTGCAAGGATTGGAATAGCCGTAACGCAATGTGTAAGTCAATGTTTCTTATTTTCTAAAACGTTTAAGTTAAACACGCGGCTGTCACTTTTTTGTTTGCGTAATATCATAGTTTATATGATGGATCCTCTAGGACATGTTTATGTGGTTTCGAGGATGTGTCATGTGTATGCATATTTCTAGCGGTTCCCTTTGGACTAAATGTGCTAAAGTTAACTTCAGTTAGTTGGTAAAATAATATTGTAGAAGATTGGGTAAATTTATTCAATATTTCTAGTCCAAACATCCGCCTGGAAATACTTAAAAAGTTTCGTCACATCGTAAACTATAACTATTTTATTTACGAAAACTCTTGGAATTGTGGCGTTTTCAGTCTGGAGGGGAGCAAACTTTGTCTATTTAATTAGGTACTAAAAACTCGTAAATACCCATTTGCTTTTTACTTTGATCGTAAGATAATTTGATCACAAAATCGAGAAAAAATGTGGCCTACAAAATTACTGGACCGTTTGTCCAATATAAACTCCATATTTTAAAAATTTGGGGGTGTAGGTCATGCCATGTGGCTCAATATTTTTGAAGACCACCTTTTTCTCGATTTTGTGATCAAATTATCTTACGATCCAAGAGGTAAGCAAATGAGTATTTGCGAGTTTTTAGAAGCTAATTAAATAGACAAAGTTTGTCCCTCTCCAGATTGAAAACGCCCCGATTCCAAGAGTTTTCGTAAATAAAATAGTTGTAAGTTACGATGAGATGAAACTTTTTACGAAGTTTCAGGCAGATGTTAATAATTCGATAATAAGGGGTATTTTCCACGGAATATACGAAATTTCCAAGCATTTTAAGTTAAGGGCTCCTCTACCGCCTCGTATATTTAAAAAAAATCTTTTTATTAGGAAATAATATTTTTTGCCACTCTTAAGGGAACTGAATATTATAACTGAGTGAGGCCAATTCATACAATATATACAATACAATTAAAAAAAACATAAAATTATTAAATAAAAGAAAAAGATTTTTAACAAAGGAAAAACTGTAATAAAAACAAAAGAAATATAATTTGAAATAAAATAATACAGAAATTCTTTGACCAATAAAAAAGAATAATAATAATGTATTTTTTTTATATGATTTTATTGAGTATTACTACAGTCTGCTGCACTGAAGGGCATTAGTCCTAGAGCTATAGTATTTCTACTTATAAGGAAAATAAATATAAAAAACGAAAGCAGAAAAAAAAGATAAAGTAATATACAAGATAAATAAAATAACAGATTAAATCCGAATGGTAATAAAATATATAAAATAATCATAATAAATACATATAAAAGTATAAATATATAAATTAAACAGTCACACTTATTCTTTCTAGATTACGTCAGAATGGTTTAAATTAAAATTTGTTTGTAAATTGAGTATTTTTTTTTAAACAAATATTTGGAAAATCATTTAGTGTTCTTGTCTTAATTTTCAAATGAAATTATGATTATTTTCTCGGGTAATGTTCAAAATGCAATTAATTACTGGTTTTATTCGCTGGATTTACCACAATTAGCAGAAATTCGAGAAATGTTGATATAAAAGTTAAAGTTCTATTAATTGTTGTTAATTATCGCATTTCAAAAATTACAATAAATAATATAACCTTGACTAAGTATGTTCCATTTCTGCCTGTGTTTGAGATCGTAACGAGATATTCCTTTCTGTTAATATCCACTTTGCTATGATAAATTAAGAACGGAAAAATAGATTTAACAATCCTTGGTTTTAGGTTTCAAGCGCTTTTCTGAAAATATAAATGTAATAATTGCTACGAATAATGAAATTCTATAATTATTCCCTTACGAATTATTCAAATAGTAGGCAGTTGTTATTAAGGGAATCGTTGCATCGTTGTATAAATTAAATTATGTTCTTTTTATCTCACTTGAAGTGTCCTTCAAGAATGCCTCGCTATTTCCGCTCAAGTTTTCCTTTGATGATGTCATTCGGAATTCCTCTCTTTTATTTGTTTTAATTGCACATTCCCTTCTCGTAGAAGGTTACCTGCAACTGAAATATACTTCATGTTGAGTCGAATGTGTCTCTAATACGCTATTCCTCATGGTGATAGATCCGGATGAAATAATATAGCTCAAGGGGAATATTCAATGACAGAGATGGATTCGATTTTTCTTTAAAGACTCTATTATACCGGGATCAAGTTAGCTTTGGAGCGAGATGATTTAATGCTTCAGATTATACAGTCAGTTCCAAAATCCGATAGTTTTGGCATTAGTATGGGCGGACCTGTCCCTATGATCCGTTAGGGGACCTTCGCATTTTGCACCATTCCACCTTCTCCCCTTCATATCTAAATCACGACTCACTCCAGTTTTAATGGACATGGTTTCACGAATACTGTTCACTCGGAAACTCATTCCTAATGCTTTATTTAACTCATGATTTTTTAAAGTATCGTTTCAGAACATTTTATCTCTTTTGAACGAAAAGCCCTATTCCTCCTTTTTAATCCATTATATAATGATGAAATATTTAATTTTTTTTTAGGAAATAATTTATTAATAATTTATTTATAATTATAATTTATAACTAAACCCATAGTTATAAATTACGTAAATTTAGTTTTGTTTATTTGTATCAATGTCAAGGCGCAAAAAATCCAGTTTATCCAGGAAATAATCTATCAAAGGAATGGGTTTAGTTTTAAATTACATGAATTTAGTTTTGTTTATTTGTATTAATGTCAAGGCGAAAAAAAATCCAGGTTATCAGTGGCCGATCAACTAAATAACACTACTTCAAAAATATTAAAGTAGTACAAAAAATAAAATAAATAAATACACTTGAAGATAATAATAATAAGTTCTTAAAAATAGTTTAGTAGTTAGTTTAGAAGTTCTTAAACATAGTTTAACTTTTGATTCTAACCCTTGACCTTGGTCCGGGTTGGTGAATATTTCTGGCAAAAGCCAAGAAAGTGTGAAATTCGAAAATAATAATAATATTAAGATACACTAGATGAATAAATAAATTTAGAAAATAAAATAAATAAAAACAAAATTAATGATAATTAAAAAATAAATAAATAAAATGAAAATCTGCTAAGGGTCAATTTTTAAATAGCGGAAGATATATTTATTTCTCGTGGAATTCTCTGAATATTCACCTTCCATACTTTAAAAAGTCAAAGAATTTTTACTTACTAGAGGACGTGAACACAGGCTCTGTTGTGATCCTAAACTAATGGTCACATTAAGTTTTCATAATAGTGAAATATACAAAAGTAATCATATATGCATCAAATCATTTCATCGATTTTCTGTGAAGAACAACAATTTTTTTTTTCAATTATATATATTTTTTTTCTGTTCATAGAATAATTTGAATAATAATAACAATACAACATTCCACAATCAAGGGCATTTGGTATTATGGTTCTATGCTTACATTCATTCCAAATATATAAATTAAAATACAAGCTACGAAAAAAAACAAGAAGTGAGCATATAAGTAAAAATATATACATTAATAGGAAAAGAAAACTATAAATACTTGTAAAAAGAGAATAAAATACAGTGTAAAAATAAAACTACTACTTCCTACACATTCATTCCTATGTACGATATTTACATTCAGCCTATGGAACTCCACACCATGCATGCCTTCCCGCATTCATGTGAAAGACAAAGACACAGATTTCCCAGCGCTACTTTCCCTCTCGCTTCACTCTATGGAAGCCAGTGGAGACTGAGTGCGCTTAAGCCGCATACGCTCAAGACTATAATTATATTTTAGAACTATTTTTTAAGAAATCGTTTTTTTGTCAAATACGCAAATTTTCGTTATTTTAATTTTATTTTATTTTTTTAAATATGTTTTAGCTTTGTTAAATAGTTTAAAAATCAACATCACAGATGATGTTTCGATTAATTTTAATACTAGGATGTTTCCATATTTTTATTTATCTTTGGCATATTTGTTTAAATGCTTCTTAAATATCTTACTAACTTATGTTATCTATAAAAAAAATATATTTTTTTATAAAGCCTCCATTATTTTAGTTTGTTTAAATTATTTAACTATTTTAAATTATTAATAATTATAATTAAATTACAAAGCTTTAATCTGAATCAAAACTTTTTTTTATCTTATCCATCACTGATAATTTTAATTCAATATTAAGTTGTAAATTATAATATATATAGCGGTTGTCTTTCTTGTTCATTTATCTAGTAATATTTTAGAAGCAGGGAAATTAATCAAATTGTGTTCATTTATGTCCTATTACAAATATTTCGATGACCTAGAAAAGTTAAGAAATTCCTTTAGATGTTTTGAAAGGTAGATACATGAATTCGTCTACAAATTTTATGATGTTACTGCTCAATATCTGGAAGCGAAGGGAGAAGTAGTGTGCTTTCAGATTCTATTAAATCTCCTCTTTTTCATTCTGATCCATCTCTTGTCAAGTACGTCATCACAACCTGAGGATGACAGGCGCTAAGCTGACGAAATATCATGTACTCCTATTTTTTTTTTTTTTACTAACTAAATCAGGAAAGAATTCATGATAATACTTTTCCAATCTAGTATTAACTATAACTACACTTTTAGTGAACATTTATTAATTAATTATAATTTTCTTCATACTGCTTTTGCAAGACTAATAAAAAACGTAGAATTTTCGAATCCATACTTTATGAAATTAATTTTATAAGATGCATAGATTTAATGGTTTGAAAATTACTGTGACAAATAATTCAGGAAAATTCCAAGCCAAATATATTTTTCGACCTAGCATCAATGGAAGATATTATTTATTTTATACAAATATAGATTTGAATATATTTTTTTATATACCTACTTAAACCTAACAGTAAAACAGACATTAACATGGTGTGGTTTTTTTTTAAAACTTTCAATGATATTTATATATTTTTCCAGCATCAATATATTCCAATCATTAATATATTTTTTATTGTGCTATATTTATTGATCCTGATACTTAAATGTTTGAGGTGGTATATTTAATTTTTTAATTTATTTAACCCAGATATACATCGTTTAAAATGTAATTTACCTATAAGTTCCTTTTTTTTTTTTTGTTAGTTGATATTTTGAGTTATATTAATTTATTTTTATTTTTTTCCAGGTAAGTGTTTTTCATTTCACCTTATGGATGCTGTAATTTAAGGTAACATCGCTATCCTTTAGTTTTCCTATTATTTAAAATTATCTTGTCGAGAATTGGTATTTAACATTTACTGTGTGACAGAATATAATATTACTCAATAAATAAATAAATCGAAGCCACACTGTAAAAGCCTGTAAGTATAATTTGATTTGAATGTACGGTTTTTGAGCTTTGCGGTTAATCTTATATTCATAAAAACATGTGTTATTTAGAACATTACACTATCTTCTTAATTATTCAATAAAAATTGAATGTTAAATCTACTTAATAGGTAGGAAATCACGGTTTATTTCGTCTCACAAATAATTTTGTGTTTTGTACTTACACGCTTTGTTTGCAGTATGGCTGTCGAAAAAAAAAATTATACTTGAAAGTTCAATCTCACGGGTTTTTCCTTAATTTATCGTTTATTTTCTGCTGAATTTCTCGTTTATTTTAAATTCATATTATTATTATTATTTATTTTATTCTTTAATCCCTATTTGCTGTTATAATTAAATAATACCTTTCAAAGTAAGTGCACCAAATGACACAATCCTTTTTTTGTACCAAATATAATTGAGTGCACAATATACTGATCTCACAAATGGAAACTCCATAAATATTCTTAGTGATTTAAGGTTATGAAATATCACTGAATGATTAGGTTGATGGGTTTCATCTTGCTAATTTCGAATTTCATGTTACTTACGTTTGTGATTTTATATTTTCCAATTCATCCATTTTTTGGAATTGCGTCGTTATGGACCTGTTCACATTAATTTTCAAGATTTCTCTGTTGCTATCACTGTTAATTCGCGTTTTGCCAATGAAATATGTACAATATATCAATATTTGGATAGAAGTATTTTAAAGCTTTTTTTATTATTTAGTCAGAAGTCCAAATGTCAATTGTTTTACTAGAAACGATACCAATGTTTTTTTTTATTTATTGAATAATGTAACAATCTGTCTCATCGACATTGGTTATTGGGAAGTACGCTAACATTCACACAGTAATACAAGTGATTATGACTTCATTATTTCAAGTGAAAAATGGTTGTCTTACAAATGAGTATTGAATAGGTTCATGTTTTGAATTCATTCTTATTTATTTTCCAAGTAAATTTGTTTTTGTTTTTTTGTGAATAGGTAAATTGCTTTCATTTCTTGAATTTGAAGCTTCTTTTTGTCAGATATATTTATTTATTTATATAAAATGATTTTGGGCTTTCAAAACACTTGGGCCTTTTCTTCCTAAATTGAGTTATTGCAATTATTGATACAACAACAAGTAATACATTAAAACACTATGAAATTACAAACAAAATTAGAGTCAGCAAAACTACAAATAACAAACACAATATTACAATTGATTGCCAACTACATAAAGGATAAAATTTGATTTTTGTCTTTAGCTTTTCGGATCTATATTGGAATATGCTCAAATGTTAAATAAATGTAATGTAATATTTTTAATGAAACGTTTATGTTCCGACTTTTCGTAGCTTCCATCATCAGGATTTTATTATTCAATAAATATTACCCTATAGTTTTTATTTATTTTAGAACTATCATAAATACATACTCAACTTAATAAATAAATAATTTTTTTTTCATGAGGAACGAGGAAATCACATTGCTTTAATATTTCAGTTCCCGACATGAACCAATATGATTTTTTAACATTATGTTAATAAACTGACATTATATAGAATTACTGACATTATTTAATATCGGAAATAAAATTACAATTTTTTCTGGGAGATCTAAATTACAAGCTTGGGAATAGAGTTGTTCCCATGAATTATTGTCCCATATGCTATTCACCTGCTACCTCTCGCCATGTAATCCAGAACTAAGCATACCATCTTCCATCGGAATCCTCCTTACTCCTCGAGAACAATACCATCTTGAGATTACCCCCAATTACCGCATAGCAGTCCCCTCACGGCAGAGGTTGAGCAAGCTCTGGTGGGAAGGGTTTGTCAAAGTATTCGGTACGTCCTTGTGCTGCCTGCTGTCCCAAGCACGCCCACCCAATCCCCACCACATTTTATACAAACCAGTTCTTCCGCTATTTTTCTTTTTTTAATGGCTTGAAAGAATCTTCATCTTTATCATGTTTATTTATTTACTTATGTTAAATTCTTACAAAATAATTATTATATTTTTTAGTTTTTATTAACATCTAATATTACTTAAAAATAAATCCAAAAACAATTAATTTTATTTTTTATTGTATCAAGCCCGAAATGAAAAATGTTTGTTGCGAAATAATGCTTGTTAATGGGGTATATTTACAGAGCCAGAATGGACAAGGTCTTCGCTATTCGGTATTTTTTTAACAAAAGGCAACAGTTTCATTTAGCCCTGAATACCTCTCATAAAATTTCAGAACTAATATTTAGTTTATTATACTTTACACTTTAGTTATTATTTTTAATTTTAAAATGACGACTTTGATTTAGGTAAATTCGATGAATTTTAACCTAATTCAAATAGAAACTATATTTGTACCTTGAAGATAGTTGACCTCTGAACGCCTCTAACGATACTCTTTCATTAAAATTATTATTAATTGTTTTACAAAATAAAATAATAAATATTCCATTTGTTTGATGTAAGCTATCAATTTAAAATACGTAAATTTAATATATTTTTATTTGCTTAAAATAACTATATGTTGCTCTTTATCATTTTCCTTCAGGCCAGCGCAATCCTATTTTGCCAAAATACTACTTAATTTTTCACCGCGAAATGAACTAGAACTGTACTCTAAATTGTTTATCATCATGAAAAAATTAACGGGATTTTTTCTTTTAAATTTATCACTATATAACTAAGTCTGTATAAATATACTTATATAGTCCTAGCACCAAGTCCATTAAATCATTTTTTCTAGTTTTCATATCTTTTAAGAGCAGCATTTGTCATAAATGAATGATTTTTTTTAATGAGATAAAACATTTTTAGCGGTTTTTGATAATGAAAGGATGCACATCGCAATGTTAAAGTAATGAAAATGTGTTATATACGTATGTTTATTTAATATGACGATAGTCTTCTTTCAACCATATTTTTATTTAACATATCTATAGTAAAATTTTTATGTCGAAAATTTAATATGTATACTTAATTTCTAAGGTATAACTGATATATAGACTATATATCAACTAATTTATGATTGGGAAGTTAGTCGCAAGTTGCAGTCACGGTGAACAGAAATATATGAAAGACTTAGGACTCAGGATATCGATAAATTTTAACTTCAAAAGTTTTGCGGATCATTTAGCTAAATGAGCAGATATTAATGATTTAGATCAATGGTTGGAAATTCCGGAAGTTAAAATATTTACTTATGGGTTAAATATCAATAGAGCACCTGAGAGTTTTAATACTCAAAAATGCTATCCGTTATCTGTCTTTGTCTTACTCAGTTCCCAGTTACTCAGTTCTTAACCATCTGACATTCAAAAACAAACCCATTGGTGACGCAAAGAATTTTTCAACTTTTCCTGACGTCCCATCTCGGAGAAGAAATGGAAGAGTCACTGCTAGGGAAATCCCTTTATATCTATATTGTCACTCAGTAACCTAATAAAGCTGACTGGCTTTAGAGACATAGTTTATAATAGTGGATTGATGGTTGACTAGGAAATGTGGGCGAGATGGCCGAATGGGCTAACGAGTGTGCACAGTACCGCCGTTGCCCGGCAACCTGACATATGAGACAACGATACACAAAGTTAGGAACTTATTTAAAAAAAAAAAATTATAACAGTAACAATGAGGAACTTATGTAATAAGTAATAACAGCAACAAAGTTAGGGATTAATGAAATTATTTAAAAAAAGAAATGAAAAATTAATTAATAAAGAAATGTAATGAGATAACAAATTAAGTATTAGACGTAGAGGGTGACGTAGTTGCTAAAATATGATATGTTAAAAGAATGTCACATTGACATAGAATAAAATGTAAAACAGAGAATATGAGTATGAACTTATATAAAGAAAATAATAGCAGTAAATAGAAAAATTAAGATATTGTAAAATCTATCAAAACATTGAACTTTGGGCCGAAGCATCGGCAAAAATAAAAATAAACATCATTTATTTATTTTTACTTTGTATTTTGACTGAACATCCCAACCAACTTCTCTTCTATAATTATGTTTATGTTCAAGGAGGAAAACTGTACAATTTATGAGAACTTCGTTTTATAGATTCCATCTTATATGAGCCTCAGTCTCCTACTTAACCACGGTTGTAACGCTAACGTTAAATACAGAAGCTTAAATGGTATATGTCTAGTTTGAGTTTTGATTTTTTGAAACAGATTACTTCACCTTTTCTTTGTTTTTGAAAATCAGCTACTAGCTCTCAGCTAGCTTACTATTCAACGAATCACAAAAAAAGAAACTCGAAACCAAATTAAAGATCGACATCCCAGAACAGGATCTAAACGTAGAAGGGTCCACTACATCTGATTTTGGAGGTTTTCATGGAGTTCTGCAAAGGTATGCGTAGGTTGTTGATTTTATTCGTTTGACTACACTGATGTTTTAACTTTCTTATTATTTATTTTGTAACTGAATACTAAGGCATTAGTAAACAGATCATTTTGCCAACTGAAAATTGAAGAGGTTGTATATTGAAACATATACTAATCTTATGTCTCCTTGTTCTGGAGATAATACAATGAAACATAAAATAAAATACTGTACAATAGATTTTCTTGCCTATTATAACTTTATATCGGCGCAGTAGGTTAACAATAGTTTGGATCTCTTGTTGTTTTCTTCCTGATGATGTTTCTTACCTTGATGATGTTCTTATGAGTCATAACTTCACCGATCCCTCCTTCCACAGGGAGGGAGTTGCGTAATAGTTTTTTCACCGGCCTTGTGGTTTTCGACTGTTCCATTGCAAGGCAGAAGAAATACTTCCTTTCGAAAAAGTATATTATTTCTATTCTTAATTTCCAGTGGAGTTTTATTTGATGAGCACCGTTAAACCACTATGGCGTATGAAAAAAAAAAGAAAAAAGAAATGGGTCGCTGCAGATAGGTTTTTCTACAGCGGTTTTGATTAGATTTTAAAGTTTTTTTTCTCTTGATGTGATAACTGTAAAGAGAGTTAAAATCTATCGTGGTACTGTCTCATTTTCGAGGTTTAATGTCGAATATCTGATAAGATTGCTTTAGTAGGTTAAAAAAAATATTTTCTATTCAATAAAAAAAAAAATATTACATACTTAGATTACATATATTGAAAGGAGGATATCACTGGAAGAAGGCTAAAAAAAAAAAAAGGTATCCTTATCTTGGATATTTTGATTGGATTCAGTAAAAAGAGTACGTAGGCAAAGATTGTTGTATATTGTCATTGAACTTTCTCGTACGTTTGCCTTTTTTATATTTATTTATTATATATTAATTTTATGAGTGAATACCAAATCGGTGTGAATACCAAAAGGATTAATTGGTCAACTCTAAAGAAACGAGAGAATGGTTTTCTGGTTGGCATGGGCGGATCTACGGGGGAGAGGGGCTTTCGGGCTGAAGCTCCCCCCCCCCCCCAAAAAAAAATATTTAAAAAATATCTCTTAAAGTATTATTGTTCGTGTAATTACATTTGAAAGGACTTAAGGAATCACTTAAACACTATTTTATATAGACAGGTAGTTTCTTTCCTTTTTTCCAATGTAAATATCGTCATTTTTATGAAAAAAAAAAAGCTTTCGGGCTGAAGCTCCCCCTCCCCCCAAAACTAAATCCTGGATCCGCTAGTTCAGGTTGGTACAGTTCTCGAAACAGGTTCCATATCTGTAAATTTAGTAATTTTCAATCTGTCGGTTATGAATATAGCATTTATGAATTATATTCAGCTTAAATATGTAATTATAAAAAAATCCGGCGCTGCCTTTTAGCAGAATATTGTTTTGATGTATAGATGTTTATTCATTTATAACAAAATCTGTTTCTTAGTTGCTTACCTTCACCTAAATAAATATTTGATAATAATACAAATAATAAATCTCTTTTTAACTTATTGAATTGAAAACTTATTTAGGCGCGTTTTGCACTTTTTTGTGTATAGTGAATTAGATTGAGTCGTCAGATTTTTCGATGTGTAACGCTCGTGTAAAGTTGGCTATATTCGATTATTTGAAGTGGTTTTCATATGGAGTATATCTCAGAAACTAAAAATCGGACTTGCATACTGTAAGCAAGGGAAATGTTTATCATTCCATCCTATTTGTAATGAGCTATTATTTATAATTTATATTTCATTAATTTCTCCTTAATGATGCTATCACACAATTTTTTTTTGTTAATATTGTTCTTGATTACCACATCTGTTTATTAGAACTAAACTAAATTTTTGAAACCTATAAACACTTTACCTATAAAACATCTCACATACATGGAGATATGGAGAAGTGACGTTGACTGTACCACATTCATTACCAGCGGATACGGCGTTAACAACTATAATCAACCCTTCTACAATTTCCTTTTGAAAACCAGCTCGGCTTTGAGGGCAATAACGGGCTTGTTATCTCCCTTTTCACGCCTCGGCTCACCGCTCTATCTATGCAGGAGCAAGTTAATCCATTACTCCAATGTCCTTTCTCTCTTAATTGCCTCTCGTTTTTATCTTAGTCGCTAATTGCGTGGATCTAGGTTCAGCCAAGTTGTTCGAGACATTTATATTCTAGATGGAATCTTGGAATGCTGCTTATTTCTTTATTGACGTTAAATATTAAATCATTTATTTGATCTCTGAACAATTGGTATTTATCTATTATATTAATTTTTGTTCTCATGTCCGTACCAAATTCCATATTTAAAATAGTATTAATATTAATTATAGCTGAAGTTAATTTTATTTTAAATAATAAAAGCCTTTTTTTACGAAAAGATGAAACATACCGTTTCGCTTTAATATCTGAAATTCTATTTACTCGGCCTAGTATAATAATAATAGAGCAAGGTAGTAATAATTGATATAAGAGTACTCAATAACGATGATATACTTAAAGCAGTAGTTGATCCAAGATTTAATTTTAAGTAGAATCTTGGAATTTTTTTGTTTAATAAATAAATAAAACAAAACAAAAAATATAGGAACAATGAATTTAGGGTCAATTATTTTCCTGACTGGTGCTTACATTCAGTAGCTATACGTTGGTTATAATAAAAAAAAAACTACACATATTGTAATTGTAATTATTTAGTTCTGGTCAGACACAGTAACAATTATGGACATACATATATATATATATATATATATATATATATATATATATATATATATATATATATATATATATATATTCTATTTTGGATATAATAAATACTGACAACCATAGGCGTACGCATGGGAGAGCAGGATGGGGGCCGTTGTCTCCCCCCTTCTTCAAAACATTTGAAAGAAAATAAACTATAATATAATACAAAAAGTTTGCCGAAAATTCGAGAAAAATAAACATTTAAAATTGTTGTTCTGCGTATATATTGTATTTTGTATAAAAATATTTATTTATTTTATTCGGTTGGCGCTACAGATCTTGTTGCGCTTTGACCGCGAAATGTGGTATTCTACACCACATCCCGATAACTGATTTAAGTACACGGAGGTAGGGTCATCAGTCCTATGCTCGGTCGTTGTGAGTTGCCTCCAGTAGCCCGACGTGCCTCACATACCCGGGAGGGGAGATCTCGGGCAGCGTTGCTTTCCCTGGTGGACGGTCGCCCGTCCAAGTGCTAACCACGCTCGGCGTTGCTTAACTTGGTTACCTACTGCAAGCCCTTGAGCCCGCACGGCTACCCCAGCCCCTTAAAATAAAAAATATTTATAAATTTTAATAATAATAAACTATTTCGTATACTATTATAGAGTTTCAAATCAGTTATCTACCTGTGATTTATCTCTATTTTGCATCTTGCCTCTCCCCCAATATGAAATCTGGTTGCAGCCTTGTTAAAAACCCTGAGAAATCTAATCAACTTTACCACCTCAAACAAGAAAAAGTGTTACCCTTTATTATTTTCAGCAATGGATTGATCTAAGAGGAAACGATTAGAAGTTGTAAGCAATTGGGATTTCCTGATAATATGATGAATGAAGGAACGAAAAATGAGTTATTAGGGTCTGCACTGTTAGAATTTTTTTAAATATTTCATAAACAGTGCCTATCCTTTGGCTGTCTAATTTTTGGTTAAGCGATTACTTTCAGCTATGACTACTGAGAAAGTGCGAAATTTTGAACAGTTATTGCGCTTAACTGACGAATAATGGTGCATGGGTTGGTTTTTAAATTTAAGCCTTATAATTTAATGTCTTGAATGCCGAAATTCCACAAACAGACAATGTGCTATATGGGATCCAATTATCGAAATGACATAGGGTACAAATATAAAAAAACAAAACAAAAAAAATACTTACTATTATACTCACTTCTTTAGTTCAACATTTCAGTCAAAATCTTTCAGAACTATAACTAAACCCCTATGGTACGTCACAAACATTGCTTTACATCCCAACGGTTAACGACCACTATAAATGATTTCATGATAACTTACATGGACATACAATTCATGTAAGGAATAGAACGAATCTTTTGACATATGTTTCAGATTATTTATCTAGTTTCCACGTATTTGTGTTTGTCATTTATATTTTCATAGAAAATTGGTTCAATTAAAATCCTATGGATTCTTACCATCAATACAAATATATCTGTTAACTGCACCCGAACGGTTTCTTTAAAGTTTAATTCTTCTTTTTTTAAAAGAAATATTAATAAATAAATCCTCCGTAAATACTATAGGATTAGATAGAAACGTATTAAACCCCCCTTGTGGCTATAAGGGCGCCCCCCTCAATGCTTTGCCAATATCGCTTAGGGAGAGAGATTGCCTCCAGCGGCCATGAAGAATATCGATACCGATTTTACTCAAAGGATAAGGCGAATAATCGAGGTTAAGTTTCAAGATTTGGTTGTAAAATGATGTTGTTAGGCTTTTTGATGACTCCCTAGATTTTTTATGCCAATGTTTCGGTTCAACGACCTCATCTTATCGATTATAACAATGTTCGATGCAGCTGATAAGCGGAATTTAAATAAAAAAATAATGAATTAAAAAAAAATTGTTTAATTTTTGTTTGACAATTAAATTATTGCATTAATATTTTTTCGTTAATAAAACCAATATAATGTACCAAAAACGTTATTATATCACTATAACTAAGGCATTTATGTGTGGTAGAGGCTTGTAGGTACCTACGCCGGCACCGCTGGAATCGCTTCAAATATTTGAAATAGTAATCAGTGTTTTAGAAAGAGAAATATATTCTCCAGATGTTTTATTTGTGCATATTTTGCGTTATTGTAGGCCGTTTAATTACAAACGACGCTTGATTTTCAACTTGAAAATTCTTTTGTTAAAATTTTTGAATTTACTGGTGTTTTTTTATTGCCAAAGCCAACTATTTTTTAATATTTATTCATGTTTTATTATTATGACTATTCAGCTTTAATAAAAGACCCATGAGGAAATTAAGCCAAGTGCTGATTCTCAGTGACCAAAAAAGTCGAAGTCGTCAATCCGCCATCTTTGGGCGCCATTTTGGGGCATTGCGTTCACTTTTTTTTGTGGGAACATTGGCTTTTTTTTTTAAAATAGTTACAAGGAACACAACGATATGCAATTTATAGGGATGTGGACTGAATTAATTCCATTATTTTATTTCTATTTAAATAATTCAATATATCAATAAAAACTATGATATTTTTGTTAGCCTTTGAACCTACATTGATTCTGTTGATATAGGTGATTTAATTTTCCTATTTTATTCCTAAAGTGGATCGAATCCGCAAAGATTTTGTCGAGCTGCATGCAGATAACTAAAAAAAAATAATGAAAAAGGTTGGTTAATGCGGCAAAACATATACGGGATCTGTTAAGTCAGCTGGACAAAAAATTCCTAATAAACCAACTTTTAGAAATAACTAATTTTAATCTGCATTAAACATTTCAGAACAATTATTAAAGTAATGTTTACCAAAAAAATAACTTCTTAATGAAACGTCAAAAACTTTTTATGAATCGTTAGAAAACATAAAATTTACTATTGTCAATTTTAGCCTTCTTTACTCAAATCCTCTAAAAAATATTTTTGTGGGAATAAGATCTGTTGATTAAGCAATTTGTTTTGTTTTATATAAGTGACTTCATCAATACTCTTTATTTCTTTTTAATGAGATATTATTACAAAAAAAAAATCGTGGATCAGAATTTTAATTTATCTCACAAGTTTTATGTAACTTTTAAATTACTTCAGAATTCTTTCATCTTTTATGTTTCAGACCGCAGTTTAATTATTTTTTTAATGAGTTTTTACCATGACAGTACATACTTTGAATAGTGTTTTTTTAACCACAATGTTTCATTTGTTTCTAGCTTTGCTATACCATAACTTAAAAAGTATTAGAATTAAAAAAATACTATACTTGAAAAAAAGACTTTTTTTTTTACAAATAACAACCTGACACCAATCAATTAGAATTTTCATTATGTCTTTCAACGATGTTATTAATTTTTTAATATTAATATATTTTATCCGTATGTACAGTATCATTTTTTTCAATTGACTCGGAATGTATCCTTATATATAAAATTACAAATAGAATGTATTAAATTTATTGTTTAAATATTTTAACAATATTTTATAAATATATGGATGTATCTCCATTACTTTTTGATCTCGTTTATATGATTTTATTTAATTCTGTGTAAAGTTAAATAATTCGTGGGGTTTAATACTGGAAGATGGTTTGGGATGTATATATTTACTAAGTAATTTACTATTTGGGAAAAATTACTATGCGTATAATTAATGGTAAATTTCAATCAAATTAATAAATTACAGTACGTGAGTAAATTACTAATTATTATCCTCAGGTTTAATTTAATTGTTAAATTCACAATGACACTTACCATCGGAATAAATTTCCTAGTCCTGAGCATTTAGGTCACTTAATGTCTCCTTGCTCCGTTTGGGAAACCAACTTAAAAAGTTTAATTCGAAGTTCTTATGGGACATACTAAATCTGAAAGTCTAAAGGACGTTTAAAAACTTTTTCAAACGATTGTCCTGGAACGTAATACAGACATGTTCTTGTAGTTAATTCGTTTAAAATTACCGCAGTGTTCTCTCGTACAATTGAACCCAGATAAACTTTTTTATTTCGATTTTACTGATTTTTTTTTTTTTTAAAGCAATGAAAGAAAAATGGAATTAATCTTAACTATTAGTTTTTAAAAAGTACATGTTTATCTAGGAATGTTAGTCTAGATTCCAATAAACTGAGATAACTGTTGAATTGATACATCAGCTATTAATAGTCGGTATCATATACGTAGTAGATTTCGTTAGTGATCTCATTTACGTAATTGTTGTCATAGTTAACGAATTGTGCAGCAATTTTAAGGAGTTTAACAAGTTCAAACAAAAATATCTGAGATATTAACTGCATATATGTTTTTTTGTTTTTTTCAAAATAGTTATTATTTTATCTTTATTTATTTTTAATCGTTATCAAACTGAATAATTTCACTATATTTATTTTATTATATCATTAACTCATACATGTTTAGTTATTTTCAAATGTTGTCCTAACCCAAGTCGAAACGTCGAAATCCTAAACAGTAAAATAAATATATTTTCTGCGTTTTTTTTTTCTATTATTATTACTGATCCAACGATGCCATTACCCTAATTTAATGATATTTCTTTGCATCCCAATAATACCTGCAGTCACACATTTTTTATTGATATCGAAATTGGCGAATCGAAATAAATCCTAAGATTTCTATCAGATGAATTTTGCCATTCGTGATTAACCTACAATACCATATATAGTATTGTCTAACAAATACCCCAGGGTAAGAAAAGGTATAAACCAATTCTTATCCTATATATATATATATATATATATATATATATATATATATAGTAGTTGATTAAAATTTCTTAGAGAGGATGAGGAAAAAAAGTATTGTTTGATAATATTCCACTTATCCCTGTCGAACATATCCATTTGGACTACATCTTGATAACCATCTTAGTTTGAATACTCAATTCTACAATACTTATTTGACATACGCTCTAAACTTGCACTATTGTACAAAAAACTCATATACTCTGATCGTATACCTAATCGTATACTTATCTGGACATTCCTGTATCTTTCACTACAATCCAAAATTCTTCGTAGAATCCTTTTTTGTTATTTTTATTTTAAGGCTTCAACCAATGGGGTCATTATTGCCTTATTTTCATTCAGAATTATAATGTATTTTCAAGTTAAAACATTTCAGAAAAGAAACTAATTTATCAATTTCATTCGTATTGTCCTTTAGATAGCTGTGTATATCGTTTGTCAACTCACAAAATAGTCTAAATGTTTAGTAAGCTCTCCATTCTGTTAAAATTCGTTTCACTGTCAGAGTATTCCCACAGGTTTGGCATGTTGGCGAAGAATCCATGAGTAAGAAAGAAACCTTAATCCTTATTTATAAAATCAAATAAAGTTACAAGAAACTGCCTAAAATGAAGTTATATAAGCAAAATTATCCATAAAGCCCTCAATAATCCTTTTTGTTGCAGATTTTACACGAATCAGATATTTCTTTTTTTTTTATTCCAAACTCATTGGTCACTCTGACCGTTTAGTTCTGAACCTTTTCATCCAAAACTATTCATGACAACCCTCCGTTTGCCCGGCAAAATATGACCAAGATACTTCCTAAATTAAAGTAATCATGGAAGTGCTACTAATGGGTAATTTCTTCATAAGCTCATACCATGTTTTATATTCTTATAACAAATTTATTTATATTTATTATATATATATTTGTTTTTATCTCAGTGCCAACTGAGGTTTGTTACGCATCTGGACACTTTTGACGTTAAGAGAAAGCCAATCTATATTTTAATCTTTTATGAATTATACATTTCAACTCAAATAATAAAAAAAAATATATGTAAATTGTTTTTTAAATATGTAACAATGTTGATAATTCTGTATCCGGAGCATTTATCTTGTCGAGGTAATAATTTGGTGACCCCCCCCCCCTCCCTCCACTACTGAATCACGTCTCTAAGCCGGCTTAAGTCAGGCTTTGATCTCGGCCATTTTCACACTCGGACTAGGACTTGGCTTTAGGAAATGAAGAGCTGTGCAAACTGAGAGCGATATTAAACTCACTGCGCCCCCCCCCCCCCTCCTCCTCCCCTCCCTCTCTAATCTCTTCCATATTCTTCATTCTCTTATAACGCCTCTTCTTTTCCGGACCTCTTCTTCCGTTTACCTTCTTCAGTCAAATTGCTCCTCTTCTTTTTAATATTGGTAATTACTTTTTGCTACCTCCAAATCTGTGCTAGAAGTTTACTTACTTACTTATTCAAAATAAGTATTCATTAATGACACTAATAATTTAACGCAAAAATGTAATTTCATTATTTTACTATCATTTAGGAATAAAATGTAGATTTTTTTAGAAATCCGTACGGTTGATTTAATTAAAAAAAAAATTAAGTTGGTACTACACTACCATGTATTTGTGATTAATTTTCGACTCTGGAGTTTTATTTTTTTTTATATAATATAGAATATGCGGTATTTATTTATGTTACATTACTATTGTTATAAAACAATGTTTATCTGAACTTGGTGCTGCCTTCACCAGTAAAAAATCTGTGGTTCAAGACCACCTATCAGTTAGACGAAGTATAGGTAATTAGGTAACATTATTTTAAAAACTAGCTGTGTCAATACTTTATTTGCTTTATTCGCGCTCTATATCATTCGTTTTGAATAATTTAAGTGGCATTCCTTTTCTATTACTTTGGGACTTGAAACAATTTGTATATCCTTATGCTATTTTTTTTTATTATTAATATTATTTATTTTTGTCTTTTTACATTTATTCTGTATATCTCATCTGTCAACTGTAGTATATTGATAAAAAATTGTAAAAAAAAAAAATAAATGGTATCAAAATTGGCTCCCGATAAACAAAGCTAATAAAATCTTTTAGGATGAAACAAAATTGTCAATTTTACGTTCTCTTTTCTATTACTTGGTATAATATTCCAGGGATCTGCTGTCACTCTAACTGATTTTATAGATGGGTAAGTAGTCGACTGATCAGTTACAGTCATAATTATAGTCAGTTAGGTCATCCTCTGGGCTATCGTTCTTCAGGTCTTGAGGTCATGAGTTCTTGTATCAGCTTCCAAACGAAAATATAGAAGATGGCCCACATGTTTGGGTCGAAACGTCGTCTGATCCAATAAAAATATCTCGACTGAAATTCCTGACAATTTTGTTTTATGGTTATAATTGATCAGTCGATCACTTAGCCATCTATAAAATCAGTTAGAGTGACAGAAAATCCCTGGAATATTATATCAAGTAATAGAAAAGAGGAAGTCATTATAACAATGCTACGGATCGGTCACCCGATGCTAACTGCTTAAAGGAAAATACCCACCGATTGGTAATTGGTAAGCACATATTGATAGATCGTAAATCACTCCAAGAAAAAAGAATGAAACTAGGAATCAATGGAGAGAATCTACAAACGATGATAGGAAATGAAAATAAATTTAATGACCTAATGATGCAATGTGTAAATGAAATCCATGTTTTTAAGGAATTGTAAATGTAACAAAGGATTAGTGCCTCTGACCTAATGCAGCCGTACATGGATATGATGTTAAATAATGTTAAATGGAAATAAGTATCAAGAAGATTCTCGTATCAAGTTACGGAGGTAAACGAATCCAACCAGACGGTGATGTGGTTACTTGCTACTTTGTAACCAGTGACAAGTAAACTCTGGTTGCTCTATCTTTGCTGTTAGGGGATTTGTTTATTCGGTTGACTCAGCTTGTCATCAGTAGCTATCCACTCCCGGTGTAGCTCTGACCTTAATTAAATTGAATTTGGATCTCTTTAGTAAGGTTGGAGGTTGTTGGGTATGTTGTCTTATTTGAATGATTCAATGATAAAAGGTTTTGGAAATAGCCCGAAAAGCATTCTAAAGTCATTGTTTTCGAGTACTTTATTATTGATTCTCGGACTAAGATTCTAGTTCGCAATTGCCGAATAATTAAACTAGTAATTAATACTTTCATAACTTGACTTGTGTGAACAGCTAAAATTTAGCTCATAGATTTTTCGTTTTTTTTGTTTTTTTTTTTTTTTTTAAAGATTAGTAGCACGTCCCATATGAGGCTGACACGGCTCAATGGCTAACCGACTAAGCAGGTGTGAACCATCCGTTTTAGTTCAGCTCGTTAGTTGCTGTATAATGTATTCTCACCATGCGGAAGATACAACTCTAAAAGTTATTTAACTATATTTAAAATATTACTGTTACAACTACAAGAATTTTGACTATCAGCGAACTGGCTGGTATAAATATTGTTTTGGAAAACAGTAATACGTATGTTCCTATCTGTGGTTATTTTTCAAATTCTTTGTAGAACTGTCTTAATACTACAAGAATTTTTTACTCTATTAATTTATTTATTATCTGTACTTCTTTTTTTTTTTCCTATCTAGAAATTATTTCTCTCTTTATTTATTTTTTTATATTTTTTTTAGAGCTCTACATTTCAGAACTCCTACTTGAACTGATATTTTTGTTACTCGTATATTATTAAATTAATAATATTTTGAGTATTTTTAAAAATAATAATTTAGTTACCCTTGACAATTACTAACATTTTTCTAAGTTTAATTAATTAGTTTAAAATTCATTCTCTAGTTTTTTAAATTAATTTGCTGCAGATGATAAATAATAAAATCAAAGATGTTAACAAATAATTTTACTTTATTTATTGTTATTAAAATATTTTTCAGATCTTCCTATCCCTTACATCTGTTCCGCTTCGCAACCCGATATTTTAGAAGTAACTTGAGATATTCATTTATTCCTCTCCTTTATTCAGACACTTCTTACTTGAAGGAGGTTTTTTGAAGCGGGTAACCGTCGCCGCACGAAACGGAGTTTAGAAAATGCTTTTATGGAAATTTAATCGATCGGCGGCAATCTTTAGAGAATTTTTCGACGAGCCACTGAAATTATTCCTCTGGAAATATAATGCATTATATTTTATTTTATTTATTTATCTGTTGTTTATTTATTTATTGAGTTGTATTATATTCTGTCACAATCGAGGACGTTAACATTAATAACAGTGTTAAAAGAGTTTATTTATCACACCATATTTACAATAAATAAAAATAAAGTAAATGGAATAGCAAAATAATAATATTAAAAATAATTAAAAAATAAACTTTTAGTTAAATGAAATAAAATCAAAATAACAATACTTTCATACAATAATAAGCATACATACAATATATTCAGGAAGGAGATGGTTCGGGATGGCGGTCATAAATAGTTTTGCCACTATTTAGTCTATTTATGACCGCCACCACGGACCATCTCCTTCCTTAATAATTTAACGGTCAATTATTAAATATTCAATAAAGTATATTCGTTTCGAAAAAGGGGACAGCGGTTTTCTCTTCAAAACGAACAAACCTAGCGTTTTATTTTATAATAACTTATTGTTATTATTGTTCTTTTTTGTACACAACTAGTGGATATAATGATAAATAAAATAAAATATAAACTTAATTAACGGAATTGATAATATTCAGGATTTATGCCTTAACATCATAACAACCTACTAATCTATTGATATTTTAGTTTTGTAAGATTATATACTAAAATGCGTTGGCGTACAAGGAATTTCAATTTTATCTGTTTATTTATAAGTATGTAGACACATATTTATTAAATAAGGGTATGAAAATTCTTATATATATAAAATCGATCTAGGCTTCCCTTATCTCTAACTTGTTCTCTAGAATTTCTTTGAATTAATAAATATATCGTCGTCTCATTTCATACAGTTATTTAGAAAGATTTCATAAAATTGACTCACTATGCCCTTTAATAAATTTACTCTCAGCAAAGTTAGAACATTATGCACTTCATATGTTTTTGATAACCGTATTAATAAATAAGGTAAAATTAATGTTAAATATAAATAAGCTCGAAATTCATAAAAATGTTCTTAAAATTTAGTTTCTTCAGAAATGTACTTAGTGACTTTCTTTAATAAACCGACAATGTAACTATTACTCTAGTATGTCTATCTATTTCGGAAGTTGAAAAATTGAAATATTACATTTAAAAATGAGTTAGCCAAATATCAACGCCTAAAAACATTGCTAGTCAACAAAGTTTCGTTTCTCTAAGTCATTAATTAATTAAGGAAATAACTTGTGTTGCTCAGCAAGACAATGTTTTGGCCCTACATCTCGTTTATCATTCGCAAAATAAATTCGCTGTCACGAAAGTTTTCTTTCAACACTCTTGTTTGCTGAACTTGGTCGTGGACGAAAAATGCTTAAGATGAAATTTCGGTGAGTAAAACAATAATTTATCATGAAGGTCTTATTTCGAAGTTGATATTTATATTGAACTACTGATTCTACCGGTTGACGTTACTCTCGTTGGTTTCTAAACATGAATTTCAAAATCTCTTATTATGAACAACTTTTTACGTCGTCTCTAGAGCAGGGATCTGCTACATTAAGAAGAGGCAAGTTAGGAGTGCCTTCACTGGGAGGTTTCTCCAACCAAGCATTCGTATTAATCCTGAGAAAGTTCATTAATGATGATCAAATTTACAACACGTGCCAAAAGGCATTTGTACATTTTTTTAATAATTTTTAATATTAAAAAAAGTTACAATCAGCAAAACAGTTAAGAAAATTTTTCTAGAATTTTATCCTCGTTGGTTTCCAAACATGAATTGCAAAATCTCTTATTATGAAAAACCATTTGTTTTTATTTGAGATAATAATATAAATGTAGATAAATGGTCAATAATTTCCGTCATAATTGAATTATGATTCCATTTGCTCGTTAATTGCACGAGTAAAAAAAAAAAAAAAAAAAAAAAAAACAGGATAAAACCTAATACCATTTTTTCTTATTCCTCCCTTTTGAACGAGCATTTTAATGGGTTCTGAAGCCTAGGGCTTAGGCGAAAAGGGGAATAAGATGGTGCTGCTGTTAGAAATGGATTTTTTTAAAAAGTTTTTCGATGCTGAACGGAAAACATTGTTAATATTCTATTTGTCATGTTAATTTTTCGGTTACATATATTATTAACTGTTTCTTATATTTTTTATTGTGGTATATTTAGTACAGATTGAAAATTGTAAGATATATTTATAAATACTTATTATGATTCCTTTCTATACATCTTTCTAATTGTTTCAATGTTTGATTTTTATTCTTTTTTAACTATAATTTTAATACTATTTTATTTTTAAATAACATTTATAATATAATTATTTATCATTTATAATTATGGGATCATTTATCTATACTTGTTTTTGTATTGCATCTGCTGATTGTACTAAGTAAATACATTAATTTAAGTATCCTTATTTTGTACATATAGTGTGAATATGATTTTACCTTACTATAACCAATGTCCAAGTGACCAGAAACAAAGTATTATTCAATAATTAAACAAATAAAAATAAATAAATAAATAAAGAATCCAAGGGTAATAAATAAATACTTATCTAAAAAATATGTTGAATTTTTTTATTATATCACCGTATTAATTAGTTTTTTTTAATGATAGAATATAATTGAGTGCTACAATGGTAGTTTCTCTCATGTTGTACATGTCATATTACTGTTCATGATTTACTGTTGTATTATTATTAATTACAGTTGTAAATTTCGTTAATAAAAAAAAATAAAAATGTACATCTTAGTTTCAAATAAAATAATAATTTTAATGTTAAATATATATATATATATATATATATATATATATATATATATATATATATATATATATATATATTTATATTATATTTATATATATTATATTTATATTTATATATATACATATATTTTTTTAAGAAACTTAAAACATGATGCAGGGAACATTTGTAAAACATTTTATTTATTGTTTGAAGTTTGGTATAATAAAATATTTGTTTAGAAAAAATGAAATCGAGCTATTTTTTCATAATTAAAATCATATATTTATTAATTAGTCCGTGGTACAGACTCTTTTTTAAATTATTAACATCCGGCTGAAACTTCGTAAATAGCTTCATCTCATCATAACGTACAAATATTTTATTTACGAAAACTCTCGGAATTGGGGCGTTTTGAATCTGGAGGTCGACAAACATTGTCTATTTAATTAGGTACTAAAAACTTGTGAATTTGCTTCCCACTTGGTTCGTAAGATGATTTAATCACATAATCGATAAAAGAGGTGGCATACAAAAATATTGGACCGTTTGGCCTATATAGCCTCGTTATTTTGACAATTTGGGGGTGTAAGTCACGCCAAACGGCTCAGTATTTTTGAAGGCTACATTTTTCTCCTTAACATTGTGTGGAAGGTATCTTACGATTCAAGTGGATAGAAAATGGGTATTTACGAGTTTTTAGTCCATGATTAAAGATACAAAGTTTGCCGACCTGCAGATTGAAAACGCCCCAATTCCGAGAATTTTTCGTAAATATAATATTTGTAGGTTACGATGAGATGAAATTTCTGCCGGATGTTAATATAAGGGGTCTGTACCACGGACTATAAGCTCTCATCTTTAACTGGTGCTAATTTATTATTATGCCAATTTGTTATGCCATTCATAAGCCAATTTGTTTTGGCTTGAATACAATATATTGTTACTAATTAATAAAGAAATTCTTTTAGGAACTAGTTCTGAGGTTATTTTTTGTTTGTATGATTATAAGCTTGCTCTTATATATCTTTTTAAAATTAACTGTTAGATTTTTTTTTTTCATATCGATTAAAATTTCTCATAAAAAATCCGACCTGCATGTTGTTACCAAGGGAAATGTTCATCATTTTATCCTCTTTGCAATGAGCATTATTCAAATTTGTTTCTTAACGCAAAGCTGTGTTAGAAAGTTGAAAAGGGAAAAATAATGTCGAAAACCAAATGATAAAGAGTTTTATTGTAGATATCGATTAAAATATCTCAGAAACTAAAAATTGAACCTGCATACTGTGAGCGAGAGAAATGTTCAACGTTTCATCCTGTTTATAATTGCTATTATTTATAATTTATATTTCATATTGTTGATGTTTCCACTTCTGTTGTGTGGTCAAAAGCACACGTCTTAGTTGTTTTTTTAAATTTTACTTTATCCTTACTTTTTTTTACTTCAGATGCTTGAAATATTTAAAAAAAATATTCTCTTGAACTATGCGTTGGTTAATAAGGAGCGACGTTCCTTTTGGAGTGGTAGACAGCTGAGAATGAGCCGGGCGAGGACACTCCTATAGTTGGGCATTAACTGCATGTTTATGCAGATGAGCCTGTAGACCTTCGCCAAGAATCATTTAACATTAATTTACCAAGCAGTTAACCTCTAGCTATTGTCACATCATTCCTGCTTCCCTTTCGAAGGGTATTTGTGTTGTGTTTTGATTTCTGCCGTGTTTTCTGAAGAGGCAAGGAATAATTTAGGTTCTGCTTTAGAATATAGAGGAAGACATTTAATGTCTTAGCGGGAAGTAGTCAAGCGGTTTTATGTCAATATCTGTCAAGTAAATCTTGAAGAAGATCGGAATACACCACGTTTGCTTTCGAACCCGTATGTAGATTACCACGTTATTTCAGTTAAGCAGCTTTAAGTCTTTATTCCAGATGATTCAGATCATAGGGGTATTCGCATAATTTGTGATAAATACTCAACATATTATGGTGCTAAACATTTAGCACGATTCTTGAGTGAACGATCCTTCTTTGCTAACTTGCTAAATCCTTATTAACAAATTAATTAGTAAATTGAAACTTCCACTCACGGTAATTTAGGTTTCACTTGTTGATTGAAATGTTTACGGGCTTATTTTTCTCTTATTTGAACTATCTTTATTACCCGAAGTGTGGCAACTAAAAAATTATAAGAAAATTAAAAAAAAAATTAATTCGAACTTTATTGGAATTTCCATAATTATATATTATAGCCATATTTTTGTCTAATATTTTCTGGATTCTCTTCGGATTTTTTTTTTTTTACATTCAGTTTCACTTGCCAAAAAATTAGTGAACAGGAGATGAAAACTTCATAATATCTTGTACATTAACACCAGTTTTAACTGATCCTACGCAGTTTTTAAATCGGGTGAGCTAGCAGCCATATTTAATATATGAATCTTAGCTAGTGCCTCGACTTTTAACACATTTAGGAGGTTTACCATGCTTAGCACTGGTTGTGTGAAAACCCTTCTTCGGTTTTGAATAAGATCTAGGTAGCCAGAGATTATAATTTTTTTTTATTATATATATATTTATATTTATATATACAGGGTGTTTCAGGGTTAACTGGCCAAACTGCAAAAATGAACTGCGGACCTCAAAACAAGAAAAAAATTTCCTTTGAATGTATGTCCGCAAACGCTTTGTTTAGGGAGAAATTCACACCTAAGATTTTATTGTTATGAATTATTTACTTAATATAACGTGAATAATTCATAAAAATTAAAATCTTTAGGTGTGAATATCTCCTAAACAAAGCGTTTGCTGATATACCTTCAGGGGGATTTTTTTTTCTTATTTTGTAACCCTGTAACGCCCTGTATAAGTTCTATTTAATTATGAATAAGTTAATGTATATAATGTATAAGTTAATAATTATTATATTAAGGATATTGAACTGGTATGCAACTAGTGCTAAGCATTGTAAACCTCTTAAATGTGTAAACTTGAGAAAATTATTTACGAACTTTAGAAGCTATCAGTAACAAGTCTTTCTTAAATAATAGACTAGGTATCCGTAGCGAAATAATACACTGTATTTACTCACCCAAATAATTTATTCAATTTTTAACAGCATACTCAACTGCTTGAATTAATTTTTGTAATAAAATATTTATTTTGCACTTTTACAATGTTTTATTAGCTTGATCTATGTTGCTAGATTACCAAGTTCTTTATATCCACTTGGTTATTCATTCGATGATGTTTGTCTTCATTTGAATAAAAAAGAAAAATTAGTGCGTGCATGCTCTGTTTACAAGAAGACCACTTGCTTGGTTATTTTTTTTTATTTGATGATGCATATTTCATTAGACATTGCGTATAATTAATTCATTGAAATGTTATACGTTACCAATATTAATAAGTAATAAGATATTTAGTCATGATTTAGTTGTATTTATTGCTGTGCCATATAGTAAACAATGTAGCATACAAATGTGATTCATATATCATAACAACTTGAGGTCCCAAGATCATCTATAATGCATTTGCGATTTTAAATTATCTGGATACCTTAGCTTTTACAATGTCAACCTTGTGGTCTGCAATATATTATGGACTAGGAAACAGGTTACATACAACAGCCTACCGTTATCAAGTAGAGATCCCTTTCTAAAGTGGAATGTTGATTGAAATTGCTGGAGGTAGATCACCTTGCCCCTACATGGGTCTCGGAAATGTCTTTCGCTCCCACTCCAGGGTATGACGTCACCGTGGTGACGTCATCGAGTGATCATACCTTTTTATATCAGCCTTATCACGTTGTCGAGATCGTGTTTACCGTTCCGCTTTTACATCGCCATACTTGTCTCCGCTCTTAATGATACAGTTAGCTAACTTTAATGGAATTGGTTTCTTCTCATATGGGCTTTTTCTTTCATGGATTAGGTTAGTGTCTATTTATATTAATTCCTTTGTTTTATGTTGGAATGTAGTTATTCCTGCTTCGGGTAACAGAGCTTTGATCAGTGCAATGCTATAACGAGTAGATCTATCTTGAAAAATTTATTTTTAAGTTGATGCGTTATACTCATTATTTAGTTTGTTCGTTTCGATTTTAAGGCGTGAAATATCAGCGTCATCAACGCCTGAAAATTAATTTTGTTTGGATTAAATTTTTAAGAGATTTAAACAAATCGTTTGATTTTAAGAAACTTAACGCTGACTTTATTCCGTCTTCGTCATCCATCAAAATGTTATCATTATGTAGTTGTTGGGATAATGCAGTTAATTTTGTGAATTTATTTCTTGAACCCAGTATTAAAGAGGAATGATGTTCCCCAAGAAACTTGCTTGGCTTACAGAGTAGCTGCTTTTCCGTTCGTGAATACAAATTTATGTCCATCTTTATAGTCCGAGTACTTAATCTATATTACTGTACTTACCCAAATGCTTATTTTAGAAGGATATTTATTGCAGCTTTAATTAAGGATTTCATTCCCTCGTTTATATTTATTATCCTCTTTCTTTGCATGTCAACACCAAAGAAGTATAGTATTATATTTTGCATGCTTCATCTGTTTTAAAATACAATTACAGTTTAACTGTAACTACAATTACTGGTTTGATAAATTTACTGGGCTTTATTATTTAATTAGGGAGTGAGGTAGGTCAGTGTTAGGTAGGATCCTGAACTTCCAAAGCGCAAGGTCCCAGGTTCGAATCCCGACTCATGCAAAATTATTTATTCTGTTTTATTTGATGTGGGTGATCTTGGGATCAGGAGACCGTCTTGGGGCACACCCAGTCTCTATAAAGTGGGCGCCATTAATTATATAATTAATTAATAAATGATTAAATAATTAATTAAGGAGAACAGTTGAGCGTGATCTCGGTCAAGTCACTTCCTTGCACACCAGTCGACCAAGAAACAGTACTTTTCCTAAATAGTAATGAACCCAACACCCTTCATGGGTTGTAGTGGTACAGGTTTTTTAAATTTTTAATTCATTAATATTAATAAAATTTCGCAATAGTTGGAAAATGCGTCTTAAACTTCACTACGGCTTAATTATTTCAAAGGCTTCGAAAAATTTGTTCATTAAAATCTTCAAGCAGATTCTTAAGCATGACCAATAATAAATAGTGCCCGTTCTCTACGACTGATCACAATGACATAATGTCTTGTGTTCAACGTGTTTGTAATGTGTTGTTACCAACGAAAATGGGTGACTGGAATAGCAGAATGAATGGTTCAACATGAGGAAAGAACTATACATAAAACGTCCTAAGTGAAAACTAAAGGTGACACGGAGAGAAGAAGCGATTCTTATGTTCCTCAAGATTGACAATAGTCGATACACTCCTAGCTATTTAAGAACACCAATATGTTCTTACTGTAGGTGTAATTTAACAACATTACACACGCTTTCAGAGTGTATAGCTCATGACTCATGCGTATTCTTCACGAATCTACAACGTATGAACATTTCAGTTTACACAATGACTAACACCAGTTTCAACATATTAGATTATTAATTCTAGCAATATTTCTAGTAGGAAAATTTATACCTTTATTCACAGTTCTATATTTCAACGCTGCAATCACCTACTCCGGAATCAACTTACTCACTCTCTGTACAGATATTATAAATTTTCGAACTACAAATATCACTAAAATGACTTTACTCAAAGTGTTAAACTTTGAGTTAGACATTCTGACAACTGAAAGGCTCGTGTATTGAGATCATATCCTGTAACTGTTACAAGTCTTTTAATTTTTAAAAAACATTACATTTACAGAAAAATATCTTCAACCGCAATAAGCTACATGGCCTTGTGTTCATTATTATTTATTTAAATGGTTAAAACACTCAAATAAAAGAATAAACCGTTAGCGCATGGAGAGAATCTAAAGTCATTCCGAGCTAACTTAATTTGGAAGAGATATATAATGGGGGTGTGTTGTGCTCTCTGTAAAGTAATAAATTATTTCTTTATAATATTAATTTTTTGATCAAGAATACAAATTAATCTTTAGTCGTAATAAATATCAATCCACATTTGTTTTTATTATTATATTCATGTTTGTGATATTTACAAAAAAAAAAAAAAAATGAATAGTGATGACATATATTCGCCCTATCTCACTCTCCTCTTGATGCACTTGAAATTTGGTAAATAACAAATTATAATTAAGAAAGATGCCACTTTATCCTGTTTTAAGATTATTTAATTTTGTCCTCCCATTTTGTAATTTGGTTGATTTTGAAGTTTGAGTTGTCTTTGATGATGTATGGATTTTTGACTTTGTAATGTGTTAGATTTATGAATGATTAAGGAGGAAATTTACACGAATGAATAGAAGCAAACTTCTTCTTACGTTTTCTTTTTTCGTTGAAGCTATTGTTGAAAAATAAATAAGACCGATGTGACGTCATTTTTACTCTAAGCAACAAAAAGCAGCTCTGGTGTGTGATGGAAGTAAAAAAAGCACACCTTGGTCCTGACGTGTAGTTTTTCGTTGGACAGCCACTGCTTCGTTTTTCCAGAGCCTGAAGTTGTGCAATCGATCGATGTAGTTTTGGACCAGCACAGTCCCGTCACATCTTGGATTTCTCTGTAGAATAATATTTTTAAAATATCTGGGTGTATATCGGGATTTTCTTTATTGATTAACTTTTCAGTATTGGTAGGTTATCATTAATATATCTGGCAAAGCCAAATCTAGTTAGTGCAAGAAATTTAAATACTCTCTTAACATTTACAAGAATCATTAACAACTATTCTTGAAACGAGAAAACTAAATCTGGCTTTAAATTGAATGGTTCTGATTGAAGAAAACATTCTTTTTCTTTTTAATTTTTTAATCTAACATTTTGTTGAAAGGGGTGTGGCTATTTATTTGATGGGCCAGAGATCAGGTGCATAATAAAAAAAAAAAAAAAATATATATATATATATATATATCTCTTTTTTATATAGGAAAGTTTTTAGTTGATTTCATATTTCACAATATTTTTTTTTCAGTATTACTAGAGTAGGAGATATCAGGAGCTCAATAAAAATAATTAAAATTACAAGATAATGCGAATTTGCAAGAAAGCGCGATGTATAATATAGGTTATTAAAGAAATTAAGATAATTGTCCTAATTTTATTTTCTTTCAATTTATTTTATTTTGATAAAAATAATACAATCTAAACTACAGAATACATGTAAATTAAAGTTATACCATTTGAACAATAAGTATTACTATTAAATAAATGAACAGTTGTATAATTAGTAGTAAATACTATATATATACATGTATATACATATAAAGTATTTAGATACATATACGTACAGTATTTATATACGTAGGTTTGCATATATGTAAATAATGTATATAAATGTATATAAATAATGTATGATTAGGTAAATAAATACTTTATATTTACAATATAAATCCGTGTCACTATTTCTCATTACTTTTAAGTAAGACTGTTAATAATATTAATTACGGAAATAATTAAATTGATAAATAATAAAAGAAATGTGTTGTCATTTTTAAAACAATAACATAATATAAATTAAACGCAATTTAAATAAGTAATTATTTATTTATTTGATTATATTTTAGGTGCCGTGTGCAAGTGTATAGGTTCGAGGCACCTTATTGGTTATTGAATTACATTACTATATGTCTGTAGGGATCGTGTTGTATTTTTTTTTTTAATGTGTATGTTGTTTGTTTAAAGAACGTGTTGTTACAGCTGCATAGATTATTTCTGATTTACATTGAATATTGGGTACTCAGAATAATGTGCTAGATTAAAATAACCATTTGATTAAAAAAGATATTTTTATTTATTGATTATTAATATAAGTTTTTGATTTTTATTCATTTTTGTTACAATTTTATACTTGAATTGTTGCTGCCATTTTTATAATTTAAATATGATAATCATACTTGTTTAACAAATGTTGAATGTCTCATTAAATATTTACTAGTAATTAGCTAGTTATGATGATTATGATTTTTTTAAATATATACTTGTTCGAATATATTTATAAACTATTGTCAATTACTTTTTCATTTATTTACGATCCCTCTCTTTTTGTACCATTTTAAAGATTTTTTTTTCAAATTTATGAAACTTGAGTTATTTATAATTTATATTATACTTAATACAAAAATCAAGAAAAATGTAATGTTTTGGAATCTTTGTAGCCAAGACATAGGGAAAATAAATTTTAAAAATTGCTCATTTTCATTTGGAATTTCCTTGTTTATTGTTTGTTAAATTCTCAAGTATCTTCACCAACAAGATTCTAATTATAACTTTCAGGTTTTAAAATTATTCCTATTTCATCCCCTCGCTTTCGATATTGCTCAAATGACTGAACTTTTCTTTGATTAAATTTGTTTTTCATGCCTATTTACACAATCGATATGAAACGCTCGAATGACTGAACTTTGAATTTAATTAAATTCCTTTTCATTCTTATTTACACAGCTGATATTAATGCATATCCCTTTGTTACCAATTTTACTAATGCACCTAACCTTAGAGGGTATTTCAAACGTCATTTAGGTTTTTTTAAAACTTAAATAATTTGTTTTGTGTTGATGTATTGCAGTCATGTGGTTTTTTTTTAAATAATATTTTTCTTGCTTTATCTGACTTAAATGTTAGATAAAGGAGTTTTAGTGAAAAACTATCGGATATACCATAGTAAAATATTGAATTGGTAAAGAGAATTCATGATGATAGGGCAGATCCCCAAAAACGTTAGGTATGTTAACAAATTTAAGAACAAATAGAATAATTAAACTGGAAGAGAAAATAAACTGTCAAAAAATAAAACGAAGCTATATGACTCAATTTGATACTCATTGGAAGAGAATTATAAGGAGCTATAGTGGAAAATTTGCAGATGTAATACAATAATGAAGTTAGTAAAGATATTTTATGATGATGGCACGTAGCCGAGAAACCTTGGACGTGTTAACAAATTAATTATATAATTAAGGCAAGAGAAAAATAAACTATATTTATCCTTCCTATACAGAATAATTTATCAAAATATTTAGTGTTTAAACTTTTTTTAAAAACTTGAGTACATTATTAACAACAATTTCAGCGTAGCCACGTTATTTTTATGAAAAAAAAAATGACAATTTCTTTAGCACTGGCGCACAGTTGGATTGATAAAATACTAAATTCTATAAAAATCAAATTGAGTTGCCTGTATTACTCGATAACAAGACAGTTATTCGATCATGTTGCCATTTCCTAAAAGCTTTCACCATAAACAAACTCAATCAAATATTTATTTCCTGAGCGTTTTATCCCCTTGCACTGCCGCTCACCCTTTATTATTGTGTTAAATTAATTTAATATCTTGATGGGATTTTTATTTTATGATTTTTGCTCTCTCTTTTTTTCTTTTCTTCCTATTTCTGATTCCCTCCTATTGAAGTCTAGAACGTTCAGATGATATTTAAACTTAAACTCGTTTTTTTTTATTAATTTATTTTTAACAATTAATTTAAGGAATTTTGGTAACATTTTAAATAATCATAGGCATGTACATGTACCGCCATAAATTGCATAATTTTAGAGTTGTGTGCAAAAAAAGTTTCTTTTTCTTTTTATCTTTTCAATCTAAAATTTTGGTGAAATGGGTGTGGCTATTTATTCGATGAGCCGATCATTTGATTTAACGAAAAATTAACAAAGGTATGGGATTTTATTTAGATTTGTACACTTTTTTCTTTCTTCTATTTGATCCCCATGAAACTAGAAGTCAATGAATTAAACTAAACTCGTTTTTTTATTAATTATTTAAAAATAATTTAGGATTTCGTAACTTTTCATAATCATAGGCATGTACATTCATGAATTTAATGAAGAATTAACAAAGGTGTGGTGCACAGCCAAAAAAAATAATTTTAGTGAATTTCATATTTCACAATATTTTTTTTTCAGTATTACTACAGTAGTAGATAACAGGAGCTCAATTTATTGGATGAATATTTTATTAATTATACAACTGTTCATTTAAGTATATATGTGTTGAGCTCCAGTTACCTCCTATTCTCTTAACACAAAATCAAGATTTTAAACATTACAATATGTACGTGAAATGGTGTTCATTTAGAAGTGTTAGTATGATTTTACCTAGGGGACAGCGATTCAATCTAGACATTACCCCTTGAATACAATATATTAATTATTATATTATATATGATATTATTTATATTAAATTGTGATTTAATTATAATTATTATGAAAAAGAAAATGAACTAGAATATGACTTATAACGAAAATATTAGAAATAAAATACTCATATTATTGTTGGGCTTATATGAAGCTGGACAAGATAAATATATATTATGGTTACAAATTGGCAATAAGAAGAATTCTAATTACATAATAATACGAATTTGCAAGAAGGCGCGATTTATAATATAGGTTGTTAAAGAAATTAAAAATGTGTCCTAACTTTGTTTTCTTTCAATTTTTTTTTATGTTGATAAAAATAATACAATCTTAACTACAAAACACTATATATATATATATATATATATATATATATAAAAATTAAAGTTATAAAATTTGAACTACGAGTAGCACAATTCAATAAATGAACAGTTGTATAATTCGTAAAATGCAGGCTGGGGTTTATATTAAGAAGTACTCTCCATTCCCCTTAGTATATTAAAGAAATAATATTTAACAAATATTTTAATTTTTATTAGATGATTAGCAATCTATGGAAATCAGTGGCATTTACTATCGGTATTATAAGGTTGGGCGTTATTTCCAAAGCGGTGTATTTTAGGTATTTATAATACAATCCATCTTATCTCGATTCGTAAACTTTTGAAACCGCCTAGTATTTTCAGTGACTTTTGTTGTAATTCTAGTAAGTTTTTAATTATGATTGATTACTTCTCCATGAAATTCCTTTTCGTTTGATCACTTATTTATGGAAATCTATCGCTCCTGTGAGAGCCATGGGGACGATCTTAATAACATATTATATATTCCGTAGATCTTTAATGATTTTTTAAATTTTAATTCCCATTTTAAGAGGCTTGAAACATAGATCGATCTCTATTTAGGTTCCAGACTTCTTTCATTACCCTGGAGGCCATTAACCTTAACTGCTGTGAGCTATTAGAATCTCCTTTCCGCGTTAACTACTAATTACCCTGAAAATTCTCCGTCCACGATAGAGGGGTGCCAAAAGCTTATCTCTTGGTGGATATACTTAATGAAAGTTTATATTTTTAAAGTTTTTTTTTATAAATTAATGTTAATAATATTTGTTTTTATTGATGTTATTATTAATAAAACTGATGTTTTTTTTAAACTGCTGATTTTAAAGGTATGGAAGCAGTCTTACTATCCTCTAACAAAGGTTTTTCTGGGAACTGAATAAAAAATGAATTCTTAAAATGATTCTTACATCTTCATATATTCACCTGTGGGGTACCCCATGGAGCTATTTTATCATTCTTTTTCTGTTATTTACTGCGGAAATAGAGGGTAATAAGCACCATGTAGCTTCCTGTAACTGCATTTGCTGATGACATAGCTGTTGCAAGTAGCAGCATGAATGCCAAAAAAGCTTTGCAGCTGGCGAAAACAGCTTGCCAAAAAATTGCAGGACAGCTAAAAAGGCTTAACATAGACGCTAATCTCGAAAAAAGAAAATATATTATGTTCTCATTTCAAAAAGGGAAAAAAATACAAGTGAATTAATTTAGAATTAACCGTATAAACATTAAATTATCGACAAGCTTGACATATCTTGACGTACACATCTACAAACATTTAAAATTTACAATACTTTTTCACGAAAAAATTGAAAAAGTAAGTAAGGCATGCAGATTCCGAAATTTAATTAGGATAAAAAGTTTATCCTTACGTGTTTAAAATTCCTGATCTATAAGGCCGTAATTCACCTGGTTCTATTGTATGGTGTACCAATATTTCAGTATGCCAGCAAAACAACTGAAGGGAGGTTGAAATATTTTCGAAATGGATTAATCTGAAAAATGGGTGGAGGAACCTCAATACAAAGATTATAAACATTGGATATTCAGACAACTCTAAAGTTATCGTCAGTTAAGGAATGCCTCAATAAACGTAGGAAATTATTTTTTGAAAAGTCTAAACAGCTGGCTAACATCCTAAACAACCTGATTCCAGCAAATATTCCAAAACGTTGTCAATTAATACCACAAAATTAAATTTTTAATTTAGTTGAGAAGAGTTAGATTTTAAGGTAAATTCAAGTCAGAAGTGAGTCCTATCACCGACATGTATCAGATATATATATATGAATCACAAAAATAAATGCATTCTAAAAATACACCTTGCAATGGTTTTAGCAGTAAATGATTATGAAGTAGACAGAAAAAATTACCAAATCCCAGAAAAAATATAAAGGTGGGGATATGGGAAAAAAAGCTTCATTTAAAATAGATCACCTATTCCCAAAATTATGAATTAGTAGTTATAAAAATTTTCAAAAAAATTATCACATCACTCAAAAAAATATACTTTTTTTTCATGGTATTTAACGCTGTTATTTTGTCAAATCAATTTTAAGCCAAGAATGGAAGGTAAATTTAAGTAGGTTAATTAAGACACATATCCTCTAAAGATAATTTATGTGCAATATTTGCGAATTACGTTTCCAGGTATATATTTTCACAGGATTTTAATTACAGTATTTCAATTATTATTAGTTTTCTTATATTTTAATTTTTTTTTTCATAATAAGTTTAAAATTTTGTTATATTTTTTTAATTTTTAATGTTTTATGTTTTTATAGGTAAGTTGGAGAAATCTTAAGTATTGTTACCATTATATATTCAGAAATCTTGTGAGTACTATATTAAATTGATTTTAGCATATAATCTATTATTAATATTATATAAATAGAGAGCCAGTTTTTCATTTGTAAAGGCTATTCGCGAAAACTACTGGACATATGATAAAAATAAAAAAGAAAGCTGCAAATGGTTTCACTTGCTGCATATTTAAAGAGTTTAATAACTGGACTTCTTAACGTCTAATTTTCATTGGGGAAGGAATTTCCTTTTTCTTTTGTTAAAAATGCCACTAAAAAGAACTACTAAATTTTGGAACACAACTCGAAATATAACTTTATTCAGAGACTCTATAAGCTCTCTTTTCTCTTAAAATCTATTTTTTAAATTCTAGGGATGAGTTATCGAAACTTTCTTAATTTTAACTTTATGGGATGAAGTGTTCCTACTACTGCGTAGATAGCATGCACTGTAAGGGAGTTATGTGGGGTTAATTATTTTTTTAGAATTCATAGGTGCTGCATCGTTAGTCTAGTTATGGGCTTCACTAGATTAGTGTCGCTCCAGTAAACTAGTAGTCATCATTCTAGTAAAGTATGAGACTTTTTGTGAGTTTTTGCCACTTCTATAGCCGTCGTGTCAAAATTAGTAACTAAAATGCTGGAAGTTCTATATTTATGAAAGCGTGGAAAAGGCTATACAGGACGCTAGAAAATAATATTTTTATCTTTATTGTTAACATTTTCTGCTTTATTTATTAATATATTTTTTAATTTAAAAATCTTATTCTTAAAATGATTTAATTTTTTCTTATGTTGGTTAAGCGCACCAGTGATATACTGTAGCTAAGGATGGTTTTGTCTTATTTGGCTTATGTCTCCCTTTTCTATTAAACACTTTAAAATTGAAAAAATATTCAGTTATGCAGATATAATCTCCAATTACCGAACCACTTTTTTGTACTAGTGATGGACACTCCGAAATTTAATTGTTCTAGTAATGGACAGTGGGTCGTTATCGGTAATAGACCTACCTCAGAAAAATTTTAAAATTTTTATTTAACTAAAGATAACGATAGTATAAATGTTCAACTTACTCTTAGCAAAACTGTTAGTAGTATAGACTATGAAAATTTTATTTAACTAAAGATAACGATAGTATAAATGTTCAACTTACTCTTAGCAAAACTGTTAGTAGCATGATATGAAATACACTGATCTCAAGAACACTATAGAAACAACGATTATAGTCATTCTAAAATTTCCTTTGGAAACTTTTTTAATGTTTTTTTTTTCGATCTAGAAAAAACTGGAACCTTTAAATCAAGAAAGAAAATAAGAAAGATTGTTATTTACATTTTAAGTCCAACTGGTGCGTTCACCCTACTGCTTCTATATTTATTCGTTTAAGTAATGATGATAATAATTATAAATTCGTCGTCTTATAAACTAATGCTATCAGCGAACTTGAGGATTTCGAAACCTAACCCCATGTTCCATAATTGCTGTAGATAGGGCAGTTCAAAAACCGATTGGCTGTTGTCGGGAGGGGCTATCGGAACTGGTAGGAAGGAACTTGACAGTTATCCCAAGCCTATAGATCATCCCCCAACCCTTTGGAACGTTTCCCAACGCGGTTGCGGGCCAGATAGCAGTCATTAGTGAATGAGCAATAAGTGTTCGGAACGGCATGCCAGTGCGTGAGCTGTCCGAGGTGTTAATGGCAGTACATAAATATAACTATTATATTATGTACTGTCATAATATTGAAATAAAAAAATTATTATGGGTGATAAATATTCAGAACGCAATCTTATTTAATTTTTTTATTTGTGCCATCGTTTCAACCCAAACATGTGGTTCATCTTCAGGGCGTGGTTTGAGCACTGAGGGTGTTCAAGTACTCCTGCAAGTGCTCAGTTCTCAAACATGTTTTGGTTCTCAAACATTCTCCACATGTTTGGGTTGAAACGTTGGCACTAATAAAAAATAAAAAATAAAATTAAATCCTTAACATTTATCACCCATGATATGTAGAACAGTCGATTAGCTTCCTTAAAAAAAAAATATTAAAATTTATTTACTTTTATCAAAAATAAAATAAATTTGGATACAGCCAATTATTATGATATGAGCACCTTGTGATGCTGGTCATATTATTCCCTTCTAGAAACGTTCTTTGAGAAACGGTGGTAGATACCACAAATCCTTTTGATGGTCGTATAATAATTGTTTAACATTAGGTGAGATTTGATTATTCGTTGATATAAACATATGAAAGAATCCCACATTCTTGAATCGCCTACTTGACTATTCGCCGATGTATTAAAATTTAATAAAGAGGCTAACTTTTTCCGTCATTAAAAATAAAAATATTTTATGAGAAATACATTTAAAAATTTGAAGTTTATAAATTAAAATATATGAAAAAAAATTCTGAACTTTTTTACTGTTAACCTTGCTCAAGGTAGAGCCGTGTGTACTAATTATATATACATATACATAGAATAAAAAAATCAATTTTTTTTCTGTGAATATATACCTTAAAAATAACAATACTAAAAAATCATGATCGATTCTGACGATAAGACCGATTACATAACATAAACTAAAATAAATACCTACGTGTATACATTGTTATTCAAAACAAGACAACATAAAAATAAATATATTAAAAAACTGATAAAAAAAGCTGAAATGAAATATTTCCTACTAAATATAATATACCGAAAGATTAATTAAATTAAATATACATGCAACCATTCTAAAGTACAAAAAAAAAAAGATAAATAAATTTCAATTATGTTATTTAAAGGATGTATTTTACTAACTGAGCATAATAAATAAATAAACGTACAAGTAAACTGTAACCAAAGGAATATGAAATATTGAAAAGAAGGATGGTTGCAGCCAAAATAAATAATATTAATTATTTTTACTTTTATTATTTATTGGTGTGAATGTGTACATATCTCACTGTAATTATTGTCCACGTGACAGGTTATTATGTTTCTAAATACATAAAAAAAATAAAACTTTAATATTTATTTTTGCTATTTCTTACTTTGGCTAATTTGATATTTCTTAATTGACTAAGAAAAAATAAATGTTAATTATAAAACACATATTTAGCCAGCATCTGAAGAGGAACTGGGAAAAGAGAGTTTTATGTATATATATACAAGTAATAATAATAATAAATAAATAAAAATACTTGGTCTATTTATCTTTGTTAGTCATCTTAAAACGATCCATGTTTACACAGGAAGGTTGACTCATCATTTATGAATTCGAGATTCACGTGATTTTCTTGAAACATAATCCTCACAAATTTTTGTCCTGTTATAAATTTTCATAATCATTTAAAGAATACAAAAATTTTTAAATGAAGATGTAAAAGATACATGTCGGATGTTTATACTATTTTTCAAAGTTTCTCATATGTTGGATCCCATTATAATTGCGAGATCCTCATCTTAAACTTTATCTTTAGGTGTTTATATTAAAAGAGATCAAGTCATGACCTACTACGAGACATTAATGCTCTATATCTGGTGTTGATGGAATAAGATATTGTTTAGGGACCTTTTTTTTTATATTCTTATAAATAGGTTATATAAAAAAAAAAAAATGAAATATGTTGATTCCTTAGCTTAAGACTATCGGTAAAAGAATAAGAAGAGAGGAAGGCAGTTAGAATGGAAAAATATGTGAGAGTTTGTCTTAGAGGTGTCAGGAACAGCGAGGCTTAAAGTCTGTGGTGCCATTCAGTGAAGTACTTCACTCCTACCACACAGAATCTTTTGGGCTTGGTTTATCCTTGCTTTTCGGTTTCCTATTTTATATTCAATCTGGAATTCGTGAATGCTTTGGCTTTTTTTCGGGGTCTTGAGCCGTATCTTCAAATATTCTGTCTATAAAGTTTATGGTTAGTTGCCTCATGGCATTTAAACCAATTTAAAATAAACGTTTTGATGAAACAGCCTACAACCTATCTCACTATTTTCCAGAAAATTATTAGTTATGTACTTGTATTATTTTATTTATTATATTATTAAAATTATATATCCGTAAATAAATTAACTATGGATTCTTTTTAGTTATATTCGATAACAGAACTATTTAGCTAGCGCCTCTTATCCAGAAACTTAAAAATTAGAATTTACAAAAATATTATCCTATCTACGGTTCCTTATGGATACGAAATCTGGCCGCTTACATTAAGGTGTCAGCAACATCGCGTAGAATATTTGGACTTATTTGGAGAAGGATGAGTCAACCGAAGAAGGTATACGGTATAAGAATGTATACGATTATCCAACGCCAAATTGCATGAACTGAATCCGGTTAATATAATTGTGATGATTAAACATCACATTGCGGCAAATTAAATGGACGTGTAAAATACTTAGGCTTTGTAACTAAAGAATACCTAAAATGTTGATATTTGCTGTGCCGACTGGTATACGTCCGAGTGGCAGACCAAAACGAAGGTGATTGCCTTGAGGCAGATCTAGTGGGGCTGGATTTGGACGGCAACTGGTGATGGGAGGGAGGTGTGTGGACATCTATTGGTGGTGTCGGCATCGAACCTTTGGGTTCGCTAAGCCTTTTACTATTACTATGTATTATTCGTAGACGCGAGATATGAAGAATTATTGGTGGGATCTAACCATCGAAAACCAATTTATACAACATCGTAGTGACATTCGCCTAACGTATTTATCAAAACAAACTCATTTAAAATTAAAAAGAATTAAGTTCAGCCGAAAATACAGGCATGTGAAAATACAGGTAAGCACACAGTTCACAGTGGACATTAGGCTATTGTTTTAAATAGAACGAACATGTTTAATATTGGAGTATTTTTTCATGTAATTTTTGTTATTGACTGTCCACAGATTTGACTATACATAAATAGTTTATGAATTGTATAATATGAAGAATTAATTTGGAGGAATTTTTTTTTTTTATAATAATTATATAAAATTATGGTTAGATGGATTATATAATCGTGCTATACAATTTTCGACTTGAAAATGGCCCAAATTGCCTGAAACTTCTTCAAGAAGTCGGAATGAATCAAAGTATTAGGTAAATGTATAAGGGTTAAACTATATTGTTTTTCCTAGATTTATCAATTTTGTTTATTAATATTTATCCCTAGAAAATTTTGAAGATTTGAAAAACTAAAGTTCATTTTAGGTTGTCGATCATTTATTTAAGTCAGCTTATCAACCAATAGTTAGGAGCCTTAAAACAAAATCATGTTGAACTAATGAATTTTTTTCTCTCCGTTCATTTTTATACTTACAATCTCTTAAATTAATACATAATGAAACGTTGTTCCTGCCAACTGGTAATAATAACATTAAAATCAAAAACATTTATAGCTTGTTCACTGTAAGTTAACAGCCTAAGGGTGAACCATAAGTTAATACGTTATTTTTCCTCTCTTAAACCGATACATTATTAACAACATATATATTAAATATATACATATATTGCAAGACTGATATTCTAATTTTTTACCATATGTATATATTTTTAAGTATTTTGTAAATGTAGGCGAATCAGAAAAAAAAATAACGTTATATCTTTATGGCCCCATGAATTTACCCTCCGCTTAGCAGCTCATAGTGAGCTACAGTTGGCTTTTATCCTAATGTTATTATGAACATGTAATAAAATAACGTGTATATTACAAATATAATTTATTCAGTAGATTCCAACCACAATAAGAATTATTGTAAAGGTTATTAGGAAGGAAAACACTAGTGAAAAAATATTAGCAGAATTACTTCGGTAAAGTAAAAGATAGATGTTTTAATCGAGTTTTAGGAGAATTTCTTAGAAAACTGTAAAAACTTTAGCTAAAGAAAACCTTTATGAAAGAATCCTCTATTTAAATGGTATTTAAGTATTATAAAATAATAAATTACTTTCAATATTATTAATTTTAATTTTAACATTATATGGTCCGTTAGGCTTCAATATTTTTGTATATTAAAATTTAGATTTTTACGTTACATTTAACTCCATTAGGCGCCTTGTTCATTTTCTTTTTCTTTTCATCTGTTCTATTTTCATTTGAGACATTTTAAGTACCCCTAATGAATGTCCCTTCATTTTGTATCACTAGGGATTACCTTCCTGTACCATTTATTACAGGTAAGATTGATTACTCGAATTAATTATGCTTGTTTAATTTTACGATGTTATACAATTTCTTCTCTCTGATATCTTATCTGTTTCCTCTAGTTCTAGAGATATAGAGGTATTTCCTAGTAAAGAACAATCTCCTCTTTTACTGTTGATGTGTGTGTGTTTATATATTTAGTAAATGTTCTGTAAAAGGGCGATTTTATCTCTATATGAATTGGTACCGTATGTAAAAGTTCTCTATGTAACAATTTTGAAAACTGCATCATCTTGTGAAATGTCTTGTCAAATGTGTTCTCATTAGTGAACTGTAAATAGTAATAATAGTGCATTATTCGATTTCTCGTGTTTATGAAATCGTGAATAATGATAATAATGAAAAACTCAAAACCGAATGCTTAAATTCTCTGAAAGAAAAAAAAAAATTTATGTTTCGAAAAATTATGTCCACTAGTGTAGATTGACGAAATCCAAAGAGCTTGTCAATTACATGCTTGTCAATTAACAATTTCACAATTGTCGATTGCAATTTAGAAGTTAATGGAATCATACAGTATGCCAAGACAGTTAAATTGTACATTGTTTACATATATACAGAAATACAAAAAAAAATTAAATGACATTTGTCGGTTAATTGTTAATGACCAATTTTAATTACAGAATATAATTAATCTTTCATTTATGCGGAAGTTTGAATATAAAGTAGGTGATGGAATATGAGTTGTTTGAAGGATGTGTGAACGTGGATTAACGTATGGAGGGAGAAAGGTAAAGAAATCCAAATGGAGGTTGCACGAATGACTGAGGATTTGCTGAATGAAATAGTTATATGGAAATGAATGAAGTAGTTTTATGTATATATATATATATATATATATATATATATATATATATATATATATATATATATATATATATATATATATATATATATATACAACTTTTCCTTAATCGACCTTTTGAGTATTAAATTTAAACTTAACTATTTAATTGGGAATAAGGTTACTTAATTATTATTTAATAAACTATTGAATGTTCATTTTTTCTGTTTATTGACGTTTCGATCCCGGTATTTTCTTTTTAATTGTCAACCATGGGATCCTCTTCAAAGCTAGAATTTTAAAAAATAGAGCTTCGATCAGGCCAGGGACACACCGACAGTCTCAGCACCGTCCACTAGCACATATATTAAGCTACTTAATGAGTAGCTTAATTTATGTGCTATGTGGTAAGAGGAACTCCTTACTCTACCGAGTTCTGGGATGTAGGGCGGATTAACTCAACTTAATGCATTGTCTGAAATAATCATCTAATTTTAAATGTACAAATTACTCTGAAATGAAATTGGTGTATTTCGAATGTATGTAAAATTATCCCTTTAGTTTTGTGCATCTTTTTCGGATAGGTAAACTTGTGTTTTGTTAATCTTTTTATTTCCATAAGTAAGGATCTGATTTATAAAATTACTGAAACCCATCTGGACCTACGGACTTGAACTGTGGGGGACAACTAAATTATGGAACATCAAACGCATCCAATCCTTCCAGTCTAAAATCCTCCGTATAATAGTTAATGCTCCTTATTATGCTACGAACAAAACCTTACATCATGACCTTAACATCCCTTATATCCTTGACGTTATTCCATCCCGATTTTCAAATTTTCATCAGAACCTAACCTATCATCCTAATCCCTTAGCGCAATCCTTATCCAGTTCCAGTCATCCCTACAATCCTCCTCGAAGGTTGAAGCGGCAGTGGCCTCGAGATCTTTTGTAAAGACGTCATTGGAGTCCTGGCAATGGCCAGCTTCTCCACTCAAGTCATGAGCGTATGTGGCTTTAGTGCCCTCTCTCAGTCTCCACTGGATTCCCATCCTAGTGAGGCGGCTGAGAGAGAAGCGCTGGGATCTCTTGGAGTCTTGCCTTTTCCTCCACACGTGGGGGAAAAGGCCCGACTCGGAGCTCCCTCGGCTGACTGTAAATATTGTAAATAAGTTAGAATGTGTTTTTGTTTATTATTATTATTATTTATTTTTTTTTTAGTTTTTATTTAATGTTGTATCATGTTAGATTTATTCTGTTACTCCAAGTTTTATTTTATTTTATTTTCTTATAATCTTGTTGTTCTTTTATTGTATATATGGTGTGATTGTACTTCATTCATCATAAATACTCAATGCCCTTAATTGAGGCAAAATGTATTTTTTTTCTCCATGAAAATTGTTATAAATTTAAAATATTTATAAAATTATTATTAGATTATTTTTGAAGCTTATTAAGGTTACGATTAAAATTCTTTCTTATTTATTCCTATAAATATGAAATTATTAATATGTCTGATACAATAATATTTAACATGATGACTTTTCATGCTTGAGGATACACTACTCGAGTTGACCTTTCCTATTGTGATTATCTTGAGTGATTACGTCTCTTACCTACATCCATGTCATTCCTATTTTTAGTTTTGTGTATTAAAACCAAACGAATAAATCAGTTTTACTAAGGTTTATCAATTGTATTTTTATTTTATAAGTTTTCTTGTCGAATTCGATTTACGTCCCAATTGTGCCTTACCTTAGTAAGTAAAGGTATAGTGCTCCTGAAAGTATACGTCTGAAGATTGATCTTGCCTAAGATGAATCATCAACAAATATTTAGTTCAAGCAAAATATTCCATAAAATAATAGGTCTTCTGTGACACCAAATATATTGATTTTGTATTGTAGTTTAGTTTCCATTTCTGGCTATGGTTGTCAAGTATTAAAACCAAACAATGGTCTAAAAAGATTTTTTTTATCGGTTTTTTAAAAAAATATTAAATCAATAAGGAATAAACTAAGCTGTTTTCAATTATAGATTAAACCTAAGTAATGTTAGTATTTCCGTACGCATGTCCTTGATTATACAAAACTATTTTACCAAAAAATCTGACGTTTAGATAAATATTATTGGATTATTTCTTTACTAATGATTACCGTAAAAAAATAATTCTATCTGTCATAAATATTTATCAACTTCTCCTTATTAAGTTCATCACGTTTTTCCTCCACGTTCCGTAGTTCTTGGAATGGCGGTCCCGACAAAAAAGTCGGCGCACTCGTTTTCTTCTTTTTTTTTTTTCTCTCTAACCGAGGTGACTAATTATCTGTCATCTGCAGCTGCTCTCTTATGTGTTTCAATTCATTACAATTTTCCAGGAGAGGGACGATTTGTTTCTCAAAATTTTTAATATCACAAGATTCTGTTTTGTGATTTCGTTAATATTTTAATCTAGTAACTTTTATAATTGCTTATGCTGTTATGTTTTTAATTTATAAGTGTTCTTTATATTATTACAGTTAGTGTTGACAATCAGACAGACGAGTCTTGGTCTTGCTCACCCAGTCTTGGGCTAGGTCTAGGTCTTGCACAAGAGTCTCGCAACAGTCTTGCAGTTACCTATTAGCTTTTTACTATTAAGATATTACTGTAATTTTTTAGATAGAAGAAACCTAACTAAGCCCCAATGAAAAATAAGAAGAGTTAAATGCAAAAGTATATTGGTTATACCAATTCTTTGCACATATTAACTAAAATTGTCAAATACTAGTTAAATTTTTCCTTAATTTTTATTCAAAAAATCGATTTGTTTCTTACTACTAGCCTTGGTCTTGGTCTTGCTACAGTTAGGCGGTCTTGTCTTGTAAAGTGCAAGACTAATACCGATTTTGGGTAACACTGTTTATTATGTTTAAAAATAAATGAAATGAATCTGTTATAGAAATAATATCTATGCTTAAAGCTAAAAGCATGTCCATTTTTTTATTATGTAATTTTGTAACTAAGTAATAAATTTTACTACTTCGAAATTATGGAACATTGTCTCCCCTGAACAAATAAATAAAAACACATGGTGTTGTTTACATTCGGAGTACAGGTATAGTAATTATAATATAAATTTTAATATTTCCTTTTTTATTTATTTGTGGTCAGTACAATTTGGTTACGTTGAAGTAGTAAGGAAAAACTAAAATCATTATCCAATTTTTTTTTTTTTTTTAACTTTTATTATGATATTTACAACTGCATTAGTATGAATTCATTAAGTAAATGTGTACAGAGGAATATACTAACATGAAACACGCTTGTTGAGAAACTACCAATTGGCAGCACTATCCAATTTTAAATTAAATTTTATGTTTTCAATTTTTCGTGTTTAATTTTTTGGAAATCACCATCACGAATTTTTTTTTTAGCTCCGAATATATTCCGATTTAGCTCAATCCAGATACCTGTCCTTCCATAATAAACTTCTGAACTATCCGAACCCTCTTGTTTCCAACCTTGCTTCCTCTTCTATTCCTGATAACCCTCCGAGGCGTCTGAAAAGAAGATGGCCTCGGGACCTTCTTATATAGAAATATAATTGGAGTGCTGCCAATGGGTAGTTTCTCTTCATGTTGTACATGTCATGTTACTTGTTCATATTTACTTGTTGTATTTATCATTTAATACAGTTGTAAATTTCAATAATAATAATAATAAACAAAGCTTCAAATATTTATCGGTACTTGTCGACGAACTGTTGAAAATCAATAGATGATATGATTACATTAATATGATAAAACATATCATATCAGCTATGGGACAGGATAGCACACAGCAGTACCTCTTTTCTGGCTTAATTCGATAGCATGGTTTCTTAAGAAAAGAGGTCTCTCATCCAGTACCTTTTTTATTTCTTTCTCGTATTGATGGGCATGTCAGCTGAAGCCATATCTCTTATTAGTATGTTAGTATGTCCGTATAAGTGAATATGAAATCGTTGGTAAAGAGTTCTTATGTGTAGGTCAACTATTGGTAGGTGGATGTCAGTATGTAACATTTAATTGGTCACGTACCGAGTTGATTTAGTTATGAGTCGTAATATTTTTAATTTGGAAGTTTGAAGTTTTATTAAGTAGGCTTTTTTAACTTTACCGCATATCTATGAGGAATGTCTATGTAGTTTTAAGTAAGTACAGGTACTTATTTAGTTTCTGTCTCAGTTCTAGTTTTGAAGTTTTGGAAAAAGTGAGCAAAGTAGTTATTACCACCTGTTGATGATCTTCCGTTTCATATTAATATCTGGGCCTTATGTCATTCTTCTGTATGTCGGTATAAGGAATTTGGTTGTTTTCGATATTAAGTGGAGGGTAGGTATTTCTTCGAATTGTTTCCATTTATGGTGGTTTAGTGGATTTTTTTATAATTTGTACCAGTCTTGTAGTTTTTCTAAATTACAAAAGCTGAGAAAGATACATGTACGATTTAATTCCTTTTCTTGTGATTTATTTCAAGACGAACGAAGCCGCCCTACAAACCGAACCAAAAGCTAAGTCAGTGTTATGGTGCCGATATCCCGACCAATTGGGCCCTTTAGGGCGTTACAGTTGGGTTAGTCCTGCATCTCTGCGATAAGGTTCTGTTATTGTCTTCACCCGTGGCCAATATCAGACCTCATTCCTGTAAATGGATATTCGGGATATTCTGTATATTTTTATACCAAATATTTTTATTTTAATTTTTGTACTATTTAAATATTTTCTGTTTATTATTATGAATTTCAAATTTGTAGGGCGATGGACTAATGTATTTATTTTATTTTATTCTTGTAACTACCTCGATTTAAACAAAAATGTAACGTCATTCTCTCGCGTATGAAGTAACATTACACCCAATGTACTCAGCAAAATCATAAATCCTTTTTGGGAGGGAGAGAGACAGAGAGAGAGTGAGCGAGAGAGATTCTCCTATATGACAACCGAAAAATATACATATTTATTTATGTCTGACAAGGATTGACTAATACTTTGTTTAATTTAAAAACAGCATCTGTTTTGGTTGTATTGTCTTTAAATAAAGTATTTCTCGCTCTATTATATCTGTTCCTCGGAGGTAAATATGTCCATTTTTTCATTAAATAATTTAGTAACGAAGAAACAAATTTTAATAGCTTCAAGTTATGAAAAATTGGCTCCCTGCACAAAAACAAAATTTGACATGGTGTCCTTTACCTGCGGAGTACAGATTTAGTAACGAAGATACAAACTTTAATAGCTTAAAGTTTTGGAACATTGGCTTTCCTGAAGAAACGCAAAAATGGACATGATATTGTTTTTCTCCGGGGTACAGATATCATATCGTTAAAAAAAAATGAGTGCTTGTTATAACTAGGCTTCTTAAATTTAGGCTTTGTGTCATTTTAGTGCATTCACAGTGTTTTTTAAATAATAAATGTGGTCAAAATTTACTGTTACGTTCAACTCATTTAAAGATATACATACTGACTTCTTGCAGTATTGATATATTCATGTATCCTCCAATATCAACAAGTACGATTGTTTAGACAATAAATTAATTTTTAGAAAAAAAAAACCTTATGTTGAATATGAGGCAACGTCTGAAGTAATTTTTTAGTGGACTGTATCAAGGAACGAGGTAGGCATATGTAATACAAAAAACGAAGACACTCACCATTTCTGTTAGCATAATGAACTTTCTTACATACAGTGTCTAGAACCGTGGCTCTGATGTGTATCAAGCTGAAAAATGGACCGATCTAAAGTTTTGTAGACTGCAGGTTGCAGGCGGTTATCTGTGTGTTTGCAACCTACCGCTAGGTGGTGTGCGAGTGCGCATTCACGTAACAATGATACTTTGGGGGCTTTTTGTTATCCGAAAAATGCTCGGCTTTATTATTTTTTTTTTTAACAAGTAACTTTTTTGTCATACCGATAAAGATTATAAGCTGAAAGGTTTTATTTTCCTGGTGGGAAAATATAGGCTAAGTGGACAGGGCGGGAAGAGGGGATGACTCGAGCTGAGTCGTGGTTTCTCGAGAGCCCTAGAGGAAAATCCTCCTGGGTTGTGGGCAGTTCGGAGGTGTGCTTCCCCGGGTCTCAGTCCTCCAAATATTTGCCCTTCGCCTAATGGCCAATCCAAAACGGATTTATCAACCCTTTTTCTTCTTCCCTTTTCATCATCTTATAAACCCTCCCGTTCTGTTTACAATCACTCCTCCCCGATCACTGTATTATTAATCTGCCCAGGATTTCACTTAAAGAAGAAGTATTCAAAAAAATCCTGGAACATATTTTTTGTTTGTATAATATTATGAACTTTTTACAAGTTTTTTTTTTAGTAATACTGACCTAAATTTAAGGAAATATTAAAAAAAAATTGTTAAACATTAAAAAATGTATTGCTTAAATTATGATATGGAATAGACCATGGTACCGACCCCCTTTTATCTAATAATTAATATCCGCCTGAAACTTCATGAATAGCTTCATCTCATCGTAAGCAACAAATATTTTATTTGCAAACATTCTAGGAATTGAGGCGTTATCCATCTGGAGATCAGCGAACTTTGTCTATTTAATTAGGTACTAAAAACTTATAAACGCCCATTTGAATCGTGAGATAATATGACAAAATCGAAAAAAAACCGTTATTTTGACATTTGAGTATGTAGGTCACGCCAAACAGCTCAATATTTTTTAAGACCGCATTTTCTTCTCGATTTTGTGCTCATATCGTACGATTCAAGTAGAAAGCAAACTGGTATTTACGAATTTTTAGTACCTAACTAGACAAAGTTTGACGATCTCTAGATTGAAAACGCCCCTATTGCGAGAGTTTTCGTAAATAAAATAGTTTTAGGCCGATGTTGATTAAAAGGGGTCTGTACCAAGGACTAAAAACGTTGGCAGAAAATTAAAAGTTGTTTTCTAAAGATATTGAATTGATGTATCAGACATCGCGTAGTCATCCTGAAAAAATCTGAAAGTATATTTTCTTGGTTGTTAGCAAAAATAAAATCTATACAATATTAGTTAAGGTTTTAGAACTGTATTTCTATTCTCAAAGCATACTATTAAAAAATGTACCAGTTATTAAATTTTTGACTTATGATAAGCCAACTAATTTTAAACGACCCTAATATCACAGTTTAATACTTAACAATAATGGTTAGTTAACGCCTTTCTGCTAATGTCAATTTACTAAAATTAATAATATTTCTTCTGCAGACATTTTGCCTTGAACTCTAGAGTTCAAGAATTTTGTAGGGCTCAGCCAGCTTCTATATTTTCATTGGGTTTAGAGAAACACCTTGGGATGGGGCATGGAACCTGGCCACATGTCCTTCTTTGATAGTAATTGGTTTATACATGGTACGTTCTTACTAAGTTTTGAACCCAATATCCTCCATGCGGTGAAATGGAAGATTTTTTCATTTACATTAATTAAATATATAGATTTGATTTGTTATTGTATAGTTTTTCATTTTCTTTCATATCGGTTTTATTCTTGTTAGCTTAACTTCGAAATCGGTTAAATTGCCTCTGCGTTACATTGGAATTAGACTCCAGTTACCTGAAACTCCTTCCTCCAATTAGTTGTAAGTTCTGCTGGAGGGGCTACGTGATTGGAGCGGTATAAGATCAGTTAGCTGGGACAGTCTCATTATACTGTCTTGGAGCCTTGAGCACATCGGCCAAGTTCTCCAGGCAGCACACCTACACCTCGCCCTAACATGGCACTTACCAACTCCAATATTGTCTTGGATCGATATCTCTCCCTCCTCAGGGGTCCTGTCTTGGTCCGGTGCACTCCATCCCAATCTTAGGATGTGAAGGAGTATATTAAGGTGGGACGTGGTTGTAAATACGAAACATGATAAATGGAGTACTTAAGCATCCAAGATTACTATGAGTTATTTGTTATCGGCTAAGTAGGATATTAGCAGAGTGATTTGTTATTCGATGTCGACTGAAACTAATAGATGTTTTCCTTAATATTCTCCTGGGCTCCCAGGTACAGTATTATTGCTACTAATGCTTTTGTTCTCGATAACATTTGCATTTGATTACATTAAAGGTAACCACAAGAGAACTCTCGAATATCAGGGACATCCCCTACCGACTAAAATCAGATCAAGAGAGGATTTCCATTAGGTCCAATTCCCTTTGATCAGTACTGCCACTTGTTCGACGCTATCGTGGCAGCCGCGTCACCAATAACGTTTAATCAGATGCAGATCAGAGCAAAGCAAAATATTTATGGTGTTTATTCACGTTGTTTTGTATATCGTATATCCAAAACGAATTTGATAAAATATGCTAAACTTACTCCCTCTAAACAGTTTTTGAGTTTTAACTCCATTTTTATCTTCTTTAATTCGAAAATTAAACATTAAAATTTGAGGATGGTAACTCGAATGATTGTTTTTACATTCACATACTCATAAATCTGAGATTATTGAATATTATCAGTGTGAATATTATTTCTAGGTTATAATTCTGGGATTGTGTGAAGGTTCAAATTATGAGATAAAAATAATTGTTTGGTTGTTCTAAACAACAATAAAAAATGTCTTTAATACCAGTTAATGATTAACCAATCAAAGTTTTGCAAATAATTATGTCACAAATGTTGAACACAATGCATCGAGATTTCATGTACAGCTCTCTCATACTGTTTCAGATAATTAAGACTTTGTTTTCAGAATCGTCTTGTAATAGCTCCAATGATTTTGATTGGAAGAATAATAACAATTTAATCTGCTATTATCAAGAGCATTGTGTATTATAAGTGTATATACTATTTGGCCACTATTCCTATATATTTGTACTTTATTTTTCTGTTTCTTCTTTTTTCTTTTTCTTTTTATATTTATATTGAAACACCACAATGAAATGTATTGCCCACAATTAGCAGGCCTACGATACGTAAACTGCATACAAATTTAATTTGCCTAACAAAAGAAGATTTTATTGTTATACCTTTTACTTAAAACTAACAATTATCTTTCAATCATTTTAATTCATTACGGTTATTTAGACGATAAACGATAAAGTATAATAAATAATAATAGAAACAACACTTACGTATGGGAACGATAAATGTTATCAGTGTAACAAATGCGAAAGATAAACCATCTCTTGTAAGACATAGTCGATGCCTACAGTACGTGAATAGTACAGCCATTTTGGTTTGTAGCTGGAGGGGGCTGTGATTAAATATGGAAATTGCAAGTTGTGTTCGATAGATCACAACTTCCTTCAGTCTTAGCCAAACTACTCTATTCTATCCCAATTGCATTCATGTTCTATGGCCTAGGCATTTCCTGCTTGCTATGTCTACTTGCTGAATTTCGAATGCTTGTAAATTCCATACCCTTCTCCGCTATACTCCTTGTTATTGAGGTAACCCTATCTTTATATTCTCGGGCATCACGTCCTAGACCTCATAACTAGCTTGAATGTGAAACTTTTCAAGAGAGTTTAAAATCCTTTTGGTAGCTCAAAATATTTTTATTAGCAGGGTTCCCATCATTGTAAAAAAAAATCTCATTCCTCCTCTGCTATTGTGTGCAACAAACATTGGTTCTATGAGGCCTGAGCCCACAGCTATAATTGCAGTGAAATGAGACAGCCATGGCAGGGAGGAACTGTGTACCTTCCCTTCCTAGCATTCCAACCGAGGGGTGTGGGGAAGCGGAACTGTTTGTTATTTCTTTGCCTCTTTCTCTTATTTCTTATTCAGGAGATCCTCTCTGGTATATTTTTTTTATAAAAAATTAATCTGCCCTTTTTAACTCTTAAGAACTAGCAGAAGTAATGCCATTTATAAAGACAACGAACTATATTTTTTTACCCAGAAATTTCATGGATTAGTTGCATATTTTCTTCTGTTTAGGTTTTTAAAATTTTCATATTTATAAAAAAAATTGTTAGATTTCTGTTTTTTTAAATATACTTACCTCCAAACAGATAACATTATAAAAATATTAAGTATTATGAGCATCATATCTTTTAAATTTTTTAAAGTAAAAATGTTTTCTCTCCCATATTCATGTTAATTTATTTTTATTCATAATTATCTTCAATACACCTACCATGGAATAACAATCATTTTCTCCATCGCATTTCATAATGATAGCTTACATATGAGCCTTTCAGTTGACAGAATAACTAACTCCAATTTCAATATTTTCGATTATTCATTTTAGTGATATTTCTAATGGGAAAATTTATACCTTTATTCATACTTCTATATTTCATCACTGTAATCACCTACTCGGGAATAAACTTACTGTCTGTACAGATATTATAATTTTTTCTACGAGAAATATCACTAAAATTACAACTCAAAACTGTCAACTGAAAGGCTCATATTATAATAGGTTTGAATATATGCATGAAGTTGAAAAATAAATATTATCATGTATAGACAAATTTTGACAGTAACAAAAAAAAAGACGATAATATCTTCTTTTTTTTACTGTCATCAACATTTTTTTTATTTGTGAAATTTAAAACTTTATTAAAATAAAAATACATCCAGTAAATTGTCAATAGAGAAATACCATGGCATGAAAGAGTTTGTAGAGGAACTGCCTCTACTGATAGCACACCAATAAGATTTCTAAAATAAGAAATCACGGGGCCATCTTCTTTTCAGACGCCTTGGTGGATTATCAGGGATCGATATAAATAAAATGGAAGGATAGGTATCTATGGAAATATTATTAATATAGGGAACATTAAGAGTAACAAAAAGAAGAAATAACGAAAATGGATTTGTTTGGTTTTTTAATGCCACGCCTCGTGTGTTTTCCACACAATAATTTTCTATTTTAAATTATTGCGGTGAATTTGAGACTAGGTCTGGCTGGCGTGCTGAGCTGCCAACAATAAATCAAGCAGACGTATCGCAGGTCATTATTAAAATTGATCCGGTTAGCATTTTTCAGCTTCTATTGATTAATGCATTTTGCCAACGTCATCACCCCATTACGAATTAATCTTTTCTGCTTTAGAAATCAAAACGGTTCTAAATTATGAAGGACAATTACTTAGTTCGAAAATAGGAATAAATAAACAAAATATTCATAATTTGCTTAATTTTAACTGCCTTCGAATTCATTTATATAATACATAATTTTTGTTAAAAAATATTTGTGATTCTCACCTCTCAATATGTTTCTCATTTTTTTTATTTTATGTTAAAATAATAGTCCGTGGTACAGACCCCTTTTTATCGAATTATTAACATGCGCCTGAAACTTCGTACATATCTTTATCTAATCGTAACTTAAAAAAATTTTATTTACCAAAATTCTCGGAATTGGGCCGTTTTCAATTTGGAGGGCGGCAAAATTTGTCTGTTTAATTAGGTACTAAAAACAATTGTAAATACCCACTTGCTTTCCACTTGCATCGTAAGATAATTTAATCACAAAAACGACAAAAAAGGAGACCAACAAAAATATTGGACTGTTTGGCTTATAAAACCTCGTTATTTTGACAATATAGGGATGTAGGTCACGCCAAACGGCTCAATATTTTAGATGGTATCCTTTTTTCTCGACTTTGTGCTCAAGTTATCTTACAATTCAATTAGAAAGCAAATGGGTATTTACGAGTTTTTGGTACCTAATTAAATAGAGATAGTTTACTGTCCTCCAGATTGAAAACGCCCCCCATTCCGAGTACTTTCTTAAATAAAATATTTGTATGTTACGATGAGATGAAGCAATTTATGAAGTTTCAGCTGGATGCTAATAATTTGATCAAAGGGGTCTGTACCACGGACTATAAGATTATAAACATTTTTTTTAATTTAATTTTTTATTATTCCAAAAAGATATAACTATAAAAGAAATTAAAATAATATAAGAAAATTCAGTTTTGGATTTATAACTAATAACATATATCAGGTTTTTATTTAGTTAGGGTTCTTTTTTTTTTCTGAAAAACAGGAAATTATTATATATCTGTATGCAAAATTTATTCTTTAAAATTAGGCCAATCACAAAAATTAAATAATATTTAAGCATTTTCAGTTCACTGAAAATATATATTTTTTATTTTAATCTAGGTTTTTAAAATTATTATTACACTTTAGTGCTAAATTTTTTCCCACCTCATGGTTTTTCATATTTTCTTAATGCTCTAAAGCTTCCCAACATATTACAATGATGAATTGTTTTACGTTTCTATGGTTGTATTTGATCAACCACTTGAATTATATCAATTTTTTTTTCTTCAGAAATTGTTAATACTGATATAGTTGTTTCAAAACAGCAGTAAGAACTCAATGTAATTGTTCCTTGGTTAATTATCAGCTAGTTGTGAAGGTCTCTATTTATTAGCATACTTCTCACATTTTCATGTCTTCCCTCTGTGAAGGTCGTTTCACCTTACCTTGCAACTTGAAAATTCAGTTGAGTAGTTCATTCAAGGTAATTGAGTACTTTTATTTCACCTTATTCCGCTTGGATGGAACAATTTGATATGGACCAATTTATAATTAAAATTATTTTGTGGAACTGAAATTTGTTAATTTCCATGTGTATTCGTCCATGTATTATTCGATAAAATACACTATGTTGAAGTAATATATTGTAATATTTTACTTTTGCTTGTAAATTAAAATAAATATTCAGTTCTCCAACATTTTTGTTGATTATTTATTTTTAAATCGGATTTCCTGTTTGTGATTGTACGACTGGCGTTATTGTAAATGATTAATTATTAGAAATAACATTTTGAATATTTTTTCAATCTTGGGCAAAGGAAAGTGATTCCCCAACCAAGTTTGATTAAAATGTTTCTTAAAATTTTAACTTATCTTTATTTAAAAGCTTCTAGTTCCTTATCTGATTAGTTTGCCGCATGAGGAACGAAGTTTTTATCAAAGCGAGAATACATATGTGCGGTTAACCATAAAAGATACGCTTAGAATAAATGGAATATTTTCAATCCTAAATTTTAATACTAATAGCATACACTCCCTGGTGCGTAAATTACTAAACCCCCACCCTACATTCTGACTAACAAGTACCTTCTATCGGGCAACGCATTTGTACGATTTTTATTTTTATTTTCATAAATCATAAGTTCTCTGATTAGATTTTCGATGTAAAAGTAAAAAAAAATAACATTTTCCATTTTAAAAAATAAACATTACTTTAGATGTTGTTTTTAAACTTTATTTCTTCATCAGAAAGTTATTAGGGAAAAGAATTTTTAAAGTATTGTTTAAATTTTTTTTTTGAAATATATATTTATGTACATTTTTCATTTTTGTATTATATATTTTTTACTTTTTTTTCTCATAATCCCAGTTTTATATATGGTTTCATTTCTTACATGTATTTAAGATGTTCCTTGTGTTTATGATTTTATGGTCTTGCTGGGTCTTTCTTAGTTCTGGTTATCTTTATTTCTCGACTTTCAATCAAGGTGGTGGGGCTCACCTCTACCTTGATAATTTTCTTAGTACTAACTTAAAATCTTTATTTAACTTACATCTATATTTTGTCCTCATCGTCGAGGAGCCAGCGGAAATGTTATCATATTGAATTCTTCATTGGTTAAAGATTTTAAAGAATCATAGAATTTTATTATTCTTCTGTTTATCAATTCAGATACGCTGGAAAAATTTAAGAAGGCGTGTAGATTATCGGATTTCTGTATTTCAATTATTTAAGTGTTTTTAGCAATTCTTTGTAAAATTCCATTTTGTAATCGCTGAAGTCTCTTGCTTGTATTTTCTGAAATGTAAGACAAGAGAGGAACACCATAGAGAAGGGAAAGAGGGAAGAATGCTTTTATAGCTGAGTAATTTTAACCTGAGACTTATTTTATCTTGACTATATTTATTTATTTTTTTGTATTATGATCACTCAGACTTTCTATTCTGTTGTAATTATTTCTAACAATAAAATTAATTTCTTTGTAATTTAATTGGCTGCTCTATTTAATATGTATTTTTAGGTCAATTCATATTTTTAAAAAGGCTTTCTCCGAAAACAAATAAATATGTGTGTGGAGATTAGATCTAAATGGGCTTCAATATTAAATAAGTAAATGTAAGTTTCCAGTTTCTGTTTTAGTATACATTTTGAACGTTTTGGAAGAAGTGAATATAATAAATCATCCGTTTAACGTTTTTGTTTTCTGTTGATATGTGGATTTATAAATGAATTTTAATTGTATTTTTTTTTTTTTTTACTATCGTCTCTATTTTATAACATCGCGGCCATCTTATTAAATATTTTTTTTTTGTATGTTTTATTATTTTCATTGTAATATTATTTGTTGATATGAAAAATAAAGTTATTGACGATATTTTGTTAACCCCTGCGAAGCATTGAATAGGTGACGCCTGATAGCAGAAATGCTATGCGGGTTGAGTATTGGCAAGGCTGTAAGGCGCAGGTAAATTGCCTTAGAACCTACTTTATTACCAACCGGCTATTTATTCTTGAAGAGTCCTACATTTGCCCGTTATTGGAATTGGTTGGGCTTCCAATTTCGCTCCTTCGAATCAAAAGAAAGAAAAAGGGTTCGATCTAAGCACTCCTATAATTAAATAAATATTTATCTTTTTTTTTTTGTTGTAATTGAAATTAATTCTATCTAAGAGCTACTTTATATTTTATCATTATTTATTATCTCTTCTTTTAAATATCATACCTCATAGCTACATTACAAATATTTAGAAGATTTGAAAAAAAAAGGTTTATTTTTTCTTTTATGAACTAGATTTTACGTTCTTTTTTTTTTTTTTTTCTTTTTTTTGGTTAATTTAGTAAATTGTTTGAAGGAGCATCATACTCGCTGCTTAAATTTATTTTAATATCAAACAATTAATTATTAATTCTGTAATGCTGTTAGTTTATTAAGTATTTTTGGTGCGAAAATACGAATATCAAATTTGTTTCTCATTAAAAAATTGTTTACTCCAACGTTGCTACATAGGTCGCTCAAATTTAGCCATACCTAGAACGACTACAATATTGAAATAAATTGTACTACAAGAAGAAATCGATTGGTAAATCATAACCTACAAATCCAGGAAAAGCGAAAAGTAATACTTATTTTTTTCTTAATTTACAATTTTTTTTTTCTGGTTTCTCAAGCCAACTGGAACGAACGCCCGGACATGAATATATTATTTTTCGATGTAGAATAAAAAAAAAAGATTGAAATCATTGTCCTTCTGTGACTTCCCTTCGTCAGAACCACACAACCACACACAGAACCACACAAAATTTTAGTTTATCATTCCTTGCTCTTACTCCTTATTCTTATTTTTAAATAATCTAGTATACCAAATCGTTAGATTTGATTTCCTTAAAAGATCCGATTTGCGTTTTAATTTAATTGTTATATAGGAATGATGCATTTCGCTTTTATGTCTGTTATAGAATATTACCTGTAAAGATTTCATATATTTTACTAAAACTTCTTTCGTACTTAAAGGTTGTTTAAATGTGTGATATATTAAATGGTTTTATTATTTATTTTTTTTTTTGTCTGTTCCATCTTTCTTTTCCGTCCATGTTCGCTTATTAAATGAAAATAAGCTGATATAATATTGAAGAAGTTATCCTTTCGTTGGCAGTAAAGTATTCTTTTCTTTTCTTGAGAGATTTTTTTGTCTTAATAAATCATACAATACTGTATTGACAAATTCTGTTCATCCGGTTTAATTAATTTGACTTAATACTGTTACCTAGAAGAAGTCCTTTTTGTTTAAACTTCGGGGTCCGGGTTTTAATCGTACCTTCCTTTGTTTCAAGTTTCTTTTGTTTTCCCGTCATCTTTTACTGGAGCTGCCTGAATCTGAATACATTGTAATCCAAGAAGTTCAACGTTTATTAAATTAACATATTACGTAATTAACACATGACTTAATTAGCATATTGTATTACGATTTTTTGTGAAGTTCTCCTTAATTAATTAAAGGATATTGAATGAGTTGATAATATGATATATAATAGGGTGTATAAAAAAAAAAGACCATATTATCAAATTCAAGATTTCAAAGGACCGTAAATATTTTAATACTTACCAAGACTTAACTATCCCTTTAGAGAATTCTCTAAGCTTGTTTAATCCCATTCGACTTCTTCAAAAAAAAGCCTCAGTTTAGTTATTTGTTTCACAGAATAAACATAATATTATCCTACAAAATTCTCGTGATTTTAAGGTACTTTTACATTTGTTTATTTAGAAATATTACATTCTGTCACATCAAGGAGATTTATAATAGTTTTCAGAGAGCACACTCACACTCTCTTTACAATAAGTAAAAAATAAATAATACAGAAACTAATAATACTTTAGGTATTACTGGAAAAAAAAGTAGAGCCTTTATGAGTAGTTACCGAACGTCGATTGTTACTTTCCTTGTTACCTCCTTTTACTATTGTTACTTACGATTTATTATTTACCTTACTAATGACCCTTTCTCCAGTTACCTCCACTTCGCTATGACTTCTTTTTGTTTTAGTTAATAATAATAATAATATATATATTGTATACTATGCTCATACATATTGTTAATCCTATATAATTATATATTATTTTAAAAGTTGTCTGTAGTGATTAATAAGTATGCTGTGTTTTTTGCAACCCAATGTAATTGGGCAGCACCATTTTATGATAATAAAGTGATTCTCTCTCTCTGTTATATTTAATACCAAACTAATTATTGTTGATATATATTTTTTTAAATATTTACAAATTTACGTTCCTTTTATATTTCTGTCACTCTAAATAATTCTTTAGCTGAGAGAATGGAGAGAGAATGTCGGACATATTGCCCTATCTGTCGATATAGCCAAAGGGATCTGATTGGAAGAGTCCTTTCCTTTAACTTTTTCATCACTTTTTATTGGAGCTTTTATCTTGATTGTCAGGTCTGATATATGTATATATATATATATATATATATATATATATATATATATATATATATATATATATATATATATAATATATATATATATATATATATACATACATACACATATACACCTATGACTGTACGTGACTAACAAAACGTTCTGACCTCAACCTTCCTCAGTTGACCAATATATAACGACCCATTACCCAAGGTTTTATAAAAATTTAAACGGACATAACAGCAGGTTAGTAAGATTAATGGTGTCAAAGTTGACAAAATTATTAAAAGGTAGGATTTAAAAAAAAAAAAAACAGGTGTTCGGATTATTTTTTTTTAAGGGAGGTTATAGAGATCGAGAGTTGTGATATGGACTCTAAACGATATATGATTATTTTGTGAGAAATTTTGTTAATCATTTTTGGTTTAAGTTGTCTCTATTATAAATTAACTGGCTAATTATGGATATGTTATTAATTATTTAATATCACTTGCAAAGAAGAAATAGTCAGTAAGGAAGAACTCACTTCCCCTCCACTGGGTAAGCCCTTCTTAATTATAATTTTATCATTAAGTTGACTTTTATAAGAAGGTTACAATGGCAACAGCTGACATATCAGGAGCCCTGAATATCATACCCTGAATATGAGGAGGAGACTGAAAAGGCGTTGGATGAGAGATTTTTCTAAGTAATTGACAACCTGAGTAATTTAAACAAGTCAACTAAGAGGTGTTGCTGAGTACTGTCCTTTTCCATTGCTGATTGTCGACACACATATTCAAAACTAATATATATATATATTTTCTTGATTATTGTAAAGTTATATTAATATACAATGTATTTTAACTTATACCCTGTTTTTTGTTGCATTTTTTCCCATTATTCTAACACATACAGCGCTCTCCCGTGAGGAGCATCAGTTATGGTTTTTGTGAGCATCACATGTGTCCCAGTAGGCCCCCAACTTGGAGCCTGTTTCAACTTCTTTCCCTCCTTCTAAGTTTTTTTTTTTTTGTTATTCTCAACGTTGCTTACCGCCCCAGAACTGAAACGTTTTTCCTCAAAGCCTCCATTTCACACAACGTTCCCTTTCTACTCAATTGCTTCAATATTTATGAGGCTTATAAGTATACTTTAGGTTTAGCTATAATATATGATGATCGTGTGATCGTTTCTCGTTGGCAAGTCATTGAGCTGTTATCAAATGAATTTTTAAGTTACATCGTGTGGTTAGGATGGCAGTGAAAATAAAACAAAATATTATAGAACTATTTAACGAATTTTTATTTGATCGTTATATTCGGATGATGCATTTCGCTTTTATATCTGGTATGCAATATTACCTGAATAACATTATATATTTTTAAGTGGAACTTCTTTCGTACTTAAAGGTTGTTTAAATGTGTTATGTATTAATTTTTTTTTTTGTAAACCTATGACTTCCTGTCCTACAGTATCCTTTAATAACATCCCACTTATCCCTGTTGAACAAATCCGATACCCTAGGACTCCACCTGGACAAACGTCTCACTTGGAATCCGCATACAAGACTGAAACGACAAGAAACAGCGTCGTTTCCGCTTACTCCAGCATTTACTTGACAAACGATCTAAGCTTCTAATTTATTACAAAAGACTCAAATTCATGACTATAATAAGACATATTTGGACTTATGGAGTTGAGCTATGGGGCTCCACTAAACCATCGAAGTCCTCTCGTATCCAATCCCTACAATCCAAAATCCTTAATGCTCCTTACTTTGTCACAAATAAAATAATCCATAAAGACCTTATTGTTCCATATGTTTCCGATTTGGCCCAATCCAAATACCTATCCTTCCATAATAAACTTCATAACCATCCGAATCCTCTGGTTTCTAACCTCTCTTCCTCTTCAATTCCTGATAATCCTCTGAGGCGTCTGAAAAGAAGAGGTCTGCGTGATCTCCTTTTGTAGCCATATCATTAGAGTGCTACCAGTGGGTAGTTTCTCAGCAAGCGTTTTCACGTGATCATGTTCCTGTGTACACATTTGCTTGATGTATTTATATTAATACAGTTGTAAATATCATAAATGAAAATTTACAGAAAAATTTTTGTATGTACCTTCTGCCTTTTTCAGGTTCCCTCATTTAATGAAAATAAGATGATATAATATTGAAAAGTTTATCTTTTTGTTGTTATTAAAGTATTCTATTGTTCCTATGTTTTTTTTTTTGTATTCCTAAATGATATTATACTGTGCTGTAAAATACTGTAAAACTTAACATCCTGACCTTCAGCTTCATACAGTTAACGGACCTAACAGCAGATTAATAAGTTACGCGGCAACATCTGCCATACCTCTGAATATGAGGAGACTGAAAAGACATTGGATGAGAGATCTCCTTTCTTAAACAACCTAAGTAATTAACATCAGATTGTTATGTTGGCAGTCAATATAAAACAAAATATTATAGAACTATTTAACGAATGTCGAAGTTTACTTCATCTTTTTAGATATCTTTTAATGTCGTTGTGAAAGAAAAGATTATACATGTCTAATATACAGTCAGTGCTCATTTGCACCTCTTCGTTTGGATGGAAAACAAATTTACGTAAGACTATAGTTATATTTACTAAGAATTAAAAAGGAGAACATTTATTTAACGAAGTTATGGTTATGGCGTGTGAATTCGAAATAAGGGTAGAATATACTAAATGCGGTAAGCCAGGGTAAAACCGCGCATTAGTCCACCCCCGGAATTAGGAAGGACATAGCAACTATCAGACCCCGAATATTGTATTAACCTAGTTCTCAGTTTAAGCATGCACTAAACTCATACGTATTTTTTTACATTGTAATTTATTATTTTTTATATAATATATCTTTATATTTTATTTATTAAAGGTTTTTTATTTTTATATTTCTTCAAAGGTTCGGTACGGCATATCTTGGTTAATTCTATATTAAATCTGAAGGTTTTCAATGATTTTGATGAGTATCTTTTTTTCAGTTAATAAACAAAATGGCATATTTCTACGAAAATTTAAGAAAAAGGTTTTATATTTGCTAAAAGTATAGTTTGTGTTATCATTACTTAAAATCATTTTACCCATATCTTATTATTCTTATTATTATCCCATACCATATCATTATGAATGAACCATTGTAATGTTTCGAGGAATAAAAACATGCCATCTCATGATATATTTCAGTAGTGATGAAAATAAAAGATATTTTTATGTTATTGTTATATTAATTGTTCCCACTGATTAACTAGTATAAAATTATAGTTCTTTAGATTGTTATTGTTTCATTTTTTTAATTATTTTTTTATCACTCCTTAAAGCTCCACACTCAAAAATTTTAAACAATCAAAATTATTACGACTTAATACTGTGTAATAAATATAATGCCTTCCACTTGCCAACTATTGAACAACACATAATTACTCTTTACCATTGATTTTGTACAATTTTTAACAGACATACGGACGAAAGTTTAATAAGATGCTTTGATGCAACTGACTTACCTTTTTGAATAGACGCTGGATGAGAGATCTCATTTCCTATAATAACAAAGAAACCGGATCAAGCCAAGAAAGAGGTGTACTTGACTGTACTCCTTGTGTCTATTATGTCGTTATTTCCTAAAATAGACAGCTCGTTTGTCTCATTGTCAACGTTTGACAGATGCAAATAAGTGTTAAAAAAAAAATTAAAATGCAAGTTAACACTTAAACGTAATATAGGCTGTTTATGTTTATTCCGAGAATTTTTTTAAATTTATTTTATGCGATTAACAAATGACTAAAACATATAAGACATGGTAAAATACTATAATATAGTAAAAGAAAGATAATTTTTTTGCGAACTTCATATTAATTTATCTTTAAATATAATGGGATTGTTTATAAAGAAACTAGATATAATGTATTTAACTACCAAAACTAGTATAAAAGAAATATTTAAAAAAATATCCTTTTATGGATTCATAAACATCGAAATATAGATGTATTCCAATAATCTGTTTTACTTTCATTTACTTATATATGAAATAGGTAGTAAGAACAATTTTTCCGACTGTACAAAAACAAAACAAAAAAAAAAGTTTCTTTAAATGTTTTCAGATGACATTCCTATATTATACTACATTAAATTTATTGGAGTCGTTTTTATTTATACAAATCAAAAGGGTATTTCAGTTACAGAGGTTATAATTGGTCCGTTATTATTGTGTAATATATTATATATATACTTTCTATATAATATATATATATTATATATATATATATAATATATATATATATATATATAATATATATATATATATATATATATATATATATATTATATATATATATGTAATATATATGCTTTTTCTTATAGTTTGTTGTACAGACGCCATTTTATCGAATTATTAACATTCCTCCTGAAACTTCGTAAATACTTTCATTTCATCGTAACCTACAACTATTTTGTTTACGAAAACTCTTGGAATTGGGGCGTTTTCAATCTGGAGGGGGGAGGGCAAACTATATCTATTTAATTAGTTTTAATTAACTAATTAAATAGATCGAATTAAAAACAAAATCGAGAAAAAAGGCGGCCTTTAAAAATATTAAGCCATTTGGCGTGACCTACAGCCCCTAAGTTTTCAAAATAACGAGGTTATACAGGGCAAACGGGCAAATATTTTTGTAGGCCACCTTTTTTTATCGATTATGTGATTAAATTATCTTAAGATCCGATGCAAATGGGTATTAACCAGTTTTTAGTACTTACTTTAATAGAAAAAATTGGCCCCCCTCCAGATTGAAAACGCCGCCCCAATTCGTAAATAAAGTTGTTTTAGGTTACGATGTGATGAGACTATTAACGAAGTGTCTGGCGGATGTTAATAATTCGATAAAAAGGGGTCTGTACCACGGACTATTGTCAGTAATTTTTTTGTGTAAAATAAACTTCTGAATAATGATAACTATTCAATAAATTAACTCTTTTAAGTTAATTATTGCAGAATTACCCCACTGATTCCCGGAGGTAAAACAATTGGTGATGAATTGGTTCATAATCAATAGTATCTCAAAGAAGAAATGCTCTGATTGGAAACATTTTTCTTGATGTTCTTGTGGGTTTGCCGAATATGTCCAATCCTGTGTTGTATCTGTTTCACTCCTTCCGTCCTGTACAACAGGATATTGGTCTCTTGTGTATTTCTACCTTGGGACTTCCCTTAAATAACGAAAAGATGTCTTCTACATTGGATTGTGTTGTCATGGGCCATGGCTGTATTTGGTTTTATCTTTATGATACCTCCCGATATTGATTCCTGCATTGAGTGTACCTTTTATGATTTACTGCTTAAATTTAATAATAATTTTCAGTTTTTAAACAAGTTTTTTTTTTATCTTCTTTCCTTATACATTAACTTTGTACAAGGACCGTTTATTTGTTAAATTCGATACGTCTCATGCATTAAGTATGTATATATTTGGGGGAAAATAAATCTATTATAAATTTATAAATTACACGATTACGGTAAAGTTCATTTTTTTCTAATTCAACAAATAAAAAAAATTAATTTGTATAAAACAAAACAGAAAAGATTAAAGTAAATAGAAAAGATAAACTATAATAAAATTATTAGTTAGGGCTCTTGGAGAAGTTGAAGATCAACTTCAGTAGTAAATTTCCGCATTTATTATATTTCTTAAAGATGTCCTCTTCCTTCAGCGGACAATTATCTCCTTAGAGAATTATACTTCTGACGGTACCTTTTATAGTAATAAACAGGGTAGTCATACAGGATGTGATGAAATGTCTGAGGAGTTTTTATTGATGTTAAACGAGGTTATAATTGTTTAAATATTCTTATTTGTTGCTAAATTTGTTCACTGCTCAATCACTGTCAGGAATTGAATTATATAACCAATCTTCCTGCCAGTAACGAGATTGATAATCAGTGACAGGCGCGCGATTGGTATCGATATTGAACCAATAAATCGACCTGCCATCCCTGGCATAATCGATATTTCAGTCTAGCTTGGTGATTTATACCCAACCGTCATTTGACTGGTTTAAATAGTCCATTTGCCGGATATGTTGAGTTGGCGTTTTATTACTCTTTCTCATCCTTCCAGTTAATTGGTCCCTGATAACTGGTCGTATAGGGTTGTGATTAGATTTCAGGCGCCAGCGCATTATTTCATCCTCTTGCTAATCATATCCCTTATTTTATTATTTATCAATTGATTTTTTGATACTTTGAAAAACAAAAAATCTTTATTTGACATAGTAAAATTATTTTGTAATGATTACTGAAATATACCACTCTCTAATGGTTAATTGGGAAAAGCCTGGGTGTCCTACGTGGCCCTTGCTAAATTTCTGTTTTATTACCGTTAGTCAGTATACTTCGTCACCAAGTAAGGAACCCAAGACTCTTCATGTTTATGATTGTATAGTCAAGAAAGTGTATTTCGTTACCAAGTACAGAACCTAAGAATCATGTTTCTAATTTTATGTTCATGTTTATAATTTTATATTCAAGAAAGTGTATTTCGTTACCAATTACTGAACCTAAGACTCATGTTTATAATTGTATATTCAAGAAAGTGTATTTCGTTACCAATTACTGAACCCAAGACTCTTCATGTTTATAATTGTATATTTTTTTTATTGATGCACATATACATTTTTGCTCATTTATGCAGGAAAAACTCTATGTTTTAAGAGGAACGGTTTCTATGGGCTTTTTTTTTATATTGTATTTTTGAATACTGATTAAATTGAATTACTGAAGATGGATAGTTGTTGACTGCTAATTGAGAAAGTTCGGATTTCGATATTTTTCTATAATAACTAACTATTTGTTTTTCTTTATATTCAAATAATAGCGAGATAACTCAATGAAAGCACTGTGCTCCTATTCTTAAGCAGTCATGTTTAAGTCCGGATGAGACACAGAATTATTCGATTTCATCTTTCATTTATTGAACTGGAAAAACCCTCATGATGTGCACCCAGCCTCTATAAAATGGATACTCTATTTAATTAATTGATTAAGAGAAATAAACCTTTCGGTTGAGTGAAATATCAGCCCAGACACATTCTTTCGCAACGTTTGGTCTACAAACAGTACACTTCTTACAAAGTATTGAACCTCAGACCATTCATGGGTAGTTAGTGAGTGGTACAGATTGCATACAAAAATAATCTTTATCCGCTAACATCCAAATTAGCTTCTTATTTATTTATTTATTTTATTTTATGCAATTTGCACCTGCGCAGCTGTGTATCTAGCAAATTTGTTGTATTTTTATTGTCTTGGTGTAATTGCTTGATTTTTTTTTATGTTGATGTTTTTATTGATGTAGGTCTCTTGGCTTTAGGTAGCTTCTTAATTCCACTTTATGTGCAGTAGTGTTATAGTTATCAATTTACATATAATTGACTACTCATACTGACTACTGGTTAAACTAAACTGACTATAATTATAACAATCAAACGAGTCATAATGTCAATTCATTTGAATACGTATCAGTATGATGGGATAGTTAGATCTTTATTGATCTCTTTTATAGATTTTTGTTCTTTGTGCCATTCTGAAAAACCGTGTTTACACATTTCACAAAAGTATGAGTCATACGAACATGTGTTGTTTATCTAGGTTTGTGTTCTGATCCGTCTATGATTGGTTTTTCAAGGGAAATCTATAGAGATTTGGAATAAAGAAAGTGTCTCTTTTTCACATTTCTTTATTTTTTGAGAGATGTTGAATGTAATAGTTCCCGTTACGACTTTTTTTGCTTAATCTTCTTTACTGAGAAATATTGCAATCTTTTTCGATTATGGAGGTTTATAATATGGATAAGATAATACATTCACACCAAAATATAACACATTCATACCATACACTACTTACAATCAGTAGTAAGAACACTAGTATTGAACCCCACTTGTGGAGTGAAAAGCGAGGCTCGAAGATCCCAGCGCTTCACCCTCATCAACCACGTCACCGTTATTAAAACCGGTGGATCTGGCACAATTTAAACCATTTTTTTTTTTTGCTCTCTGCTGGTTAAAGAAAATGCGGTTCCCAAAAACCACAACGTTAAAACGTTAAACTGCTTTCTTTAAAAACTCAAAACATGTAAAAACCGTGTTTGCTTGTTTTGTTTTTTTGTGTGTTTGCTTCTCTTTCTAATGTTCTGTTGATGCATAATGCCGGCTTGAGGTTACGATCTTTTTTTCTTCTGAGAAATAGTACCTGTATTTCTCATTTTAGAAAAGGTTCGTTGTATCATGAAACCCTAATTTCCTAGCTCTCTACTCCTCCCCTCCCTCACTATCTCTCTATTCACCTATCTCTCTTTCTCTCTCTCATACACCACCCATTTATATACACGGTATATAAAATACAATTATAATAATAATAGTGTAACATTTACTTCCACGAAAATTGGTGGCGAATCCAGCACTGTAAGGTGCTCCCAGAAGACCGTTCTGCCAGTATGTGGAAGGCGATGGATGATAGCCTAACCCCAGCGGACTGAAGGAAATTAGCTTTTGCTCCAGCCCTAAATGTACTTCTCTCTTCTCTCCCATCCCCCTCCCTTCTCTCCCGCTTAACTTAATTACACTTCTTTCTGTTTATTGCCCGAGGGCTAATCACCTAGGATATTACTGTATTGATTTTAGTAAGCTCTTTCCACGCCTCTAGTTGAGTCTTAACGAGCGTCCGGCCCATCAGTCTAAGGCACGTTTTGTGAAGTAATAATGTATAATGTTCTAATAGTTAATATTCTTACCCTTAATAGATTCTCAACATCTTCTCATCCATTTAGGAGAGAGTCAGAAGCGTAGTAAGGGTTTAAGTAATAAAATATAAATATTGATTTATTTTAATTTTATGTTCACCACAACCTTAAGCATCGTCCAAATCCTCTCGCTCATGCCCTGTCTAACTCTGTCCATCCCTACAATCTGCCCCGAAAGTTGAAACGGCTGCGGATCCACGAATTTATCTGTATGGAATTCCGGTAATTGTCAGAGTCAAGTCGCGTGTTTCTGACCATAGCGCTCTCGCTCAATCTCCATCGGTACCAGTGACGCGGTTGAGAGAGTATGGCAGGGAACTCCTGGAGTCCTGTTTTTCCCTTCTCAGGTATCCTCTTTGGCTTATTGTAAATAGTTTATATAGTTATGTTTGTTTTATTTTTATTTATTGTACGGACAGAATTGTATTTATTTATTATTTTGCTTTTTTATTTTATTGATATGTATTTTTTGTAAACTTGGTGCGAATGAACACTTTTCATATTTTAACCATTCTCCATGTTGTTAATGAATGTTATACTACTATATATAATAGTTAATTTATTTGATGTATTTTATTCCAAACTAAAAATATTATATATTAAACAATCACATATAAAAAAAAAATATGTACTTTACTATGCTAGATTTTTTGTATTTAAAATACTTTTATTAATGAAAATAACACGTATCTACACTTTATTATTTAGATAAATTGTATTTTGCCATCTCATGTTATTGAATAATAACCAGTTCCTAAACTCACGCTCAGTTCTTCGATGGTATAGGAAATTCAGCAGGGTAAACTCATTGATAGAATTCAGAGATTTTCTTTATCGACAGAATCACTCAACAATTTGATTGACTTTTCGGATCGATACATCCACTGGGCGTATCCTCATTATAACATTTTTGTTATTTCTCAATTTACTAATCATAGTTACATTTAGTTTACTTTCTACCTATGTCCCTTTCTGTTTTGAATTTCAACATTTCAGTAGGTTGGTATTTTCGTTTGTTTCCATCTATTTATTTTCCTTCCAGGTTTGTTAAGCTTCCGATGTGTTCTAATAGGTCGTTCCTAAACTCAGCATAAATTGATGAATTTCATCAGTGGAATCCGGGCTTAGTTTAGAAACTTCCTTATATTAAATGCTGTTTGCATCCATAGCTTGTTTTTTTTATTTTTTTTATACGACATGGTGCCTCTAGAATTGAAATAAAAACCGTAAAACCTAAATCTATCCTGCCTTACGTTCGATTCAACTCTGATCTACAATTGTTTCTTTGTTTTACCAGCCTTCGATTGGCTTTGACATCGGCTGAGCCTACTAACGCCTGTCTATCCATTTCCTAATCCTGTATTGGAGGAAAATATGGCTGTTGTACTACGGGGATGATTATCTAACTTTCTTGTACAAAATCTGATGAAGAACCAGAACTTCCTCATCAACTGGTAAATCCAAGACGCTTCGTGGATGATTGTCTTGTATTTAATTTAGTTCAATAATGTACTGATGTTCCTTTTTCTTCCAAACTAATTAAATTTTGGATATTGTATTTATTTAAGTAGTAATAACATACTAAGATTAAAATATCAGATAATAAATGACCGTCGGAACAGGATCAACTATTTATTTGCAATTAAAAATTAATCAACCCTTTGCTGTATTGTGTTCGGTCAAGTTAAGAGGAAGGAATTTCACTGAGCCTATAGCAGATGAAGTCAACTATTCTTTTATTCCCTAAAGAATAAAAGAAGGAATAAAAGTTTCCTTACTTCACTTGTCTGAAACATTGAGCGTGTTAGAAACTTTGCTCGACATAGACTGTCATTTTTATTGCCAAGTTTACCAACCAGACTTTACTAAGACAAAAAGCGACTTCTATTAACCAAAACGATCCTCTCTACACTTTATTTTGACCAATCTTATCATCAAAGCGTTTCATTTAATTTAAAATATGGTGTGCTATTTAATTTATATTCTCTGATGTGGGAGCGGTTTTGAACGTAATGGTTGGTAACGTAAAACCGCATTACTTATCGTATGTTATTAAGTACCATAACATAGTTATTTATCATTATAAATATTCTCTATTGTCTTTTCTATAAATATTAATTTATGAATGATTCATTTCAGAGTTGTTCTTTACTTCTGTTCTTGTATTATGTTCGGTTATCCGTTGTGCCCTCAGTGCTATGTCAAAGTATTATTTTTGCTTAAGACCTCACCTATCGAGAGTTGGTTTCAGAAATGAATTGCTCTGTCCAACGACAACTCCGCAGTCCCTTGTTTATAAGGAATACTCACTATATCTTAACCCATTTATAAATTTCCGCAAGTTTATTCTTGTAAAGTTTAGTCTTCATGACCACACACTATGGCTCGTAAGAAAGTAGCCGTGATTATAGGCGTTAAACAATCTGGATAACTCTAGATAATTACGCAAACCTGGCTTCCCTTAAATGTGGTTTGCAGTCACTGCAAATATAGCAGAGGGACAAACTTAAGCAAAATAGAGTCGAGTTAAGAGAAGACTGTTATTCCAGTGGACAACTGAATACTACTTTATCTTGGTCGGATTGCGGATGAAACTAGTATTGCTATGTATTGTAAAGACCGTCGGTGGAATAATTAGTTTAAAGGTATGAACAAATAAACATCAGAAGTCATACTAACATCTGGCGGTTGGGTACCTGACTGAGGGTAACCCATTAGGACAACATTTTGTAAGTGGTAATAAAAACCCTTAAAGACCACCGACAAAGACCGACAACTAAGTGTTTAAAAAGGATCCCAAAAGACCTTTTCACACCTTCCACCAGAAATACCTAAGTCTGTACCTGCTGCTTTACCTTGGCCTGGGGGAGAGGGCGTGGTCATCCCTTAGGCTGAGAATATTCAGCCAATCAGGAAAAAGACTACCAAAAGAGAGGGGGATGAAGGAAGGTGGGAAATAGAGAATTTGGACTGGACACTTCTTCTGGGAACTTGGAGCTGAGAGGACTTCTTCTGGGGACTTCAAGCGGGGGAGTCGAGGGAGGAAGATGAAGACAGCCGGAGAGAGCAGATGGACGGACTAGACGCTGAAGGAGAGCAGAGACAGGGAATCCAGATATGACGGCTCAAGAAACACTATGAAGGACCAGCTAAGTGGTAACAAGCATTTAGTTATACTAATGTAAATTTGTGTTGGCAACCATCAATCATTAAATAATATAATCAACATAACACGTAACTTTAATCAAATACAAAGCATTCTCCTCTCGTATGATTCTTAACTATTCATTATGTATATAGGTTTAGTTATTATTTTGTATATAGACGTTTTTGGTTTTATTTAAGCTTGTAAATATAATAGTTAGTAAACCAACGTAGTACTTTTACATTCTACCTTGCATGCCACCAATTAGTAATAGAAACAAATAGTACATTTATAAACATGATACCTTTAGAAAGGAAATCCAATAAAGAGTATATGGTTCAATCTAGGATACTACAGTAGGGGGTCTGTGGTATCTAACATTTAAATACATCATTAATATATTTTAAGTTGATCGGTTCCCTTCTGGGACCGATATAAATACATATAAATACAAATAAATGCGGTTCCTGGAACCCCTTACTTGCCGTAGAAACGCGAGGCCAGGAACTTAGCAGTATATTCGTATGCTGGCCTGTTACGTTAAGGCCAAGCCATAAAAGAGTGTGGGAGGATGAATAGATACTCAAGTGTGGAGGAGTAAAGACGGCGTTTAATATCTGACCGCTATAAACCGCATTCGTTAGAACTTAGTTTAATACAAAGCCATCAAAAGTTTTTCTGTCAAGTCAGCTTGTTGTTTGTGGTAGCCTCATCCATGTTTTTTCTTTTTCTTTTTCAATTTGTTTTTCCTTATAAATTTTGGTTGAGGATTTAACCTCAACTAAAATGTCGATTTTATTTATATGTCACTATTACATCTAAAACAAACTATAAATCTTATGTATAAGTTTCTTTACTGTAAAAATCAAGGTTATTTATTTAGAAAGATATACTCGGTACTCATGAGTATGTGAAGTGACAAATCTAAGATTAGTGGGATGACGGAACATAGTTGTATATATATTCAACATTTAATATAAATACAGTGGCTAAAGCCTCCATTAATCTCCACTGGCTTTAGCACCTGTGACGAGATTCAGAGAGTAACATAGGTATCTCCGGGCTTTCTGTTTTTTTCTCCATAGTTCGGAGTTTCCTCGCCTGACTGTATGTAGTGTATATAGTTGTGTCTGTTTTTTGTTTTGTTTTTAATACTTATGTTTAAGTTTTTTTTATTTCTTATATATATACTTTTTGATTATTATTTAATAGTTATTTTTCTTCTGTTTATTTTATATTTTCTGTAAATATTGTGTGAATACGGTCTAACCTCACTATAATTATTGTTTATGTGACAAAATATTATATTACCCATTATATATATACCGATTTTAATGGATTTATTTAATGAAACATTTGAAAATGAAAGTAGTAGCTTCCAAAGTTCTGGAAATTGGTCTCTCAATTTCAAGTCCGTTGGTCTTGTAATAAAAAAAGAAAAAAATAATATATATATATATATATATATATATATATATATATATATATATATATATATATATACATTATATTTACACCCGACTGATAGTTGGACGTCAGTTGTTGGAAAACCATAGTAGATAGTTGGAAAACCATTTTACAATTTAAAGGGGGCTTTTGAGCTATGTTTTGTTTATCATTAAATCATTGGATTATTCGAAATGTTTTTTTATCATTGCAAAACTATACTACAGTTATCTCACTTTAAAAAAAAAACTCTTTGTTTAGTAATCTTTAATTTCATATCAATCTATTTTAGAAGTTGAGATATCCCTCTTTGTATGAAAAAAAAAAGATATTTGATTTAATATTATGTCACTGCATCTATATTTTCAGCGAAAACAACCGAGAAATTATCACAAAGTTATTAATATATATATATATATATATATATATATATATATATCTATTTTAGTAAATTAATAATTAAAACACACTTTTTGTTCCTTAAAATATATGTTAAAAAAATATTGCTTTTTCAAAAATTTATTATCTGAGGTGATAATGAACCATTGTTTATAACACAGATATCTATTCTGGAAATTGATCCTTATGGTAGTAAGTAACTAAGTGTTTTTAAATTTACAGAAAATGGGATATTTTATTTCAGATATATTCATAATTGAGAAAATGAAAATCCCAATACCACATAAACCGTATCAATACCATTTCAAAGTAAAAACTCATTATTGTAAATTAAATTTTCAAAAAATAAAAAACTACTTGGCTTAGTTTTGCCGCTTAAAAGTCCTCTTTGAACGGTTTCGACAATGACAAACTCTACTTTTATTTAAGGAAATTCTGTCTTGTTTAATATAAAGCAATTTTTAATTACTTGAATTAAATAATCTTCGTTTTATCGCTTCCTATAGAAGAGAAAGCGTGATAATTTTTAAAAAAATGATGAAACTGGAATTTACTCTTTTTCCGTTCATAAATCATACTATGCACTAAATGAAATTTTTTGTTGGAAATTTTGTCTAGAATCACTTCTCAGAGAATTTGGTCATTAAGAACTGGGAAAGCTTGTATAATACATTAAAAAAATTTGTTAACTATTATTTGAACTGTTTAGTATGATAGACAAATTAAAAAAAAATGCTGTTGTTATCTCGCTCCCAGACGGAATAAATTTTAACTTTTAAGTGAAACAAAAGTTGCCTTGTTGCTGTTATCGCTGCTATAAACGACTTGGGCGGCAGAAGCATAATTTAATAGCGTAGATATGATGAGGTAATAAATTAGTATATTAGCCGAGCCTCGGGCCGTAATTAAACTTTCTCAGGTGATAAATATCTCACCTTAGCACACCCTTCTTCTTGCTAGCTTTCCTGACACCTCAAGGTCCCCCATTTCTTCCGCCACTCATTTCATCGTTAATACTCCCGCCCGACGTGTATTGATGGGCATTTGTCACATATTTCACTTTCCTCAGCAGTTTAGTACGGGCCATAAACCTTTATTTAGTTCTGCGTTTATTATTTAAAATCGTTATTAATTTATGCTACGAGTTTCCTTTTCCTTTTTATTTATTTATTGAATAATATAACACTCTGTCACTTGGACGATGGTTTGTAGTGAGGTACATCACATTCACGCTACATGTACAAAAAATAAAAAACAAACAGAAACAAAAAAACAACTGAATAATGATCAAAAAGTATATACAAAACATAGAATAACTTAAAGATGACTGAATAAAAAATGCATACATATATATTATATACACTATTTACAATCAGGCGTGAGAAATCGGAGACAGCCTTGTCTCTCCAACTATGGAGGGAAAAGCAGGTCACCAAGAGATCCCTGCGCTACTCTCTCAACCGCGTCAGTGGTATTAAAGCCATTAGAGATGTTACGAGTAGGTATATATTTATAAGAAGGAGGGGGGTCTTAAAAACTCACTTTCCATTCTATTAAATTCTTCTTTATTTAGGAATCTAATTTGTTTAGGGGGTGGGGTAGCTCAGTGGTAGGGTACTGAGCTTCCAATGCTAAAGGTCCCAGGTTCGAATCCCGGCTCATGGCAGAAAAATTATTTTTCTGATTCATTGGCCATGAGGCGACCCTGGGTAGTTAGACCCTCCTGGGGCTCACCGAGCCTCTTTAAAGTGGGTACCCTTAATTAAAAAAATTAATTAAGGGGAAAACCTGGCGGTTGAGCGTGATCTCGGTCAAATCATCTTGCACAACCGTAGACCAAGAAATAGTGCTTTCCCTAAATAGTACTGAACCTCAGGTTTTTTTGTTTTTTTTTTTAATAAATTCTCCTCCACATTGTACATAGGTTAAAACATAAATAATTAAACAAATAAATAAATGATTTTTTTATTCCATTTTATTACTATTATTATGTTTTTTTAATTATGTACCCAAAAGTGATTTCGTTGTGACCATGCCTTGAATCAGTGAGTTGATATTTTCGTGGAAGTTATTGTGAAACCTTTTATAATATGTTCGGATATGGTCGTTAACTATTTACATCTGTAGTTCTTTATATAAAGTAATGTTACTGATGATTTTTTTAATGAAAATTTTACTCTGTTGTTGTTTCTGTATAAAGAAAAATATATTTGTGTATTTTACCTTATGTTTTTGTAATTATAACTACATGAGAAATGATATAAAATTAGAGTATTTCTTCTGAAATAAACAACCTTTATTTCATTCAACGTAAAAAAAAATAATTTAACCAATCAATATATTATCAATAAAAAACGAAACTAGTTCGAAATATTTTTATTTAATTCGGCTTTTTATTTCTTCGTACCCTCCATGAAACTTAAAACCTCAAATTTTAGAGTGCTCCTATCTTCACCTTGTCTCACCTCGAAAATGCATTTTGGAATGAGTAATTAGTAACTGAAAAATTTTAGTTTTCAAAATTATATCAATAAGTGGTACAAAATCAAGTTCACATCTTCAAGGTATTGTAAAAACAAAATTATTATTTTAAGTAACAAAATATTCATACTTCAGCTAAGTTTAACTTTGTAAAGCTCTATTTCTCAAAATGATGGTAAGTGCTTTAGAACCTTTTCAAACCAATCGTTGAAAATTGATGTTCACTTCAGGTATTAAAAAATAAATGAAGTAGTAAATTACACTAATACTTCAATTTTTAATATAAGACTGTGTGAGGATAGAGAGAGGTATTGATTTAAATGAAAGTAAGAGAGATAAGTATATATATATGTTATAAAAAAATATTTAAATGAATTAAGGTGATACAATAATATAAACGCGTCATAACACCTAATAAATATAATAATTATTCTAGTATTTAAGTTCGATTATAAAATTCGTAATTACTTTAATTTAATTACTTCGTAAAATTCGTAATAAATACATATCAATATCACTATATCACAAAAGTGATGAGTTCTATTTAATTTTTAACTGGCCCTGTTCTGTGAGTGAGACAGAAATGGGAATAATTCACCATCCTACACAAATGGCGGCTCGCAGCATTTCTCAAATAATTGAAAGGCAATTAGCTAGGCCTTATTATACGGTAGGCCACTTGAAAGAAGCTCCAATTGTTCAAGCAGGGCTGTAAAAATGTTTATTATTCTAATAAATGTAATGCAGTTGTCACCTTTAAAAGTATGATGGTGTCTTAAAAATGAAGTGATATTCAAACTGTAGTAATTCTCTCGAAATTACTTGTTTATTATCTCATTTTATTGAGGCAATTTCGTTTATATATTATTTCTTAATCGTAAAATTTGTTTATTAACGCATGGCTCGATTCAGTGGTGAATGTGAAAAGCAACATTTCAAATGAATCTGGTGAAAGATCATTGCCCGCTAATTCTACTGTCAGAAGAAGGGAGCAGTTCATGAAGATTCAAAAATTATGGACAAGAGATAGGAAGAAAGCGGTTTGCAAAGTGTTCAACGGTACCACAGCCCGTAACAAGCACAATATTGAGCAACTCGAATCTTTCTGGAGGCCGCTGATGGAGAGAGCATCGTGTCCCAATGTGCCGGATACGCCAATTCCGCATCAGAAGTTGTTTACATTATGGCTGCCAGTTACAGTTGATGAAGTCAAATTAAACGCTATGGACAAAAAATCATCAGCGGGACCCGATGGTATCACTGTAAAGCAGTGGGAATCTGTTGTCCCCTTACATAGGGCCATATTTTATAATATATATCTGTCCAACCCACCCCACTTACCAAAGTTAACTGCGGCCCGGACTATATTCATTCCGAAAACGGATGATCCCGCTGGTCCTTGTGAATATAGACCCATCACAGTTGCTTCAGTCCCTCTTAGACAAATGCACAAGATAATTGCAACTCGTCTAAACGAAATGGATTTGCATCATGTAAACCAGCGAGCGTTTATTGCTTCCGATGGCATTGCAGAAAATATATTCTCATTACAGTCAATAATAGACGACTCTAAAATGAGAAAGAAGGTAATCCATGTAACGTTTATGGATATTGCCAAAGCTTTTGATAATCTGAGCCATAGTGCACTTTATAGAATCTTAGAATGGAAGGGTATGCCAGCTGGACTTATTGGTTACATGAAGGGGCTATATAGCAAATGTTATACCCGCATTACAGACAAAAAGCAGCATACGGATCCTATTGTATGCGGAAGAGGTATAAGGCAGGGTGACCCATTATCCCCTAGTCTCTTTAACATGGCAATGGATTGGGTAATCCATTCCCTTCCAGATGGAATAGGCTACGATATGGGAGGAACAATGGTAAACTGCCTGGCATTTGCAGACGACCTAGTCTTAATCACATCCTCATCGAAAGGCATGAAAAGATTACTATCGGATGCAGCTGCAGCTATTCAAGATCTGGGAATGGAATCCAACCCAGCCAAATGCTTTAGCTTTTCTTTCGTCAAGGCCGTCAATTCTAATGTTATGAAGGTTGATAACAGATATCATTTCGTAGTAAATGGCGCTAGAATCAAGCAGTTGGGTATCTTGGATTGCTGGAAATACCTAGGAGCGAAATTTTCGTTGAACAACATGAATGCAGAAGGGATTATCGATGAATTATCATTATTGCTGCACAAAACAAACACTGCACCCCTAAAACCTCAACAAAAATTAGTGACTTTGAGAACTTATCTCATCCCGAAATTCATTCATCTCCTCACACTGAGCCCAAGCAAAATGAACGAGTTGAGAAAGTTGGATATCTCAACGAGAGCGGCAATACGTTCCTGGCTGCGACTGCCTCAGGATACCCCTACTCAGTATTTCCATTCTGCTTGTACTGATGGTGGTTTGGGAGTAATGAGCTTTAGCAGTGCTATACCCTCACTCAAGCTCGCGAGGTTACGACGTATGGAGTACTCTGGTTGCCCAGTAGCAAGAGCCGCCTATCATTCCTCCTTTATCACTAAGGAAATGAGAAAACTCACAAGCAACCTCACGAAAATGGGCCTCAACGCGGAAAACACTTCCAGTGAAGAACGAAAGAAAACGCTGTCCATGAAGTTATATCGTAGCGTTGATGGTAAGGCATTAAGGGAGTCAAAAAACTGCCACCCATCAACTCATTGGTTGACAGACTACGCGGCTCCGATAACCGGACGGACCTTCATACAGACGGTAAGAACTCATATAAATGCCCTCGCGACCCGAGTGAGATTATCCAGAGGACGTAGGGCTTTTATGCCGACCCAATGCAGAGCTGGGTGTCCTGCAAGCGAAACTGCCAGCCATATTATTCAACATTGCATTTTGTCTCACGGTGGTAGAGTGCGCCGGCATGATACAATAGTGAACATGTTGGAAATTGCTCTCCAAAAAAAAGGATACAGGGTCACAAAGGAGCAAATGTTTGTTGGTAATAGACGAAGGTGGAAGCCAGACCTGGTGTGCTCAGGACTAAGCGGACACTTCATTATAGATGCACAGGTCGTCGGGGATAACCCTAGCACCACTCACTGGAACAATGTCAAAGCCAATAAATATAGGGACCTAGATTGCAGGATGGCGATCGGGCGTACACTGGGAGTGCCAGGCGTGGACATAAAAGTACTGCCGCTCACAATAACTTGGAGAGGAATATGGTGTCGAAGATCTTTCCAAGACATGGATATGTTGGGAATTCCCAAGAGAACGATGAACGCTATTACAATAAGAGTCCTTAAAGGGTCCCACATGAATTACAGTAATTGGTTCAGGCTGCTTCCTCGTTTATAGCATGATACTCAATGATTATATCGATGTCATAATTTACATTTTTACGTTTTGTTTTATTTATCTTTATTTTTTATTTTATTTATCTATTTATTTATTTCATTTTTATTCGTTTAATTTTATGTTTATTTATTTACTTTTTTTTTATTTTATTTTATTTTTTATTTTATTTTTTTTTATTTATTTTTTTTATTTATTTATTTATTTTATTTTATTTATTTATTTTTATTTATTTAGATATGTACTATAGTACTACTTTTTAATGAGTTATATTGCGGAGGGATTGCTACCTCCGTGGTTTTTAAAATTACTTTATATATAGTGTGTATTTTATGTATGTATATGAATGTATGTATATTTTTCTTTTATACTTTTATCGACGCAGCTGCTTTTTGTATGTAAATGCAATGCTCAGTATATTATAACTTAATATTAGTATGTTTTCTTTTTTTTTTTATATATGATTCTTGGATTCCAATATCCAAGATAAAACGTTACGATGGTGAAGGTAGCACCAAATTGAATTGGAAATTGAGAAAGGTCTGGAGTTTTGTTACTTCGAAAAATATATTAACTATGTATGAACTACCATATAAATAAATAATAATAAATAGTACTGAACCTCAGGTTTTTTTGTTTTTTTTTTTAATAAATTCTCCTCCATATTGTACATAGGTTAAAACATAAATAATTAAACAAATAAATAAATGATTTTTTTATTCCATTTTATTACTATTATTATGTTTTTTTAATTATGTACACAAAAGTGATTTCGTTGTGACCATGCCTTGAATCAGTGAGTTGATATTTTCGTGGAAGTTATTGTGAAACCTTTTATAATATGTTCGGATATGGTCGTTAACTATTTACATCTGTAGTTCTTTATATAAAGTAATGTTACTGATGATTTTTTTAATGAAAATTTTACTCTGTTGTTGTTTCAGTATAAAGAAAAATATATTTGTGTATTTTACCTTATGTTTTTGTAATTATAACTACATGAGAAATGATATAAAATTAGAGTATTTCTTCTGAAATAAACAACCTTTATTTCATTCAACGTAAAAAAAATAATTTAACCTATCAATATATTAAAAAAAAACGAAACTAGTTCGAAATATTTTTATTTAATTCGGCTTTTTATTTCTTCGTACCCTCCATGAAACTTAAAACCTCAAATTTTAGAGTGCTCCTATCTTCACCTTGTCTCACCTCGAAAATGCATTTTGGAATGAGTAATTAGTAACTGAAAAATTTTAGTATTCAAAATTATATCAATAAGTGGTACAATTAAGTCATCGACGTTTACATAATCAAGTTCACATCTTCAAGGTATTGTAAAAACAAAATTATTATTTTAAGTAACAAAATATTCATACTTCAGCTAAGTTTAACTTTGTAAAGCTCTATTTCTCAAAATGATGGTAAGTGCATAAGAACCTTTTCAAACCAATCGTTGAAAATTGATGTTTACTTCAGGTATTAAAAAATAAATGAAGTAGTAAATTACACTAATACTTCAATTTTTAATATAAGACTGTGTGAGGATAGAGAGAGGTATTGATTTAAATGAAAGTAAGAGAGATAAGTATATATATATATTTCTTATTTATATATATATGTGTTATAAAAAAATATTTAAATGAATTAAGGTGATACAATAATATAAATGCGTCATAACACCTAATAAATATAATAATTATTCTAGTATTTAAGTTCGATTATAAAATTCGTAATTACTTTAATTTAATTACTTCCTAAAATTCTTAATAAATATATATCAATATCACTATATCACAAAAGTGATCAGTTCTATTTAATTTTTAACTGGCCCTGTTCTGTGAGTGAGACAGAAATGGGGAGAATTCACCGTACTACACAAATGGCGGCTCGCAGCATTTCTCAAATAATTGAAAGGCAATTTGCTAGGCCTTATTATACGGTAGGCCACTTGAAAGAAGCTCCAATTGTTCAAGCAGGGCTGTAAAAATGTTTATTATTCTAATAAATGTAATGCAGTTGTCACCTTTAAAAGTATGATGGTATCTTAAAAATGAAGTGATATTCAAACTGTAGTAATTCTCTCGAAATTACTTGTTTATTATCTCATTTTATTGAGGCAATTTCGTTTATATATTATTTCTTAATCGTAAAATTTGTTTATGAACTTCCTCAGGGAAAATAAGTTCCTGCAGGCCTTGTTGGGGTTCAAACTATTTTATTTCTTTGCAATATAGAAATTGATCAACCGTTGAATTCAATTATGAAGTTTTTGTTATTTTATCAATTGAGCCGTCTAAGAAAAAATAAAATATGAGTTGATTTTTTTTTTTTTTAAATCTTAACTTCACATGGACTACATCAATTATTTGGTTACCTCGCTACTTTATTTTAGCTTCGTTACTTTATTTAAATTGTTACACAATTATTCAGACTTTCAATTAGTAATTTTCATTCTTAAAAATTATTAATTAAATAGATTTTAAATAGGATTCGTTTTGCAATTACGTTATAGCTTTAAAATTATACTTTCTCATTAAAATTAAGATTTTTATCTCTTTTATTCATTTGTTTGTTTTTAATATTTAATTTAAAACTTTATTTACCTGCGTTGTGTTTTTCATATATCCACCATCCTGATTAATCTATATAATTAAATGGTTTAGAAACATCATTTGTACTAAATTCCCCCCTCTCCCCTCCCAGATCATATGCTAAGAAAGGATGAGAATAAGGAAATTCGTTTCCTTCTAACTCTCAGTTTGGTATTTAAATTATGGATGGTTTTTATTCCGTAGTTCCATGATTAATCTTCTTTGTATTTTAATATTATTTTTTTATACTTTGAAGCTTCAATATTAATTTTGATAAATTATTCTGTGTAAGAAGGATCAATATACTTTTCTTTTGAATGTTACATTTTCCTCCTTGTGTAATTATTTTTATTACTTGCTTATATACAAGTTGTATTATTTTTTATATTAATTTATTTTATATATATTTATAAATATTAGAATCTTAAATTTGAAGATTTTATTACCATTTATGGTTCTTAATATTTTCAAATAAATCCGTTAATGAAAGTAAATTATAATAACTATATTATATTAAATATATATTAAGATATATTGATTATAATATATGTTCATATTTTTTAAAACATGTTTTGTCAAAATTGTTCTGTAAGGAACATTCGTACATAATGATCTTATTGAATTCCTTGCACTGTTACTATGACTTTATCTTGAATAAGACTTGATCCTATTCATTATTTATGTCATTTTATTTTCACCATATCTGCTTTCATTTTCTATCTATTATTTGTTTATTCATTTAACGTATATTTTATTAATTTTGTTGTGAATGAATACATGTCAGTTTTATTTTATATTAATTGCTAACTAAATATGACTTATAATTTCTTTTCTTTTTTAATTGTATCTGTAAATTTTTTCTGTCGGTTTTTAAATCGATTGTTTTTTTGTGTTGCTGTTATTTTTTCAATATCTTAAATTCAGTTATATCAAATTTTTGTTTTAGTTTTATGCTATATTGGCGTAGAACTGTTGTATTTATATATTTGCTATTGTCACAGGCGGATCTACGAGGAGGTGGGAGAGCTTTCGTGCTAAAGCCCCTTCCCATCTCCCCTCCCCCCCCCCCAAAAAAATGGTAAAATATAACCATATTTTATGTAGAAAAAAAAATCTCTAAAAGTATTATAATTCATCCAATTACATTTAATAGGACTTAAAGAATCACTTAAACGCCATTTAAAATGGGCTCTTAGTTTCTTCATTTCTTCCATAGTAATTATCGTTATATATACATAAAAAAAAAATCTTTCGGGCTGAAGCCTCCCAAAATTAAATCCTGGATCCGTTAGTGGCTATTTTTACAATTTTCCTGATGAGCTATTCTGGTGTCAACCTGTTTTTTTTTTTTTGTTTCTCCTATATATATCTTGTCAAAATTTTGGCAATGTCCTTTATATATGACCTTTTTTGTATCGTTGATTGGTATGTTATCTTTCATTTAAACATAAGAACAAACATAACCGAACATAGAACAGTCAGCCAACTTAGGGTAGGCAATTTAACGAAACCGTCATTTTATCTTAATGGAACGCCCTATACACTAGAAGGAGTATAAAACTGTACTATATGCAACTGTATGCAACCTCCAAAAGCCAGAAAATATAAATCGCTTTTTAATAAAATGCCCGATGTATAAAGACTTGAGGGAACATTACATTGAGAAATATATTACAGAAGACAACAATTCAATGCTCGGTAATTTGTTAACGATAGAAAACCTCACAAAGTTAAATGATATTTTATTTTACAGTAGGGAGACTTAAAATAAGATCATTCATTACGAATGATTAAATGCCAGCAATATTTATTTCTATGTTTACCACAAGACATTGTTATCTTCGACTAAGAAGTTGAGCATATGTACTGTTGCAATCTGCTACATTGTATTGCCTACAATATATATTCCTAATATATTATTGCTATTTTTTAAAATTCCTTGAATGTGTATTTATTTGGTTTTTTTTTTATATATCTTCAAAGTGAATACTTTTTATTTATATTGTTATACAGTTGTTTTTCCTTTTCTGTTTTTTTTTTTTTTACATCACAGTTATATATATATCCAGTTTATCTTATTCATGAAAAAAGAATATTTCTCCGATTTATTTCTATATTTCTATAGTACTTTATTTTAATTTTTTTTATGCAATAATTTATTTGATGTATTCCATTACCTCCTGTAATTGTATATACTAATTACAGAATAAAAAATTTTCATTTATATAAGAGAAAATTAAAAAATAAAAATAAAATAATTATACCAGGAAGGAAATGGAACTTTCGCTGCGTAAAAAGGATCTAATAGTTATTTTTCTCTAATTTTTTTTTTTTTTTTTTAACCTTTCTGAAGAGGTTAAGTCCTATTTAACGAATACTATAATATTTATATTTATTATTTAGTTATTTCTGTTGATAATACCGTTAGCGTGTATGTAAGTGAGACAGTGTGGGGGCCAAAGTGGAAGTGGTTGGGCTCCTAGCGCATGCGCGCGCCACTTCGATCTCTGCAACACCAACACCTCCATGCAACCACTTCCTCTCTTGTCTTCCTATTTCTACTTCTTTCTTTGCAGTATTAGCTGAAATTAAATTCTTACATTTCATCAAGTTTTTTTTTTGTCGACTTGGATCAATCCATTGGAGGTATACCAATCAGAGTTGATTGTTATCGACCGTAAAATAATGGTTAAGAATTTATAATATAATTTTAATTTGAGCCAAATTAAAATTAGTAAATTTACAAACCGAAAAATTACCTATACTGAATTATTCGATATTTTTTCTTATAAGAGAAATGTCTAAATTGATGTTACTAGTCCATGGCAGAGACCCAAAATTTTGTTTACATTTTTTAATATTTTATTAAATAATTATTTTATATAAACAACTTTTTCTTTTGTTTATTATTATTGTTAGCAATATCAAATGAATTATTGCCTGCCATTTAGCTATTGATAAAGTATAAAAAGATTGGAGACTCCCGACATATAGAATGAGGAAAATGTAATCATTTTTATGAGAAGGAATTAGTCGAGGGTGCGGTCAAAAAAATAAAAAAATTAAAATATATAAATAATTTCAACCGCCTCCCGCAGTGCCACATCCAACGCCCTGAAGACGACCTGCAAAGTGGGTCGAAACGTCGGCAAAAATTAAAATTATTTATATATTTTAATTTTTTTTATTTTTTTGACCGCACCCTCGACTAATTCCTTCTCATATCATATCAACGGTCAACCAACTCTACATCAGTAATCATTTTTATTTTATATTTTAGAGAGTTTTTCTAGGGATTGAAGAGGAAAAAAGTTATAATAAATAAATTTATATATTTAATTACATCTCTATAGAAAGGTATCCTTGTATCAGAATTTCAGATACAACAAACATATATTTTTAATTAACTCTGTTTTCCATTGAAGCCTTTCCTTGTGTATATATTTTTTAGATTGTCATTTTTATTTTCTCATCATACTCTACCATCATCATACAACTCAAAAAATATAAATTGTATCCAAGACTTATGAATTGGTAAGAGTCACGAAATTAGTATTATGAATGGTTATAAATAATTTTGTAAATACTTTTAAGTACAACTTCGGAAATATAATTATTTTTATTTTTAGAATTTTTATTAAGTTTAAGTTTAATATGGTAAATGTACTAGTGATATATAGTTTTCGATTCTATAGCAGGTAATAAGTTCTATATGCCCAAAAGAGAGTGCAAATACGAGTAGATTTGAAGCTAGAACACTTAAGAGGGTGGATGATACCCGAACCTTTACCGATATCATGCCGATAGCCGATTGGTTGGTTTTTAAAGTTGATTTTCGCAAAGACTCTGGTGCTAACGCCAAACTTTAAAATAGGAAAATCAGAAGTACTTAGTATAATTTTTGAAGAACTATAAATCCTATCTAATTAAAATCATGTAGCAGGAACACTGCAACTCTATTCTTTGTCGTTGTATATGATTAATAAGTAACTAAATAAATAAATAATTGAAGGAAGTCATTCGACTGTTCTACATATCATTAGTGATAAATATTCAGGACGCAATCATGCTAAAGTTTTTATTTTGCCGACGTTTCAACCCGAACATGTGGGTCATCATCAGGGCGTGGTTCGAGCACTGATGGTTCTCAAGTACCTGTATATTCAATTACCTAAATAAATAAGTTGATATTCTAATGGAGAAAGGCTGGATCGTGAGTCTTAATGGGTCTTCCATTAGCGCATCCGCCTGGATCTGTGTTTCAAGATGTTTTCATATCACTTTTCTTTAGGAAATAAGTTTGATATTTCGGTTCATTCATCTGTAGTTTGCCATTTCCTTGTTTAAAACTATGAAGAATTCATTTTGAGTTTTTTTAATTATATGAAAAATCCAGTTGACCCTAAAACCTGCGTGTCTATTTCTGGTGCAAAATATGCGAAGTTGCTAAAAGACTAAATTTGCTGTCGATTAAATCCACTTAAAAAAAATTCACCGTCAGAATTAAAGTTGTGGTTCACACAAATAGTCCGTGGTACATTCCCCTTTTCATCAAAGTTTTAACATCCGCTTGAAACTTCGTAAGTAGCCTCATCTTATCGGTCGGTTCATCCTGGGGCGTTTTCAACTTTGTCCATTTAATTAGATACTAAAAACTCGTAAATACCAATTTGCTTGTAACTTAAATCGTAAGATAATCTGATAGGCAAAATGATAATAAAAAAAGTGACTACAATAATATAAGGGCCGTTTGACATATATAACCTCGTTACTTTGATAATTTGGGGGTATACGTCACGCCAAACGGCACACTATTTTGGAAGGCCACCTTTTTGCTCGAATTTGTGCTCTAGTTATCTTATGATTTAAGTTGAAAGCAAATGGATATTTCCGAGTTTTTAGTACTTAATTAAATAGATATGGTTTGCTGACCTTCATATTGAAAACGCCCCAATTTCAAGAATTTTCGTAAATAAAATATTGGTAGGTCACGATAAGATTAAGCTATTAACGAAGTTTCAGGCGGATGTTAATAATTTTATAAGAAGGCGTCTGTACCATGGACTATAATGTTGAAAAATTTTCTAAAAGTGTCTATTTACTCTAATTTTGGGTCTGTTACACATCAGCCCCGCCAGTTAATTTTTAAATAAGAAAAAGTAACTGTTTTAGAAAAGTATCAGTTACATTTGAATCAATGTTGTTATTCTTCTATTATATAAACATCTGTTAACAGATTCATTTAGTTAGCAAAATAAACTCCTTTAGGTTACACTCCAGTGTGAAAAACGAAGACAAGGAAGGCTTTAAGTTTTTTTTATTTAGGTTATACTATTTTAGGTTTTGTTATTTTATCGACTGTCAATAATATATATTTTCTATGGATATTATAATTCAACATAGCAAATCACATTATTGTTTTCACATTCACAAATATAATTTATGTATATTATATATATATATATATATATATATATATATATATATATATATATATATATATATATATATATATATATATATCGACAGTTTATTGTAAATATACTAAGTGCATTTTTGATATAGTTTAACTTTTAAATGTTTAGGTTATTATACTCAAGTTCATGTGTTTTCTTCAATTCTTTAATGTATAATAAAAGAATAACTACATTGATTCAAATGTAACTGTTAATTTTCTATAACAGTTACTTTTTCCTAATTAAAAAGTAACTGGCGGGGCTAATGTGCAAAAGAGCCCTAATTATTTACGTTAATTAATTTAAATAATTAAAATCTTATTGTTCTTAATTGCCTAAGCAATAGTGACTTAAATGCGATTAAGGTCCCCATAGAGCCAACCAGGGCAACTCCAACCTCTATTATCTAATACGTTATTTATTGAATTTCATCTGAGCTTTTCCGTCTGGGCTTTTCTCTCCGTTTCACGTCATCTGTAATTTTAGTTAGTCTCGTTACACTCTTCTATCTACTGTGGCCTTTGTGAATATATTTCATAACCTAGCAAAGCAAAACAGAGATGAATTAAATATTTAATTTTACGTATATAAATATTGTAATTACAAACATACAGTGTTGTAAAAAACTTGAAGGAAAACAGATTTTTATATCGCTATTTTTAGTGTAAAAGGGTCGTATGTATCAATTTTTTTTCTCTTCTATTTGTGCTACAGATAACATTCTGTAGTATGTAACTGCTATAAGTAGTCTGCTACTACGAAAAATAAAATATCTTAGACCAATAAAATATTACATTATACTAAAAAATCGTAAAAAAATAATCAGTTTTTACGATCTCCTTTAAAAAAAAAAAAAATAATAGTAATTTTGACATCCTATCTTTTGCGCTAACAATAGCGATAACTCATTTAAACAAATAGGAACTTTTCATTATAATTTAAATAATTTTAAATAGTTGACTGTGAAATGCACAAAAGACAAATTGTTTTCTTTGTGCCGATTTGTTGATCTAAGTTTTATGTCTTCACTGGGGTAAGCAAAGACAATATAACTTTATGATGATAATAATAATAATAATACGGAATTTAGGAAAAGAATGGAAACATATTAAGAAAAAAGAAAAAGATAATTTTTTTGTAAAAAAGACTTATAATAAATGAATACAAAGAATTGAATAAAATTTATATTGTGTAATATCATATGTTTTGATATATCTTAAGCAATGTAATTTTTATTCGCTTCCTAATATTTATTTATCAATAGATAATATACTACTTTTCAAACTGTTTTGTCTTTTTATTTTCTTGCTAATACGTTTTCTGTCATTTTCTTATCATCATTACGTTCTTTTATCTTTGTTTAGACTTGATAAGGCTTGAAATATGCGCTTAAACGAAGGCACACAGAAACTTTGTTTTTGTTTCCACCTTGACTGAAACCTTGCAAAACAACCAACATATAATAAAATTTAAAATCATTAATAAGAATGATATTGCTCTTATTCGAACTTTGGGTGGGTGATGAGACCAACAAAAATAGAAATTAAGTACCTCTCCGAACAAAAATTCGAATCGAGATTTCAGGAATAGTTTGAAATGAAATAACATAATTAAATATTATCTCAAAAAATAGCATACTTTAATTCCATGTATCCCTACAACAGCTGTTTACCCGTGCTAACTTCGTCTGACATTGTTGCTAACTCTGTATTAATCAGACTAATTTTAAATCTTCACATGTAGATATTCCTGTTTGCTCAGTTTGAATCTTGTTATTTGAGTTCCACTTCAGGAGTTGCAGGTCGCATTCCTAGAACGTAGGATTGTTTGCCTAGCATTAAATTAACATAGACCTGAGAATTTCATTCTCTGCAGTGTTGTTTTTGTTTGAAATACCCATGCAAGAGGTAACAAATATTTTTACTTGAAAAAAGGTCGGAAATAAAAAAAAAAATAAATAGAATTATTTATTCATCTCGCCAAGGAAGTTGTTTACTTAACTTAAGTAATGTTGGATTTTTCTTATATTTTTTTACTAGGAAACTTTTAGTATTTGGTTTAAAAAGAACTTTATAATTGGTTTATTAATTATTAATGAAATTAAAACAAACAAAGCTTGTTTTTTTTTATGTTATAAAAAAAATTGTTTTTTCAAATTTTAATGTTGTGTATCTATGGCAATTATAAAGTTTTAAAAATTTAATTGTCTGGTTTTAGTGTTCATATATTTTTTTATTTTCAAATTAATTTTTATTTTTTTATACATGATTTATTATTTTTATGGTGAACAGGGTGGCATTAAGTCAAATATTTAATTATCCGTTGTCGTCATATTATTCTGATTGACACAAGAGAGAGAATCTCCCAGGGAGATTGATTGAGTTGAGTAAATGAAATTGTCAACATTTTGGAAGATGTGTTTGGCAGAACATTGGAAAGCATTTGAAGACAAATGACTTCAGTTGCACATAGGAAGAAATATTGTTTATATCCCTGAGGAAGACCTAAAATGTAGGTCGAAACGTTGGACAATATAATAAAATATATTATAAAATACTGTAATTTTTGACCGGATCCCCGACTAATTTCTTGTGAATCCACGACAATCCTAATAAGATTTCCGATTACGGCTACAATAAGGTAATCGTCTCACATTTATGCTAATTTCATAGTGAGTGTTATTGAATCGAGTATAAAATTGGGGTGGTCATTAAGTTTTATTTTTAGTTGTAATCATTGATTCCGATTTTGTCCATCTCTGTTATGAACTGAAACACAACTGCATGCTCACTTACTTTGTTAAAAGGTATTTCGGATTATTAGGCTTTACATTTCTCCCTCCATGAACCGTTGGAGAGGTCTTTTAATTCAAGTTAATTTATTTTATTTTTTCCAGCAAAATAAAATTCTGAATAATCTTTTTATAGGAACCTGGGAACTTGTACTTGTGCAACCTGAGACTCAACTGTACAGGATCAAATTGATTTAAAATGAATGTTTAAAATGTTCTAACTTTTTATTTTATTTTTATGATTCAGATGTTGACATCTGTTACATTAGTAGGAACACTTATCTTTGTAGCAGTCGGTGCATGTATACCAATGGTGTATAATAATGTATCTGAGACTCGAGCTTCAAAAAAAAAAAGTTTTTTTTTACTTCGTATTTTTGTTCTTCATACGAATGATCCAAAAAATTGCAATCACCTCCAGCTGTTCAGTTTTGTAATTCCTCAAATGGTTCCTTTAGTGATTAGTTTTCACTCTCGCTAAAAATAAGCTCCAGTTTTGAGGTCTGGTATGAGGGTTTGTGCAATTACAGAAACGTTTTTGCCAGTGAAAACTAATGAAACTCTCATTACGCCAAGGTAGATTGCCCTAATGCAGTGGCTGGTGTTGATAAAAGCGACTAAGTACGGTGTGGCTTTGAATTGGAAATGGTCATTCACCTCTCAATTAAAGTGCTCGTCCATAAGATTAAAATTAAATCGTGTTTCTTTAATAAGAAAATAACTTGGTTTCGCGATGCTTTTGAAATATCTCTTTTTTAATTAATGCTATGAACAGGATTCTAAAAGGCTATAACCTAAATAGTTAAGGTCTGTATAATCTGTTTAGGCAAGATAACAGCTTATTTCACATTATTTTTCGTTGTCTCTGCTATTATAAACATTCTAAATGTTGGTAAAAGTTGTTACTATTTAATTATTAAATATATTATATACCTCTACCTTGCTTATGGAGAGGACGTCATAAGGGCAGTGTGGTGTTATCCATCTCCCAAATAATTTTAGGAGTAAAGAGATAAACCAGGTATGTAAGTTGTGTTTTATAGAATTGATTATTTGGTTATAATGAATTCATAAAAAAAAACCCAAATAGCGCTGTTCTCGGGAGTTAAAAGACAAAAAAAAAAAAATCAGTAATTTTTTTTTACATTCGAACTCTCTTCATGAATGCAGGGTTAATTATAAATATTTTTACGTCAATTAATAATAATGATAAGGCTTAGCGAATCCAAAGGTTCGACACCGACGTCATCTAAACCCAACCCCACCAGATCAATTAACGGGGTAGGCCCAAGCGAAGGTAGATTGCTACCTTAAAAATTAACTTTAGAGATTCCTTCTTTACTGAGCCCCACGATTTTTCATGGCAATTTGATTCGTCTTAACTTAATCATTTCAATTATGATAACCGGGTACTGGTCGCACAATTCAGCAGTGTGTAACCGTCTAAATTCTCAGGTTGACTCATCCTTCATCGGTCCGAATATTGTGCGCAATACTTTATTTTCAAAAAAAACTTAAGACGTTGCTCATTCCTTAATGTAAGCGGTCACATTTCGCATCCATAATGAACCATAGTAGGATAATGGTTTTGTAAATTCTGATTTTTACGTTTCGGGACAACTGCCACGAGGTGAGTAGTTTAGCAACTGAAAATATCAAGAATTTCCAGGCCTTACTTTTCTCTTCGATTTCGTTTGTTCTTGCTATCGTAGACCCTAAATACCTAAACATTTCTACGATTTATTTCAACTACTTTATACCCACTGTCTTTTTCCTGACCAGTCGTAATTTAAAAACACCCTCAGACTGTTGAAATTTTGGTAAAACATTCTACTCAAGGATAGATATACCTCATGCTTGACACTAATAAAAATATTTTGAAGTAATTGGTATTTTATCTACAAATGTTTATTGAAATAAATATATCGCCATCGTCTGGGATCAAACACGCTGTAATATAAAATATACTCCTCAAATGTGTATTAACTATTTTCAGCCTATGTAATAGTTATTTAACAGGTTCGAATATTCAACAAATCTATACTGAGACAACTTGGAACGAGTTATGCATGTTTGGATACAGCATGTGAGCTTCCGGAAATATTTTATTGCTAATTATATTAAATATGGTTATGTTATATTTAATATTTTAATTGTATTAATTTGCGTATATTATTTAATTTGGGTAAGTCTGACCATGAAAATAAGAATATATACTCCAACTTTTCCTCCTTCGCATTTGCCGCTTGATCTCAAGTATTATATTCATTCTACTTAATGGGGCTGTAGATATTATTCAGCGGACACACAAAATAATTTAATGTCCATATAATTCCTTGTTAGCTAGGCTGGAATCAGTGTGGTGTTACTAATTGTTAATTATGGTAAAGAACGGGGGGGCCGGGATAATGAGGCTGCGACTAATGATATTCGGCCTAAAATAAAACTTCAATTTTACCATCCCTCTCCTTTAGTCTCCGGCCTCATTAAGTCCTCTTCCAAGATTGACATGGGGACTTTCTCGAAGCACAGATGAGTCGATGACCAATTTGTCTGAAAACAGTATTCTAGGTAATTTGTTTTCTAAAACTCCTTGAATTAGTTGGAACTGTTCAGTAATTTCATGGTTAAAAAACTTGTATTTCTCTGTTGGCCAGTCGATAGTCGATTATTACTATTACCGTTAACGTTAGGTATTGTCAATGACTTGTTGTATAATTGGAAAAAAATATTTACATCGACTTGTACTTTTAGAACCCATGAAGAGTCTTGGGAGTACTATGTGAGAAAGTAGTATTACAAGCCCAACGATGGTGCAGATTGGGCCGATATCACGCTCAACCGCCATGTTCCTCCCTTAATTAATTATTTAATTAAGAGTAGCCACTTTCTAGAGGCTGGGTGTGACCCAAGAGGGTCTCCCGTCCCCAGGATCGATCCACAGCTAATGAAAAATTACTAGTCATCAGCTTGACTCGAACCTGAGACCTTGAGCTCTGGAAGTTTGTGCTCACCTACTGAGCGACCCATCTCCCTATATTTACATCGACAAAAGTGTAAAATCCTCTATGCCCTGACCGTTTTGATTTAATATTAGGTCATTTTATCAGTATATTTTATACACTATAATTTTATTCTTTTTTTTTTTACTCTACTTTCCATCGCTCACTAAAATTCTGTCGTGTAATGGAGGCCTGAATCTAGATACCCAAAAATAGACCTCATCGCAAGCGAAAGATTAAATGAAAATTACGAAATTGTTTGTCATTCTAAGTAAAATTAACCTTGTCTGCCATTTCAGACCTCATTCAGAGAATATTAGACCAGTAACTTGGGAATCGAAATGAGAAATATATTTCATAAAGTTTGGAAAAAGTGTTAATTTTTTTTAACATGTATATATGGGTTTAAATATGTAAAAAAAAAAACTCCTCTAACTTCTAAAATGATTAGTTTTCGCTTAGACGCTGTATTTGTTGTGTGATAGGTAAAAATAAAAATAATTGACGTTTTTGGCCGTAAAACGTTTTCCCTTAGTTGCTCGCGTTAGCAATTTTTTTTTTGCAATATATTATCCGTTTCAATCCTCAAGTTGCTGGCCTAATATTCTTTAAACATCCGCCATTTTGAAAAGCAGCAACTCTGGAATGGCAGAAATTTCATTTTTCTTGGAATAACATACCATTTCGTAATTTACATTCAAAACATTCGTCTGAGATGAGGTACATTTTTGGATCCTGCCTCCAGGGCTATCCACCAGCCTCTATTTACTATCCACCAGCCTCTACTATCCACTATCCAAAGTTTCCACACACCGTATTCTCTTCCGTCTTCTTTATTCATATCCTGCATTAAATAATAAAGAAAAAACGAAGAAACTAGGGGATTCAGATGTGTATGTGGAATGAACAATCAGGTCTAAATATATGATATTTATAAGTTTTTATTTATTTGTTTATTTAGAAATATTACATTCTGTCACATCAAGGACATTTATAATAGTGTTCAGAGAAAGCACACTCACACTCTATTTACAATAAAAAAATAAAATAAAATAATACAGAAACTTAATAATAATAAATACAATGAATAAAATAAAAATAAATACAATAAAATAAAATAAATGTATATAAACAAAAGAACTAACCTAATCATACACACTCGGGCTTGAGTGGAGGATCTGGCCATTGCCAAAACTCCAATAGATGCTTATTTACAAAAGGTCTGTGGGCCACTGCCGCTTCAACCTTCGAGGAGGATTGTAAGGATGGGTGGTGCTGGATAGAGATTGTGCAAGGGGATTTGGATGATAGGTAAGGTTCTGGTGAAATTTGGAGAATTTTTCTGGAATAAGGTCTAGGACAAATGGGATATTAAGGTCATGGTGTAGGATTTTGTTATTTACATAGAACGGAGCATCAACTATTGTTCGAAGGACTTTAGATTGAAAGGATTGAATACGTTTGATGATTTATAAGTTAAAAAATAAATCTAAGATTTAATAGGGAAAAGGAACTCCGCCATGAAATGTTTCTATTTTATATCAGTTATATTAACAATACAGATGTGTTGTTATTAACAGATATATATATGTATGAGTTCTTGTTCATGAGAATTCATTAGTATTTCTTTTATTCTGCTTTTTAGTTTATTATTTCTGCTGAATGCTTTAAAAAGAGATTGTTATTCCTACTGATAGTTTCATATATTTAAATCAGTGATAGTATTTAAGTATCCCATGCTGTTTAAAATTATTTTTTCATTATATCATATTTCTAATTATAAATCATGTAATGATTATTCTAATTATTTTGTTTTTTTGTTATAGGTAAGTTATTGTGTTTGAGACCTGATGTATTACTAATACTCACATGAACGTATGTATTGTAGTTTTTATGTTTCTTAGTATATCGCACAATTATAAATTTAAATATGTAAAAAGTTGCCTAAATATAAGTAGGTTTCAGAAGTTAAGAGTAAAATTGTAATTATTTAAAAACAAAAAAGTATTATTAAAAACTGACCTTAGATCAAAGATTTATTAATTTATATAAAAATTAATCAATATGACAGTAAAACTATCACTTTTAGCGAACTGGTTTAGTTTCGAAAAGTACTTTTATAATTTACATAATAATTACTATAAAGTACTATAATTTATATAGTCCAAAATAATTTGAACTATTATAAAACAAATAATTGTCAATTTTTTATGAATATATCCTGATACCAATAAATTGTGATTCACTTTCATGTTCTTTAGAAATAAATTTCCATGAATTCTAAATTTATTAATTAGTAAACTAGTCGGCAGCGTCTTGGCTTGCTGACATAAAAAACTCGTTAGAGGATCGTTAGATATTTTAAATATGCAGGGTGTCTCGGTTCTTAATGCCCAAACTCTGTGGAGGTGGGATGATTTTTGACAAAATCTTTAACAAAAAAGTTCATTTGATGTATTCAGAACGAAAATGGAGTTATGTAAGTCCAAGTTTGTTTTTTCTTAAGATGGTCACGTTTGCTCTTTCCTTGGAAGCGATAACTCAAAAAATATTTAATTCCGGTAATTAAAAATTGCCTCATAGTAAACTACATAAAATTTTTTTTAAATTGAAGTAGAGATTTTCTTTGTAAAAACCATTTAGAGCCAACTTTTTTGAGCTGCCAATCTACGCTAAGTTTTGTTTTATCGATGTGTCTCGATCATCCTACAACTATACTACTGATTGCTTACTCTTATAAAAACTTCCTTGTTTAATAAGTTAATTGCATGCCAATTTATTTGGGGTTTGTTTCAGATTCATCTAAATTTGAGGGAAAAATTATATGATTTGATAAGCTGTCACTCCTGTGTAACTGTATTTTAAAAAAAAAATAACGACCGAGAAATTATTAAAAAGTTTTAATTCCTTCTTTTTTTTTTTGCTACCTGGCATCTATTTTAGTATATTAATTATAAAAATATACTTTATATTGATTTGAAAAATATGTTAAAAAATACTGACTTTTCAAACATTCGTTATCTAAGGTGATAATTTAAAAAATATTGCGAATAATTCATGATTTAATGATAAACACAAGTTAGCGTAGTTTGGCTGATTAAAAGTTCCTTTTAAGTAATTTTGACGAAGAAAAACGATACTTCTATTTAAAGGAAATTTTATGTAGTTTACTATGAAGCAGTGTTTAATTACCTGAATTAAATAATTTTTGTGTTATCGCTTCCGAGGATAGAGAAAACGTAGCCATCTTAAGAAAAACAAACTTGGACTTGCATAACTGCTTTTCCGTTCTAATTTGGCCCATACATCAAATGGAATTTTTGTTAGGAATCTTGTTTAGAATCACCTCCTAGACATTAAGAACTGACACATCTTGTATGGCGTAAACTATTTAATATAGTTCAATTCTAAAATGGTATCCGGTTTGTTTCGATAATTAGTAAAATGAGTAATTAAGTGTATAAAGTAGTTCATAAAAACAAAATTATTTTGCTAAATACCATATTATGAGAGATATCAAATCGCTTGACATAGTCTATTTTAAGATGTTATAATGTTTACGACAACGACATCTTCATTAAAACCTTATCTTGCTACATTTGTATTAATGTATGACTATTGATGTACAATTTATAGCTATCGGAGTTAAGTAAGCCTTTATTGAACTGTAATTCTCCAGTTGTGTAGATAAGGCCCTGAATATACTACCATTGTTCTGTGTGGGAATTATATCGGATCTGAGGATTTAAGGGCAATACGACTGGGTTATTTCATATTCGCATCATTAATAAATTATAGTTAAATTAAATTAAATTTAAAAAAACTTCCCTTGCAGATATTTATAAGTTATTTTCACATATACAAATTATTTTGTACTCCCTCCCCTGTGATTAATCTAGTAATATTATCGAATAAATATTTAAAAAATGCAATAGGTCGAAATCAAAATCAATTCTATTACTATATAATCCGTAAAGTCAGTTTTAATTATTTTATAGTGTGAATGTGTTTTATTTATTTTATTATCATTCGTCGTTAATCTGTTATTTTACTTATCTTGTATATTACTTTATCTTTATATATATATATATATATATATATATATATATATTTTTTTTTTTTTTTTTTTTTTTTTTTCGTTTCTTATGTACATATTGTGTGAATGAATACTATAGCCCTAGTACCAATGCCCTTCTGTGTGGCAGACTGTATTAATACGCAATAAAAAAAATTATTATTTTATGTAGTTTAAAAAAAAGCACTTCCATTTTCTTATTTTAAATTCATAAATACGTTCAGATTTCATTTATAAAACTCTAGGTTTTTTCTAGGTCGTTAATTTTTAATATTCTAGTCGTTAAAGTTTTTTTTTTTTTAATTTCTTTTTTATTATTTTCCCTCTCATTGCCTCTTCACTATGTCATTTAAATTGTATTTAATCATCTATATTGATTTTATACTTCTGTCATCTTGATGAACTATTTCATTTATTTAGTTTAATTATCTTCAGAAAACCTCTCTAGGCATATATGAGAATTTCAGTTGACAGAATGATTAATCCCAATTTCAACAGTCTTTATTATTTATTCTAGTGATATTTCTAGTAGCAAAATTTATACCTTTATTCACAGTTCTATATTTCAACACTGCAATCACCTACTTTGGAATCAACTTACTCACTGTCTGTATAGATATAACTTTTTCAACTAGAAATATCTCTAAAATTAGATTACTCAATAATGTTGAAATTGGAGTTAGTCATTCTGTCAACTGAAAGACTCAGAGACTGAAGTTGTGTAGTTTTTAAAAGCAGATGGAATGACTAGATTTTTAATGCCTACCGTCGATTTGATAAATAGACTTTTTTGTCACCACCCATCCATATAATCCTCCAAGGAGATTAAAACGGCAGTGGCTCCGCGACATTTTATATTTTGTAAATATTGGAGTTCTGGCAATGGCCAGATTCTCCACTCACGACATGAGTGTATGTGGCTTAAGCACTCTTTCTCAATCTCCACTGGGTTTAGCCCCAGTGACGCGGTTGAGAGAGAAGTGCTGGGATCTCCTGGAGCCATACTTTTCCCTCCACACTTGGAGGGACAAGTCTGGTTTGGAGTTCTCTCACCAGATTGTAAATATTGTATATAGGTATGTATGTGTTCTTTTTATTAATTTATTTTTAGGTTATTTTATTCTTATTTATTGTATATATATTATTTTTCTGTATAATTTATTTTATTTACTGTACATAGAGTGTGAATGTGATCTGTGAACACTATTATAAATGTCCTTGAGACAGATTGTAATAGTTTTCAATAAATAAAAAAATAATATTACAAAAAAAAATTGTCTTAATGATTTGTTATCAGTGAATTTCATATTTAAAATGTTGAATATTTTATTAATTATTTAAATTTTGCCAATTATTTACAACGATCCATTTATAAGAACTTAGTTTGAAGCATTGTTACAACTATTTCTACGACTTCGAATATTTTCAAAAATAATGTCGAAAACTGGGTTAAGTTACCGTCAGATACTATTTTTCATAGAACTACTCTAAAGGACCAGTAGAAGGCCTTCCCTGTTTTCTTTTTTTTTTTTTTTTTCCTATGAAATTTATCCGAGTTGATGAAGAAATAAATGGACTTAGGATTCGTCACTTCTCCATGAAAGCAATTTATTCTTTGTTTATTTACCAGCGTGATAAAAATAATCCTTTCTTATGAAGATTTTTGTTAACTTTTATAACTATTCCTAATAAGTGACATATAAACCTTTCATTATTTTAACTGAGGTTTTGTAAGCCTGGTGTTGATACAGGAATAGTTAAGGTATTTACAGGGAAATGAGATATAAAAGTGAGAATTTTGGGGGTGACTAGAGAGGGGGGGGGAGGGGAGAGCCATTCACCCCCACCCGCGGGGGGCGGGGCGGGGGGAGAGGCCAGTACGTGCGGGACCGGCCATGGGCCCATGTTCTCTGAGCTCTGCCGGGAGACGTTGCGGCGGGCGGTGGCACACGGCTACCTCGGCTATATCATATCCCTCAGGGACCAGCTTCAGCTCGAGGAGGAAGAGGAAGATTCCTCTGACGAAGATTGTGGTAAGTAGTTCATCTCCCTTAAGAAAAAAGAACTTGCCTATCTTTCGTTATAAAGCGCGTGTGGCAGACATCGTAACGTTGCAAAGTATGTAAATTGTTTTTAGAAAGTGCGTTTCGACTACAAAGTACTAAAGTATCTTGTATTTTAGTTACAGAACATTATAGTGAACGAGCTGCCTATGATACTCAATTTGGAAATTTGTTTTTTGTATTAAAAAGAGATTACAGTTACAATCAATCCATTTTATATTTACTTCTTAAAACGCAACTTCCGAAAAATGTATTTTAAAATTGCCCAACACTGATCCTTTGCACCTTGTCATCACGTACATCAGTTCTATTATAAACTTAATTTCAAGCTTCAGTTATTTACCTAATTTAAACCCAACATGTATAAAATTTTACATACACATGATGAACACGTTAGTACGCATTCTCTTACCGCGGAAGACATTTTCTAGGATTGCAATGTGAGCTCATTGCATACTACAATACTATCACGTGTTACGACACACTCTGAGGTCAAGAATTTATTTTATATTTATTCCTTTTCTTTTCGTATTTTTTTTTCCCATTATCTGTGTATTTTATTATTGTGGTTGCTGTTATCAAAATTTACCTGCATCATAAGCAAGCGTTTATCTTATTTTTAAAAAAATTAGGAATGTATTGATGTGTTAATTTTCGGATTTTTACCTCACCTTAAAGTGTTTAATTTTGAAATTTTTGGGAACGTAAGTTACATGTAATACTTTAATAAGATCTTGCGAAAATTTGAAGTTTACGTTGCATGTTTATTTAGTCTTATTCAGTAGTCACTGCGCACTTGTAAATTATAAATTGTCAACTTTCATCAATAAAGTTCTTTTGGCTTATAATATTTAACATAACAAATCTTTTCTTGGAATTCTACATTAACAACTTAATATTTATAATAATAACTATATTTAAGAAATGTAAAAGTCAATCTCATGCAGTCACAATTAGTTCGTTTTATGTATAAAGTACCCTATATATCATTGTTACCTCATGTCTCATTGTAACATTTATTCTTTATGTGCTACCCAGTTGTTCAGTTCCTATCTGCGCCTATTTAACATCCTTTTAACATAAATATTTATTAAAATTATTATTTATATTCTATTAAAAAATACTAATTGAAAAAAAATTGACATAAAGAACTTAGCTTCTCTAGAAATGATGAAAAAATTTTGAATTTTAATACGATTACTTAATCCTACATTATAGAATTTGTCTCCGATAAAATAAATGTTGAGGCTGTGTTTGAAAGATTTACTTTAGGCTCACTTCGTTTATCGTAATAAAAATAAGTTCATATTTAGTTACATTTCAATGTTTTAGTTTGATTTTTAATGATTATTTATCATTAACTCCTTTATTATATACTGTTGCGATACGGCGCACATACTAATTTTAAGATAAATAAATAAATACATACGTTTATGATGTCTGGTTTATTTGAGATCTTGATTTATTTAAGTATATTAACTATTTACTGCTTTTATGTTATTGAAAATATAGTTGGTTTTATAGTATAGATGTTCTGATAGAAAATAACCGAATACATTTTTATACATTTCTGCTAGAAGTTTTATATTAGCTTTGTTAACAATTAAAATTTATATTGTGGTGAAATCTATATCACATTCGACTTAAATAATTTATTATGATTTGTTTATTGTTCGGAAATTTTATTGTTTACATTTTGTTCGCTCTGCTTAATTTATTTTTGTCTATCAATGTTTTTGAATATTAATGTACAGCTGTCTGAAAAGTATATTTTTCCACGTTTGAATAAATTCGCATTTTTAATATTTATCGTATCAGGATGTTTAATAATAATTCGTGGGAATTCTTTTGTTTTTTTCAAATTTTAGTTCCCTTTAATTTAATTCGGTCATATTATTTAATGTTTCCTTTGTATTTTTAAAGTGCTCAAAAACATTTTACGATCAGAGTAATTAATAATATTAGTAACTAATAACTTATTTTGAATAGGTTAAATACTATCAATATTTAATTATTCGTCAATCTCCATTATCGTCCACAGTACTAAATATAAAAATAATATGTGATATTCGATATAACTTTTATGAGCTCTTGAAATTACCAGCGGTATATTATACATCTATATTATCATTTTTATTTCTATAAATATCTTTTCAATCCGGAAAAAAATATCTCTCCTTCAGTTACGTATTGTCATATTCTTTCAATGTTTAGATTTGCCCATTTTTTAATCACGACTTAAAATTTGCGATAGTCAATTATTCCAAATAAATTAAATTTATGCTACTTTTAGAGGAATAAATTTTGATTATTCAGAACTTCGGAACAGTCGTACTATTTCGATGTTGATAATACTTATCTAATATTAAAGACTGATTAACTTTATATTGATTTAATGATTTTACTTGTTTTAATATTATTAGAGGTAATTTCCTGAAAATTGTATAATTGATAAATAAATTATATAAAGTGTTATATTCAGACAATTTTAGTGAATAAGTTGCTGTAATACACCAGCCATATTAATTTCTAATATCTACTTTGAGCTTGTAGTTAGCTACCCAGACCATTTGTATTATTCCATTGTTTAGTTTCAGAGGTGAATTTTTTCACGATCGTGCTATAGTCTCTAGAACAAAGTTGTTATTATTTATCTCAATCTACATGGGTGGCGTAATTTTGAATTACAATAGCATATCAGAAATTACATTTTAAATCAAAAAATAAATTATTTGTAAACACAAGCATGTAAGCATTATTATGACTTAATAATATGTAAATAAGTTATAATTTCTCAACATAAAAACGTTCTTCTAAATAAAATATTTGTCCTAAGTCTTTGAATGTATAGGTATTATTTTTCAAATTAAAATACATGAAATATTTTAAAATATACATGTAATTGGATTAAGACTTTCATTTATCGCTGAATTAATTATTTAGTAGTATGCAAACAACATAATTGTTTTATTTATTTTTTTATTCAGTTTATTTCCAATCATATTCCTGTTTTATCAAATTTATTGGGTACCCACTCGCTTATGTAACCATTCAATACAGCATCAATAAACAATTGTATCATTTTCCATTCCGTATTATTTGACTTGAGTTGTCACATATTGGGGGGTACGGTATAGCCGTTCAAATATTTGCTGGTAGTTATTTCACGTCCTGGAATGATATTAAAATTACACATGTATGCAGATTGTTTTCCTCCAGTATTTGCTCGAGCAAGTCTACCGCAGCGTATCGCTGAATATTCAAGATTGTTTATTGGTTTATTCATAGCCCGGAGGGTATATCGTGTGAATATATAAACGATACATTTGACCATAAAAGATCACGTATTCCGAAGTTGAAGTGTTAGCCAATTGGGAGGACGGGAACTAATCTCCTTCAAGTTTGTAACTTATTCAGCAATTAGTGATATTATTCAACCAAGTTACAAAGCGCATCGCAAACAAGGTTAAACCGGGATTTTGTTTTCTTAACGTCGGCACTGCAGTAAAATACATAATGGATGAGGTATATTCTATGTTTGATAATGGTGGCCTTACGCTTTTCACCATCTAGGCTCTGCAAAATAAGAAAAATCGATGTAAACAGAGAAATGCTTGCCAAGCGGGCGCCCCCCTTCAAGAGTTTTTCCCGGAGCATTATTCATCGGTATATTATAATCAACTTTGAATTATTATTTCCCTCGAGTTTATAATAACCCTAATTTATTTTATATGATTTATTTAAAATCAATACTATACGGCACACATTGTCATGTCTTTATTTTGTTGCGATTTTTTGTATATTTGTTGTTTTAATTTTAGTTGTTATTTTGCTTCTTTTTATTTTATATTTTCATGTCCTAAATGCTCCTTATTGTGTAACAAATAAAATTATCCATAAAGACCTCAACATTCCTGCTGTGGAAGACTTGGCCCGAACTAGATATACCTCTTTTCATTCCAAACTCTTTGATCACCTCAATCCTCTAGTTTATAACCTTTCATCCAACACAATTCCTGACAAAGCTCCAAGGAGTCTGAAAAGAAGATGGCCAAGGGACCTCCTAAATTAATTTATCTTTGAAGTGTTACCAATGGGTAGCTTCTTCACAAGTACCTTCATGTAATATATTCCTATACCAAATTTACTTGTATATATGTTTACAATTGTAAATTTCAATAAAAATATATATATATATTTTCATGTATATATTGTATGAATGCAGTCTTGCTTCGCTATAACTATTGTACAATAGACATTATGTTATATTGCTCAATAAATAAATAGTAGCTAAAATTATTAATATTATAAGATATCTTATCAGTTTCATAATTATGTTTGGTTTTTTTTTTTTATACTAACCCTATTCCAATCCACAAAGCATATTGTATAATATAATAATGTTTATAATATTTGCATTTGGTTAAAATATTAGTTAGTTTTGATAACTATATAAATAGGTCTGAACGTAAAAAACAAAAATTGAGGATAAAGAATTAAGAAATAAATAGAGACTGAGATATAGAGGAAATTATAAAACGATAGAAAGATTTATAGGTCATGAAATTAAAGATAATCGATAATATACCACAAATCAAAATATTGAGAATTTTCGGAGATCGAAAGAATTTTCGAAATTTGTTTTTGTTCTTCGTCCTGTTCGTCATTTTTTACTTTCGTTCTTCTAGTGACCAATTTAGTTTCTCTTTTTCCAGAAGATTATTGTTTCTTTTTTTTTTTTTTTAATCTATTTATTGAATAATAATACATGCAGCCACTGCTGGAGGGCTATAAGCATTAGGGCTAAAAGTTCTCATTCATACAATATATACAAATAATAAAGAAATAAATATAAATATAAGAAGTAAATAAATAATACTGATGAAGAAGATAAATAAAAAGAAAAGAAAAAATAATAATAATAAACAAATAAAATAAAATAAAAACTTCTAAACACAATCATAACTATATACAATATATACATTCGCCCAAGAATCTCCGAACCAGGCTTTTTCCCCCACACGTGGAAGGCAAAGCAAGACTCCGGAAGATCCCAGCGCCACTTTTCCAGCCGCATCACTAGTATTAGAAGCCAGTGGAGACTGGAAGAGGGCACTAGAGCCACAGACGCTCAGGACATGAGTGGAGAAGCTGGCCATTGCCAGGACTCCAAAGGCATATTTACAAAAGATCTCGAGGCCACTGCCGTTTCAACCTTCGAGGGGGATGGTATGGATGCTCGGAGCTGGATAGGGATTGGGCTAGAGGATTGGGATGATGTATGAGGTTCTGGTGAAAGTTGGAGAATCTGGATGGGATGATGTCATGGACATATGGGATGTTAAGGTCATGGTGTAGGGTCTTGTTCGTGACATAATATGGAGCATTGACTATTGTTCGAAGGACTTTAGACTGGAAGGATTGGATGCGTTTGATATTCGATGATTTAGTTGTCCCCCACAGCTCAAGTCCGTAGGTCCAGATAGGTTTCAGTATGGTCTTGTAGATTAATAATTTGTTTTCTGTTGAGAGATGAGATGTTCTGTTTAGTAGTCTATATAGCTGACCAAATCGTCGGTTAAGCTCTTGTCTTTTAAGTCTCGTATGTGGGTTCCAAGTCAGTCTTTTGTCCAGAAGGAAGCCAAGGTATCGGACTGTGTCTGAGTAGGGAAGAGGAATTGAATTAAAAAGGATTGGAGGACAGGATCTGCGTCGAAGAGTGAAAGTTACATGTTTACATTTTGATTCATTAATTTTGATGCGCCAGTTGTTGCACCACTGCTCAATGAAGGAGAGGTGTCTTTGCAGGTTCCGGGACGCAATTAGAGGATCCGAGTGGGAGGATAGGATGGCAGTATCATCAGCAAATGTTGCTAGGAAGGTATCAGGACTTGAAGGGATGTCAGCGGTAAAAAGGATGTAGAGAACTGGGCCCAAGACATTATTGTTTCTAGGCTTTTCGAGAATTTTTTTCTTGTATTTTGAAGATTATATTTCCTAGTGTCGGACAATTGTCTTGCATTAAGACAGTGTTCATGAAGTGTTCTCTGTTGTGTTCATATATGTTGCATTCGTATAGAACGTTAGATTATGTTTATGAATGCCTAGCAGATCATACGGTTATACTGCATATTTAGGATGTGTAATAACCTTTTTCTGGAAAAGTCCGTCTGTATTTCTTTGTTCTTTTTTTTTTTTTGAGATTTTCTCTTTCGGATTTGTCCTATTACAAAGTTATAAACTCGTAGTCCTCAAAATTCTGAGTTTCGCAGATAAATTGTTAGCTTATTGACAGCAGTTAACATCGAACATATTGATATAGTTTTCTGTTGTAGTGAATAAAGAAAAAAAATAGTTATTTTATATCAAGTTTGTGCAATGAATACAATTTATGTAATTTTACCATCACTCAGATAGAAAACATTGAAAGTAAAACTTATTTGTTCCTAAATTTGAAGGAGGGCATCTTCCTGATTTCAAATGTGTCCATTTCCCAGTTGGTTGTGCTTACGCATTTCCAAAAAATTATACATCTCCGTGATTCCAATTATTGGACTACATTTTTTGTTTTAATCATTAGAAATATGCTAAAAAAAAAAAAATCGCATTACTTCAGTAACACATTTAAAAACCAAAACAAAGGATATAACCTTTGCAGTAGAACATACAAAAAAAAAAGAAAACTAGAGACCATATCTTTGCTCCTAATTGTCCGATTTTAACGATTTTTTTGTTTTTAGGAAATTTCGTAAACTTTTAAATAGTTATTTTATATCAAGTTTGTGCAATGAATACAATTTAAGTAATTTTACCATCACTGCTGATATCTATAAAAAAAGTGTATACTTTTGAATTATTCGGAATTTAATTTTACCGCCCCTCGTAACTTTTTCTCCAGCTTCTTTTCGTTGAAGTATGTTATATAGATAAATTTAAACGGAATCGAGAGCAAGACTAGCGAAGTTTCATTGAGGTACATCCGTTTAGGCGCTACACTCTATAGCAACGCAGGTTTTTCGGCCACCATTTTGAAAATAAAAGTCGGATAGTAATGTCGATGAAGGAGGATCATCCTCGGGCGACCTCTGATTTTAAATCCAAATTTGAAAATAATCGGTCCCGTAGTTTCGGAGAAAAAAAAAATTGTATTCGTTTTTCGAATTCTACGTATCCGGAAACGTAAAACCCAATATTTTGAGAGGGAGTTAAGTTTTTGAATTTTTCGGTCGATCAGAATGGTTCATTATTGATAATAATACCTAAAAACTAACCACACTATAGAAGTGAAAACATCAACAAGATGAGATAAATAATATAAATTATAAATGATATCTCATTTAAAAGGGGATGAAATGATTAAAATTTCCCTCGCTCACAGTATACAGGTCAGATTTATTATTTTGAAATATTGTACTCCATATGTTCCATAAAACTCGTTCTCATTTTTTTTTTTTTTTGCAGTAATTTTTCTTTTCGCCTTCCTGACGCTGAGTCGTGTTGTGATAAAAATTTGAATTGTAAATTGCTCGCTTATAATTTGTAGGTCCCATTTTTAGTTTTTGAGGTATTTTATTCCATATATTCCATTAAACTCGTTATCATTTGGTTATTTTTTTCCTTTTCGTCTCTCTTGCGTGGTGTCACGTTAAGATATGATTTCGAATAATAGCTCATTACAAAGATGATGAAATGATGAACATTTCCCTTGCTTACTATATGCAGGTCCGATTCTTAGTTCTTGAGAAAGTTTAATCCATGTACAAAACACTTCAATTAGTCGACTCTCGCGGACTTTACTCGAGCGTAACACATCGGAGATCTGACGGTTAAATCTAATTCACTCTCAACAAAAAAAAATGCAAAACATGCGTAAAGAAGTTTTCACTTCAATATGATTATCCTAATATTCTGAAAGTTACTTGTAATATTCCCTGGTACAGACCTCTGTTTATCAAATTATTAACATCCGCTTGAAACTTCGTAAATACCTTTATCTCGTCGTAACTTACAACTATTTTATTTACGAAAAATCTCGGAGTTGAGGCGTTTTCATCCTGGAGATTGTCAAACTTTGTCGTTGTCACGAATCCGAGAAAAAAGGTGGCCTTCAAAGATATTGGGCCGTTTGGCGTGATCTGCACTTCCAAAATGTGAAATCAACGAGGTTGTATAGGCCAAACGGCTCAATATTTTTTATAAGTCCACATTTTATCTCGACATTGTGGGCAAATTATCTTACGATCCAAGTGGAAAAGAAATGGGTATTTATGAGGTTTTAGTACCTAATTAAATAAACAAGGTTTGCAGACCTTCTGATTAAAAACGACTAAATTCCTTGAATTTTTGTAAATATAATGGTTGTAGGTTACGATGAGATGAAGCTGTTTACGAAGTTTCAAGCGGATTTTAATAATTTGTAATATATTTTAATAATTAATATATATATATATATATATATATATATATATATATATATATATGGGTCTGTTCCACGGACAATAGTTATTGGGGAATCACACATAACTCTCTGCCATTAAGCTTATAAGTTTTTCTACTGAGGTAATGTGAGTAGCTTCGTTAGTACTTGTACCTTCAGTATTGATTTTGCAACATACGGATTCATAATTATACTAACCCTTCCTCTCAGTTAAGAGCTATTATCCAGCATCTTGTTTATAACTAATCAATACTGATATCCATATCTCGCTGCCCTCTAATTATTTCCATGGAAATCCCTTTGACCCAGTAATGAATGAAGAGGCCTCATTACAGCGGTGCAATTAACATAATGCTGTTTGTGCATTCGGCGTAAGCCGATCCCCTCCTCTCAGCTACCAATAGCAATAATATTGCCAGAGGAAACTACCCTAATATTTGTATCTAGGATAACTGATATTTGTTAATGGACTCATTAACATACAAGAGATACGGCTTATGTATTAGTTGATACATAATTACTCGCAGTTACCGTTACATGGTGAATCGGTGGAACTGGTTCCATGAGTGATTTCCCACAAAGGAATATAATTGTTAAAAACTCATATGTTTTAATTTTATAGGCTAATTAAAAATAAACAATATTTTATACAATATGAATTTTGTTTACAAACAGAAATTGTTCTAGAAGTGAATGGATGCTAAAAAACTTGAATCGATATGATGTAAGAGAAAAAAAAAGGCATAGTAGCCTTACTATGCCTTAAAGTTTAATAACTTTTATCGAAAATACATTATGCTATTGTTAAAACCATTTAAAGAGTATTTTCGGGCGGTTAAACTAAGCAAAGTTCTGTTTAAAAAAAATCATAAATTATTTGCTTTTTTTTTTTTTTTTTTTTATAATTATCCAATATACTACAGATCCCCCCTTTTTTAGAAAAAAAACTTCCTCGTTTAATTAGTTCTAAGTCCGTAATGATTAAGTTGATGTTTATCAGGCAAAAATTGAGATTCACTTGAAGTTGAATAAAAAATTATTTGGTTTTTTATTTTATCACCCCAAAAGTACTTGTGTTTTCTGCAAAAATGGGGATAATTAACTGTTGCAAAGCTTTTATCTCTTGTTTTTCTGTGATTTGTTATGTATTATAAAAACATAATTGCCTATATACACTTTTTATTTATAATTTTTTTTTTTATTTCTTTATTGAGTATTATACCAATCTGTCGCTTGGACATTGGTTATAGTGAGGTAGGATGACATTCACACTATATGTACAAACAAATAAAATAAATAGAACAAAATAATAATCAAAAGTATATACAATATTTATAAATTAAACATAATGATTTTTCAAATTTTTTTTTTTTTTTGTAATTTTGTTATGAAACTGTGTTTTTCTCCCAGATCTCTGTCATATGATTGATTCGTATTTATAAATGAACAACTAAATGTTGCTCATGCTAATATTTACGTTTTTATGAAAATAATTGGAGCAATCAGTAGGTTTCTTTATTTTAAACGTAAATTTTAGGGCTAGCATTATGTTTGTCACGGTGTTGTTAACGTAGATTTTTTTTACTTGTGCTTCCATTTGTCAAAAGTTGTGATGTCACAACATATTTTTTTTTAAAATCAAGTTCCAAAACAATATTTAAGGTGACTTTTTTATTCTTCTTACGACCGTATACCTCTTGATTTGAAAAACTGTATCCAATTGTCTTTTGTTTCTGAACTCTTAACACTAATGGGTTCTAGTGTTAGAGTAGCTTTCAGGTAAGACTTTTACGATGAGTTAGCCATAAAAAGGTTCCTTTTCAGTAGAATTGGCTGGGCAGCGTTTTATTTCTTTCAGTTGGCTGATGCACAGCTGTACTTATTGACCCTCTCGTTTATTATAAAGTTTTATACATTCTTTAAAAAAAAAATTAAACATTTACTTCTACGCTTTTCTACTCTATGGTTTTTAAAAAATATATCTGGCTCTTGGTTGGATTCGTAAATAACTTTATATGAAAAATTGAAGGAAGTTAGTTGACTATTCTACATATCATGGGTGATAAATATTCAGGACGCAGTTATTTTTAACGTTTTTATTAGTGCCGACGTTTCAACCCAGACATGTGGGTCATCATCAGGGCGTGTTCGAGCAATGAAGGTATTCAAGTACTGACTACCTATCTCGAGTAATTTGCCGTTAAAAATGACTATGTCGTTAATATTCATCACCGTTTATACAAAAAAAAAAATCACTCAAGGCAACGAAGACCTTCATAGTAAAAATTATTTTAAATAAATAAACCTTTTTATTTTTACGATAGTAAATCAATGAATAATACATAATTTAAGAATAAGATTTGTATTTTATTTTATTTTTTTCAATTTCTTATTATATTTCTAATGAACTCATATCTATGCGGAATGTTCCATCTATCTTTGATATCATACGTTATTAATACCTTGATGAACAAAAATGTACATCCGTAAGATCTTACGTGAACCTTTCGTGTGAGATGAGCCCTCATAAAGGCCTGACCGTTAGGCCCAAAACGTCGGCAAATATAACATTAAATATAATTTATTTATTTTTTACTTTTTATTTTGAACGTACACCCCAAGTAACTTCTCTTCTATAAGTGAATATATCGTAAATGTTAATAATTTGCGAATAGAGAAAAAGAAAAGTTTATACGCAATCATTGCTCAGAATTGAATATTATGTGTTTTACATTATGAGTATCACGTTGATGTAAGTCTTTGTTGAAGGTTTGGGGGGTTGTACGTTTTTTTTTTGTATGTTTTTTTTCATTCCATTTTTTATCATTCCATAGCGATTTCATCAGCTTCTATCCGCTATTTCCGATTGCAGATGGGCAAACGTTTTTTTCGAGTTGGCACAACGTTGGTCGGAATTCGAGTGATAATGTACAAATGGTCCGGTTTCAATTTCCGTTTAGCAATTAAGAATTAATATGATGGCTGTGAAATGTGATGGGCAGTAAACATATTCGTATAGTTATATAAGTTTTGGGTTATTATTTTCAATAATGAACCATGGTAATCGAACAAAAAATGTAAAAACTTAACCTCCTCTCAAAATTTGAGGTTTTACATTTCAGGATATGTAGTATTCGAAAAACAAATTTAAGCTGTACGCCGTATTAAGTTTATGCGATTTATTAGGCGTGTTCTTTATAAATAAAGATTATTTAATTCTGTTTTAAATATAATTGTCTCTTCTTTAATATGATGAGGAAGCTATATTGCTTTAGTTTTAGATCTCTTTTATTAGTTATTTAATGTTATGTCCCATAAAATTAATAAAATAAACTTTTATGCAAGAAAACATTATCACCACAGTCTTTATAATACTATTATTATTTAAATGATAATATCTAATGCTAATTAAAGGATATCAGTCCGTTTGCGGATTACAGTTTCCACTTCAGGGGATTTAATCATCACAGATCTGTATTTTCTCCTTTGTAGATTTATAGTCTTTTGAGAATATAGCGTGCTCAATAGACCAGAAGTATTCTTTGCACAAAAACGTCTAACCCCGAACATTAAAGGTTATTGAAGATTAAAAATTATTTAAGGTAATGAATAGTGTGATGATTTGTTTGAGTACTAAGTCCTTGCAAGTATTTACATAACTGAGATAAATAAGACTAATTTTCTTTAGTAATTCGCGAAATCCGATTTCTATTTTATAATTGAACGTTGAAAAAGAATATATGTTTATTTAACAATGGCCTTTTATCTTATTCATTAATAAGATAAAATGAAAGGTATCAAATATTCTTAGAGAACTGATTTTTTTTTTCTCTCCCTTAAGAAGGATTGTTGGTTTTACCAATTCATCGCTGAGTGAAATCCGCTGTTTTTCCTTCTTTCTTACCGTCCCTGAGTAGCTTGTGACAAAAGGTTTATTCAGTGAAGATATTTTACTGCTCAAAGAGTTGAAGAGGGGAGGGTTGGCCCTTTTGACCTTTTGTGATTCTCTTGACCTTTACTTCAATGGTTTTAATTAATAGTTTCAGGGATTATTCATTGTATCTATATTATTTCATGTAATTACTAATTGTTTGGATGGTTACGACTCAACCATGAACACTAATTTATTTATATTAACGAGGCTGTTCCCTTTCTCCAGTTTTATTCGTTTAAGGAACTATTAAATACACAGGGTGTCCCATAAATAGAGTAAAATTTTTATAGGAGTAATATCAAACCTCAAGAGCTACAAAAAAAGTACCTATAAACAATGGGCCAATTTTCAGCAAAAAAAAGTAGAAAATCCAAGTTTTGTAGATTTTTAAGTGAACTCCATGTTTTTTAATTTGAATAATTAACAATTGCTTCATTGTGACCAAGATGAAATTTACTTTAAATGAACATACAGTTTATCGTTGTTAAAACCAGTTACAGAGGACTTTTGATTAGTTGGACTAAGCTAAGTTCAATTTTTAGAAAAATCATGAATTATACGCCATTTTGTTTTTGTTTTTAATCATCAACCAACTATACTATTGTTACCCCACTTTCACAAAAACTTGTTCGTTTAATAAGTTTTAAGTTCGTATTAATTAAGTTTTTTTTAATTGAGTACTCAACTGAAGATATTGTAGTACTTCAGTGCTCGAACCACGTCCTGACGATGACCCACATGTTTGGGTTGAAACGTCAGCACTAATAAAAACCTTATAATGACTGCTTCCTGAATATTTATCACCCATGATATGCAGAACAGTCGACTAACTTCCCTCAATAATTCATAAAGACAAAAAGAATAATAAATATAAATCTAATATTTAGGGAGAAATGCTTTGTTCAAAAGTCACACGAAGGGTCACACGAATACTTTGGATTACTAATTACACAGCATACCATTACGTACTTTTCATTTTAATATAGTATTAACTAGTTGTAAAAATTGATAATGCTTATTTATAATTAATTAATATTCCTCTTCTGTATTATGGAAGTGAACAATGACCAGGAAAGATGAGGTGCTGCTGGGTGCTTATGCCTATAATGCCAATTATTCAATTTAACACAATATCTGCTGATTGTAACTATCGTGACAGGTGCGGATAAATATTTGAGATGATGAAAAAAAAGAAAAATAAATAAAGCAAGGAATGATAATTATAAAGTGAGATGATTTCATGACTCCACTCCAAATCGCCAGTTCTTACTTACTAAAACTAAGATGTGATGAACGGATATTAGTTCAAAAAAATCATTTGACACAGTTATTAACCATTGATTGCTGATTACATCATATTTTTCTTTTTCTCTTTTTTTTTTTTGGAAAATATTACAATCCTAAAGGACATTTTTATTAGTGTTCAGAGATCACATGCACACTCTATGTATAATAATAATAATAATATATGTATATATACAATAAGTAAGTATAAAATAATCTAAAAATAAATATATACAAAATAACACATGCATATGTATACTGTGGACGGAAAAGCATGACTCCAGGAGATCTCTGCACTTCTCTCTCAACCACGTCACTGGGGCTAAACCCAGTGTAGAATGAGCAAGAGTGCTTCAGCCACATACACTCACGTCGTGAGTGGGCCATTGCCAGAACTCCAATATTTTAGGTTTACGTCATATAAACCCTGAATAATAAGTGATCGCTCAATCTGTACTCAATCTTCGATACAGCTCATGAGCGGATTTCGTCTCAATTGCATTCTTTGTGCAGAATCTCTCTTTTCAGTGGATCTACATCAGGTCTTTTAAGAACAATTTTTATCATATTTATCTTTGAGGAATAGTCCGAGACAGGCAGAGATGGAACAGGCTTGTTGAAGCGGCAATCTACAAGGTCTGTAATACAAACAGAAAAAAAAAAATGTCTTCGAGGAGTCATCATTCTCTATAGTTGTCCTTCTGTGCTATCTATTATTGTATAATTATATATCAGAGGCTAACTTATGTGAAATAGCTTGTAGTTTGGGAAGTAGTAATCTAGTGATTAATCCTCTAATTGCGGGAATAGTAAAGGCGATCAATCGGAACTAGCTTGTAATTTATGCGGCGGGGATAGAAATTGGCACTAAATCAGGATTGCCTATTTCAGGTGAAGGGTTTGGGCGAGCTATCCATAAGTCTTTAATCAGCTGATTTCTTATCCTCAAATTTTTTTGATAAACTATTCAGAATATTGATAAAATTTCGTACGATTTATTTTTTATTATTAATAAATTTTCATAGAATTGTCTTTTTATTATGTGCATTTTAATTTGATTTATTAATATTGCTTTTAAATGTTTCCGATTTGGCTAGCCGATTCCACAAAATCGAGAAAAAAGGTGGCCTACAAAAATATACTACCGTTTTGCCTACACCTCTAACATTTCAAAATAACGAGGTTATATAGCCCAAACGGCCCAATATTTTTGTAGGCCCCTTTTTTTACTCCATTTAGTGATCATATTATCTTACGATTCAAGTAGAAAGCAAATGGGTTTTTACGAGTTTTTTAGTACCTTAGTACCTACATTCATTGTCAAATATCAATGCTATTCTTTGCTAGAGCTATTAACTTTTTGTGGGGTAAAGATTTTCTTGCTCTCACTGAACACATCTATTGGTAATTTATAACTATTATTTTTTATTCACCACTAAATTCTAGCCTATTGTTACGTTAAGAAATTATGATGATTTATTTATCTATTAATCAGGCACTTTATATTGTCAGGTTCAGCTTTCTGTTTTCTTAACAGAAATACAAAGCTTATTTTAATGAAGAATTTTATATATATATATATATATATATATATATATATATATATATATATATATATATTCTTTGTTGTTTTCTTAAAAGTGTATACTGGTCTATCAGTGCAAATAGCTTTAAGAGTCTTGTCATACTGTTAATTGTTTTGTATATAGTATCGTTTGTTTTGTATATAGAAGCCTTCAGATTAAAAACGCCCCAATTCCAATAATTTTCGTAAATAAAATAGTTGTAGGTTACGATTATATTAAGCTATTCACGAAGTTTAAGGCGGATGTTAATAATTTGATAAAAAGGGGTCTGTACAACGGACTATATATTTAATTTATACAGTTATAAATTTCATGAATAAATAAATTTTAAAAAGTTTTTAAATAACTTAGTTAAATTAAGTTTATAAGTTAATGAAGCTATTTATGGATTATGAACTACATAACTTTGATAACCCATTTACCTAGCCCATTCTCACGAATCATACGTCACAATTACTTTTATTCTCATGAGCTTTTCACGTTATCCTTCTGATTAATTTTATATAAACGTTTAAAAATTGTTTATCAATATTAAAAAAATTTCATGACACTTATAATTAGTAAGCCGGTAGCAATTACGGATGCATCGACTACTTTTTAGCTAAGTAACTACTTTTTTATGAGGTGAACCTCAGCACTCTCATTAGCTGGATATAAAAAAGAGCCATAGTTATGAATATTTTAGTTGAGTTCCTTTTGTCCTAGTACCTAGTGAAACAGGGCTCTTTGAGGATGTTCGTTAGCTGGCGGAAGAACTGTTTCGGTCGAGTGGTCGTGGGCGTCGGTCCTAACTGGCCTTTGAATTAGCTGGCAATTTTAGAAATCTTCCTGGTGTGCCCCTTAAAAGGAAAATTGCTCCTCTATGATTATTGAAAATGTCCATGACGTCAAGTGTGGTAATAGTATTGTAATTTTCCTTTGTCGAGGAAGTTGGTTTGGATGTGTAAACTAGCTAAGAACGTGTATTAGGTGGAGAATAAGTCAAACCAGAAAAATATGGCATCGTTAATTTTTGACATTATATTTTTTCATTTTATTTTTATTTTTCATCTTATTTATATTTAATTACGATTGCTCTTTAACAAGTAATCGACAAGGCCCTTTGATTTGATTTTTTTGAATTTTTGTATATTTACTTCTCTTTGTATACTGTATAATTTAATTAACTGTACAGTTGCAATTGAAATTAACAGTTAAATGACAAACGCCTCTTAGTATTTTGTCTAGGCAGACTAATGGACATTTCGAGCTCCTTCTTAGGAGACTTTAATCCCAGAATGAAATTATTTTTTTTATTTTTTTTATTTCGAAAATTCATAATCCCATAAAAATTTGATCCCAACAAAAATTCAAATCTCAGTAAAAATGAGTACCTTCAAAGTTCTGAATGCGCAATTCGCACTATTTTCTGGGCTCATTTGAGAAAAATCTTGGGTTATTTATCAAAATAAAATGGTTGCTAGAATTAAACATTTATTTTTCTTGTCAATTTTTTAAAGTTCGGTGCCAATTTATGTTTTTATTAAAAAGTATTATGACGAAGTTCACCAATAATATACGTTTTCATTTTAATTCTTTATTTGTCAACGTTTCGACATCCCGAGCTATTTTCAAGATTCTGTAAAAATTCTTAAGCTGGTTATTTTTCTTTAAAATATTAAAATATTTCATTTTAAACAGTCTCTCTCTCTCTCTCTCTATATATATATATATATATATATATATATATATATATATATTATATAACATAATAATTTATTATGGGTGATAAATAGTCACGACGCAGTCATTATACATTTTTTTTTTACAACGTTTTAACCCAAACATGTGGGTCATCTTCAGGGTGTGGTTCGAGCACGGTAGATGGCCCTCATGTTTGGGTTAAAACGTTGGCACAAATAAAAAAAAAATTGTATAATGACTGCGTCGTGACTATTTATCAGCCATGATATGTAGAACAGTCGACTACCTTCCGTCAATAATAATTTATTATTATTTTGGGTTAAAATTAATGTAAAATTACCTACCTATCATTTCCCTTTTTTATAAAAAAAAAATTAATATATCATTATTATATAATTCATCTATTGATCAATTCTTTACTTCATGAAACGTCCTTTTTATTTCTAAAAGTTATATATAAATAATTAAATATGATGTTAATTTTTAAGAAAAGGAAAAATAAAGAAATAAAATGAAAACTTATATTATAGTTGACTATTGCCCTACTACTTTTTAACAAAAATAAACATTTATTTTTCATCTTCCGTAGTTCTTTTACACATAGTATAAAAAATAAAGTAAACGGGGAGTAAAAGGGGGATTTTAAAAGGAAAATTGTTAAAAGTTATGACAGATCTCATATTTAAGATATATATTTGGATTTATTCATAAAGCATCGAATGCCTCGGATATGTTACTGTTTATTTATATTTTAATGGTAGAAGCCTTTGGGAATTCAGTGAGCGTCGCTTTCCCCTTAGACCGTATTGAAGTTATTTCCTACCCTGGCCACGTACTTAAGAGGGGTCGGATCATGTTTTTACTCCATATATATTCTCATACAGAAATATCATGCTGCTCCTTTGAATGACAGTTCATAAAGATTGTGATTTAACTGGGATTTTCTATAAGGAACACTATGAAGTAAATAAAAAAAATTAGCGATATATATTATATCATATCATTATTTAACTCCAGACTATTTATTTCTGTATTTATTTTTTTATATATATATTTTTTTACTAACAGTAATGAAAATGTAGTAATATACTGTTCTTAAGTATGTAATCTAAGGGTTGGACTAAACCTCAGAAAGAGATTTAATACTTGAAGAGAAAGGCAAAAAAAAAATACATAATGAATAAAAAGAGATGAAAAATAAATAAATGAGCTTGGGGAAAGTTGGTTGCACGTAGAAACGAATAGATGAAAGTATGAGGAGGAAATAAATGAAATAAAACTTACTTTTATACATTATATGATTAAGATGGCATATACCCACTTTTTAACGAGTAATAAACATAAAGAGAAATAATATAATAACCATATTAGTTTCCTTATTTACAATAAATCTAAATGTTAAATATTTAAAATGATTCTAGATAAGATTACCTTAAAATCAGTTACTTCTTCGTTAAGAGATAGTCAATAGCTTTTTTATCTGCTAGCTCTGGTTTAAAAATTATTTAAGATCTACATTAAATCTAGCTATAAGATTGTCAAGTTATGGAACAATTGGATAAGAACTTTATCTGTAGCAACATATCTTAGGATTTACGTCAAGATTCTATCACATTACTTGCGGCAAATTTGATCATCGGAAAATCTCATTTCATTATTCCTACAAATAAAAAAAAATGTAATATATATATATATATATATATATATATATATATATATATATATATATATATATATATATATATATATATATATATATATATATATATATACTTTTATGAATAGGGGCGAATTCATTGCCCCTCCCAACCAGAATGGAAAGTCTAGACCTATACCTGACACATAGCATAGTACTTTACCCACTCAGCTACACCCCTGACGAATAAATACATAAATAAAAACACAAAAAGCCTAATAATGTGGCTATCATGTTAGACCGTCGATTTATATTATAAGTTTTAATAATGTTATTGAATCTTTAATTTTATTACTTTATTTTTTTTTTACAAATGCTTTTTTTTTAACAAAGTGTAATAATATTAATTTATTTTTTACACTGCACCTTCCTATATCATACCACCATGTCGAGACTTTCGCATCATATATAAATTGTACTAATTAAAAATTTCAATTATGTATGATCTTCAAACATATTTTATAATAATTTTACATTAGTAACACTTGTTTTAAATAATTTATTTATTATTATTTTAATTTCTGTTGCAGGTAAGTTTGGTATGAGAATCTCGGAGGAATTTGCTTGAGTCGATACGTATGTAATATAATTCTATTATTAAATGTTTCAAAATAATAATTGGGCCGTTTTTTTAAATTTTTTAATTGATATAAGTAAAATCATCCTATGTTAAAAAAAAATGCTCGGATGGTGTAATTTTAATCTGTTTTTCAAAAATAATCTAAATATTAAAAGATTGGTATGATAATAAGTTTATTTTTTTAATAAATGTTATTATACCATCATTAGTCAAGTATTTAATAAATAAAATATCAAAAGCTTTTTCAACATTTTTATTCGAATGAAAATCACAAGAAATTTATTTTATTTTTTTTATAAAAACGGTCTTTGATGTTTAATTCGCTTCAAAAGTGGACCTTTTAATGTTTCAATGTCAATAAATATTAAGTTTAATGTCAATCAACAATAAGTTTTAATGCAACTATAAACAACGATGTTCGGAAAAATTTATTTATTTTATTTTTTCTTTATTTTTCTATTGAGCTACTTGGTGTATTATATATATGTTTTTTTTTTTGTGTGTGTGTGTGTTATTATGTTATCTTATATTCATTTTACTACTTTTTTCTTGGTTTTGTTTTGTTTTGTTATTACTATTCTTAATTTTTTATGCTATCATTTATATCCCTTGATATCATATTTGTGGAATACCGAGGTAAATGGCAAATTTATTGTGAGCGAGGAATGTGTGTAACTAATAAATAAATTATTTATTTATTTTAACATTTTATGCCATTTGCACCTACGCTGCAGTGCACCTAGCAAATCTGATTGTATTAGCTGCGACTTTGCTTGATTAGTTTTTTCCTGTTATTAATGTAGGAGTAGGTCCCTTGGCCATTTTCTTTTCAGTCTGCGTCGATCAGCTAATAGGTAGCAGGAAATAGAAAAGAGTAGTGGATTGATGTGATTTAGAGTTGATGAATGAAATGAATTGTATTTGTCGTGGATGTGGACGTTCGGAAATATGTGGTTCAAATTAAGAATTTCTTGATATATTTTTTTTAAATATTGCTTTTGATACTACAAATGGAATAATATATATGGTTATTTGCGTTTTCACTGAAAATTGGTCGGTGACGATTTGAGTTCACTTTAGAAATAAAGGTCTCAATTATTTAATTATTCGGCAATGCTAATTTTTATTTTTTGACAGAAGATAATTTGAGGAACAATTATTTAAAAAAATATCCGTTTGTTTCACATTTACCTCATTTTGACACGATCTATATCTGATCCAAATCATTTTTTAAGTTTCTTCAATCAGTAATCTTTTGCAAGACTGAAATCAATCAAACTGTTTGTATAAAAAAAAAAAGTTATAAGAAATTCGACGTTGAAAACCGGACAAGTTTATATTTAATTAATAAGCGCCCTACCAATTTAATTTGAAAGTTTGTTAAGTAAACTCCTTTTGTCGAGATGAAGTGATTCCCCCAGCAATCATAAAGTATAATAACTTGTTATTCGCCTCGAAAAGCTCTGTGGAGGGCTCTTCATAATTAAATCCTTTCAGCTACTGATCTAAAGGATTTATCAATCCGAAAAAACAGCGATCAGGCCTAATTTTTCATGGATTAATTACATATTTAATTATGATTAAACGTGTTAGCCAAGAAAATTTTAACGGTGTTCATATATTAATACATGAAAACAATAATAATTACATTGAATATTTAATAGTTGACTGTTAATTATCAAGGAAGGAGATGCTTCGGAGTGGCGGTCATTAATAGACTAAATAGTGGAAAAACTATTTTATTAAAAGTTTCTTCAAGACCAGAACGGACAAGATACAAAAAGATATAGAGAATTGTGGAAGTTACATAATATTCGGACAAAAAATTATAAACAATGTAATAAACTATAAATTGGAATGATCAGTGAGTACAATGAACATGTAAATGTAAACAGAGTAAGCTAACTAACAAGATCCTAAACTGAAGTAAATAGATGGTAACAATGGTTGTAGTATGATGTATAATATAATATATGCAATTGTGAATATACTCTCCTGTGGATCTGTAGAAGTATATTCACAATTGCATATGTTATATTATATATCATACTACAACATTGTTACCGTCTATTTACTTCAATTTAGGATCTTACTCTGTTTATATTTCAATGTACTTACTGTTTATAATTTTAATAAGTTTATTCACATTGTTTATATTTTTTTGTCTACCTATTATCTAACTTCCTCAATTCTCTATATCTTTTTGTATTAATAAGTTTTACATATTGTTTAATTCTGATTGTTTTAAATATTTAAACATATACTTTTTTTTTTTCTTCGTCTTGGAGAATTTCTTCTATTGTTGTTCCCATCGTTAGGTTTTGTCTTAAATCAGTGTAGGTACTACATTCGAGAAGTAAGTGCTTTACTGTTCTATTGATTTGGCAATGGTGACACGTTTGGGCTTCTAATCTTCGCTGAAGGATCGCGTGGGAAAATTTGCAGTGTCCGATCGGTAGGCAGCAGAAGATTTTTTCTTTCTTTCTTTCTATTTCTCCTTTTCTGTTAGAATTTTTCCTAAGTGCATGAGATCTGCATATTTTCTAATCTCCCCAAGCTTTACTGAACTCATGTACCATTTATCATTCCATTTTTTTACGTGAGATGTAGCTGTAGTTGATGAATCCAGTTTTTTCCGGGAATGGTCTGAATTATTAATTAGCCATTCGGAATTTAGAGGAAAACCTCCAAAATATACAGTTTCTCCATGGTTCTGTTGTGTCCGAATCGGAATCCTTTTTACCTATCGATCTCGGTAGCGTAGGAATGGACGGGACTTCTTTATTGTGGCCATAACTCTCCTCGGGCCCGCTGACTGGTTCCTCCATCCTGTAAATATTGATTATGGTCCTCGACTTATCAAACAACGGTAGCAGGGCCAGTGAATCCACTCCATATCATTTCCATATTCCAGCCTTCGCTGCTAGCTCCCCCCTTACCTGGAATGGTAGATGGTTGCTTTACTGCCGTTGTTCTACGTAGTCAACGGTTTCCTCTCACGATTGCTTTCACCGAATCTTACAGCTTCCCTCGCTCAAGGAAAGAATGTACTGGAATAGAATTTTCTTTTTCTTCTTAGAGATGCCCTTTTGATCTATTTTTGTTTTCTGTTACTAAGCTTCGTATCTCTACCGTTAGTGCAAAAGATCGTATGTAACAATTTTTCATGTTTATTCTATTTGTACTAAATGTGGCATTTTGTGGTTTCCTACTACGAAAAAAGTCGAGAAAAACAGTTTTAATTAGTTTCTGTAAAAAAAGTAAATTTTTACGTACCTTACAACGTTTTAAGTGTGGTTTCACTCCATTACAATTGTCTTTATTATAAATATTGTTTGGCTAACCATTGTATACTTTTAATCAAACCATGTTATATTTATATTGATTTGCCACTCTTGCTTGTGTTCATTTCATTACAAGCCAATATTCACAATTTTGTAACCATAAGAAGCAACGCAAATCTTGTAGACATCTAAAATATTTAGTCAGCAAATTATTTACATTCTACTTACAGAAATGTTACCTCCCTCCCGCTCCGACTATGTTTACCTATCTTTCGCTACCTGAAAAATGTACTCCTCCTCCAACCTTTCCACTCACCTACCAAATGTGTCAGTACTTAAAAGCCTTCAGTGCTCGTACCACAGTTACTAAAAGAAAATATTAAAAAAATTTATAAATAGATTATATATATCATTTTTAGTTTGTATAACTTTTAACATATTTCATTTTTAATATTGTGTATTGTAATATTAGTTAAGATTCATGTACCATCAAATCTCAATAGTTTATTATTTACCATTATCGGTCGTATAATATTATATATCTGATTCTATTTTATAATTTTCAGCCCTCAAGATGACCCGCATGTTTGGATTGAAACATTGGCACAAATAAAAAATTAAACATTTTTTTAATAGACTGCGTCCTAAATATTTATCACCCATGACATTCAAGGGTGTAATAAAAACCTTTGAACGTTGCTTTTCTTATTAGTTATTTTTTTATTAATGATTATTTTTCTATAAGTGGTCTCTCAAGTAATTGTTAGTTAGGGTTTTTTGAGGTGTTAAACTTCGAGGTCATCAACGCCTGTTTTTAATTTTGTTTAACAAATTGTTTAATTTTCAGAAATACAATATTAACTTTACTGAGTCTTCGTCATTTTTTAGGATTATTATATTGGAAGTTATTATTATTGTTTCCATTCTTTATTCTCCCTTTGTGGAGTGAGTTTCTGAGGTGGAAGACCATTTTTAAACGCTTAAAATTTTTCTAACAATACGTGCTGTGCCTAAGAGAACTGAGTGTTGAGCCTCTTTCAGCACTTCAAGAGATAAATTTAATCCCATCGTGCCTACCACTGTTGACTTTGGTATCAATCCATTGGAGGATATTATAATTGGAGTAATGGTGACGTTCCTCAAATGATATAATTCCTTCATTTCTATTGCCAGCTCTTAGTATTTTCCCAGTTTTTCTCCAACAGTGGAGCTTATATTATTATCATTGGGAATCCCGACATCAATAAGCTCTGATTTTTTCTTTCTCATTTCTATCAAGAGGATATCTGGTTTATCGTGTCGCACAGTATGGTCAGTTATAATTTATTCATCCCAGTAGAGCTTGAGACTACCTTTTTGGAGGAGTTTATTTGGATGGTATTTATAATATTTATTATTATATTGTTGATACTTATAGTACTTATTATTATTATATTGTTAAATTCAAGATATGAAAAGAACATTCCAAAAAAATGTGACTAACTGTAAGTTTATTATTACAGTGGCGGCGTTTCGGTGGTGGGGTCTCTCAAGTGAAATTTCTAAGTTTTTCTACTTTTTAAAATATTCTAGCATTTTACGGCATGATACGCCAGTCATTTCATTCGAAGTAACTAGTAGGTACTATTGATATATTACCGACAATAGGAAAATAGAGTTTTTGAAGTTTTTTAAACAATCTTGCCCTCGCCCATGTTCAAAAATACAAACCAAAAAAGCTACTTAAAACATTTCATCTTTGTTTAGGGATGCAATAAAAAATCAATGTTAAATATAGTATGCAAATAAAAAATAAGCTGTATTTACTTCTAAAGAATTATTTTGTGATCTTGAATTCAATAATTTTCAGCCAAATTGTAGTCCCGAAGACGCCTGCATGTCCTGAAACCAGAGATGGGCAAATGATGCGCTGAGTACTGACAGTATTATCAAATACTGACCTTTCTTGAGTAACAAAGAATTTAATTACTATGTTTGTAGATATCAAACAATTAACTGAACTAGTAATTGAATTCTCAATAGCTATTCAATTTGAGTTAAATACTTGGTACTCGGTACTTGGAGTAGCATTTGTCCATATCTGCCTGACACCTCCTTATGTTTGTGATATACTTTAATATAACATGTCTCTTATTGCGTTCTTTAAATTTTAATAATTACCTTCTTCACATTTTTTTTTTACTGTCGTATTTAATACATCGGCGTTTATTGATCATTTGCATTATTGTAAATTCGTTTCTGAATTTTATCCCGTTTTTTACCTATCAGCTACTCCTCACAGTGGATTCCTAAAACCTACGTCATTATGTGGTCAACATCAAATAATTACCCGTATCCAAAACGACAAGGGTCTCTGTAATATTTCACGAGGCGGAATTCGCTTATAACAATTACTGCGGCATTCCATGCTGTTCTGCGTGAAGGGAGAGAGATATTCGGTTGTTGAATTAATTATTCACTTCTGTGTTCTGATTTTATTGTCCTACATCGTTATTTCCTGGTGGTTTCAAAAATGTTAGGCCCGTCAGTATTAGCTAAACCTCTACGCGAGTGTAACCTTTAATTGGAACGCTCTATTTTATTCGTTTTTATTCGACTGTGGAACTACTGCCTGCAGTTACCTAGACAAAAGTTTGCAGAATATTTTGTGAAAGATTGATATCTCTATGCGAAAGTCCTTGGCATTTCGAATAACCTCAATTCTTTCATGATATACTTTATTAGTTCTACATGCTGGTTAACGGGCAAATTCAAAACATGCTTTTTTGTCATTTTAAAATACAAAATAAGGACCATCTTTAAGATCAATAGGTGTCTCATTTAGCCATTACTGAAATCAATTTTTGTTGAACATAATATATTTAATACCAAGCAGAATGGTGCAATTTACAGATAGTTGGTATCATCGACCATAAACATTTAATTATCAGGGAACTATTTTTTTCCAGGAAATTATGTTTTTATTTTTATGAGGAACTCTATAAAATTTATAGCTATTTTGATACTAGAGCGAAACATGTTATATTTGGACATTATGAAAATTAGTATCTATTTGGTTGTAAACCCGATATTATTTTTTTTGTCGTAAAAAAATTATTACTGTTGATAGTTAATAGAAATGGTTATCTATATTGTGAAGATGAATTACCTGAATACCTTCCTTTTTCCGTAACCTATGAGGAAGCTAAATTTGGTTGTAGCGCCGTGAAGTTTAGGACCATTCCGTTCAATGAACACTCTTTTTATGTCTACATCTTTTACCATTTGGAGTTTATACAAATAAAATTTATCCTTGTTGGTGAGAAATATTTTATGATCATCTTAAATTACAACAATGTGAAAGAATTGAAAATTTTATATTATTTTGATTTTATTATGTACTTAAAATACTCCACAATGAAATAATAAACTCTAAAAAAGTATGTGTGTTAAATTTGTCTTTGTTATTATTCTTTTTTTTTCATTTATGTACATCGTACGAATCTTAAGATTATATTTAGGGAAACTTCATTTGTAAATGTTGTTGAGTTATATATATAATTTATTTAATTATTTGTAATAATATTTATGAAAGGTATGTAAATATCATATATAATTTGATATTTAACAACAACGAGCTAATAATTTTCTGATTTCACAAATTAAAAAATCGTCTAATTTGTTGGTGATTTAAGGTTATGAAATGTCACTTAATGATTACTTACGATAATAAACCAACGATATCCTATCTTCATTATTTTTTATTTTAATTTATTATAATTTCTAATTGATAATTATGTGAAGGAGCTTCTTTTTTTTTTTTTTTTTATTTAGTTTTATGTATGAGAGGAAGGAAATAATTTCATTATTTTCATATGTAATTGTCTGCCACACCGTTATTATATTCATCTAATTATATTCTTTAATCTTATTTTGTGAAGTCTTGTGTAATAAAAATAAAAAGATATAGTTATTTGTTTTGTTTTTTATTATTTTTTACTTCCACTTATTTATATGAGTAATATACAATAAGGGAAAGTATTAGGATAGTAAATAATTTCGGATCGTAGTTTTCAATGGAAATAGACGTTTTGAGGTCCTCCGAATTCAAATAACCAAGTCCCACAATATGGTCTATGTGCGTTACACCCTAAATAAAAAACGAGCTGTCTCATAAAATTGAAATTACGTATTCAAAGTAGGTATATGCCTGGGATGTTACAACATTTTTTATTTTTTCTATTATTGTACTTAAGTAGTCATTTTTGTTGTAGGCCCTGGTATAGATATTTTCTGCATATTATTGTCGGATATACCTAATCCTGCCATAAATATTGTTACAAGGAAATATATACAGATTTCAACAGAAAAATTAATTTTTTCAAAATCTTTATTGAAAATAAAATATAGAGGGTAAAACAAAAAATAAATTACTCAAAATGTTCCCCTTTCGCCTTGTCACAGACATTTAATCTCCGTGGCCAGTTATCAATAGCAGGACGCAGCACTTCTTGAGGAAAGGGCTCAACTGCTCGGACCAGAGATCGTTTGAGGCTTTACAAGTTAGGGTGTGCTCCGTGGCGTGCCTTCCTCTCCAGCTCGGACCAGAGCTGATAATCTAGTGGTTTGAGATCAGGGCTTCCTGAGGGCCAATTCGAGGCAGAGATGACACTGGAATGTTCTCTGCTGTGATTCGGCCTTGTGAGCTGGAGCGGAATTATGCTGGAAAACCCAATGACTTCCAGCAGAGTATCATTTAAAGGCTTGACAAGATGTTCCAAAATGTCCTGATCGGTTTTAGCGGCTGTTTCCTTTTTCACAAAAATGAAGATTTGTGGTGCCATCAAAGCAAACTGCCCTCCAAACCATCACTTAGGAAGGGTGATGACCTCTTTCCACTCTTCAAATGACTTCCTAGGCTTCTTTAGAGCTGTGTGCGAACATACGATCATTTTGGCGATTAAATTTTTCTTTAATTGTAAACATTTTCTCATCGCTAAACAAAATCTTTCGATGAAGACCATTGGTGTAACGGCCAAGAAGCACTTTGCATCTATCCACTCTATTTTTTTTATGGAAGTGGTTTGTCTTTGTCCTTTCATTCTTCGAGATGCAACCCATCCTAACGCCACCTTTTATTTTGCGAGACATTGATATGACAGAGATTCCCATTTCCTGAGACGTGGATTGTTGTTTTCGAATGGGATTTCTTCTGATTCGAGCAGCCACTGCTCTGACTTCATTTGCCGTTCTCTGAGTGACGGCCCGGTCGAGATCTGTCACATACAGACAGGGTCTCATTATATTGCGCGGTACGCGAACATACGGTTGATACCTAAACGTTTCAAAGTGTGCAAAGTCTCTGACTTATATTTTCCAACATGGTGTAAGGCTATCAGCTATTCGGTTTTCTTTATAACCCCACTCCATGTTAACTGAGCGAAAGAAAAATATAAAACTAATTAGGATTATTTTCCTGGCATGTAAAGAAGATTACCTGATAGAAATAAGGATTATCTAAATAATAACCAGGGATGTAAACAAAGTTTAACTTTTGTAACAGTATTTATGGCAGAACTAGGTATTACGTTGGTTTGGCAACAATAAGGAAATTTCCCCAAACATCTCAGAAATTATGTTAATACGTACATATTATTAATTTCGTTATTATCATATCCTCTCTGATTAAGGAGGAAACACATGTTTCGTTTTTTTTGTTTTAGATGGATATAGGTTTCAGTGTTCTGGACAGTACTCCATGCCTCTGTTATTTATATTTACTTTATGTTTATTTTCCTAGTACTGAATTTTCACCTTCATGTTTTTTATGGGTTTATTTTCAATTCTGCAAGATTATTTTTTAAGGGCTATGGATGGGCTTATACCGTTGCCGTAACCCTAAGGCCTTGATGTTCTATTCTCGGAATTATATTATGTTTATACCGTGAGGGTCGGTTTGCTAACGAAGGGCCGTGGCAAAGGGAAGCTGGCTGCCCCCTGCTATTAGAGCTGAAGGTATAAGGTCAGAAGTCAGGGCCGTAGGGCTGATAGCTTCGACTCCCACTAGGCCACCCCTGGCGGGGCATCGGTTAGTTAGCTCGGCCCATTCGCTCAAAAACGGATGGTCCCTTTGGGGCATTACATCCATTCCTGATCGTCCGGTCTCCAGAGATCTCTTAGTTCTCATCTGTTTTAAAAAATTGCTGCGTTGATACTTGGAAATTCATTAAGCTAGTATTTTTAAGATTAAAATTTTGATATATTCTGTTATTCAAGTTGAATTATTTATTATTTTAAATTTGAATGAGGTATATGAAAATCGGTCAGCCTTTCTCTCACAAATCCCTTTCTAAGATAATCCCTTTCTTTTTTATTTTATTTATATATAACCTTTCGGCATTTTACATACCAGACTATTATCTTTATATTCTCTCATTTATCCCTAAGATTTATCATTATTATTTTTAATATAAAATAATTCCTTAATTTTAGAGTGAATTCTTCTCCTAGAGAGAATCTAGCAGAACTATTAGGAATTATTTTATGTTAAAAATAATAATGACAAATCTTATGGATAAAAGAGAGGATATAAAGATAATAGTCTTAATATGGGATGTAACATCCCGAAACATTATACAATAAAAAAAATTTGGGAGAATTGTGTCTCATTACAAAAAATCTCCCTTTTAGGACTCAAAAATTAAATTTATATATTCAACACACAAATACCTACAGATGCAAGCAGTTAGCGACCTACAAATCCACTATTCCAAACCAGGACCATAATCAATATGCCCCATGACTCCCATAGGAGGCTCAAAAGAAGTTCAATGATGGATCTCTTTGTTTAAATATAAATATTTCTAAATTGAGATAGGAAGGGATGCTGTTAGGAATTCCTCTCTTTCATGCCTATCAACGCCTTACCACAATTCTTCTCGATAGCCGTAAAATTACAGTAATATCTCTATAGTAATAGGTAACTGCGAGACTCCTCCGCAAGACCAAGATTAAGACTGCTCGCGTAAGACCAAGACTCGTCTTGGTCTCGCATTCGAGCAACACTAGTTGTAGGTAGATGGTGTACGTAAGATTTGCAGTTATCTGTTCGGAATAGATAATTCCTATCAATTTCAGTCATTTATTTTTTTATGCATTTCTATCATAATATTTTTTTAATCTTTAAATATGTTTTCTCTCTTTGATGTAGATGAAGTAATCTATTTCTCCATATTAATATTTTGTTGGAGACTGGTCCATTTGCGCTTCAATGGTGATCAAAGGATCGACAATAAGTATTCAATTATGTATAAACAACCTAACTTGAAAGGGCCTAGATTCTTTTGATCGAAAATAGTGAAACAGCAAAGGGACAAAAAACAAGATTGATTAAATTATAATCTTATATTCCACACAAACGTATAGTATATTGTAGATCAATAAAACAATATATACATGTATTCGGCATTCAAAGCGAATATATTAGAATATTTTACTATTTATTTGTTCTTGGAAATCTTACAATAAACTTTAATCCTTTACTCTCACTGTATTTGTCGAGAATCCATGAATGTATCTGTATCTATTCTCTAATTCTCTTCATCGTGGACCAGATATATGAGATCCTTCCTTCGGTACAGAAGTGGTGGTCATCCATCCTGGAACCACCGCCTCCCACGTAGACTCTCCCTCGACCTCCTTGTCTGCAGAAAGAGCGCTGCCCCCGTCCTCAAATATTGATTTTATTATAGGGCATCCAGCCAAAGCTCTTCCAACCATCTCTTTTGTCCCCAAGCCCAAACACCTACCGCCACTAATCCCTACGCTTAGTTTTAATATTGATGTGCTAATAACTTTCCCTTAAAGAATAAAATTTCTTGCCGAATAAATTTTAGTACTCATATCTAGTAACTGTGCATTACCAACTGATACTACAACTAACTCTGATAAAATAGAAAAGTTGTCGAAAATAAGACAAATATATATAAATATTTTCATGGGTTAGTATTACTCAATACAGAACGACTAATATTATTATTTTTTGTAATATTTCTTATCGAAAATCACTTTAATTACTGAATACAGGAAATAAATTTTATTTTTTATCAATCGATTTTATTAACCTTTATGCTAAAATACCTCCTACATGGGTATAACTTCACTTCAAAAAAATATATATTTTCATGATTGATAAATTGATCTTTTATTTTTACTTTCCGTTAAAAAAAAATTTCTCTCGTATCACACCTAACCATATATCAATACCAACCAAACTTTAACCACTTGGTCATGTTCTCATTTTATCAGGTTATGAATAAAGTTTTCATAAATTCTTCTATCTAGTAGTTTAATCTTCCTTTCAAACCTTATTTCTTCAATGGGAAATTAACTAAAGACTTCCAATTTGATATTAAATAAATACATCTAGTAAATTAGAACATAATGACATGAAAAACACCTGCTGAGTAACTACCCAATGGTAGCACTCTAATGATATGTTTACATTAGGAGATCACGGGGCCATCTTCTTTTCAGACGCCTCGGAGGGTTATCAGGAATTGAAGAGGAAGCAAGGTTAGAAACGAGGGGGTTGGGATGATTCTGAAGTTTATTATGGAAGGATAGGTATCTGGATTGGGCCAGATCTGAAACAAAAGGAACATTAAGGTCATTATGGATGGTTTTATTTGTAACAAAGTAGGGAGCATTGAGGATTTTACGAAGGATTTTGGATTGTAAGGATTGAATATGAGAGGAATTCGATGGTTCCAACTAAAATTTAAATTTGTTACTTGGGATTTACGAAATGGACAAGACACTATTTTAACTGATGTTGACTGATATCACAGGTCATGATGGTTTATGTTTATATAAAAAAAGGAGGAATGGAAATGAAAAATATTTTGTATACTTCCAGAATGCTCAAATGGGATGATTGCCAATAGCAGTAATTTATTTTGACTATGTGGTAATTTTTTTTTTACAGAAATAAATTTTTTTTAAAATAATGCAGGAAACAAATTTTTAATGATAATTTGTTTTTTTTTAATTTAGAAATATAACAATCTGTCATGTGGACAATAATTATAGTGATATATGAACACATTCATACCATATATACAGAAAATATAAAATTAACAAAAGTAAAATAATAATCAAAAACTACGTACAATAAAAAATAAAATAACCTAAAGATAAGTAAATTAAAAACTTAAAAACACAGTCATACCTATATACAATCTGGCAGAGAACCCGCCAGCTTTTTATTTTTTAAGCCAGGCTTTTCCCTCCAACTATAGAAGGAAAAACAGGACTTCAAGAGATCCCTGCGCTACTCTCTCAACCGCGTCACTGCTGCTAAAGCCAGTGGAGTTTGAGCGAGAGCGCTTTAGCCACATAATGATAAATTAAATTTGAAAATGGGCAATTTTGACAAAATGTTAGTAGTATGGTTATATTATTAGAAGTATAAAAAATATTATGGAAGGTACATTAAAAAAAAATTCGGAATTTATCGTGAATGATCACACAATTTATTTTTAATTAAGAAATTTTTTTTAAATCAATTTTAAGCTGTTCCATTTCAATAGTTTATATTTATATTTAAAAATGCTTAGTTTCACAAAAGTTCCTAGTTTTTTGGCTTGAACCTATTATTTAAGGACCGCCGTCGTGTTCAACATATGGCCGACATGTTCCACTCTACATGTCGGTTGTGTGTACTAAGTAATTTACTGTGTTGTCAGCGGGGTTGGTTGAAGGCTGAAATAGAACATTTCAGTGCTAACTCGTTTTTGTCCTTTTGTTTTCTAAACTTCTAACTGTTCAGTTTTATTTTTAACTTTTGCTTTAGTATTTGTTGTTTTTTTTCGCCCAATCTTCTTGAGTGATAAGTTTTTCAATCATTGACATATATATATATATATATATATATATGTCCCGTATATATGACATATATACAAGATGTCCCGTAATTAGATGGAAATATTTAAAGTGAAGATAACAGATCTCAAGAGCAAAAAAAATTTTTATGTAAACAATCCTATGGTCCGCATAAAAATAGAAATTTTTTTTTTTAAGTGTCACGTTTTTCATTGAATAGGAATAACTAAAACAATAATTAATTTAAATAATTCACAATTGCTTCACAGTAAACTAGACAAAATTCACTTTAAACGAAAATAGAGTTTACATTGTTAAAACCATTTAAAGAGGACTATTGCGCGAATAAACTGCTTTAAGTTCTGTTAAAAAATAATCATGAATTATTCGCCTTATTTATTATTTTTTTTTTTTTATCGCCCTCAAACTCGACTACAGTTTCTTCACTTTTAGGAAAACTTACTTGTTTAATAAGCTTTAAGTTTGTGTTAAATAAGTTGAGATTTTTTATGAAATACATATAAGTTCACCTTTAGCTATGTAAAAAAAAATATTTGATATTTTATCACTCTTAAAGTGCCTGTGTTTAAAAATAAAATATACACATTTTTTAAAAAGCTTCAATTTTTTGTTATGACCTGGAGTGAATAGCAGTAAATTTATACTGTAAAGAAGCGTTATTTTTGTATTTTCTTGTTGTTGTTTTATTACCTTCGCAATGCATTGTTAATTTATGAAATATACTTCTGTGACATAATTTATTCATTTAACTGAAAAGTCGAAAAGTTAGAATCCTCTTTGAAAAGTTTTCTAATCCTCGGGTTTAAACTAAGTTCTATCTCGTTTTTATTTTTATAGGTTTTTGCTCTGACCTTGGATGTACTTCGTACGTTTGACCGAACTCCTATCCTGTTAAAAGAGTCCTTTTATTTATATTACTGGTGTTACGTCAATATATATATATATATATATATATTTTTTTTTTGTTGAACTCGATAAATATCATTAAGAGAAAACTAACGAAGTTTGCTTAAGGGAAAATATGCTATTAAGCCTCATGACTCCCACTGATGGCTCCCAGGACAGGGTGGGGGTACCTTGTTAGTGTTTGTATAATTACAAGAGATGGGGTCCCATTTTCAGACATCTTATCTTATCCTCTCTTATCTGTTTGGAAATAAGATGGGTTTTCTACAGTAATTAGTGCTTCCGTCTAATCATGGTATTTGGAAATAATGTCTCATTTCTTAATTAAATATATGAATGTATTATGATTACTGTTTAATTACACGCAAATAATGTACTTTGAAATAATCTTGTATACCAATGCTATAATTATTATCTTATTTGTTAAAAAAATGTTAGCCCTTAAGGTTGACCGTTGTTAACTTTAATTTTTGAGAGATTAACAGAATTTTCGTTGCACCAATATTGATTAGCCTTAATAACGTATTGTGTCAAGTTATCATAATTTAAACGGTGTCAAAGTGTAACAACAACAAAATATTTGCTTCTTCTTGAATACACAGGGGTGCCCAGGGGGAGGGGAGGAGGTTTATGGCGCAATTTGCACTTTTTTCGAATTATTAATGAGCACCTTTTGCACTTTTTTTTATTGTAGTAATCAAATAATTAATAACTGGAATTATTGATTTTTTTATGCTTAAAATTTAATTATTATGTCAAGCAATTCTTGTTTTTCAGTATTGAAGACGCCTCAAATGGCGAAACGTTGACGAGTTGTGTTTTTAAAACCTACCAATTACACATATCGTCGGTTTGTTGCAAAAAGTCGTTAAGTGATATTACACAACCTTAAATCACTAAGAACTTCGATGAATTTTACTTTTGTAAAAGCTGAAAATTTTGTGCTTGTAGTATAAAATATTTTTGATATATAATATAGTTTATGTCATTTAAGTGCACTTACTATGTTTTTTAACGACAATTTTTTATTTAAGCTCTTCATTTCTTAGGACAATATTGATAGAAGACATTGTAACATATAAAATAAAAGAAAGTGAAATAAACAAAAATAATCAAAATGATTACTTAAATACAGTTATCGATAAATATGTTCGAAATTCACTCGAAAATTAATGAAATCGAAAAAAGTTAATAATTTATCAAAATTAATGAGGGTGGCACTTTTTGACGGGGTTTTCAATTTTTGAGGGGGAGTACATTTCGACGGGGTTATGAATTTTCAAAATGAAAAGTTAAAAAAAAAAAGACAACTGGAATCATGTAATAGACCACAGTATGTGTAATGGCATATACTCCACAAATATTCAAATTCGTTTACACCGTTTTAAGAAGAAGAGAGGAATAATATATCTTATTATTATTATTATATGGGGAGAAGCACCCCCCTTGGGGGGAGGGGAGAAGCACCCCTGAGATTGCTAACATACTGCTTTTGTTTTGTACGTCTACAAATATGATTTGATCTGAAGAACATTCTTTCGAAGGAAGTTTATCATCAGATGAAGACTTATTAAATTTTATCAATCTGTTTTTCACTTTCAGAACCATTGCTCCCTCTTTCTCTTTGTTCCATCGTCTTTACAATAATTAACAAACGATAGTCAATCAAATGACCTAACACCTCGTTAATTGTAAATATCAAGTTCTTCGTATAACCCAAGTTCCTATACAATCACCGGTTCTTCTTATACGTCATAAATAAGATATTTATAATTTATTATTGAGAGTCAAGGTAGCTTATTCTATTTTTTATTTTCCGTTAGCAATACTTGCTTGTTATCCTTCTATTGAAACCCCTTAAAACGGAAATATCTCCCTTACGCTGCGTTCCCCCGCCCACTTATAGCATTCATGACCTCTACTGATTCCTTATACCCTGCTCCTTCTGAAAGGACTGGTTTCTTTAGTAAATCCTTTATTATCCTGTGCTACCTGCCTTAATATATTTTAACAACGCTATCCTTAAGGCTTCAGGACCGTACATCGTTAGGTTCTCATTGTTAACAATTTTAAAAAGATAAGAATTAGATGCTTGCATGAATTTTCAATTCTCGGTGATAGTACCATCCGATTTGATGATATCAGGATTGTTACGAAATAACAAAACGACGAAGGCTTATATATCTTTAGCTTAGGACTTAGACGTGGATTTTATCACTCAGGTTTTGCACACTTCAAGAAATATCTTTGATTTTTCTCTCACCCTGACTTCTCTGAAGAGATCTTTGATTGCATTAAGCTTGCTAGTATACGTCATAGCATGGTGGACTAAGGCCCCACACATGCTCACGCAATGTTATTTTTTTCTCAATTGATTAACTAAATTTTATTCTTTTTTGATTATTTGAGTTGATGATCGTTATTAGTTCAATTCTATATAATTACACGCGATTTTTTTTTCCACACAAGTAACCAATTATTAATATATATGCTAATATATCAGAATAAAAATATTTATTTCTAAAGGTATTTATAGTTTATACAAAAGTATTTTTATCAAGAACTTAGAAACACTTTGATAATATCATATTTGACAATGGTATACGTCACGTTACTGTGGACCTCCTCACTCTCTCTCCAGTCCCTACCATGCTTTCGAAACGAGAAAAGAAAGAAAACAACAAATGACATTTTTATCTACAAAGTATATCAAGCTGATTCGTTTTACTAGATACTGTCAACCAGATGGATTAGTATGCTGTTTCAGTTAGCAACTTGACGAAGTAGAGCAGCAATTTTATTGTAGTTTTCTCTTAACATGTGCAATCTCAATGATATATACATTCTTTATCACTGAAATGCACATCGAATTTACTCGATTTTATTTCATGCAAATTCCTAATTGAGAGAGGTTTTAATAGCTATCTATGACGATAGTAGATAGTTATTTTCATATTTAAACTTTTAATAGAGAGAAAGTGGCTTGTTGGTTACATGAGAAAGTAGCACAGTTTTAATTGGATAATAAAAGTAAAAAATTGTTTACAGTGAAAATCTGATGGAAGTTGTTGCATTACCTATATATCCAAGGATAGCAATCTGTAATTAGGTATATTATAAATTAGGAAGCCTGATTTGCTTATTGCTTATAAACTCATTAGATAGCATACTAGAAAATTGAAGAAAAAAAATATAATCTTTGTTTGTATTAGTAATTTATAATGGATATGCTAGAATGAATTAAAATATAATTCAGAGAATAGAACGTTTATGTGAAAGTTTTTAAATAGTTGATTCGAATTGATGAGATCGCTCATCGAATAGACTCACCGCTCCTTGTTAGACAAGCTGGTAACTAACAAATATCGATAATTGGAACAATCAGGGGCTGTACGCGTTGATTGAATGTTTGTCCACCGCTGCGCGCACTGTCACCGTCAACCATCCCCGATAACAGCCCTCATGCAAATGGTCCCCCGATTATGGACACAGCTCCCTCCCGCTAAAAAAGACTGATGGATCTCTTATTATTTCGTTTCTTTCTTCTCTCTTCCTCTTTCCCCTGAAATTTATGTTCGCCGCTTTCTCCATTATTTATCGGCTCATCTGTTTAAACCTCCCTCTTGGGTATCTTGATCATATTTTCATGCCATTTACCTCGTGATTTACTGTCCTCGGTGCCATTGAATGGCCTGTCGTCCCCTCTTTCGCTCGGAGCTAGTGTAATATTTTAGGATGCTGGGTTGTATTGATATTTCGCTTAAAGCCTAATCCTAAGTTAATAACGAAGTAACTAATGTTGTGAAACACACACAATTGCAATATTCCACTCTACGTTCAGCAGGCTTTGGATTTATCATGCATAGGAATTTATATTTGTCAGGAAGTTTTTGGTTTTAAAATAAAGCAGATAAAATAAATGAAACGAGAATATTTTTATAAACCAAAATACCCTGCGTTGCTTTCGATACATTCTTGCCGACCTCCTGGTATCTTTTACATTCCACATGAATTGAACTTTGAATCATTAATATTAACAAATTATGAGAATGCATTTTCTAACAAATTTTGATCTATAAAATCATTATCTTTTAAATTGTTCCCAGAGGTCTAAAAAAATGGTGGTCGGTTGGCGAGAGATCTGAAGAGAAGTGCGGGTGAGGTCTTTTTACTCTTTCGATAAAGCATTGGAGTGCAAACTTCATAACAAATAATTTTTTCGCGGTCGTTAAATGGTCAAGGAACCGTAGTTTCAGCAATTTTTTACCAATTGTGTTGAGATGGGCCAGCGATGGTCTATTTGCCAACAAGATTTTTCTGCAATTTATTGAACAGATGTTCTGTGTAGTGTTGCCCGAAATCGGTATTGGTCTTGCACTGCACGATCAAGACCAAGGCCGCCTAACTGTTGCAAGACCAAGACTAGGACTGGTAAAAAAAATCGTTTTTAAAAATAAAAATTAAGGCAACATAGTTACTAATACTTGACAATCTTACTTACTATATGTTAATAATTGGTATAACCAATATACTTTTGCAATTTAACTCCTCTAATTTTGCATTTGGGCTTAGTTAGGTTTCTCCTATCTAAAAAAATTACAGTGATATCTCTATACTAATAATTAAATAACTGCGAGATTCTTGCGCAACACCAAGACCATGACTAAGACTGAGCTTGCAAGACCAAGACTCGTCGAGAACATTGTCATCAAGTGGAGAAGTCTTCCACGACCATCTTTGGTAGACTCCCTCTTGAATTTTTTTAAACCATCGTTGAACGTTCCACTCACTGACACTGCCATTGCCTCAGATTTCATTTGTCTTTCTGACGAGACGAGTTTAAACTCGTAATAATTATGTGAAGATCACGATTTGACATTTTAGTAAAGGCTGAATTCCAACTTGTGAAATATTACAGATAATAATATTTTTGGAACAGGCTTAATATGCGTTGAGATCCATACAAACAATTTATCAAACATAAGAAGTTTGTTATATAGAGAGTTAAAGTAAATGTATCAGTAATGGATACTGTATCAGTTATAGACTGTTTTCAACTCATTGACGGATAATAAGCTTTATACCTCCAAAAGTGAGTACAAATACGATTAGATTTGAACCTATAACACTTAAAAGGGTGATGTCTGAACTTCGGGTGATGTACCACAATAGCCGATTGGTTGATTTTTTAGTGAAGCATTGCTGGATTTTGTTTCAGGAAGCTTTCCTCGTATCTTTTCTTTAGGAAATTTGATTTTTCTATTTATTCATCTGTAGTTTGACATTTCCTTGGTTAAAACAGTTGAGAATTTATTTTGTTTTTTTTTAATTATATAGAAAAATATATTGATACCCAAAACCTGGGTGCCTATTATTGGTACAAAATACGCTGTCAGAGTTTCCTATTTTTTTTTTTTCATGAATAATAAACCAATTAACTGTATAGAAAAAATTAAATTGCTAAAAGACCAACTTTACTGTCAATTAAACACATATGCAAAAATTCACCGTCAGAACTTAAGTTGTGATTGACATTAATATAAAGATAAACTGAAATCTTGCGTTATTTTCTTGACAACCTAATAAATTCTCATTAGAACTTTTTCTTTTTTTTTATATATATATATATATATATATATATATATATATATATATATATATCACCGTTTGTAATAATAAAATTGTTCTCATATTTCAGAGATATATTATATCTTGATAAGGTTCAAATCTGAATAAAGCTTAGCTTATAAATATAGATCATAACCCTAGGTGAAGAAGGGCTTGTGGTTGTGAGGTTGTCCCGGTTTGTAAAGAATTAACATTGACCACGCTAGCCTGGGGGGAAGAGAGCTATGGCGAACTTGGCTCTTTGAAGAAACTTTTTTCCTTTTTACTCCGAAACTTCGGTCATTATTTAACCGTTTGAAGCCGTCCTACAATATTTTTTTTATCGATTCCTAACTTATTTTTACTCAAGAAGTACATAAAATGAGCCCCGTCTATTCTCATTTAACACTCGAAATTTCGGATTGTTTGGAAACTATGACATAATGAGTTTGTGTGAGGAATAGTTTTGGGTTTGTGCCTACATGTAAGCTTCTAAGTTGAAGAATCGGAAATAGTTCACAATAATCGTTCGCGTTTATTACTAAGCTAGGAAGTTGTGTTATTGTACTACCGTGTAATGTTCATTTAAACTCTGAATTAAATATTTTTCTGTATATTGTTTGTTTGTACTTCTCATTTTTTCACTTTGGGTTCGATTCCTACCTGGGTCAGTTATTCAGTTATTGGATTAGAAATTATTTTTGGCTCTCCCATTCTGGTCAGTTCGTGGCGGCTATCTTTAGGCAGCTTTCAGAGGCTAGCGAAATGTTCCCGGACTATTTCTCCCCACAAGTACCAGTATCAACGAATAAACGACACTCCGGGATACCAGGAAATGAGGCAGCGGATAAAGCTGCTAAAGAAGCTGCTCTTATGAATATCCCACCTCTCCAAATATACGATCTGAGTGTACGGAAAAATTGGGAGTCCATGTGGAATGAAATTCCACTGACTAATAAACTTAGAAATATATAAAAAAGTACAAAACAGTGGGTAAATACTGGAAGAGGAAACAGAAAAGAAAAAGTGGTTGTGGCAAGGATGAGAATTGGAGAATTTAATAACAAAAGAGGGACAACCATATTGCGATACCTGCCAGTCCCTGATAACAAAAAAGCATATAATAAAAGATTGTACATTAGTACATCAAGCCTTTGTAAAAAACAAAATACTCCGTGGTAGAGAAATATCGTTATTTATTTATTTATAAATGTTTTGTGCTCTTCAACCACCTGGGTTTTCATTTTCGCCCTATATTACAATTTGATCAATTACTACACACATAACAAAATTATAGCCAACAAATACAATTTGAAGTTTGATAACTTCAAAATAGTTACAGTTGAATATGATAGTACAATTGAATTAAAAAAAAAAAAAAAATGAAAGTTATTATTTAAAAGGAGATAAGTTAACAAAGACAATAAAAATAAAGGTTAATGATTTTAAGAACGAATGCTAAAAAATAACTTTTAAATAATAAAAATTAATATCAATAGAAGCGAAGTTAAAGAGTACAGTGTAAATATTAAAAAGTACAAGAACCTATAAAATTAAATATTAAAAATTAGAAAAAGATAAGTTAACAGTTAACAAGGACATTTAAATAAAAGGTTAATGATTTCAGAATATATCTAAAAACGGTTTAAAAAATAGAATTAATATTAAAAGAAGAAAAGTAAGAAAGTACAATTTAAATATTAAAAATTATAAGAAGTCAAATTGAAAAACCATTATAATTAAAAATTATGATTAAAAGAAAAGAAAAAAAACACAACTGTACCATAGAATATAACAATTAAAGAAATACATAAAAAGAAACTATTTGGCTAAACTATGATTTTGTTCTGTTTTTTATTAAGCTTAAATGGGTCTATGTTCTTTCACCCATGCTCCTAACTAGTAGAGGTCCTAGAGGACCACTGCAATGCTTCAGATGTGGCTATGAGCTGGGTTCTACAAGTTACTTTGCCTTCAGAGTTGGCTTAGAAATTAGTTGTTCCCTAATCAAAGGCGGTTCTGCAATGCCCTAATCGAAGGTTTGAAGGCTACAAACCGAGCTGAGCCGGGGAGTTGAGTTGATGTGCGCAGCAGTCAAGCGAGGGTTTGGTTCGGAATTATCAGATAATCCGGATAAATCAATTCCGGGCTGTTATTAAGTTTTGCCGAGAACCAATGGAAATTAATTTCTCCCCCTCCCTCACTTCCTCTCTCCCCCCCCCCCTCCCTCATTTTACTTGATGATCAGAGCTCCCATTACTCCTGCCAGGTACTATCTAATTATTCCTTTTCCAATGACAGCTTCCGTCATTGTGGCTAATAGAGCATCTTGAATATGGATGGGCAGTTTCTCTGTTGATTTTTTCAAATATTATTATTATTAAATTTTTGAAATGAGAACTTCTTTATTCTTTAGGCGCGTATGGCCTATTTTTGTGGAGAGTGAATTAGATCGAGCCGTCATATTTCCGAAGTGTAACGCTCGGATAAAATCGACTGGAGTGGGCTAATTTAAGCGTTTTTCCATATTGATTAAAATATCTCTGAGACTAAAAATCAGACCTGCGTACTGTAAGCTGGGGAAATTTTCAGTATTTCATCCACTTTATAATGAGCTCTTATTCATAATTTATATTTCATATTATTAATCTCGCCTCGTTGATATTTTCACTTCTTTGTTTTTATTTTTTTATCACTTTTAAATTTTATCATCATCATAACCGCTTATTATCGCTGGCTTAGTGACAAATGTGGATATAAAAATAACAGTTAATTTTTTTTTAATGTTTGTATGTATAACTAATGCAAACGGATTTCTTAAGCTATAGAAAATCTCAATATTAGAAGTGTTGAATTTTGAAAACTGTGGAGAACTTAAATCATTTAATTTCTTCTAAACTATTTATATTTGGGATAAAAAATTAATTTTATATTTATTTAGTCTCCGCCATCGTTCATGTTATATGCCTCTCCTTCAGGAAAATTTATTGTTCTCTCCTAAGCAAATAATAGTAAAATTACGAAAGTTGTAGAAATATATATTTTTGTATTGTTCCTTGGTGTGAAAATTGTATTCAATCGAAACCTCTCAACATTATGTATTCCTCCGAAAATCCATAACATTGAAAATAAATGTCTATTTTAAAATACATAGCCCCATTCAAATGTTCCCCCCTCCAGAAGTTGGATGGCGTAATTTATACATCCAGTATTAAATATAGTCCTTTTATTTTAGCGTTTTTCTGGACCTCCACTGGTTTTCAGTATTAGTTACACGGCTAGAAAAAATTTCTATAAACTCCGTTCAAAGCTTTGCAATAATTGATTATTTTTACTGAAAACACGGGTTCTTTTAGGTGATTTTGTAATAAATCTCAACTTAACTTAAAGTTTATTAAACAAGAAATTCTTTCTCCGAGTGGGAAATCTGAATTATAATTCATAGCTTAGTTTATCCCTCGAAAGTTCTCTTTAAATTGTTTTAACTATAACAAACTTTACTTTCGTTTGAAGTAATTTTTTTCTAGTTTACTTAGAAAAGATTGTTAATTGTGTAAATTTTTGTTTAACAATTCTTTATTGAGAAATATTACATTCTGTCACGATCCTGTAAATTAAATATTTTTTAGTTCTCGCTTCCTATACATAAAAAAAAAAAGTCACTTACTTAAAAATATACTAAACATAAATTTTCTACTGTTATGTGAAAACTCGGACTATTTTTTATATAAACTTTTTGTAGCTCTTGGTGTCTGCTATCATCTCTTTAGAAATTTCCCTTTAGTTACTCCGTATATATATTGTAAACCAACGCCATTACTTATTGCCATTAGCATGGTAGATTGTAGTATTTATTAATCAATAAAAGTATTTTTCTTTTCTTTTTTTTCTGTACACAATTATTCTTACTATTAAGTATAGTTGGAATTTTCGACCATTGCGCCATTCTGATTTATATTATTATATGGGTAGTTTTCCACGAACGCTTTTCATATCTGAAGAACTCGGAGTATGTAAGTGCTTGGTATTGGTATTGGTATCCATGGAATGCAGAACTTTTAATGGTCGTTGGAAAACCAGAATTCTCCACTTTCCTTCTAATGAAGCGATACTTGAAATACCTACCTACCATTTCGTTCCTAAAATGATTTTATTATGATTCAGTACATCCTCGATGGACTGAGTTTCTTTAACGGTCCGGCTATTTTAAAGAGTTAACCTACCCATGCGGAAACATTCTTTGTGTAATGCATACACGATATTCCTTTCAAGTATGTTTAGAAAATATAAAAACATACAAGCATAAGGCATAATTAGCTTGAATTGGAGAATATTACTCCGGTTATTAAAATTAATTTCATTATAATTGGGACGAGTTTACGATGTTTGCATTGCTAATGTTTCAGATCATCTTTTCATTATGAAAATAAAAATATTTATATTTATTTTATTCAGATAAAATAATAGGATTAAGATTAATAAAAATTAAAAATATTAAAACAATTTGTGATGCTAATATTGTAAAATTTCACTACATAAATATAAAAAAAATATTCCTGTTTTATTTTTGCTATGAACAAGATAAATTTTATTCAATTCTTTCCGTTTGCTTAAAATGATATAACGATAATATGAGGACGCTATAATAAGATTTTGCTAATGCAAATTCATAATATAATTAAGACAAGATTATAAAATAATAAAAATTAAATTGAAGACTACATGGAAATATTGGGTCTGGGAAAATATTGGTTCATTTGGCCTGTATAACCTCGTTATTTTGACATTTTGGGGGTGTAAGCAAATCGCTCCATATTTTTAAAGGTCATCTTTTTTTCTCGACTTAATGCTCAAATTATCTTATGATGCATGTGGAGTTTGATGTATTCTAAATTGAAGACGCCCTAGTTAAAAAAAATTCATAAAAAAAAAGTTTTAGGTTACGATGAGTTTAGGTTAATAATTTGATAAATAGGGGTCTGTACCACGGACTATGTTTCTTGGCAAACAAATCTCAATAAAAAAAGAAATAAAATAAAAAATATTTTTACGCAATAATTTTTTTTTAATAAAAAATGAAATTATATTTATCTTTTGTATTTATTGTTGTATGTTTCTCATAATATAGTTATTATAATTTTTTTTTTCCCAAAGAGCTAATGATATTTATTTTTTTTTTTTTTGTTTTAGGTGAGTTTTTAAAGACTACTTCCAAACAAAAAAAAGGTTAACTAAAGAGGTATTGTGTCATTTCTCCTGTTCTGTATCTCATTTTTTAACGATATGACTGTTATAACAGTGATAAAACCGACTTTTAAAATAAAACATTACTTTCACTGATATAATTAAAGTTATCAAATAATTTCTGAATAATGGACTGTATAGTTACGGGATTAAAAAAAATTAATACGAAATGAGTTGTATTTGTTTAATTAAGTTGTTTGTTTAACCAATAAAATATAAGTCTGTTTACATTTTTTTTAGCGATAAATATTTCTGGCTAAAGATAATAAACATATTTTCTTATTTATTTATACAAAGAACATTAAAAGTTGATTAATAAAATATATTCAGAATTAAAATATGATTTTGTAGCATTTTAATTTTATGAATTAGCGTTGCATTGATATATTTGGCTCAAGATCCTTAGTATGGAGACTTAAAATATAAGAACCCTTAGTTCTTATATTTGATTTAGATTTTAGTCCCTTTCCAATTAATATTGATTAATTTAATAAATGTTTTGCTATTTTTTTCTGATTTTTAAACCGATTTCAACAGTTTATGTGGATGTTATTTTTTAAAACATAGTTGGCTCCTTTGAGTTCTTGCAAAAATACTTTGGATTCTTTGAAGACTTAGTTTAAAGTGTGCTGTGGTGAGATAAAGCAGGCTCTTGGAGTATAATGGATGTGGAAAGCCAGGCATTAGTGTCACCTCCTCAAGTTTAGCTACATGGTTTATCGTCTTCACGTGAGCTTGTCTTCTGTCGACTGTTTGACTGAGTTTACTTGAATTACAATCATAAGTTTCAAACATATTTTTTTCATCGTTGATTTGGAATCAAATCTGCGTTTAATCCTTGTTTTGGCCTGGCATATCTCAAATCGTGGTTTTCAGCTGCGTCCCCTTGCAACTTGAGATACCCGAGAAGCCGATAGGATCTTCCCTTGTTTTCCTGCGGAACTTGATGTTATCGACTGCTCCCGCATTCCCAGTTCTTTCTGGACCCCCTTTATCGCTCATGTTTCAGGGCATCTGGTAGAGTTGTGGGTTCGTGCTCTCCAGTTTTATAATTATTTTATTTGTTTAAAAACTTTTGTTAGAACGTTTCTAACAAAATTGTTGGATTCAAAGCGAAAGAGAGTTTTTTTTTATATAGAGTCGTACCGCACAATTATTTGGATCCAGTTTAAGATTACCTCGTAGTGAAGAGAAAAAAAATACGAATAATCAACTGTGAAAAAAGTTATAATTTTTATACTATATATTTAAATACATCTAAATGTCCTCAAGTTGGCAGATAAGTTTGGGAATTTCTATTTAGTTTTAGTTTTGAATATCCACCAGAAAATAACATTTAGCTGTCTTATTAATCGGTTTCGTTTTCACATTTCTGTAATGTCGAGACTTAATTTCGATTCTTAGGCTAGTATACTCATATAACATTCTAAGCTCTAATAACACTGTTCTGTGTCGAAATCCTTCCTTTAATATAAACGTTATTTTTTATGTTTTGAGGTATGCTAAACACACGTTTTCAAATGCAGACTAAGCTCTTTTTTCATATTCATTTAAATATAGCGCGGATATGTGTACAAAAAATTCTCAAAGCCTAACACCTGAGCTCTTGGAATTTTTTCATTTTCGTTAAATTTTTCAATAATACAAAATGATAAAAAATATTCATTTTTTTATTTTTCACACAAAGTTGACATGAATTGGTGCCTGATATAATTTTATAAACTTTAGATTTTAACACAGCACACATACAAATGTAGAAAAAACTTGAATCTAAGCTGTCCAAATTTGTATTTTATTTATTTATTTTTTTTGCTGTATTATATTACATATCATCAGGAATAGTGTAAACCTGCTTAACTCCCAATCTTTAGCTAAGAATCGTTTATAAAATTAAATTTTCAACTTGTTCAGAAATATTTTAAAAATAGGTAGTACTTGGCAAGTGCTAACTGTCAATTTAAAAAACATCAAGAATTATTTGTGCGAAGAATTTAATAGAAATAATTAAATTATATATTAATTAATAACCCTAAACAGAAACGTTTCGACTTTTTATTTCAAACATATCACATATTGCCGCATACATACATGCACTATGACCGACGATATATAATCTTTTATTTTAAAATATAACACTAACCAAAAAAAAAAAAAAAATGGTGAATATATGGAGGCCGGCTATTCTGTTTAAGTCAGTGTCGGTACTTGAGACAGATGAGAACCATTTGTCTTCCGCCTGAGTTATAGATCTTACTTTGGAGTTCATTTGTACAAATAAAGTGCCTACTGCTTCTATATAACCGTTGAAACTCACCATTTGTTTCTTTTTCAAGTCCTCGTGTAATTGAGTTCTTCTATTGTCCAGAATTTTAACTAATATTTTTGTGTTTTCATATGATGAAAGTGGCGCATTTATTATTGCTTTATCCTTCAATTGCCTAAGGCTACGATAGTAAAATAAAAAAAAACTAGATTCAACTAAGGGAAATATCCTATAACGATTATAAGTGGTTATATAGGTTAATATATTTTTTTCCTTCCCTCTTTTATTATTTTATTATACCAATTACTATATGTATTCCTAGTTCTGCCATAAATATTGTTTCAAAAGTTGAACTTTCCTTACATTTAAGAATAATAATCCCAATTATTATTTGTCTTTCGCTCAGTTAACATGGAGTGGGGTGATTAAGAAAACTGAATAGCTGTGATCATCTTACACACAGTTGGAAAATGTAGGTCAGAGATTTTGCACACTTTGAAACGATTGGGTATCAGCCATATGTTCGCGTACCGCATTATATAATGAGACCCTATCTGTATGTGACAGATCTCGCCCGGGCCGTCACCCTGATAACGGGAAATGTAAATAGAGCAGTGGCTGCTTGAATCAGAAGAAATCCCATTCAAAAACAACAAATCATGTCTCAGGAAATAGGAATCTCTGTCATATCAGTGTCTCGCATAATAAAAAATGACCTTAGGGTGGCTGCATTTTGAAGAATGACAAGACAAAGGCAAAAAACTTCCCTAAAAAAAAAATAGAGTGAATCGATGCAAACTGCTTCTTGGCCGTCACACCAATGGTCTTCATCAAAAGATTTTGTTTAGCGATGAGAAAATGTTTACAACTGAAGAAACATTTAATAGCCAAAATGATCCTGTGTAAGCTCACGGCTCTAAAGCAACCCAGGAAGTCATTTGAAGGGTGAAAGAGATCATCACCCTTCCTCAGTGATGGTTTGGTGGAGAGTTTGCTTTGATGGCACCACAAAGCTCCATTTTTGTAAGAAGTCATTGCTGGAAGTCATTGGGTTTTCCAGCAAGATTCCGCTCCAGCTCAAATTGCCAGGTCAACTCAGCAGTGGCTGCAAAAGAACATTCCACAGTTCATCTCTGCCTCGGATTGGCCCTCAGGAAGCCCTGATCTCAACCCACTAGATTATCGGCTTTGGTCAAAAGTGGAGAGGATAGCATGCCACAGAGCACACTCTAACTTGGAAAGCCTCAAACAATCTTGGGGACATTTAAGTAATTTCTTTTTTGTTTTACTCTATAGAGATACATTTTTTTTTTTAAATAAATAATTTTTCTGTTGAGATGTCTATATATTTTCTTGTAACAATATTTATGACAGGACCAGGTATATATATATTAATATATATACATACATGAGTAGCCTCATATCATAGGTGGACATCTATCTTTTTCAGATATTGGAAATAGCCGATTCTTCTTTTATAGGTTCAATTCAAATTTTTTTCTGATGATTTTATTTAAGAATGTTCAAATTGATTTTTAAAAAATCATTAGAATTGGTTTAAATTAAAGCCATTTAAAGAAAATTGTATTGTTCTCTAGTTTTTAAAAATGTGTTTAATATGATTTAATATATGTGTAGATAAACATGCTATTTGGGTAGTGTCAAAATTGGTTTACCTAATTCCGTTCAGGAAATTTTAACATAAATGCACGTGCTGGTCGACCATAAGAAATCGAAACTAGCAGTGTTAAGTTTAATGTTGATCATAATCCCGCCCCATCAGTAGAAAGATTGCTGTATTCTTAGGTGCGTTTAGACATTTCACTATGGGACAAACAAATATATAAATGGTTATTTCACTGCCCTAGTATTTTTGTTTCTTGTTTTTGATATCTTCTATCTTTTTTTAAGATAAATAAAATAAAATAAGTAATTTGGTTTTTCAATAATGTCGCTGTTAATAAAGTTAGATAATTTTGTTACCCATAGTTTGTTAAGTGCCTAAACGATCCTTTAGATGTATCGGACATAATCGTAGAAGACCATCAAACCAGCAGGACCACTTGAACCATATTTTTTATAAGAAACACCTGTTTTAAGAACGTGCCAGTATGCAATGAGTGAAAAGATAGTAACGGTCATACTAAATAACGGCCAATCCATTGTAGATTAAAATAAAATGTCTATTATGAACCTATCATTTCACCCTGACAAACCGAAAGGGCTCATTTGCCAATCTGATTCATATACACCTATTTACACACTCTCTCTCTCTGTCTCTGCCTCTGCCTTTTTTTATCTTTCTCCTAACTTTAGTCAATTAACTCGCTTGATCCCCATCGATCGTTGAATTAGCCCGAAACCGTTGGAGATGAGGCAATTTATTGTGAGACCTACCGCAGCCATGGCGGAGGTCTGGCTTATCATTATTCAGCAAGGTAGCTCTTGCTTCGGCACAGTTGGCTGCCTTTGGCCTCAGTTTTCTGAGAAAACATACAGAATTCCACAGTGTTTTCCCATGGCTCCAGCGATTCCATTTACTTCATGTCAATATTTATCCTAAGTCTTAATGTGCGATATACAACAAAAAATCAGAAACCTGCTTTTTTAATGTTTTTATTTTCTATCATATAATACGGTTATTTTGTTAAGGGTTTTCACGTGACTTGTGATAAATGTTTAATGTGTTATGGTGCCCTACAAATGGATGAAAAGATTCATCCACTTGTAGGGCACCATAACAGGGAACAAACGCGTGCTATCATGTTAAAGTGTTATAATAAGTTTAAAGTAAAACTCCTTTTGTGATAATTTGAAGACAGACATAAAGTGTGACAACCGTAAATTTGTAAGAAAATTTTGAGGAAAAGTTATTTACATTGAATTTCATCAGGTTTTCCGTAAACATTTAAACAGATTTTATCCTCTTTTATTCAGCGTTTTCCTGATTCCTTCTGCATCCTTTTTTTATATTCCATCCCATTTAAAAAAAAAAATTAGTAAACACGACATGAAAACATTGTGATAACCTTCTCTGTGCGTATAAGTAGTTAACAACAACTTTAACAAACCCAGCCCATGTTAAAATCGAGTTGCTAACTGTATTTTAACATACTAATCTTAAATAATACTTTTAAAAAATTAAGAGATACTTAATTTAAGTATTAACGTACAATACTTAGCACTGATTGCATTAATACACCTCTTATATTTTAACATTTCAGCATTATCATTATTGATAAATATTCAGGACGCAGTCAGTCAAACTTAGCAGTCAGTACTTGAACACCCTCAGTGCTCAAACCACGCCCTGAAGATGACCCACATGTTTGGGTTGAAACGTTGACATAAATAAATAATATATATATATATTTTTTAAAAAGACAGCGTCCTGAATATTTATCACCAATGATATGTAGAACAGTCGACTAACTTCAATATTTCAGTATTATGATGAAACGTCAAGAAGCTGTTCGACGTTTCCGACTGCTCAAACACTTACTAGACAAACGCTCTAAACTTTCAATTAATTACAATAGACTCATCTATATCACTATAATTAGACCTATATGGACATAAGGAGTTGAGCTTGGGGGCTCCACCAAATCATCGAATTCCTATAGGATCCAATCCAAAATCCCTAATGTCCCTTATTTTGTCACAAATAAAACCATTCATAAAGATCTTAATGTTCCATATGTTGTTCTTGATTAATGTCCCCGAGCCAGATATCTATCCTTTCGTGATAAACTGCAGCCTTGCTACTTCCTGGATTCCTGATAATGCTCCTAGAGGATTGAAAAGAAGAAGGTCTCGGATCGTCTTACCTAGAATTATTTAGGCAGTGCATACCCTACTGGGTAGTATGCACCCAAGTCTTTTCATGTCATTATTTCTGATTTGTGCATATTTACTGGTTATATTTATTTAATACAGTTGTAAATTTCTATAACTAAAATGAAATAAAAATCAAAAAATTGAGCGTATAATGCTTATTTTATTATTATGAAATATAACAGTAATACTCTCGATTGAAAACAGCTCAGAAAAATATTAATTAATTTTCATACTTTAATGAGGAGAGTTAAAGCATTCTTGGTTAATCCGCTACAACAAAAGGTATTGCAATTTCAGTTTATGATGAGAGTTAACTAGTTTTAAATTACTTTTATTCCGTAGAGAAACTTGTTCTAGGAATAGTATAGTTTGGTTTTAGCGTTGCCCAATGATCATTCTGTAGAACTCCCTTACACACTATACCTCATATCCTCGACCCACGGATTCAACCTCAGACTGGTGCAATTTGCTGGTGTGGTTTTCCTGTGTACCGCAACATGCCTCTTCTCTGAAGCTACTCCCTGTGGTCTTCGGCCTGTAGTTCCTTGTTAGCGGGAGACTTATGATTCTCTTGTGGCTGATCTTTCAGTTTGCTTTATTTTGAGTTTGCGGTCTTAAGATGATTTTCAAGTGATTTGTAGAGAACTTCCCTTTGCCACTTCAATAAATCTTATGTTGCCGTTTCGTTGGATACCCCAAAAATAGCCAAATTGTGGATTTTTATGCATTTTATTTTTTATAACTTCGGTAAAAATCAGCGTTCATTGATCGAGGTTATCGGCCATACCACTTGACCAAATTATTAAGTTTAGGTACTCGTTCCACGCACAATTAACGTTCTTTTATTTCTAAAAGTGAACGTTTTTCTCTTAGATTCACTGTTTAGGAGTTATAGGTGAAAAAATAAGATCAAAACAATCTTGCTTTTTTGTCTGTAAAAAAGTTTTCTCTTAGTGGCCCGCTTTGGCAATTTTGTTTTTTACATGTCTCAACCAATATATACAAGTTAAGAAAACAAAAACCTTTCTCACATTATATATTATATATAGGTATGACTGTGTTTTTATGTTTTTAATTTACTTACCTTTAGGCTATTTTATTTTTTATTGTACATTGTACTATCATCATACAACCAGTGTTAAGTATTGTAAACCTCTTAAATGTGTAAAGTCGAGAACATTATTTACGAAATATGTTTTAAATATGCCTGCCAGCACTCTCGATTTTAACGCAGCTGAGGATCCTGTAAAGTGTTGTGTAAACTTCGAAAATACCCAGACCAGGTTATTGTGACGTTTTGATTAGTTTGATTTTTTTGTTTTTTATGTGTAAAATATCCACAGAAATGGAATGTAAAGACAGTTAGGATTTTATCTATATATTCATCAAGTTCTTTGCCTTCTGAATCATCTTAATATTCATTCATGTTTCTAATAAAGCATTTTAACCAAATAATCCATCAACTAAGTCTTTTAACTTCGCTTTGGCATTTTAAAAATAAATCAAACCGTTAGTAAATCAATTAAGAACTCACAAACTTTGTTTACCGTACAGGCATAACCTTACTATAACTAATAACACTTTAGCACATTAAGCATTTACAATAAAAGCATATATACCCCTAGTGTATTTTCTTTTATACATTAGTTTCCTTCTTGATAAATTCGCTTGGGAGTTATTTACTGTAGCGGATACGTTAAATTACTTACATTAAAGTCCAATGGCTATTTAATGCTAATGGTGTTAGAGTTGTAAAGTTCCACTAACTTCCAACAGCTCTCGGCTTTGTTTAATTCATTATTGAATATTCCTTACCAGAATCGAACTATTGCTATTCATGGACTACTTTTCTTCTTGTTCCTTTTCTTAAATTTCACCAACTCATCCTGTAAACATCTCAAGACCTTCCGTCCGAACCTCGAACCAATGGACCAGAAGAGGCTCCGTTGAACTTCGGCTGCGGCTGTTATTAGTTAAACGGACGATTAACTCCCAAGAACACTTAGAGCGAAGTTTGTTAGTTAGCTCTCGGGGAGGAGAATTTATTAATTCAAACTCCGTCAAATTTTTCTAATATATTACTCAACTTCATTTTTCTTATCTCAACACCGTCCCGCTCATTAATATTAAATTTTAAACTTTAATCTCGAGAGTTGGTAGTTCCCTAATTTTCTAGGCAAGCTTGACGATGTTAGGTTTGTTTTAAAAGTAAATTTTTTAATGGAGTTTCTGTCTTTGACTTGCGACTTATAGGACATGGTGTTAAGTGCGTTTATCACTTCGAATTTCTTAATATACTTTAAAACTAAAACAAATATACTTAATAGATGATATACATTAAACCTTGAATTACAGATATATTATTAGAAAGTTTATTTTAAAAAATCGTAATTACTTAAAAAGTACTGTGACTAATGCTTTTTTTATCTATTTATTAGTTTGATGAAAAATATTTTTTTTTCTTCTTGAAAACGAGATAATACTGAAGATTCTAAAAAAATATTTTAAAATTTTGCAACATGTATATATATATATATATATATATATATATATAAGATAAAGACCGGAGACTGGCGATATCAGCCTTAATACCATCTTGTAATGTAAATAAACATAGCAATTGTATATAAGGCAGATTATTGAACGAATAAAGCAGTGTTAATTCAGAAGCCGTGAGTATTGTTTCTCGTTCCTCTTTCCTTCTTTTTTTTTATTTACAAAGCCCGGAGACGCTTAACTGGTGCCGAAACCCGGGAGAACGTCAGGAGAACACGGAAGTAAAATTTTTTTTTCCTTTCTTTATTTTAATTTTTTTTTCTCTTCTCCTAGTCATAAGGAAAAGACGAGATGCCGACAGAGGGCATAATTCGACCAGGAGTGTTGAACGCACCTGAAATGCCGCAACCTCAGGAAATGCCGATAGCGCAGATTCCTCAGATCGCCCCTCAGGTTCCGCAGATTCCGCAGATACCTCAGATACCTCAAGTACCGCAGATACAAGAGATCCCTCCCTTACCTAGGGACACATTGGCAGAGGCGCACGCCAATGCATTGGAGTGGATGAAGATAAGGGCAGCGACCACGCAGGATCTACGGAGAGCAATCGCAGACCTGGAGCGATTCGGGGGCGAGATAGGTGAACTTAATCACTTCCTGAAAGGTGGAGACCGCCTCATATCAAGAATCGAAGCAAAGGTGGCGGAGGACCTCGTGAACCTGGGAGACGCAGAAGCACTGAAGGCAGCTCTCGTGTGCCGAGTGAGGAGGAACATCCTCAACCAAATCCAAGCGGACGAGGAGACACCATGGCCAGTGATTAAGGAGCGTTTGAAGAAGGCTTTCGGAGGGGGCCGATGGACGCCGGAAGAAGATATCTTCCAAATGTTTAGGGAGTGTCGGTCCCAACGCCAATCAAGAGGACAGTATGCGGGGGTACTAGTGGCGAAGTACAACCGCATAACTGAGAAAATGCGGGAAACCATGAGTGTGGGAGAGGTCGAAGCTAGGATGGAATTCCTTTCGACAATACTCAAGGTTCAGTTGGCTAAGGAGACTGGGAGAAGGGACGGACTGCCTAGAGAGCGATCGTTCCTCGAGTGTGCCCAAGAAATGATAGATCTGAGTGCAAGAGAGGAAGAGACGCGGATGGAAGTAGAAGAACCAGGGTGGACCCGGGTGAGTGACAGACGACCCCGGACAGCCCAGATCGGGTGGAGGAAGAGGGAAATGAAACACCCGAACGGAGAAAAAGCCACGACGGGCGAGAGAAGATCCGGACAGTCCAGGCCTAGGAATGGACCCCGGAGGGAAGACAGAAAATGTCACGGGTGCGGGAAACCGGGACATTTGGTAGCACAATGTCCGCGCACTAGATGTTTCGAGTGCGGGACGGAAGGGCATATTGCCAGACAGTGCCCGTACATGTTTCGCAGGAGAGAGAGACCTCTAGACGAGCCAATGGAGGTGAACGCTCAAAAGTTGAAAAAACGAGCTAGGATGCAGCAGAGAGACGGATCTTCGGAAGAGGCAACCGAGGAGTCGGGGACGTCGGGAACGGAGACTGACGAGCCAGCCAGCAGTGGAGGCGAAGGAGGCAGGAGCAGCCAACGGAGCGAGCAACGACGAGCGACGGCGGTAAGGAGGAAGCGAGGTGGCATCTGAGAAGGGTGTCAGCAGAGAGGCGACCGCACAGCAACCTGCAACAATATTAGAGGTAAGCCATGCTGGTTGCCGATTATTGAGGTAGACGGGGGAGTGAAGTGTCTCGTGGACACAGGGAGCTCGAGTACTATCTTGACTCGGGGGGCGTTGGGGAGAGTGTGCGGGAGCGAGAGGGTACTCCGGATACAAAACTGTGGCTGCCAGCTAATCACTCTGGGTGGTCCCTGTAAAGTAGAAGGGGAAGCGTCAATTACGCTTGATCGGTGGGCAGGGAAAAAGGGGGAGCTAAAGGTGCATGTGGTAGAGAGCATGACGCGGGAGTACCAAGTCATAATAGGGTGTGACCTGTTAGGACAGGTAGGGGTAAGCATTAGAAACCGTAGAGGAGCTTGGAGTATCAGGCTGGGAAAGAGGAAATTCGGATGTATAGGGGTCGCGAGAGAAAGAAGGGTGCGGATAGGAGCGGTGAACAGGGTGGAGGACTGGAGAAAGGCGTTACAAGCCGAGTTCGTAGATATTTTCTTCAGGGAGGGCGAGGTATTGGGGGTAACAGGGAAGACGGTACACGAAGTTCCACTGAAGCAAGATAGGGTGACCTACGTAAAGGAAAGGAGATACCCGCAGGCGCTGAGGCAGCATATTCGGGAGGAATTGGAAAGCCTAAAGGAGCAAGGGATCATAGTCGATAGCACCTCGCCATTTAATAGTCCCCTGTGGGCAGTGAAAAAGAAGGCAGCGCCGGGGGATAATAAGGAAAAATACAGAGTGGTAGTGGACTATCGTAGGTTGAACGACAACACGGTAGACGAAAAGTACCCGATCCCTAGATTCGAGGATATACTTGATAGGTTGAGTGGGGCCGTGGTGTTTAGTACGTTGGACCTCAAGGCGGGATACCACCAAATACGGATGCACCCGAAGGACCAACATAAGACGGCGTTTACATTCGAAAGGGGGCATTACGAATTCACCAGAATGCCGTTTGGTCTGAAGAATGCGCCCATAACGTTTCAACGCCTGATGGACGAATTTCTGAGGGGGATCGACGACTCCGTATGTCAGGTATACATGGACGACCTGCTGATTTTTAGCAGAACGGAAGCCGAACACGTGGGGCATTTGAGGTCGGTATTCGAAAGGCTGCGACAATTCGGGCTGAAACTGTCCAGTGAGAAGTCCCTGTTGGGACAAACGCGGATCAATTTTTTAGGCCACACTATTTCTAGCGAGGGGGTCAGACCGGATGCGGCAAAGGTGGAGGCTATCACACGAATGGCGGTGCCACGGGACGTTAAAGGGATTCGTAGGCTTCTCGGGACGCTGAATTATTATAGAAGATTCGTACCTGAGATGGCAGAATACTTGGTACCTATCAATAACTTGCTGAAGAAAGGCGCGAAGATCGTGGTGACACCGGAAATGGAAAATAATATTCGGAAATGCATGGATAGGTTGCAGGCAGAACCCGTATTGGCGTTCCCGGATTTTGAGAAGCAGTTCAACGTCACCACCGATGCGAGCGAATACGCGTTGGGGGCCGTTTTATCCCAGGGCAGAAGTGAGGGTGAACGTCCGATAGCATACGCGAGCCGACGACTTACGAGCGCGGAATCACGGTACAGCGCGTTAGAGAGGGAGCTACTCGCGATAGTGTGGGCCATCGACCATTTCAGGCCATATATATTTGGGAGGAAGTTTCGAGTCCACACCGATCACAAACCCCTTCAGTGGGTAGGAAAACTTAAGGAAACCTCTGCGAGGGTCACGAGATGGAAAGAATTCCTTAGCCAGTACAACATGGAGGTGGTGTATAAGCCGGGAAAGGAAAACGTGGTGGCAGACTGGCTCTCTAGGGCCATCATGATCAACGCGGTAGAAGAGGACGGGGGAGGTCCATCGCGGGACGTGCGCCAATTCTTGAGGGAATGGACTCCTGAGGGTGAAGGGGCAGATGATACCGTCAGTATAGAGGACAGGGAGGGGTCCCCGGAAGAAGATAGCTCAGCGGAGGAAAGACCAGTGGCGATGGAGGAAATAGACGAAATCATCAACGACAAGCATAGACAGGTAATCTGGAAAACCAGGACAACAGGGATCATGAAAATAGATTACCGAAGATACGGGAAAAGTAGGATTCGCGTCATTTGGTCGCAACCCGGGGTGAGCGAGGAGCAAATCCGTACGGCACTGAAGGACGCCACGGAACCGGGAAAGACACACCATCTCTATGTTGGGAACAACACGGTATGGGAGAAAATAAAGCGGATGTGGAGATCCGAGCGAATAGGCATGGATAGAACGATCATCCGGTGCAAGTATGCAGTGGAAACCGTACAGGATGAGGAGCAGCAACAAGCAATTACATTGGCATACCACCAGGGGAAGACCAACCACCGTGGCGTCAACGAGACGTTGCAGGCATTACGGCGAAAGTATTTCTGGTGGGGAATGAAAAAATCTATCCAAGGAATCATCGGGAAATGCGAGGTGTGTATGCGCACAAAGTATGATCGACACCCCCCCAGAGGAGTTCAGGAAGAGACACCTACAGGGAATATGCCGCTACAAGACCTCCAGATCGATACATTCACCTGGAAAGGGTTCAAGTGGGTCACGATCATCGACACCTTTAGTAAAGTAGCTATGGCACATCAGGTCATCGACAAGTCTGCCAATGCAGTTGTGGAAGCCCTACAAATCTGGATACAGTTTTACGGAGTTCCCGAGAGGATCACATCAGACGGTGGCAGAGAATTCGACAATACCGCGATTAGGGAGGAGGTGAAAAGGTTAGAGGTTGTGTGGCATTATAACACGCCGGGACACCCTAAGAGTAGAGGAGGAATCGAACGTTTGCACAGCACGCTGAGTGACCACATCCGTGTATATCAGGGAGAGAAAGGGTTGGAGCCGGATGTCGCGATGAAGAAAGCCGTAACAGCTTACAACCATTCGATCCACTCCGTAACGGGGTTTTCACCTGTGGAAATACTATTCGGGATGCGCAGGCCAAGGAGAGATTGGGGGGAAACGACGACCGATGAACATCTCGTAGAGCAAATCCAGAGTACTAGGGTAGAGGTAGGAAAGACGTGGGGAAAGGTAGCGGGGAGAATTCAGCGGGAAAAGGAGAAGCGGGTAGCGCGGCAGAATGTGCAGGTACGTGACCGAATGGGAGAATTAAAAATCGGAACAATAGTGTATCGTAGAATTGGAACCAACAGAGGGAAACAATTGTTACGGTACGAGGGCCCATTCAGAGTGGTTGCTATTAGGGAGCATAATCTAGTAACCATTGAAAGCATTAGCGAACCTAAGAAGAGGAGAACTGTTCATATTGAACAATTGAAGCTCCCAATGTTAGAACCGGTACAGAAACCAACTGATTCGTAGTACCCTTATCGCGTATTAAAAAAAAAAAAAAATATGTTTTTTTATTATTATTACTGTTGATGATGTCATTTTTTTTTCTCTCATTATTTTTGTTGTTCTTGTAAATAAAGATATGGCAGCATAATAGAGGTGATTGTAATTTTTATAGGATTAAGAGTTCTGTCCATTGTTAATAAGACGTTGTGTGTTTACTTTCTGTGGTTTATTTCTTTTTATTTATTTCTCGTTCCAGCGGAGTGGAAGTGAGGTTTGGTGTACTTTAAGTTTATACTGGTACGAATAAATTGTAAAGGGTTAAGGCTGATACCGGTGGCTCCGATCTAGGAATTTATAAGTTTCCGAAAATCCTATTCGTAAACTGGTGGGGGGGAGATAAAGACCGGAGACTGGCGATATCAGCCTTAATACCATCTTGTAATGTAAATAAACATAGCAATTGTATATAAGGCAGATTATTGAACGAATAAAGCAGTGTTAATTCAGAAGCCGTGAGTATTGTTTCTCGTTCCTCTTTCCTTCTTTTTTTTTATTTACAAAGCCCGGAGACGCTTAACTTATATATATATATATATATATATCAAAATGTTGAATTTCCATAGAAGTCTGAAAGCTTTCAAAAAAATATCTTGTATTTTTTGTTACTAACCTAATTCTATATTTTATCCATTTCACAATGTTACTATCAATTTTTATTTTTTTTTTTTTTTACTTAGATTTTATATTATTAAAGATGCCTGAATTAAGAGACTGTTCTTTTCTGTTTAAAATATCGAGAAATTGTCTCATTCAAAACCATCTATAAATTATTTGTATATAATTTTTATGTTGTTTCTCTTATGCGAAATATCGTCTTTTGTTCTGCTGGAGCGGTAATATTCCTCACTGTCTCTTCCGCCTATTTAAATGTTCGTTTAATCAACAAACAAACCTAACTGACCACCTAAATTCATAATTGAGGTATTTGCATTATTGATTTCCAAACACAAGATTAGGCATGATCATGCGTAGCATTAATTCACCCAATGATTAATAAATTTGATTCGATGATTTTTTATTTTTTCAGTATACAAACAGATGATGTGACATAAATACATATAGAAATTAATTGATTTTAAAACTACAGGTTTAGTTTTATCTGAATTAAAGTATTTGTAATGCGTTTGAAGAAGCTGAAAATATATCTGGTGTGTCTGCTCACACGACATTCCTACCTATTTCGGAAAAGATTTCATATCTTTATTTTTGTTTCATATGTTCATGAAGAAACAAAAAAGAATTGAACTAGATTTATTTTCCTGAAAATTGATCAAACAAAAGCTTTGAGTACGATTTATTAATAAAGTAGAGGAAATAGTGAAGATTGTGTGATGCGGGCAAGAGATTTTCTTAATTATACTTAGTCATCTTTATTCTCTTATTCACCCCTTTCTGACACCAGGATATGAACCCGTAATCTTACATTGGAAATTGAATAGCTGTAACTTCTTTAATAGTTGTCCAAAATGAACGATTTTTATATGGCTTTGTAGGGAATCTTATTACCTTTCGAAAGATAGGCTAAACTCAGGAGGCTCTGAAACATATCGATTTGTCGAAAACAATGACAATGTCCGTTGACAGAACAATGATTAGAACATAGATAGGAAAGTTTCATCAAAATCGTTAAAGCCGTTTTCGCGCTACAGTCCATAGAAAAACATGTTTGTCATTAATTGCGCATGGAGCACCGAATTCCTGTCACAGGCATCAGTAGTCAAAATCCTTCAAAATAAAAAAAGAAGCAACAAAATCGGTTCAGTAGTTCCTGTAGTAGTTGTTGGTACAGACAGACAGACAGACCAATGGCTAAAAATTTGTTTTCCGGACTCAGGAGGCTCTGAAACATATAGATCCGTCGAAAACCGCATATCGGAAATTTGACCCGATTGCAATACTTTCCTTACCTAGGTAGGAAAGTAAAAAAACAGATACTTTTCTCAAAAAAAAAAAACGTCGACTATAGTCCATATTCATATTTTAGGCATAAATGAGAAATATAATTTATTTTAATATTTCATGTATCATGTAATCTGTTACTGCGGTGAAGTTTGTTGAGATATTTTTTTTTCTCTCTTACAGAGATGAAGTATAAATTGACTCAGTGGAATACTGTCAGTTTAAAAGAAGGGAATCGATCCCGGGTCCCTGGAGTCGCCTTTCATTTCCATTCATAAAGAAGGGACTTTTCTCCAGCTCCAGGCAGCCCTCATTACCCGGCTTAGCACCTTCTCTTCCCTCCTCCGATTCCTAGATAAAAGGTGTCTTATCAAAGAAATCTCGAGGGGTCACGTTTCAAGCTCGCCAAGTTCAATTAACCTCTCACCGATTGTCTTTTGAATGTTTGAGATCTTTTTTACTTATTTCTTTTGTTATGTTTTTCATAGCTCGGTTACGAATCTATTTTTTATACCAAATCTTTCACGAAAAATTTATGTAATTAAAGAGAAACAAAAAATGCGCACACTACACACCTTTAACTTATCACTCTACCTTGAGAGAAATATTTTATATTTTAGAGATTGTCATACAAAGAGAAGTAAAATTGAGAATTATAGACGGTATAATGTATTGATTTGTGACAATTAATTACCAATAAAAAAATTCTGGCCGTGTTCAAAGCGTTAAGGGAAATTTACGTGTGTTAAAAAATAATTGCTTCTTGACAATACTTTGCCTTTTTTACACTTCATTTAATAGAAACCATAACAAATATGGAGAACGCTCCAGTTATGGACAGGGAACCCAGTGATGGTCAGGTTAGATTTTAAATGTAAATAATAAGCTGCCTTGTTGATTTAATGTTTCCAGTTTTTTTCTAGATTGAAGAACAATATCCTCTATTGACAATTGTTTGAACAAAGTTCCCAAAAGAAAATTTTAAAACGCCTATCATTGTTGTTTCCATAATGCTGTTGAAGTCAATATGTTTTATACCTTCCTACTAATAGTTTTGTTAAGAGTAAGTTGAAAATTTAAGTTATCTTATCTTTATCGTTATCTTTATAGTTTTTTTAGATCTTAGAATTTTTCTGAGGTATGTCTTTTACTTGTTTAGACCTCTTGTTCATTACTTGAACAATTGAATTTCGGGGTGTCCGTCCATCACTATTGTTAAAAGTTTTTTTGTTTTTTTTTTTAATGGAAATTATACCTGTATAACTTATTTGTTTTCCAATTTTAAAGTGTTAAATACAAAATGGAGACCCTAGAGATTCTAAATGTCCAACGGAGAAGTTTATAACAATAATAATTACGGCAGCATAAACCAAAAAATACAAAAGTTTCCTTAGCTATTTCCATCACTGGTGCGCTTACCCTATATTAATACATAAAAGGTTTTCTTTTCCATCAATATTACAATTGATGAATTATGACAAAGTCTATTAAATGACGGAATATGTTCCAATTTAAATTTGTGCCATTTAAATGTCATAAATAATTCAGATTTGAATTTCCCTTGCAGGAAGATAATCCTATCAGTTTCTGTTTGACAACCGTGTGCTTTGTGGAGGCGGAATTCTTTTGAATATTTTATGTGATTATATTAACATATTATTAGAGTAGCCTCTCTCTTCTTTCAAATCATATTAAATTCAGCTACTCGAAATGGTTTATGAATCAGGCAACATTTTAGTAGTAACTCTGTTTTGTTTTTTTTATTTGGTTTATTTAATCAGATCGACACAGTAGTAATATGTTAAAAAGTTATTGTCTATAGGCGAACTTACAGTTTTTTTCTGTTTTTTTAATTTCTCTTTACTAGATTCAAAACCATGCTGGTCTCTGTAGCCACAAATATGGTAAATTATAGGTGTTACAAAGTACTTTAAGTGTCTTTATTTTGTTAAAAGTCGGTCAACTATTTATTGTTTATGCACCTTTTTCATACGGGTGAATCTAAACATTAACCAAATATTTTAATACTTAATTCATTATTTATTTTAAGATTTATTTCACTACAGTTCCGTTATAGTCCGCCAGCTCCTGAAATAAAAAAACAAAAATTGTTTTGTCTAAGCTATTTCAAACAATTACGTTAAATATAAATCCGCTAGAATACAAACTGGCAGCCAATCAAAAATCGATTTTTTTTTTTTTTTTTTTTTTATTTGTTTGTCCACAAGGCTTATATTCATATTCCACCAAATATGGAAATTCAAAAGTGCAATATTTATATTTCAAGAGTTTAAATAAAAAATCATGCGTTGAGCTTACATAAATTTTTGCTAAGATTATGTTCGAAATCGGCCATCGAATCATGTTTACCAACTTAATTTGATTCTTTATAATATTTATTCGAAATATTTTTAGTTTTAAAATGCCGTCTTCATTATAAAACCTCTCTGAATTCAACCGATTGGCAATGACCTGGTGGCTGACATTTGACATGCATTTTGTTTGATATATATATATATATAGCTACTAGTTTATGATGCTAAATTTTTGACTAGGTATAAAATGAAGCGATGTTACTCAAATAACTTGAGAGTCAAGGCAAAAATAGTAAATATTATCTTATTTCGTTGGTGTTTGTTAATCATAATTCTAGACCTGATTTATAAGCAAGTCAAGACGGCTATTCAATGCTCTTCGACACTTGAAGGAAAATTCCATTTTTGGTTGGGCGCCATTTTCTCTTCTGGCGTCTGTTAATTAGGTAGGCTCTTCTTTGAGGACGTAATAGTTTCAAGTTGCTGAAACTTTCTTTCGATCAATATTAATTCATTTTTAAATGATTCCTCAGGAATATTTCTATAAATTTATAGTAAAGATATTTTGTAATTCGAACTGCGTTTTGGAGTGCTGTGGTGAAATTTATAGCCCTTGAAATCTAGTTTGTGTTTTTAATTCAACACAAGTTTCCTTCTTAAATGTTGCCTGATAAGAAGTACAGAAGAACAACGTAAGAAAATGGGCGTCCTTGACTTGGCATTGCTGCTTCAAGTTATTTTTCCTTCGCCCTCTGAAGGACGGATAAAGGATTAATTGTGCGGAAGGACAGAGGTGGCTAATTAACATGAGGAAAGGACTTGATGAAGAGGTAGAGGAAAAAAGACTGCAGAAGATAAGGAGAGTCTTCGCTACTGTGCTCCTCTCCCCTTTCCCTCGTCCTTCCTCCACAAGATCTTGATAGCGCTTCTGCACTACCGAGCATTTTGTCCTATCTTTTCTCTAGCGGTTTGTTTTAATTTTCCGCTGTTTTTTTTTTTTTATGTCCATTTTTTATATAAAAACATATTTCCCAATCTCAGATGTTTCAAAATGCAAGATCTGTCATAGTAAAATGAATTATAGCATTCCCTTATTAAAGCTCTTTGTGTTTTGTCACTTGATGCAACCATTATTTTGAAACGTTAAAAAAATTGTGCAATATATTCTTTCACTTGAGATTTTTAAATAAAAACTGGGCTCTTCTCTGATTCGTTTTATATTATTACTATGCACTTTCGTATCTTGTACAGGGCTAGTATCTTAATACTTTTGAGACTGAAACAAGAGAATGAAGCTAAGAGTGATACCTGAAGCATCGAAAGCTGGCATTATTTGGAGGATTTAGGAAGAGCATCAGGGGATTGGAAGGGATCCCAACCACTCCTGTTTGATCCGCCTTAGGCCGCAGGTTCCGTTCTATCCGCCGAGTACACTTGCTTAAGAAGTAATAATGTTTCCTTAGTGCTTCTTACTTCCTAGTAATAAATAATCTTCAAATATTTGTAAGATATTCATAAATAGCTAACATGTTAATAATATTATAAACACTGTTTCTAATCTAAAAGAGTTTTAAGTTCTAGTATCTGACGTTTATCTAGCCAATATAACATTACCAACCTCATCATCTTCCTTGATGAGAAACTTCATGGTTTTTTTTTTTTTCTTATCTTGGCAATGTTGGGTTGGTTAGGAACTGTTCTTTTATTGAAATTGAAGATATTGTATGATCATTGAGCAATTAATTTAACTATCTAACTATATATTAATTTTCGAACTGTTATGGCATTAAAAAAAAAAAACTGAGTTTTTGTAAAATTATGTTAAACATACTGATTACTACCGATTATTAAAAACAGTTTTTAAATTAAATGTAAACTTCTTTCTCCATCTCCATCGTCCTGTTAAGCGTGGAGTATTCTCTGCCCACCTTTGGTATTTGTCCCTATCCTGGGCCTTCCTTTTCATCTTCACCAGAATCGACCCCGCTCTGGTCCGAGTCTATCTATATAACTATTATATGTGATTCTCAGGCGTCCAAACGGTCGCTTTCCCCTCGGTATGACCTCCATCAACCACCCAGCTCTACGCTCGTCCCCCATCCTGCAGACATGTCCATAACCCTTGAGCTATAACGTCCCTTTCATGTCTAACTACTAGGGTATCTCTAACTATCCTGTTCCTCACGCAGTCTCGTCGCGTCTTTCCAGCAACTTTTTTGAGATAAGTCATTTCTGCCGACTTCACTCGTGAGGCATTCTTGTCGAAGAGTACCCAGCTCCAGCTCTCAGCTCCATATAACAAGGCCGGGATGAAGCAAGAGACAGACCTACGAATATTCGCCTCTTCCTTGTAAATGTAAACTATTAAAGGAAAAATATTTCGGTTTGGTTTTAGTCTCTCTTTTTGTTTCGTTAAGGTGCGTTTAGACATTTCACAAACTATGGGCAACACAAATATTTAAATGGTTGTTATCCTTTGTGTTTTTGTTTTAGATGTTTTCCATCTCCTGTAGTTAACAAGAGAAACTAGAGACTAATGTCTCTATTAGTTAAGTTAGATAGATAGATAGATCCTTAGTTTGGGAATTGCCTAAAGATATCTTTAAAGATTTATTTTATTTTTTCCTATTGATCCTATATTTTTGCATTTTCCGTTTGATCATGCTGAAGATAATAATTATGTGGCTCATCCTATACAACTACTTTATAACTCAAAAAAAGTTCTATAAAATCCTGTAATTATACCCTTTGAGTCTCTTTATTTTTTTTTAGATGTTGCATAAAATAAATTATGTAAATATACTTATATATAACATAATAGATAGTAATAATATTTTTAATAGACTAAATGAACTGTTCTGTGATGATAATATTTTTTTGTGCATTGCGCCATCTTACTGTTTTCTTTTTTTTTTCTTTTAAATTTCTCGCTTCTTTTATAATTGAAATGCTAAATGATTCGGGACATAGACGGGGACCCCTTTCCTCCGGCTATAGAGAAATATTTCCTCGACTGTTCTTTGCCGGAGAGCTCGTTACGAGAGGATCCGGACAGGAGACACGGACGGCCTAACTGGTTTTTGCCCGAGGCAACATTAAGAAAATGAGAAGAGCTGGAGGAAGGAAGAGATGGGCGGGATAAGAAGTGTGGTAATTTATTTGGAGGGTTGGTCCGCTGGAATTATTATAGCCAACTTGAGAAGGAGTGCTAAATTAATTGTCGAGTTAGTTGAGGGTTGGTGTGTTGGTTTCTTCCAGGGCACCATTCGACTATATATCATCCCTTGTCTCTTCCACCTACCAGCTTTTGAGTTCTCTCTCTCCCTAGTTTGGCCATTTTGGACTTATTGGCAAAAGTATTCTGTTTGATATTACTTTATAAATTGATAAACGAAATTTCGAGGAATGAAGTTCTAAGTAAAAGTAATTTTTTTTTTTTTTATAGAACAATAATTACAGTCTTCTACTTGCCAAATGCACAAAATTCATAACCAGAAAGTATCATAAATAAATGCAGTATTTTGAAGTATAGAATTTCAATTTATTTTAATTACAAATGTTATTTGTGTTATTAAAAATATTTGATATTTTGAAGATAAAAGTAAACAAAAATGTTTATGATTTTATTTCTTCCATTGTTTTAGGGCTTGATAAGTGCTAAGTAAAGATAAAACGTCAACCAATAAGAAATAGAAAAATTATTGGTTGTCTGTTGTCTGTACTGAGCTCTGGTATAGGAATAAAATCTGGGCTAAAACGTCTGCACAGAGAAAATAATTGATTTCTTGTACTTAATATTTGACTGGACCTCTAACGTACTTTTACTACCATTATTAGATTTTTTTACGTGTGCATAAAGCATTATTTCCTCTTCTCCCTTCAGTCGAAAATTCTTTATTGAAATTTATTACAATCTGTCGCATCTAAGAACAATAGTAATGGTGGTATAAGAGTAACTCATTCACACTATGTGTAATAAATAAACAGCAAAATAATATTACTAAAAGTAAATGTATATAAACAAAATGAAACTAAAGTAAAAAAAAAAAATTAAAATTAATACTTGATTGCGTACATGTAAATAGACAAATTCGTCTGTACATGTACTAAAATAGAAAACCAATAATTATACTTGATTTTATAAAATAGTTTACTGAAATTTATATAAATGTGTGGGTGTATTTTTTTATTTGATTATTTTTAATTTGTCTTGAACGTCATTAGTGTCAAATATCGTGTTTCAACATCTGTCGTAATCGGGGCGCTTGAAACGAAAAAAAAAAAAAAATTATTTGTAAAAACTTTAGGTATCACTGAAACCTTTATTGTCGATAGTTCCTTTTGGAACTAGAACTTTTTCCATACGACTATTCCAGTAAATATTTTACAAAACTTCTATTTAAAAGTTCCGTCGGTTTCGCTAAAAAGTCGATCTAACAAATGACTTTTATTTTTATCTACTCAAACAAATGACACATTAAAATCATGTGTAATTAATTTATGATATAATTATAACTCCAGTATAAAGCCAATTACTGTTTATTTCTCATTTAACGGAACTTTTTTTAATTAGTTATACTTTTATTTTTTTAAGAGCTTAAATAAATAAAAGTTTAACTTTTACCGTAAATCTAGAACTTTAATAATAAAAAAACTAAAACATTTCAACCCCTAGTTTTAATAGCCTGTTTTCTAGAATAATTGGAACTAAGTTATAATCGTCTCTTGTGATCTTCTCTAAAAATTTCGCCATTTTTAGTTTGTTTTTTTTTTTATTGAATTTTTAACGCTCTTGTAGCAAGTAGATAACATTCTACTTACTGTTTGATTTTTATTATTCATTTATTACTCCTTGAATTTGGGCGCTTCTAAACTTATAGATCTATCCGTATGTTAACTGTCAATGTCTAATTCAGTTCATTTCTCTTATAATAATAATAATGACACATATTTGATCACAGTAGTAGTACATTATTTGTTTACATTTTTGTTCCCTTGTCAACATCATTTAATTAGTCAAATACAGTGTTTGACTTATTAATTGATGTTGATTTTTTATTATTTAAGATAGGTTTCTTCCCTTGAAAAAGGCTGAAGCGTTGGTGTAAAAAAACAAATAAAGTAGGTCTATAGTGATCAAATATGTGTTTTTATTTTTGTTATTGAGATAGAGTCCTTATTATTAAGGTACGTATATTTAATTTGTGTCTTATGTTTTCTTTAGTTTATGAACTATTTGTTGCGCCCTGGTTTTCTTAATTGGTGTAAATGTAAATCATTGGTGTAAATATCATGTAAATGAATATGTTATTTAAAACATTAAAGTATATTTGTCATCACCGAATTTTTGTTTTAATATTTTATTTTTTACTTAGTCATTGTCGCTTCCTCGATCTTTTCTCTAGACTCAACTGGGACTATTTGATAGCAACATTGAAGAAGGAGTTGGAGATGTGCGATTGGTCAAAAGTGACGTTTTGGGCCTTGTCCTGTTTGCAGATTGACAGAGGCGATGAAAGAGACCTTCCGAAATAGCAAACAATGACAGGAGATAGCCGAAGACAATAGGACTCCCAACTCACTGATACCTTCGCTTCGCTTTATTTGATCCGTTGTTTTCGCCATGACCCGTCTATTTAATATCCGATTATACCAATTATAGGTATGTTTTTTTTTTTAACAATTACTGGAAGATCAGAAATCTTGAAAAATGAGGCCTGACTATAGTTTCAAATCTGTAATATCATCTCGGTTGTCTTGACTCTTGAAATGAATGTCTATCTTCCTGGGATGCAGATCCCTTGTAGGTTGCAACACAATTTTATATACCGACTTATAGACCAACACCTACATACTCTTTACTGCCAATTTCATATTAAACTTCCAGGACACAACAATATACTTATAAACGAAAAGGCTGCATTAACATGTCTATCAGAGGGCGACTGAAAAAAAGTTAAATGAGGGATCTCCTTTTCTGAATTAAGGAAGCCCCTCCGAGGCATCTGAAAAGGAGATGATCCCGTGATCTCCTAAAATGGACATATTATTAGAGTGCTACCAATGGGTAGTTTCTCAACATGTGTTTCATGTCATTATATCCATGTACAAATTTACTAGATGTATTTTTTATACAGTTGTAAATATCATATAAATAATAATTAAAAAAAGGAAGAAAATATTGACCGGTAGGAAGAGATGCTGTTGAGTACTATATTCTTCCTCATGCCTAATATAATCTGCGGTTTTCCAAATTCACTACAGTTCATCTGCTTATTGTCAAATTAATGACAGTTGCAGATTGAGGTATCAAGAGAAAAAAAAATTATTATCGATTAAATTTTGTTTAATTGAAATTCATTGCTTGAAAATAAAAATATTAGTATTTAAAAAATTAAATATATTTCTACTGGTCCTTAACACCAGTAATACGACTGAATGAGAGGCGCTGGGATCTCCCAGAGATCTTGAGTGAATGAATTTTATAAATTGAATACTTATTAGTTGACCGTTGTATTATTAAGGAACGAGATGGTCCAGGGTGGCAGTCATAAATAGGCTAAATAGTGGCGAAACTATTTTATTAAAAGCCAACGTTTCTACCCGACTTTGCAGGTCTTCTTCAGGGAGATGTACTCAGCAAGGAGTCTCACTTAGATCTCAGTTCTAACTGAAAAGTAGTTCTCAGTGAAACTCCTTGCTGAACACCCCTCCCTGATGGAGACCTGCAAAGTCGGGTCGAAACGTTGGCTTTTAATAAAATAGTTTTGCCACTATTAAGACTATTTATGCAGCATCTCCTTCCGTAATAATTATTTCAAAAAAATAATGATACTAAAATCAATTGTTTGTTTAAGGATATTAGTCCGTAGTACAAATTCTGTTTCATAAAATTATTAACATCCGTCTCAAACTACGTAAATAGCTTCAGCTCATCATAACATACGACTATTTTATTCACGAATACTTGTAATTGAGGCGTTTTCAATCTGGAAGTCGGCAAACCGTATCTATTTAATTAGGTACTAAAAACTCGTAAATACCCATTTGCTTTCCACTTGAATCGTAAGATAATTTGATCACATAATCGAAAGAAAAGGTGGCCTATAAAAATATTGGATCTTTTGGCCTCTATAATTTCGTTATTTTCAGACTTTGTGGTTGTAGGTCACGCCAAACGGATGAATATTATTGAAGGCCACATCTCATTCCTGAATTTTATAAAAGCATGTGTGTAATTAAGTAATTATTTTGATTAGTTTAATCTCTTTTTGTTTGGTTAGTTTCTTTTAGTTTATCAATACATTTACTTTTAGCATTGTTATTTATTGTACATAGCGTGAATGAGCTACTCTTCTATCACTATTACTATTGTCTTTGGATATGATAGATTGTAATATTTCTCAATAATGAATTGAATTTTCATGTCTTTTTCATACATGTCAAGTCATTACCTGTCTATATTTCTTAGAAGTTGATAAATAGGTCAAGGCAATAAATAATGATACAATATATATATATATATATATATATATATATATATATATATATATATATATGTATATTTCTATGTGTCTCAAAAGATAATTTCAAAACATACTTTGTTATAATGTAGAGTTCTATTCAGCCTGGAGTTGTTCTTTATTCCGGTTAAGGGGCATAATACCGACCCTCTATACACAAGTGTTTTGCTGGCTAGCCTACTTTGCCTCTCTCCCGGCGCACAATCCCCTAGCAGCTATTTCTTTTTTTCCCCTACTGCGCTGTAAATAAGGTTTTGAACAAAGGGTTTTATCCCTGTTGACACTGGGATTGGAAGGGAAGCCCTTTGAACAATAGGCACCTAGAGGAGGTTATGGCTGTAAATGGGCCGGAGGTGATTTAGAAACGGTAAGCGGTTTTTCAGTTTTTTTTTTCTTTTTTCTGGACGCCCTATAGGATTATGTTTCGAAAAATTTGAATTTCCTGCGTACTCTCCCGATGAACGACTGCGATTTCTCTTTTAGCTCCGGATGAGAAGAGGATAACGAAATTTTAATAACTCTGACCGCTTTAGAAAAGCCTCTACCTCTTTGTATCTACAGATTACGCTTAAAAAGATTTAGTCTTGAAAAGACCATCATATAATCCAAATTAAACAGGTGGAACACCTACTATTTTTTTTTCTTTTTAATCTTGTCGACCTATTTTTTTATTTTTTTTTTCTCTTTCGACCTTCATCCGCATCGGTCATAAAAGTGACAATTAGCAAAGGAAGGATAGGAATAGCATCTCTTCCTGGTATTTTTTTTTTACTCCTTTAAATCAGAAAAGGAGATCTCTCATCCAGTTCTTTTTCTGTGACCTGAAGCTTGCCAGCGATGGACGTGGCTAAGGATTTTTTTTTTAGTTATATTCTTCTCCATTGGACATTTAGAATTTCTAGTGTCTCCTTTCTATATTTAACTGTTTAAAACATAAACAGTTATGCATGTTTAATCCCCATTTAAAAAAAAAAAAAAAAAAAAAAAACACGGGGTAGGTATCAGTGGTGCACATACCTTAGAAAAATTCCACATTTTTATTTAATAATAACGATAAAGATAAGATAACTTAAATTTTCAACTTACTCTTAACAAAACTATTAGTAGGAAGGTATAAAACATATTGACTTCAACAGCATTATGGAAGCAACAATGATAGGCATTTTAAAATTTTCATTCGGGAACTTGGTTCATACTGTTGTCTGTAGAGAGTACTGTTCTTCAATACAGAAGAAACTGTAACCTTCAAATCAACAAGAAAGCTTATTATTTACATTTAAATTCTAACCTGACCATTATTGGACTCCCTGTCAATAACTGGAGCTTTCGCCCTATTTCTTATGCTTTCTATTAAATCTAGTGTAAAAAAGGCAATATATTTTGTCTTAAATTTTGCATTGTCAAGAAGCAATTATTTTTTATCACTAGTAAATTTCCTTTAACGCTTTGAACCCGGCCAGATTTTTTTTATGGTAATTAATTGTCACAAATCAATACATCATATCTTCTATAATTCTCACTTTTACTTCTCTTTGTATGAAAATCTCTAAAATATAAAATATTTCTCTCAAGGTAGAGTGCTAAGTTAAAAGTGTGTAGTGTGCGCACACATTTTTTTTTTTTTTATTATAGATTATAGAAACAACAATCATAGGCATTTTACAATTTTCTTTTTTGAACTTTGTTCATACAGTTGTCAATAGTGGGCATTGTTTTCAATCTAGAAAAAACTGGAACCTTCAAATCGACAAGAAAGTTTATTATTTACATTTAGAGACCAAACCTGTCCATAACTGGTGTGTTCAATTTAATATGTATAATGAGATCGGGAGTAGAGTACGTATGTGTTGGCCGATAATTGGTTGTAGTCTAAAGTTTTGTTATTTTATGTACCAGATAGTTGATATTATTAGTTGTATTTTTTAAAATACTTTTTGTTAGTCATTGGTTATGTCAGACAGGTTGAAGATTCGTATGGGTTCAAGTAGATATGTGTAAAAAATATCTATTAGTTTTTGTTGTATTTTCAATTTTGATTTGGAAAAAATGAATATAGTACTTACAGTCGCTTGTTTAAAGTATTTCGTGTCATTTTTATCTGTAGGCTCAAAGTCATTTTTCTGTCTAATATTAGTTTGAGGTTGCGTACTGTGTCCATTTGAGGAATTCTCTTGAAGTTCTCGAAGATGTAAACTGATGGCCATGTGTTATAAGAGCTGTATATCCAGCGTTATAATTAAATAATATTTTTAAAAAATCCCTTATTTTTACCTCTTTACTACCTCAATGGAAGATAAGTTACTTTATTGTATATGTCACATTTGTCTCCATTAGCATAGCCCTTGCTGTCCTCATCCATCAACTGTTGCTACCGGCCTGCTAGTTATAGTCCCTTATCTAATTCCTTTCATTTTTTAAAATAAATTATAGCGGGCAATAGTTTGTCGGTACTTAATGTAAAACTTTGTGTTACCAAAATTATGGGTTCTTAACGAAGCCAAACAATTTTAAATAGATTATATAGAACTTTAAAATCCACCTAGAAGCTATATCGTTTGTTAGTTCATTAATCCTACATCCAAGAAAGATGCAGCTAACTCTTCTCAGGTATTTCAAGAACACTTTGATGACAGCTTATTCTGTTAAAAGAGGATAAAAATGAACAAATCTAAGTTACTATTTGTTTCATTTTGTGTTCGCATGATTCTTGCCCTCCAATATTTTGCTACCAAATTCTGAAACAGTGTGGTGCATGGTTCTCTACTTGGGAAACAGCTGGCTTTGACAAACATCATAAGAAGAAAAGAAAACTATTTAATCAGCAATACGGACTTCTTCCTAGGCTACTTTTGACAGACGTTCGAAATTATTTCTGACTAATAAATTAACTATTTATAAAGTTTTAATAAAACCATCGTAGATATATTTTCTCAGTATTATAGGAAACGGCAAATAATAATAATAAAAGGCTTAGCGAACCCGGAGGTTCAATGCCGACACGACCGATCGTTTATTACACACCTCCCTCCACAATCCGCCTTCCAAACTGAGTCCCTTCAGATCGGCTTTTACGCAATCTTCCCACCTTCTCTACTGTCTACCCCTCGGAGGTTTACTATTCGGTACAGCAAATATCAACCTTTTAGGAACTCTTTCGTTACCAAGCCCAACTATTTTAGAGGCCCATTTGATTCTTCGCGATGTAATCACCTCAATTATATTAACTGGATACAGTTCACGCAACTTATTACAACTTATTAGCTTATTACTGAGTTGATAGAAAATTTATCTTGACAAAAATATGAACAACTATATAAAAAATATAACAGTCTTCAAATCTCTAATTTTTAACTTCTCAATCCCAAAATGAACAGTTTGTATTGTTTTATTATTTTCAATAATGAACAATTGTAAGTGAACAAAACATTCGAAAAACGAATAAAATTTATTTTTGTCTGTCTGTCATCCGCGCATTTTCTCCGAAATTACTAGACCTATTTTTTTAAATTTGGATTTATAATCAGAGGTAACTCGAGGATGATTTCCCTTCATCGACATTACTATCCGCTTTTTACTTTCAAAATGGCGGCCGAAAAACCTGCGTTGCTATAGACTATAGTGCCTAAACGAATGTACCGATTTCAATGAAACTTGGCTAAAGTCTTCTTCTTGATGACCTTAAAATTGATCTATATCACATACTTCAACGAAAAAAAGCTGAAAAAAAAGTTACGAGGGATGGTAAAATTACATTCTTAATAACTCAAAAAGTATACAGTTTTGTTTTGTTGCATATTGTAATGGTTTTTTTAAATTTTACGAAATTTCCTAAAAAAAACAATCGTTAAAATTGGACAATTCGGATCAAAGATATGGTTTCTAGATGTTTTCATGTTCTACTGCAAATCCTTTATTTTGGATTTTGATTTTTGAATGTGTTACTAAAGTAATATATACTTTTTTTTTTTAGCAAATTACTAATGATGAAAAAAAATGATTAGGCAAATAATTGAAATTAACTTTTTATTTCTTTTAATTCGTCACTAGGTAATGTTACTTTACATGTATGTATAATTGTTGGGAAATAATAAACCATTGTGAAATAATTTGCAGCGTTTTCTTAATATTTGCTGAAAACGTCTACCTCGTATGTATACAATGTAAAAATTAAATTATCTTGTCTTTCTCTACAAATCTTCTGTTCATCAAAGAGAACTTCTAAAGTAACATTCTCCAGCCGTACTACAAAAGACGCTGATTTACAAGTCCCTCATTCGCCCGGTCCTGTCCTGCGGCTTAGGAACTTAGTCAATTTCCAAGTCTGATGAGCTTGCGCTTCTTGCTAGAAGTTTTGTGGTCCGGCTACTATGAAATCAGTGGTGACAGAGCGAGTATAAAAATATACCCATTGTACGATGATTGTGATGCCGAGCTGTTCATATCGAATGAGATGCTCTAATTTATTGTAAAAGGCACTACACCTGGCGATATCGTGTAAGCGTTTAAACAAAAAAAGAAGGAAATGTATCGAAAGGTTGTCACTTAATATTTCTAAAATAATAAAAGACCAAGGTCGTAAAGAAAACAATCAACTTAAAAAGTTCATCTGAAAAATAAAATTACGGCTTTGATACTTAAACGAATTTCTGGCAAAATAAGATTTCGTCTAAAATCTTCAAGCCAAAAAAAAAATATATATATTAATAAAAAATAATGAAAAGGATAGGTCCCAAAGAAATTTGTAATACATGAGTGGTTTATCATTGGGTCAATTCATTTGAAATCACCCAGACCAAGTTACACTACATTTTGATTTTTTACATGTTATTCTCTATTTAATTGTGAGATCCAAATTATGGTTAGTATAATTTTAAGCCTAACATGTTTTTCTGTGTGGCTATTTCGGATTCGCTTTTCAACTGAGCACATGTTTTAGGAAAATATCTTTTACTTTACCTTAAAATACTTTTTGTGGACATCAAACCAAAATATAAACTAAAATACTGATAATAAAATGTCTGCATTTTCATTTTTTAATACATCACTTAAGAAGGTAGAGAAGTTGTTTAAAAAAATTGTTGAAATTGACGTAAAACGAGACTTTCAGTGCTTCAGTATATAATAATGAAAAGGAACCTACCATTATTTTTTCAAGTATCGGTATTCTGAAAAAAAAATCATTCTTAAAAACCCTGTCTTTTTAAAAATAAATTGTCAGAAACAACCAAAATCCATTATCGGCGATTTTCACATTTGAATATTCTTAAAGAGGACGGAGTTAAAAATCATCAAAATGATAATGTTAAAACGTTTTTATGACAAAAACTTATGAAACTCTAATTTTAATAAATATTCATGTCTGGTGAAAATTGGTCTCAACAAATCCTTTCTACTCTAAGCCAAGTATTTTTTCAGATATAAAAATAAAACAAAAACTAAAAGTATTAAGATGTTTTATTTTTTGTCCTCGCAATAAATCCACTAAGTATTGAGGAAAGTGGTTTAAAAAAAAAAATCACATCTATAAAATGAAAATTATCATAAAACGAGACATCCAGTGCTGTAAAAGTGTAATAAAGACAAAACTTGTAACGATATTATTTTAAACTCTCCATCCAATGGCGAATAACTGATAAAAAAGAATTAATAAAATCTAAAATGTCGCGCACATTCTGACATGATTTCAAATGGAAAAAAAGTCTTGTATACAGTGTGTCTCGGTTCTTAATAGCCAGACTCTGTTGGATTATTCTAGAAAATATTTCCTACGAAAAAGTTCATTGGATGCCATGGACCGATTCTGAAAGGAGAAAAAGTTAACCCCAATTTTTTTTTTTAAGGTGGTATCGATATATTTTATTAATTAAGAAGGAATTGTTCGAAAACCCTCGAAGATAATTAAATTTTGAGGACGCCATCGTAAAGCTTTTTTTTTTTTTTTTAGTGGTAGAAAATAATGATTAAATTTACTGAAGTCAATGATAAAAGGAACTTACAGGAGGGCTAAATACGGGCGCTGTACTCCTGCAGTTACAGTGCCCAACAGTATATCTCTGTAATCCCCATTCGTGAAATAAGTTGGGATAATGGTAGGCTGTTCTCAAAGAAAATTTTGTCTACTTTCTGATGGTTTCCTTAGAATTTAATTATCTTGAATAGTTTTTGAAAAATTCCTTTTAAGATTTTCGATATTCAAAATCTTAAAAAGAAACACAAAATTAGTCTTAACTCTTTTTCCGGCTCATGCATCAAATTTTTTTTTGTTGGAAATTTGGTCTAGAATCACCACCCCTCATAATTTGGCCATTAAGAACTGGGACATCCTGTATAATCATCGCTCTTTCATGTTCACTATTTCTTCCTGGAACTTTCATGTTAAATCTCAGTGTTCCTCTTTAATATAAACAAGTCAGCTATGATACCTTGATACCCATCATCCTTAACCTGGCTTCCTGGCTGCATACTCGAATACTGAATTATGGATTAAAGCAGTAGGCTAGGAACAAAAGTTAAAGAGCCTGAATTAAATATTAGCTAATCGGCTCCATTTAGGGGTGGCGGGGGGCGCATACTAAAGGCCCTCATCCCGTTCATCAGCACAGGTTTTAACGGCACCTGCTCCAAAATTAAAGGCCCACACTTGTGGTGCCTTGTTAAGTACTTATTAAATTTATAGTTTCAGCGCATTTTAAATAAGTTTACAATGATATCAAATCGTATAGGACATTAGTTCTATAATCCAGTGAGGACATGAGTTAGCTAGCTATCGTCCGTTAATGCATTCTGCGTATAAGTCATATTAGTGAAACGTGTTTATAGAATAGAATATTATTATTATGTATTATTATTGATAGAGCACGCGTAAATGTATTTTCTTAGGTATGCCAATTAATTTTAAAAAAAACTGGTGCGGTGCGAGCATCACACAACTTTCACATGCCACCCTCTTTTTGGCAGAAATAAATATTTTTAGACAAAAGGTAAGTAAATGTAAATATTACAAACACTATATTGATTTAGAATTCATTGTGGCTATTTTTATTTTTATGAGTACCATTATATATACAAATTGTAATATTTATGTCGCTGTTATCTATTCAATTAAATATTTAATAATACCATCAATAGCATCTATGAAAACAGGATATGTATACTTAAATAATATTGTCGGAGTCCGTATTATATTAAGATCATGTTACGTATGCAAGCGTGTTCTAATTTTTCGGGTGAGCTCGGTTGCGCTCGTATTCCTTTTGTTCCTCAATTGCAACTATTCTCCGTTACTATCTCTCATTTCTCCTTTAGTTAATTATTAAATTCTTTCATACTTTATATTTAACTATATTTTATATTATAGATTAATGTGAAGTGGTCAATTGTTTCAAATAAAACAAATTAAATGTACTTTAGAGGAAGCTTATATTAATAATTAGCCATTTAAACCCTGTTAAAAAACATCAATCTAAATAAAAACTACATTTTATTTAAAACTGCTTAATTTTACATTGATATGATGAATTTGATCCAAATCGTCAGAGTCGTTTTCCAGGAAATCGCAAAAATGTGTTCAGTCCTTTATATAAAGTGCCGGTTAGCCGATTTTGACGAAAAAGTTGCTGTAACATCCCTTGCATATAAAAACCTTAAATATGCAATTTCATTTGCGTACGACTTTTCTTTTTTGAGCTCGACTGTTGTTATTTGGAAGGGTGATAGGGGTCGGTTAACAGATATATAAGCAATATTATAAAACTCTATCTACTACTTCCGAAAAAATACTTCCGCTTTCAGATCAGGAAATATATTATTTGACACGCATATAGTTTGAAAACGACTCGTTTGATACGACCCAAACTTGGAGGAAATTTGGAGAATAGTATAAAAATTACCTAGTATCGCCATCAACAAATTATCGACCTAGTCTGCTTAGCTTAAAAAATTGGTAAAGAGTATAGTTTGAAGGTTGTAGAGATAGTTGTAGTACGGTAGTGACAATTTTCATTCAACAATCCTCAATTTTCTTAGTACACCGAGAAAATAGAATAAAGGTTTTTTTTATAGTGAAGTGTACCCTTGACTATCTATAAATACTAAAATTCTGTCCGTAAGTACAATGGTTATCTCATAGGAGCATTGGAAAAAAAAAGTCTGTGGTATATACGCCGGCGGAGATTGAACAAGAGAAGTAGCTACAGAAGTATCTAAAAAAAAAAACAATTTAAATATCACCTGATAGCTGAGAGCTTCCTATTGAAACAATCAAAATTTAGCGTTTTTTTCGTAATCTAATACAATTTTTAGTTCAATATTGTCAATAATATTAATGCGTCACAGTAACAAATAACTTATACAAGTCTTATCGTCAATCTCGATATAATATTTTCAAAAATAATCCAGTATCTAATGAAATAGTTTACCGTATAATGAACAGTCTGAATTTAAAAGCATTTGTTTTTACACCAATTGTATCAAGCAACGGAAATTGTATCTCCACTTTTATATTAATTTATAAAGTATATAGACTCCTTTTAATAATTGTTACATGGTTGGTTTTTGCCTTGCAACTTCGAAAACATTTTTTTTATTTTGTTTTTGTCACAGAGTAGTACTGTTATGTTAAAAATCAACCAAGCCTCTTCAATTACCGTTTCGAATTCCCCGAAATCGATAATTCGAATTTTCTGAAATATCTTGTATATAGATATATATAACTTGCAATATTAGTATTTTTATTCGTTCGGACACCAACGTTGATATCGTGGTAATCATGAAGCTTCCAAAGCTGAAGTTATTGATGGCTTTGGAAGTCTTATCTGGGATTGGAAGGGATGAGAACTACTCTGGTTTGATTCGCCGTAGGCGACAGACTCAGTTCGATCTGTCTACTTCGGAAGTAATAATTATTTATCACCAGAAAACATTTAGTCTTTCAAATAATATTTGAAGTTATAGTTCAGTTTATTTCTATAGTTTGGTTTTTAAATTGATAATATTAAGAAACGTAAGTAAATTTTGTGTTGATTCTAGTATCACTTATATTAAATAAAAAAATGTCATTAGGGACATTAATGTAGAATATCAAGGGTTTTTTTTTTTTTCAATTAAATGACATCTGAAGAATTTCCATTTTTTTCAAACCTTATCAAAATCAGAAGAAAAATATAATTGCTTATAACATATATCGTTTATACAATGGCAAACTATCGAATCTGAAAATCATCACTCTAATATCATTATATAACAATGAGGATGTTTTAATTTGCATCTGCTTTTATGAATATTTGAAGATTTTGTAATCGCTGTTTAAAAATATTTTATTACAATCGCTAGAATGCAGATTTAAAAAAATAATCAATTTTTCATAATCGATAGTTTGTAATTATATCGACGATCTATTCAGATGAATAAATAGAAAAATAATATAAACTAATTTTTTTCTCACGACTTATGGTTTTAATATGAGATATGTCATAAGTGATAGTTATTGTAATTAAATAATTCTATTTAAATAGGCCAAAGCAAAAGATTTCCGTTTTTTTTTTCGTCCTTATCTCCACCGAGTTTCTTTTCTTTTTTTTTTTTTTTTGTTTAGTATATGTTGACGAGCTTTAGTACTATTAATTGAAACGTTTTGGAAACAGTGCATATAAATAAAACTTATATTGGCTAAAGTCTTCTCCTTGAAGCCCTTTTAATTTATGTAAACAACACACTTCCCTGAAAAGAGGGACTGAAAATAATTATATTCGCGAATAACTAAAAAAAGTACACAATTTTGGTTTCATTAAACATGAGAGTATTTGAAAGCTTTCTGAATTACAAATGAAAAAATAAATAAATCATCGAAATCGAAAATAGTCATTTCCAATAAGGTATGTTGATATTTTTTTATTTTATTTTTTTTTTTTTTTGTATTTTGTAGGAGAGTTCTGTTAATACTAATTTATATTTGAATATGGCTGTAGTATGAGTAAACTATTAAAATGGAACAATTTATTCCGACCGAAGGAATATTTTTTTAATGAGAATCCAAATTGAGATTAATATTTCGCACCTAAAAAAAAACCTTAAATACGAATTTTGACAGTAATCGAAAAATAAAATAGTTTGCCTCAAACTGTCACCGAATGAGTTGTTTTGAATATTATTTTTTTTTTAAATTACGATGGTTCTCATTTTTATTTGCCTGTGTATTAAAAAGTACTGTACCATTTTCTTTTGTTAGTACATATAAAAGTGAATGTACAAATATTTATTTATTTTGTAAAATTTTAATTTATTTATTTTTTTAGAAAGATAATAATTTGTCACGTGGACAATAATTATAGTGAGATATGAACACATTCACACCATATATACAGAAAACATAGAATTAACATAAGTAAAATAATAATCAAACAACTATGTACAATAAAAAATAATATAACCTAAATTTAAGTTTTTTTTTTTTTTAAACTTCTTTATTGAAAAATATAACAATCTGTCTCAAGGACATTTATAATAGTGTTCACAGATCACATTCACATTCATACAGAAAAATAGTATATATACAATAAATAAGAGTAAAATAACCTAAAAATAAATTAATAAAAAGAACACATACATACCTAAATTAAAAACATAAAAACGCAGTCATACCTAATTACAATACAAATATTATAAAAGTACAAAAAAAAAAGTAAAGAAAATATGCAAATTCATTTCAACCACTTGGCGAATACTTTTTTTAAATTTATTCTTCTCAAGCATCAAATTTTTTATTATTATCTCAGAAGCTACTCAATCCAAAACAATTAAGTTCCTTTTTTAAATTTCTATACATCTGCATTTTAATCCGTTTGGTTTTTGATAATAAAGGTATTGTAAAATTCATTTGTCTTTCTTGAATTTTATCTAGGAATACTTTTTTCTACTTGCCATATTATTTTATGGTGTAAGCAGTTGCTGTTGCATTCACCATATGTGGAAACAGAAACATTAAGAGCTCCCTGTTTACAATAGCATCAATCCATTAAAGGCTTTTGCGCTGTGCTGAGTAAACCTGTAATCGGGTAATGGATTACCTGTTCCGCAACAGTTCAACAGATTATTTCTTGTTCCTTTTGTTCCTTTTACAAAACTAAGAGAAAAACAAGTTAAAATTCAATATGCTTAGTAGTGTTTGCATAGTTAAAGTTCTGACAAAGATACTTTTTAGAGGTAAGTGTTTCAGTTTAAGTAACATTGCTTACTAAGTAAACAAATGTTGCAAGATGTAGTAACTTCTTTGTACCACTAACTTGACATTCGATTCAAAATACTAACATCTGTGTTATCCACTTTAAGTATTCTACGTTTGATATCAATTTAATCTCTCGGAGACACATTATGCTGATATATTAAATAAAATTAAAATTCAGTAAAAATTAAATTGCAGTTACATAAAAAATAATCATTTAACAACAATAGTAAAAAAATGAATAGTCATATTCAAAGGTCAATTGTATATACTATAGCAGACACCCAATATTTGGTCTACAGGTATGATGATGCTCTGGATATTATATAATATAATTTGTTATAACATGAATTTAAAACGCGACAATGGAGCACATTAGGTTTAAGGTAATCACAAATTTAATGTAACAACGCAATTTTAACATGTATTGTAACATGAATTATTTTATTTAACTCATTTTTAGCCATGAATCGACCAAGAAACATGAGATTGTAGTTCTGAAGATGGGAGTAAATTTCCCGAAACGTAAACATATAAACTTGTAAATACAATAAATAAATCAGTTATTGTTTAATTGGAAGTTATTATTGCCAAAAACAGAGAAAATATATTACATTACTTTCATGTGATATCAAAATTTTTTACTGCCTTGGAATTTTATTTATTTAATATAGACATTAAGTTGTTTGCTTATGGTTAGTTAATTAAATAAAAAAATTGTAAAATATTTGAATCGAGAAAGCAACATTTTCCCAATTATTGGCTAACGTCAATTTTTTTCTTGTTTACTAAGGAATATCAGTATATTCTGTTTATGATAAAAATATGGATTCTACTCTCGCAGCACTCCTTTCGATGAATCACGTTATTATGAAGAGTTAAAATATATATACCAGATACTTATATTATGCATGATAAAGTTTTTTTTTTTTTTGTATGTAAACAAACTCAATTATTACTGATAATATTCTGAAGGTGTGTTATTAACTATATGGTTAATCCCATGTTTTTACTCTAATAATAATTTTTAAGACCAAATGCACTTCGAATAAAATCCGAAATATGGAAAATCAAAAGATTCATGAAGAAAAATATTGACTTGAAAGAATAGTTTGTCTGTTTAATGTCTTCATAAATAAAAAGTTTTAAGAAGTAGTTCAGCGTAAACTATATCTTCTGCTATTTCTCCCTAAGGTGTAGTATGTGCTGATTTTTTTCTCCTGGCGATGGAAAAAAGACTGTCTTCTCTTTAGTAAACTTTCCGGGGTCTTGAAGATAGTGTAGTTTAAATATTTACGGATATTCCTCTACTTTTTTTGGTTCAGGACTATTCTAAATTCTAATTTTAAAAAATCTTCTTTTTCACATCACTAGTCTGGTGGGATCCCTTCCCCCAGGACTCCTTCACATTCTAAAAAAGAATATTTATTCCAACATTTAGTTTTCCATAACACTCCAAGATTTGTTTCAGCTCTTCACAATCTATTTTATTCTTCTTATTAAAAAAAAAAAAATATATATATATATATATATATATATATATATATATATATATATATATATGAATCCACTTCCACAAATGCAAGGAAACCGGCGGGAGCAAATTATTATTATTACAGGTCTCAGAATAGGACACACCAGGCTCACGCATGGGCACCTACTCGACGGTACCAAGATGTAGCAGCTCCAATATAGTTTTAACAACGGTACACATTTTAGAAAATTTTCCGAGCTTGGATCCATCAAGGACTTCATATCGCCTGCTAAGATATCGACAAGCCCTACAACGAGAAAATCAGAAGCACGTACTTCAATTACTGAAAAAACACAATTACTACAGACATATTTAAAAAATCCAATCTTCATACCCGTACTCAGAACATAAATGAGAAGTGACCTATGCAGCTGTAACAGCACATTATTTAAACAACATACACATCTAAAAAAACAAAACAACACGATCCCTTCTGACCTATTGTAATGTAATACAATAGTCAATAAGGTGCTTCTTACTTATATTGTTGCACACAGCACCTAAAATATAATGAAATAAATAAATTATAATTCTATTGCAAAATAATGTTTGCATTTTCAAAAAAAAAAAAAAAAATGCTCCGACCTTCGTGTTATGTGTTCTGTGCTTCTATTTTGGAACTAATACTCGTCATGAATACCATTTCGCTTAGCTCTAGGGACTATCTTCTAAACTAACCTCCAGCTATGTCTTTTGTTAGCTTTGAGAGCCCTTTGTTCAAGTTCCATTACTGCATAGTGGCAAGATTTTACCGCTCTAGAATAGCAATTATTGCACATTTTAATTACGTATAAAAGCTATTGTTTATCAATTGTAGTATTGTTATCAAATTGTACTTATGATTGTTAATTTTTGTATTAAAAAATATAATTAAAGCTGCTTTTTGGTCAGTTCTCTATTACGTATTTTGTTATAATTTAAATATATAAGTTCATTAGAGATGAGACGAATATATTTATCTAAAAAATATATATCCAAATTAAAAGCACGTCCACAACACCGCTTGGGTTCAAAACTATTTGATGAAGGATCTGGTAGGCGAGGGCTTAAGGAGATAGAGGGAAGCATTTAATCAAATGATTTAATCATTTAAACAAATGATTTATAAAACGCTAAATAATGTCCCTAACTGGAAGAACAGTAGAGCGACTATAGATATATCGATGACAAGACGTAACAAAGAATACGCACTGAATATCCAAAACTACTTTTTTGAATTATTGGAGAAATACAAATGTTTTAATGTGATATATACCGATTCCTCCAAGATGGAATTGGCTGCGCTGTACATATTAATAAAAACCAGCACTAACTTCTGTTTAGCTTACCTGGAGAGAGCTCCATATTTACTGGAGAAGCTACTGCGATCATGAAGGCCCTCCATTGGATATCAAATTCCAATGACAATCAATGGATGATAGGATCAGACTCCAAAAGCGTTTCAATAATAAGGGATATATTGAATCTATGGTGGGAATTAAAAAAAAGAACGTCCAGAGTGATATTTGTCTGGGTTCCAACTCGTTGTGGTTTCTCAGGCAATGAAAGAGCAGACCAAGCAGTTAACTTAGCAAGGAAGGGAGAGGCACCAACCATAATTTCTCCTTTATTCAAGTATCAAATTCTTTCATAGTTTGTTTCGCCTTTTATTATTACTGCTAACAATAACTGATAGTTGATTATTCAAAATGAACCAATGGATCATATATTTTTCTTAGTCCTGATGAAGGCCTGAACTTCAGGTCGAAACGTCGGCAAATGCCAAATAAATATTATCATTTATTTTTGCCTTCTTATTTGACTGATCACCCCAAATATTCTTCTCTTCATTATTCACGACAGTCAACCATTTTCCCACAATTATGATCATATATTTTATTTAGTCGGAATCTAGGTATCTTGAAACGTGAAATCTCAAATTTTCAGTGATGGGACAATAACTTGTTGTTTTTTTCCGTGGTCAGCTACAAAGGTTTATTATTGAAAAAAAGATGTACATTTTAAATTAAATAAATAAATACAATTCAAAAAAAGTTGTAATAATATTTTTTTTTTCCTCTCTCTTTAGGTTGTCATCCAAATTTATGTACCTTCGCCTAAATCTTTGTAGGTGTACAATTATTTTTGATGTGCTTTTTTACAGCTCGTTTCCTTTTAATGAATTTTAAGATTATTCTGTCTAGATATTATCGGACCGATTATTTTGACCTTAGAGCAATATTAGAGAACTAGTGACTATGTAAAACAGTTTTAAGCTTTCATGTGATCTATATTTTATGACCAAGAAAAACTTTTAATTGCTAAGATTACTGGCATTACTTCTCATGTGTTCTTGGGTTAGTTGGTAATGGTGTGGGATGTAGGGGTGGATTATTGGAAACCGGGGACAATGGAAGGCAGTTCTGAAGATAGGGGTCTCCATCGGACCGAAATATATAGCATTCCCTTTGTGGGCCTGTTTATCTCCACTAGTGTTGGTATTTAATGCCCTGGGCTTTATATTTGTGAATTGCTTACTTACAGGATAATGATATTTATTATTGCGATGAAGAAGTGACTAACTTTGTAGATTCCAGTTTGTGAAATTAATGTATAAAATGTTATATAAGGAAAAGATGCAATGTTTGCTGCCATATGTTGGTTCCGTGTAAAGTGATTTCATGAAACTTAGCACTATACATTACCCTCAGATATTGCTGATTTATTCTACAAACATCGAGGTGATTATGTCGTCATAAACAAATATAATCTAAGCATTTCAGTTGACACAATGACTAGCTCCAATTTCAACAATTTTGATTTAAATCTTTTTAGTGACATTTCTAGTTCGAAAATTTATAATATCTGTAGAGACAATAGTAAGTTGATTCCAGAGTAGGTGATTTCAGTGTTGAAATACAAAACTGTGATTTAAGTTATAAACTTTCCCACTAAAACTAATAACAGACAATGTTGAAATTGGAGTCATTCTATCAAATGAAAGGCTCATAAGATACTTTCACCGAAATCGTTATAAATACGAGATTTTTATTTTGCTTATTTGTTTGCATTTATACAGACTGTCTCAAAAGGCTTCTTTGATCTCATGTGAAACATACGATAAATTTTATTGCAAAAATATGTATTGTTTTGTCATGTTAAATAAATTTTAATTAAAAAAAAAATATTCTCCATTGATAAATCCTGAGATTCTCAACATGCTATATAAGATTTAGTCCAATATCTTAATAGGCATCAAAACTGTTTTTTTTTTTGTTTTTTTTACTCTCATATTTATCATTTGCCATATAGAAAGGCAATGGATATATAGGTATAGTAGGTTAACTGACAAAAAAAAATTTTTTTGTTCGCTTGCGGGAGTTTTTTTTTCTTCATATTTTCTAGAGACAAATTTCAAACTTTTTATGACATGTAGTTAATTTACCTGAATTCAAAATTTTTACACCGTAATAAGGAGAAAATTGCTCTCTTTCTAACGATAACAATAAAGCTTAACTTTGCTGGATTCGAAGTCATTTAAAAAAGAATTATTTTTTTACTATAAAAATTTGGAGTTCACCAGTTAATTTAAGAGCAATAAAAATTGTTAATGTTCAAAATAATTATACATTTAAAATCTGCTATTCATAAATTTTTCGGAAAGCTTTTTTTTTATTTTTTATTATTTATGAAATTTACAATACTGTAAATTTAAAATACATTCAGCAAATGTGATATAGATAAATACATGACATGACAAGGCTTGTAGAGAATAAAGTTTCTAAATTAGATCACGAGGCCTTCTTCTTTTCAGACGACTAGGAGGGTTATCAGGGATCGAGGAGGAAGGAAGGTTAGAAACGAGAGGATTAAAATGGTTCTGAAGTTTGTTATGGAAGGATAGGTATCTGGATTGGGCCAAATCGGAAACATATGGAACATTCAGGTCATTATGGATTATTTTATTTGTTACAAAGTAAGGAGCATTAAGGATTTTACGAAGGATTTTGGATTGTAAAGACTGAATACGAGAGGAATTCGATGGTTTAGTGGAGCCCCAAAGCTCAACTCCATAAGTCCAAATAGGTTTTATTATGGTCATGTATATGAGTCTTTTGTAATTGTATGAACATCGGAAAGCTAAAAACAAGTTTTGAGCTACAATATTTGTTTTTTACTATGAGTTCTTTAAACTTTTCAGTAGCACATTTGTATTAAAATTTCTCGAATGTATTTGTTTCTTATAAAAATAAAACGGTGTCAATATTTCCTGTGGATGCAGAACAATAGAAGTGAAAAAGTATGGAAAACATCATATTTAAAACTGTTATATGTTTTCCTCGGTTCTAAGTTATTATCCGTGATAAATGTTAAGGTATAGGAGATATTTCATAAGCCCATCATGGGTTATGAATACGCAGGTATCGATTTCTTGGTTATACCCCGAGCTGAAATATTTAGCAAAATCAATATGAAGACTTGGGTGAACACGGCAGTGGTACCAAGGCGAGGTCAATGGCATCCCACAGTCTTTGATCACTTGCTATCACTAATGTCAACACTGTCCTACTGCTCCAATCACTGGAGGATCTATTGGCAGAAGAGGGGTGCTTTCGGGCTGAAGTCCCCCTCCAAAATGGAAAAAAAAAAATTATTTTTTCATTGTTCCATTTTTATTTATATGAGTGAACTAAGTTAATACTTGAACCACTCAAAACATATTATATTTTGGATATTATAAGATGTTGGAATGAAGACTAATGGTTATGTAGCATGTTGAGACTCTTAAGATTTATCAATGGAGAATAATTATTTTTTTGTAAAGATTTTTACATATTTGGTCTATAATATTAAAGTAAATTGAAAGGTGTGATATTTTCTCTTGGAGAAATTAATGGTGTCGGCTCTAGCAATAGACTACCATAGTGTCACCATTCTTTTTTTTTTTTTTTTTTTTTGAGAGAGGGGGGAGTGTTGTAAATTTGGTTTTGACAGTGGCCAACGGTCCGACACATTATTCCTCGAACGTAATATTTATATCTCTTTTTTCCTGGTCGACCGAATGTTGCAGTTTATGCTCGTAAAACTGAACATGCGACCTTCCATGATTTCAGATGTTATTTATATAATGGATGTTTATGTTAATCTAATTTGTCTCAAGATGAAAATTTGTTTAACATCATTGCATCCATAAACATTTATTTCATAAAATTATATATCCATGATTTCGAAGTGGTGGAAAATAATCTTCTCCATTGGATTCGTCCACGGATTCTATTTACATCTGGGGTAGAGGATTAAAAAAAAAAAACTTTTATCGATTGGTGGGGAAACTCGGAATAATATTCGGAACTTCTAATAATTACTGATTTCCGGCCAGCTATTATTGTAAGTCAGCGTGAACCATCCAAGGCCTGTGGGAGAGCGATATAAAAATATTGAGGGAGAGGGGCTGCGATATATCAGGGCAGACATGGCGGCGATATGTCAACCGTGAATAAATAGCTCTCTGGAAGTAATTATCGAAGCCTCGCAGCTGATGGATTGTCTTCCATCGGACCCATTGTCTACACCCATGGCTCCCGACTTTCCGTCAGGATTATTTTACACTTGGCTCAATTCTTCATATGTCCCTAAACTCAACGCTTAGCTCATCGCTCATTACTTAGTTTAGAAAGGGATCAAATGCCACCGACCAGATCATCACTGCATTTTTATCTTACGTTTTTATTACAAAATTCCTCATAACCATTTCAAAAAAACCTCAAGTCTCGTAACCATTTCGATATTACATTTTAGCTTTATTTCGATAACGTGCTGAAAATTTATTTAGAACAAACTTTTTTGAATACTGAATCATTTTGATTCCAAAGTTTAAATAAAGCGGAGTTTACTTTTTTACAAAGTTCCATTTTAACCGTTTCTGTGAAACTTTTTTAAGAAAAAAGTTCTTAAAATAAAAGTTCTAAGGAACTTTTTTGTAATAAAGTTCCAGAGTTAAGATAAAAGTTTTGTTAAATATAAAAAATAAATGGTGATCGGGTTTAGGTTGCAGTTATAATTTGTCTGAAATGAATTATCGTTTGTTTAGGTACCTATAAATATATATATTTTTTTTATAGACTTTTTATCGAAATTTTAAATCTTTACTTTAAAAGCTGCAAGAGAAGCAGTTCTAATTCTGAAAGAAAAAAAAAATTTAGTGATACCGTAACTATTAAAAATAATTTTTTTTTTCTGTTTCAAGCCCTCTCAGAAACACAAGAAAAAAGCGTTTTAGTCTTCCCTTGTCTGAGAAACAAACATGGTCGATGTTAGACTTTGTCCTGACCTAATGTAATTTTAAAAATATATATATATAGTTAAGAAAATAAAATAAGACATGAAATGAGTCTAAGAAGATTCATTTAAATTGAATCCTAAGCAATTCGACGCTAACCCATACTTCTTTGATTCCTCTTAAAAAACCTTCAGTAGATGTATATGTCACAAACAGAAGATTTTTGTTTGTTTTATTAAAATAATTTTCTTCTAGTATTAAGTTTATCTTATTTTGATCTAGTTCCTTTGGAGTTGTATTATTACAATCCACTATCCCTCGTAAAACACATTATTATGAATGTCGGAGATGATATAAGTTCGGAATTGGGGCTTTTTCAATCTGGAGGTCGACAAACTTTGTCTATTTAATGAGGTAGTAAAAACTCGTAAATACCCATTTGCTTTCAACTTGGTTCCTAAGATGACTTGATCACCAAATCGAAAAAAAAAAGGTGCCCTACAAAAATATTGGGCCGTTGGACCTATATAACCTCGTTATTTTGACAATTTGGAGGTGTAGGTCACGCCAAACGGTTCAATATTTTTTAAAGCCATCTTTTTCCCAACTTTGGAATTTATCTTACGATTTATACAATATGTTAATTTAGTAAAAAGTAAGTAATATAATTTTTTATTTTTGGTAAAAAAATTCAAATTATTTTTTAATGGCAATTAATGTAATTTACAACCTACTTAATGCCTTTAAAAAGACTTGATGACGTCATTCTTCAAGTCTTCCTTTCTCATTTGCAACCGATTCTCGTCAGCAATTAATAATAAAATCTAATTATTTTACTTGTATTTGAATTATTACCTTCATTGACAATTCTTCATTAATAACAGGCGTACTTGCTTGAACAACTCATTCATTAGGATATCGCTAAAATTATTCGGCTCCAATCTGTTGGGGCAAGACGGGACTGAAATAAAGGCGTTAATCCAGACAGTTTCCGTCCCTCCTACTGGGGGCCATTACAACCCTTAGTATAATGAAGGGGAAAAGAAAGAGCTGCAATGGAGACATTAAAAATATCGAGAAGGAAATTTCATCAGCTCGAGGTGGAGAATTAATCTTTCAAATGTTTCCTCCTCCCTTTCCACTGTTTTTTCTTCTTCTTTTTATCTACTTCTTTCTTTTGTCCTTTTTTTTATCTTATTCTTTTCCTAGTGGATTTTAAGTAACTGACTACATTAGGACTTGGTTGGCCTGTTTTGAACTTTTCTTTCTTAACTTTTGTCGAATCCTTTTGTTCTGTCCACTCACTGCCTTTCTACATTTTTTATTTTAAATTTTATTTCATTTTCACTTACCTATATATGAAGTAATATATAAGGGAAAGTATTAAAACCATGTACAATATTTAATACGATTAAAAAAACATGTTGAATGTATAGTCGATAGTCTAGCTCCAAGGCACATAATAGCAAGAAACCATAAATTTTGTATTTAGGGTAGGTATATGCCTTGGACGTTACAGTTACTTCTTTGCTAAAATAGATTAACCGTAAGTGGCTCTTATTTTATACAATCTATTTTAGACATTTTTACAATTTTCTAGAAAACAATTTTGGTCAAACTCGTTAAATCAATGTAAAATTTAATGTCAAGGTAATAGAAATGATAACAAAGTTAATTATGAGGATTACACAGGCAGTCCAATGCCAAATTTTCTAAGGTTTTTCCTCTATAGTTCCTTTACTTTTGTTTATTTAAAATAATTAACATTGTAACAAGTAATAAATATAGATAAATATAAACTATGAACTTTGAGAAGAAGTTGGTCGGGTGTGCTGTAATATAATAATTATATAATAGTATTTCAGTGTAATTTTATTGTATTTTAGAAAAATACAATAAAAAAATATTATTATATGATATTGTATTGTATTCCGACTGACTTCTTCTCTAATTATAACTATAGTCAACTATTTCTACATCATTATAAACCATCCACTATGAACGGATTTAGTAACTAATTAAAGGAGAAATAAGGATTAGATAATAATTATTAAATCTTTTCCCGGCCCTCGTCGTTTGAACTACTCACATTTGTACATGTTTTTTTTTTCTATTGATATTTCTTGTTAGTTTAACTGTGTTTTTTTTTAAACAAATTTTACTTACATATAATTTTCAATAAAGATTTTCACGAAATTTGGATTATATATATTAGTAAATGTTAATCAACTTTTTTTATTTAACGTGTTTCGTGGTAGATTTGGATAAAGCTTAGATTTTTTAGAAAATAACCATCTTTGCATTTTATTAACTTTAACATTTATTTTTAATTTTTTAACATTCCTGTATTTCCCTTTATTCATATGTATTCTTTAGTATCTTTATTTTTTTTTATTCATTTATTTATTTTTCATATATTTATTAATTATTTTATTAGATAATTATTATATAATGATATGTTTTTAATATACTAAATTCATATACTTTATCAGTCATATATCGTATAAAATTTCCGGCAGACGGATTCCCATGACGTAAAATGTGTTGATTTTTTTTTCACTGATTAATTTTGTATTTCATATTTAATAAAGTATTATTATTATTTAATGTTTCGAAACCTGCCACGATTTTTATATGACAATTAATTGTTTTAAATGAATATGTTGCACCTTTTATAATTTTGGTTTATTATTTTCAATAATGAAACATTCTGAACGACCAAAAAAAATTTGAGATTTCACATTTCAAGACACGTAGATTTCGAAAAGCGAATAAAAATTTTTTTGTCCATCCGCCGTCCACACATTTTCTCCGATACTACTGGACCGATTTTTTTCAAATTTTGATATAAAATCAGAGGTCACCCGAGGATGATCCTCCTTCATCGACATTACTCTCCGCCTTTAACTTTCAAAATGGCGGCCGAAAAACCTGCGTTTCTATAGACTGTAGCTCCTAAACGAATGTACAGATTTCAATGAAACTTCGCTAAAGTCATTTTCTCGACGCCTTTTAAATTTATCTATATAACATACTTTTACGAAAAGGAGCTGCAAAAAAAGTTACGAGGGATGGTAAATTTAAATATGGTTTTTAAAAGTTTACGAAATTTACTAAAAAAAAAATCGTTAAAATCGGACAATTAGGAGCAAAGATATGGTCTCCGGTTTTTTTTATGTGGTCTACCCCAAATGTGATATCCTTGGTTTGGTTTTGAATTTTAAATGTGTTACTGAACTAATGCTATTTTTTTTTTTTTAGCATTTTACGAATGATTAAAGAAAAACAGTTTAGTCCAATTATTGGAATAACCTTTTGTTTTTTTTTTCTTTGTAACTCGGAAGGTAATGTTACTTTAGATGTATAATTGTTTGGAAATAATAAACCATTGTGAAATAATTTGCAGCGTTTTTACTTTCACTTCCCAACTTATGAAAATAACTATTACTACTCACGGCTGGAGTAGTAAGTGAAAGTTGTATGATGCGCGCAACGCGCCAGATTTTTTTATTTATCGGTTAGCTCGTTGCTAATCTTCGCTAGGAGCTGAGAGGAGAAGTGTGGGAGCTTTATCGTTGTTTTGGCCGGTATGCCTCTCAGCTGTAGACCATAAGACGGCAATATGGCTGAAGGGGGGCTCGTTATATGGAGCCAATGATCCGAGTGTAATCCTGAGGGGCCCCTGGAGAGCCCTCATACAATCATGGACCCCTCAAAATTAATAAAGTTTAAGGGTCTCGTGGGGGGGGGGGGAGTGGGATGGAGGGGACTGTTATAAATAATGTATTTCTTCCCTGACTGTTCTCGATTTATGCCCGACCTTCTCCTCTAGGAAATGGATTTTATTTGACTCGCGTCTGGTCCGCTATATATCCGGTCGCCTTATTCTTTTTATTCACTGTAATAAAATTTATTAACAACGGCGTGGAGATTTTTGACCGTGATTGGAATTCGAGAAAGAGTTGCGGGGAGGGTGTGGTCAATATATAATATTATATATTATAATGTATTTCGCCGAAGTTTCGACCTAATTTATAGGTCTTCGTCAGGGCTTAAAAAAAGATAAAAGTATCTGTCTTATTGCGTAGCTATTTAACTGAAGGGTTGTTTTCCTATGAGACCAGCCAATCACTTTTTAAATAAATTTTTACTTTAAATTAAATCTTAATAATATTATATTTTACATACGAATATGTTTCGGAGATGTCGCTTGTTCGTTAAATGCAATAGAAAGAGGTATATTTGTGAATATATTTATCTAATGTGAGAGTATTGGTGTATTCTAGTTTTGACTTAAATAGCGTATGTAATTTTAAGGCTGATATTAAAGGATTGAATGACATATGCTTTATAACTCGACCGCGATAAGTTGATGGTCAGAGGGCGGTATTAATTCTATCATTATCATCATTTTACGAAATGGATTTATTTATTCCTAAGAATTGGAGGATGGGAGGCTCCTCAACCATTTATGAGTCATTTTAGCCGTTACGCAATATTTGTATTGCGATATATTAAATTTAACTGTATACTTGAAGATAGAAAACAATAAAATTTACAAAAAAAAAATTAATTTTGTTATATATTTGTGTTTTTGAAGGAATTAAAAACAATTTGTTGCCATCTTGGTGATGTTTTTCAAAATTTCAGTATTTTCTAATTCCACTCCATTCCGACGCGCTTCATAAAGGAACTAAATGGATTTAAAAATAGCGAAACAAATTAATTTTATTTATGTCTAACATCATTATGCCATAATTACATACAATCCTTACTCTTTGTCCGAGAAACTCGAAACTAAGTGCACCAAAGCAGAACTCCAGGAGATCCCAGCGCTCTTCTCGTCACTGGTGTCAAAAAGTCAGTGGAGGAAGACTGAAGAGACTGAGAGGAATCAAACTTTTAAAATATGTTTTTCTAAGGTTAAGGCGAATATACCTCCATTTTTCTTTAGTCTTTTTAATTACATCTGACGTTTCGGGACAATTTTCCTATCCTCAGAGAATTCCTTATGTTTACTTGCTTTTGTGATGTGGCATCAGTTATCAAAAATTCAATAATTGTCATATCTATTTAAATATTTGTTTGGTGTTACACATTAATTTTTTGTTCATTATCACACCAGTCCCATTACTGCACTAGACTAGACTTCACAAAAAAAAATATATTTAAACAGATATGACAATTATTGAATTTTTGACAACTGGTGCCACATCACAAAAGCAAATAAACATAAGGAATTCTCTGAGGATGGGAAAATTGTCCCGAAACGTTAGTTGTAATAGATGTAATTAAATAGACTAAAGAAAAATGGAAGTATATTTGCCTTAACCTTAGAAAAATATATAAACAGAAACTTCCTAAAAAAAAAAAAAAAAAAAAAAAAAAAAAAAAAAAAAGAAGATTTAAAAATATGTTCATCGATTGAAAAATGTGTGTTCACAATAACTATATTGGTAATTAAATAAAAGAAAAAAAAATACTACACCTTTGAATAAAGTTTATTGCATTAAAACTTAAAAGGAAAAACTAATGTCTGTGGCCTGCTTAGATTTTAATGACCATCTTGGTGCCATTCTATCAGCCAAAAAATAAAAATTAATTTCACTTAAACGTTTTCAAGATATATAATTTAATTAATACGTGGTATGATTCACAAAAATATTCGAAATAGTTTTTGTGTTATGGGAAAATTCGAAGTTCATGCTAAATATAAACCTTTCACATATAATTATATAGCATCTTGTTCGACCGTGTATTTTTGATTTTTAAAATGTTTGTTTTATTTTATTTTTTTATTTAATTCTTCCCTCAAATTTACATATTTATGAAAGACACAGCCCTGCTGGAAATGGGCTGGTGTGGAGTTTGTTCGGAATACTAATGAGTTTTTTTTTATTTTCTTTTTTTTGTTTTTTGTTTCAGCGGGTGCCACTCCTGTCGACCCAAAACAAAACGGGCGGCCGACAACAGCTAAACAAGGTAAAAAGGATTCTCTTTTATACCACTAATCCAATTCTATACTTTCCCACTAATCGAAAATGGCCACCTCGTTAAAATTTTCATAACTTAAAAATAATAGGGAAGAAAGTTTGTGTGTTTTTTTTTTATTATATTGTACGACGCATATTTAACTTTCATTGATTATTTTTTTAACGAAGAGAGAAATATAATGAAATTGTTAGGCTGCTTTACTGCGTTCCGTCGCTAAATTACATAGAATACTCCTCAGTTCTAACCGATAATTTTAGAGAAAATAACATAAAAAGTATAAAGTTTTACGGAACTATAATCCTATATACCGAATATTATGATTTCTTTATTAATATTTTATCTTTTTTTCCTTTTCTCTTCCTTTCCTTCCTTCTTCTTTCTATCCCTAGAATTCATAAAGATAATATAATTTTTCTTTCTAATTGAATCATAGTACTATATAGCTACACTAATCAGTATTTAGTCTTCATGTTTTTGTATTATGATACGTTATATACATTGTAACATATCTTTATTGTTTTGAAAATGGTAACGTCACAAATTCAAAATTATTGCACTAAAATATCCAATGTGATCACCATATCCTCAAATCTATGAGTCTTATTGTTCAATTAAGTCTTAAGTCTTAAGGTTCAAATCCCGGCTCATAGCAGAAAAAATATTTATTCCTAAGTAGGTAGACCCTCCTAGGGCACAGCCTGCCTCTATAAAGTGGGTACCCTTAATTAAAAATAATTGATTAAGGGGAAAATCCTGGCGGTTGACCGTGATCTTGGTTAAATCACCTCCTTGCACAACTGTGACCAAGAAACAGTGTTTACCCTTAATATTACTGAGCCCAAGACCCTTCATGGGTTGTAGTGGTACAGGTAAAAAAAAAATAAAATAAAATAAATATATATATATATATATATATATATATATATATATATATATATATATATATTAAGTAAATAAATATATTTCGCTGTACTAATGGTCAAATATATAGAACGTTTCTAACTTAGCCCTAATTCCTTATAATCCACCAGTCGATTGAATCAAGTACCGATGGACAACGGTTTATGCTGAGTGGGCAAGTTCCTAAACTCAGCGGTGAGCTCATTGATGGGCATTGAAAATCCACTAAGCTATTTCGATGCCCATCGATTGACTAGCCGCTTCCATCAGCTTTTTGGATCTATGATTCTCTGCTGTATGTAAGTTCAGTGTTGTTATTTCTGTTTTTAAATTCAACAATTCAGTAGGTAAATATTTGCTTATATATATTTTTCATGTGTTTAGTAACCATGCAAGAGAATAACCTTTGTTGAAATCCAGTTAGTCGTTCCTTATCCCAGCATAATTTAAAAAGAACTAGCGCTGAGTTTAGAATAACCCTGATTCGAGTGGAAGGTTGACACTCCTGGAAGAAACGGAAATATTTAAAAAAACTAAGATAAAAGAAATAGGAAATACCTACCTACTTAATTGTTGAATTTAAAACAGAAATAAATATTGACAAAAAGTAAACTGAAGAAAAATATGTAACATAAATTGTGAAATAACAGCGCTTAGGTTATAATTATCCAACGGATGAAACTGCTGAACCATCGTTGAATCAATCGATGAATAAAGTGGTGCATTGAATTCGACCCTTCAAAAAAAATTCAAATTTTTTATGAAAATATTACTTCGAATCCTAAATGTGCCTCATTTTTATCATGTCTCATAAAAACTTTTATTAAAAAAAAAAAAAAAACTATTCTTTCATTCCATAAACATTTCCAATACCATAAAGGCTATCTATTCCTTCCATTCCCATTTTCTAATAATTATTTTTCTTTTCTTTCAAGGCGTTTATAGTCTCAATCATTTAAACTTTATATATTTTATTTTCTTGGTGATAATTTTTGATACAGGATTGCACTGGTTTGCGGAGTGTGGAGTGCCACCAGACGAAACTGATTCCCCAAGGAAAACGTACCACGGTAATAGTTTGGTGTGAGGACTAACCAACCCATGTCGCGACATTTAACAGCTCATATCCCTGTTTCAGTTCCAAACTATCCCTAAAATAGTTTTGTTTTTTATTTTGTGGCGTTTGATTGTCTTATTGGTATATCCTAGTGACTGTCTTTGAATTTATAACATTCAAGTCATATTCTGCAAATATGATATTCGCATGTGTTTTGATGTAACAAAAATATTTTACTATTTGAATATTCTTTTCCTCTAATTTATCTGTTTATTTTTGTAATTTGCGAATCTGGGTATCATAATAAATGTTTAAAAAAAAATATATATTGCTTCTACTTCAACGAAGTTAAGGTTTCCGAACATACATAACTACTATATATATATTTGTATACAGATATCTGTAATAATTATGTTTAATTAACATTCCTTAAATAGAAGCGTATAATAATAATCACAAAATAAGTTTGTAACGTTTTTTTTTTCGTGAAATTGTTGATCTGCATGTTAACTAAAAACCAAACCCTTACACATAAGAAATGTTTATCATATATAACTTGAATATATCACGAAATATAATTGTTAAATTGGTAACAATGATTAAATAAATAATTATATATTTTGAAATATTAAACTATATAATTAATTGTATTTAAATTTCGTGGTGGGTTACGAATACCAGAACTAGTTGATATATCATTTATTGACCCGTAGTAATTAATTAAAAAAATATTATAAAAATGAGCATTGTTTAACTTTTCCAAATCTTTAAATATTGTTTAAAAGCTATATATATATATATATATATATATATATATATATTTAATATAATTTTCTTTATATATTTTTGTTTTAATATACTTGTAAAAGACCATTTTTTTTTCACATCTAAAATCTTTTTTATTTTGCATGAGCTAAATGACCTATATTATCTTAACCCAAATTCCGAGATTTTTCGGAAATCAGCAAAACTTATATAAGAAATTATAAGAATTAAATCATGAGACGGCAATCTTATAAGAGACTAAGGCATTCAAATTTGTTTTTTTTTTTACTCCTGATGTGAGCTATATTTCATTTTATTTTTTAACCTAATAGTATCAGAAAACATCTAAAAAAAGTTCCAAGAATCATAAACTTAACAGAATTAGCCTCTAGTAATGTTAACTATTTTGCCATTTCGTTTAAATATTGCAGGTTCTATAACTATATAAACCTGGATAAATTATATTATTTCGAATGTAAATTAAAGAATTTAAATCGAATTGTATTTTTTGGATTTTTTTTCACTAAAATATTTATTTAAAAAGTATTTTTAAAAATCAAGGAGCGAAAAAATCGTAATCAACAGTTTTCTAGCCAGTGGTTTTGTAGCATAACTTCATTTTTAGTAAAGTCTTTAAGTTGCATCATTAACAATTTTTTTTTTTATACCAAATTTTGTTCGTTTTTTAAGTGTGTTTTTTTTTTTGTGATTTTGATTTTTTTTATTACTTACTTGTATCATTTGGTTTTGTATATATATATATATATATATATATATATATATATATATATATATATATATATATATATATATTTAATTAAAATTTATTTCATATATTTTATTTTCATTTTTATTTATTTTATTTTATTTTTTTGTAAAGCTTTGTGTAATTATTTTATTTATTTATGATATTTACAACTTTATTAGAAATATAAATACATTCAGTAAATGTGAACACAAGAATGTTGAGAAACTACCCACTGGTAGCACTCTAAAAATATTATTACAACAGGAGAGCTCGAGGCCATCTTCTTTTCAGACGCCTCGGAGGGTTATCAGGGATCGAGGAGGAAGCAAGATTAGAAACGAGAGGGTTTGGATGGTTCTGAAGTTTGTTATGGAAGGATAGGTATCTGGATTGGGCCAGGTCAGAAACATAAGGAACATTAAGGTCTTTATGGATGATTTTATTTGTGACAAAATAAGGAGCATTGAGAATTTAACGAAGGATTTCGGATCGTAAGGATTGGATACGAGTGTTTAAATACTTTAATTTTAAGTACAGAATATTCCAATACCGATTTCTGTTATCATACGATCATCATCAATTTAATTGACTCCTTTCTTTGCTTCACTCTTGTTTGCTGGTGGAAGTTTTGAGTCTTATTGTGAGAAGAAAAGGGAAAAATAAAGTTAAAAGAAAAGACTTTCTTCACGATTCTCGCTAAACTTTCTAATGCACCCCTTAACGTTTCTTAGGAAGCAAGTTCGATAATGTCAGCTAAGTTTCTAAACTTGGATTCAATTAATGAAATTGTGAAGTTCACTCTTAGGTGCGTCTGATTAAATTTTCTAGCATCATGAAAGCTCTCTCTCTCAAGATTTTCCACTGGGTTTAGTTTACTCCACGACAATATTAAGAGGCATCCGTCACTTCTTAGGAAAAACTTTTACTGCCACTCTTGTTTAACAGTCGAAACATCTCCCTTTTTCGGGCAATGGTCTTGGAAGGATTCGTATAAATTTGCATCTATAAACCCTTCTTTGAGATTTCTTTTATTCTCTCCAAGATATCTGTAACACCACTTTATACAAAAAATAAATAAATTAAAAAGTGGTCCACATCAGAGTTTTTACTCTTATTTCAGATAACATCATTCGATCTCGGTTGTACGTAAATTACTTTCATTGTTTTACATTTATTGGTAACGGTTTTAACGATTTATTCGTGTGAAGTGCTTCCAAAACCTACATACACAACAGAAAAATATTTTGAGTTTCATAACAATAAACCAACCCATATTATTATAATAGATTGACATTATATAAAATAGGTATGATAATACTTCTATAATTATTTTACCTCACTCAATTCACTTCTTATGTCTTTTTACGTCTTGAAGGAATTGTCCAATTATTATTGTGATAATATTAGAAATCAAATAATTTTAATTTCTGTTTGACGGCTATTTCCAGTATTTCTTAGTTTTTTTTTTTTTTTTTTTTTTTTTATTAAGAAGAACTGTCCAACACAGTTTTAATTGAACAATACAATGATAAAGAAAATATTGTTGACCTTTTGAATGGATTTTAGAAGTTGGTTGTGGGGAGGGGGGAGGAGTTCTCATGACAGAGATAAAACAAATACGAATTCTAAATTTATTGTATGGCGGTATTTCGGCCTAAGGTTTGGATCTTCGTCAGGGAAATGAAAAAAAAAAGTAGATAGATATTATTGAATAAAAAAACAGTATGAGGTAATAAAAACCTTATGAAAATGTTAATGATGAATTAAATATGAGTATGTAAAAAATAAAATATGAATGAAAAATTGCTATATGATTATGATAATATGTATGAAATATGAAGATGTCGGGACTTATCCATGTCTCCTTTTATGCATAACACATCTTACAGCATCACTATTTTTCATTTATATCAAATTTAATTTTATTGTAATTATTTACATATCCATATATATATATTTTTTTTTACTTACCCTGGTTGAAGACTTTAAACTTAAGCTGAAACGTCTGCACACTTTAAAAATGAGACATCTTATTCGTGTGTTATCTCATCTGTGAACCCATCCCTCACTACTTCTCTACAGTAAAGTATTATAGGAATATAAAAATTACATCCTAAAATTTATTACGTTCCCCCTTAACTTAAATTTAATTTGTGGTTTCAATTGGCATAAGGATTGATTGGTGAAAGCTCGCTTTCTGTTGGTATCGTACCTTCTGGTTCGTCAATCTTTATTACAAATTATTTATTCATTATTCATTAGAGTTAAATAAATATGCCGATACGCTTTCTTCATATATTGGTTATTATGTTAACTACAAGTTTATCATTTAATTGGCTATTAATTGAAAATATCTGATCGGGTCAACGGTTCGATTTATTGTAACGAGTACTGCCATTTTACTCAGCTATGTTATTGTTTAAATTTCCATTACTGATGATATACCGTTTACAATTTCTCTCATATCCAATATAGTGGAAATGTATGGGGGTATAATAATAAAAGTGGAATCTCTTTAAGCTATACAATTAAGCTCTATCGCTTATCACGTTTATTTGAAACTCGTAGTGAGATATTAAACTATAATATTGCTTTCTTTTAATCTTGTCGAGTAGAGTTATATCGGGCTGTTTAATTACAAAATAATGGTTATAGCTTATTTTTATTACATACATATTTCAAGATGTGAAATAGTTCATTACATACCTCACATTAGATAGCTATTCTAACAAGTGAATAGCTTGTTTCAATGGAAAATATCCATCATTTTCAATATTTAAGCCAAAATACATAACTATCCCCGAACTTTCACTAATCCGTCATTGTACTCGCTCAGCGCCTTTTTTTTCATTCATTACTGAATGAATAAAAAAATAATTTTATTCAGGGACTACTATCTAAGAATAATAACGGAGTTCCATAATTATAAACATTTGTGTGGCTTAGATTGTACATAATGATTCCTAATTATCAGATAATTTCAATTGCAATTGTACAGTCGATTGAATTATATAGTGTGCAGAAGCAAGTAAATTTTACATGTTTACGGAATTTTGAATATGGATTAGGTGATGGAATAGGAGTTATTTGTATTGATGTATGGAGGTAGGTAAAGAGTTCCAAAAAGAGATTCATGGAGAAAGATTTGATGAAGGAATTAGTTTTATGGGAGGAAATACATTAATCTATAGATTGAGATCTGATATTGAGAGAGTGGATAGAGGAACGTAGTGTAAGGAGTTCTAGGATTTATGGGAGGGTTTTTGGTTTTGAGGACTTGGCAAAGGAAAAAGCCGTCGGGAAGTAAGATAAAGCCCCTTCAACTCGGTGTACCAGCAGGAAACATTACAACGCCTGTGAATCCCCAAGATGTATCTTGTGAAGCAATTCATGAGCTGTCTGATTGTTAAAGGAATACAATCACGGAATTTTAGGGATTCTTAGACGGCAGTTATGGATTTTCGGATAATTTGGGAGATATTGTTATTCCAGGAAAGATTCTGGTTTAAGGTTACTCCTAGACTTTTGACTGTATGGAAAAAAAAAAATGGATGGAGCTGTTATCGAGGTAAAGTAAAGAAAAATTAGTGCAGACAAGCCTCGGTTGTAGTTCTATCGTTTACTAAGAGTACAGATCCCTTTTACTGAGAATATAGTAGCCATATCTGGATATTTTTTTATTTATTGAAAATATCAATAACTTTTTTCTATGTCATTCGAAGTTCAGAAAAGCCTGCGTGCAGTGCAGAAAATTATGAAGTGGATCATTATCCTTATTATTATTGATTTAGCTGTTTTTAGATTTTTAGTTCGTCGTATAAGAATATAATAAATAACACTATTTCGATTTTTAAAATCTATACATGCAATTAGTAAACCATGATAATTCTATGATTATCATTCCTATAGGAACACCTAAGTAGTTTTCGGCAAGAATTAGGATTTATCTCAAAAACAGACATTTTTGAGCTGTATATCAACAGGGCCGAGCTTAGTTTCAAGGGATCTTGATGTCCGCGTCCTTTCTCCATGAAATTCCCTTTCGTTTTATACCTCATTCATCAAAATCAATCTCTCCAGAGAGACGGTAAAGAGGTATAAACCTCCGTATTATGTACAGTCTATAAGGTTTATTTCATTCGACGAGTGAGAAGCTGAATTTTACACAGTCGTCTTCCATCAATTACTAATACAATTATCATATTTGTTAAATATTTAAATTCATTGTTTAAAAGTTCTTAAAATATAATTAAATTGAAATTAGTGTTGATTGGAATTAACAATCAGTTGATATAGCTTTTACATAACACGGAACAATCGTTTTTTCCTCCCAATATTTTAACGTGGAATAAATATGGATTGTTATACCATTGGCGGCCATATTGGCTCTTGTCAAGGAAGACAGTCTCAGTTTTAATTACTTATAATTTTCAGCGGGATTTCCCAACAGCCGTCGAGATTTGTATGCAAATGGTGTGCGTCCCCTCCCCTCCCCTGCCAGTTGAAAATTTCATGCTAATTTATGGCGCTCAAAGTCTAATGTCTTTTTAACCCTTTAGAGAGGAGAGCATCTATCAAGGGTGGTTGAGTCTATTAGGGATGCCAGTTTATTAACTTTTATTTTTAAAGTAGTTTTGTTACAATCTGAACTCCATCACTAATATTGTTGATTTTGTCATGTTAAAGATAGCAAAAGACCTGAGGTAACTTATAGGTACTCGTTGCCTCCATTAAAAATGATAATGCGGATTAATAATAACAGCATTTTTGTACCCTATTTGGGCGTTAATTCCTTTTACGCGATTAACATGAATGTGTTAATTAACAATAAAGTATCAAGGTTTTAAAGTGAAATTGTGACAACGAAAATGTAACAAGTATTTGTAAACTAAGCAGTTTTATAATTCCGCCTTCTGTCCCACAATACACCAATAACGGTTATTCAGTAACCTGTACATAACCTCCTTATTAAGTTAACAGTAGTTAAGGGTATTTAGGGACTTTTAGTTGAAATGAAAAAAACTGTTTATGTTTTGTTGTAAATAGTTTTATGGATATTAAAATAATTGGGAAGGGATTTGAACCAAGTGAACACTCTGTAATTTTCCAATGTTGTAAAGTTTACTCTTATAAATAGATGGTGTTTACTAATGTTTATTGCCCATATATTTTGATATGTAATACATAAGTCATGGTTCCTTATTATCCATATTTTGTTAAACTAATTAAAGGAAAGGAATTAGTAATACAGCATCGCAAGTATTTTTTCAGTATTGGTTGCTCATCCCAAAATAAGAACTTTCGTGATGTCAGTTTTGACATTTCTTTATCAAATATTACTTCTGCATAAGTCGTGTTATTTGCTATTGTCTTTTTATTATTTGATTAATTTATAAAGTTGGTACTTAGTCTGATTAAGAACTTGAATTTTGGTTTTTCTCTTTTTGTTGAATGAAAACTTGTTTCTTTGTTCCCATTTCAGGAGAGTTTTTTTTTATGAAAACAAAATGACTTTTGATAAGTTATCTGTAAAAAAGTTATGCTTATTTGGAAAGAATCTAATATTACTATTGAAATTAGTGAAACATTCCATTGGATAAATTTATTCGGACTAATTTTCATTTGGAGTTCCTATCAGTAGTTCTTACTCACTTTGTGGTTGCTTATATTAATTTAATTAATCAATCATTTATTTATTTTGTTTCATTATATTCTGTGTTGCCAAGTAATTTGTTAGTGGGCCATTTATCAGTTTAATTAGTTTCCTCTTGGTGTACAATGACGTAAATAGGCTAATGTTGTCCAGCTCTACCCTTTAATTTTCGATCTTCCGGATAATTAGATTAGAAAATATTTATCAGTTTGTTTTTATTTTTTGTTTATGCATATTTTTATTTAACATTTGAAATCAATATTATTATAAAATGTCTTATTCTATTATTTATTTATCATTCATATTTTTCACCTTGTATCAGTAACAATTAATGAAATAAATAATTAATCACTTCATTCTGAAAATAGGAAAAATTAAAGGTTTCACAAATGTTTCATTTACCAGGCCCCAGTTGGCTCTCGGAAGATCTTAATGCAGAGCTGAGCCCAGATGAAGGTACTTGGAAAAACAAATTCACCCAACTGTAGAGCCTAACACGCCATGTTATAGTTTTAGATATGTAGTGCTTTATTTATAAGTAAACGGCTATTCAACTAAAATCAAGTTCACTTATAATGATATACACATATTTTTTTAAAATTAATAAAAGAGTTCAGTTGCCTTGCTGGACAACCTTGCTGTCCATTAAAATTATCATTTATTTCAATTATTCATTTTGCATATTTATATATATATTTTTTTTAAATAAAGCTGAGTGCATGGCTTGTAAAAGCAAAAACAATGTTCTGTATCACCAAAATTTTAGCTGTTGCAATAAATACTAAGGTTTTTTTATTTTACAGTTTTTGAAGATATAATTGATCCAAATGATCAAAAAAAGAATTTTTATTTAGTTTCTTAATTAAACTCTACAGTTGGGATTGCATGTGCTGTCAGCAAAATTAAAAATTTCAGTTATAACTATTAGGTGTTTCACTAAAGGATTTAGAGTTTATTGTGTGTTAAAAAAAACTAATATTAAAAATATAAGATTGTTTCTTCTTGTGCATTTTTATGTAACACTGTGGAGCCTAGCCATTCTAGAATGAAGAAATCGTTCATAACAATTTTATAACCAAATTTGAAGTTTTTTTATTGTTAGGTGTAGGTAGATGTAGCTTCAATTTACATGTGTTTTTGTTTTAATTTTTTTTTTTCTATAATCAAGCAAGCCAGCTATCGAGAGTGCTATTTTTATTTGTTTTATTTATTTTGTTATTAATTATCGCATTGCTATAAAGTTACATGCATTGTGATGTGTTTATTGTGAGTTTATATGTTTAAATTTACCTATTATGAATATTTCTTGAAGAATACTGTTTTATTTTATAGGAAAAGACGGACAGTCACAAGTTGACAGAGAGGAGCGACTTAGAATTCTTCGGGAAAAACAAAATGAAGAAAGGCAAAGAAAGCTTGATGAACTCAAACAACAGGTAATTATTTTAGTTTAGTTAAATAAAATAATTTTGGCTAGAAAATGTAATATCCTTCTTGTAAATTATTGTTATTTAATACTAAAATTAATATTAAAATTAGTTATGCGAAATTATAAAATGTTGTTGACATGACTTAGATATACAAACTTAAATTTTTATAAAAGACATTTTTGAAAAGTCAATTTTTGTTTTGTAAGTTCTACTCAAACTGTTTCTGATATTTTTATTTAAGAATGTTCAAGCTGAATCATGAAACAAAACTGATAGAATCAGTTAAAATTGAAGATATGTTAAAAAAATTGTTTTTTTCCCAGCTTTTAAAAATGACATATGTCCATCTTTGATATGTAGCTGTATTTGATATGTATTATATGTATTTATTCTATCTACAAATATTATTTTATTCAATTTTTAGATATGATAATCTTCATTTGTATCATTGATATGCCTTTCTGATGGCCTGTCTTTTTAAACATATTCACAACTATGTGATTTTAATATAAAATATCAGTTGGTAATATTTGAGATAAATTATATTTTCGTTTATTTTTTAAATTTTGTATTTTTTAGGCACTTGCTGCTCAGAAATTTCGTGAACAAAAGGAAGAGGAAAGAAGAAGACGATTGGAAGAATTGCGAGTACGAGATACAGATAGACGACATCAGGTGGAAGAAAGAAAAAGACAGATTTGGGAGGCTGAAAGGGACCGTAGAGAAGCAATTCTTCGTAAAAACCAGGTCAACATTTTCCCATTAACATAATTTTCAATTTGACAAATTCCTTATGCATTCAATATTTGTACTGATAGTCTTTATTTTTCATACAGGAAAGAGAAGCGAGAATCGAGTCGAAAAGGAAAAATGAACGGAGTTCGATAGTTTTTGCCTTCGGTAGTTCAACGCCTCGGATGTTGGAGCCTGGAGATACTGGTTCCACATATTGGACTACTAGAAGGTAATGATAAAATTTTTTGATTTGTTCTTTTAATCTGGATATTGATTATTTGATCAAATATTTGTTAATGGATTTACATTATTATTAATCATGAAAGTTATTAGATCGATTTCTCAATTGTCAATATGGATTTCATTAGTGTTTACTCCAAGAAATTATGTAGGTTATGCTGAACTGCTTAATTTTTTCTTCAGCTCAAAATTTTGTCCCAACAATGTTTCATAATGAATGGCTATCTTTAATCCTACATTTCTGTTATATGAGATATTTTTTTATACTCCTAGAAAATCAAAAGTAGCCTATATAGGCTTATTGTTTTCCTGCCTCATTTATCCCTCAGTGGACGTCCAAGTTCCATAATGGCGAATTTGTCAGCAAGTAAGAATCCGTGCTATGAATATAAGATTATTGTAAAGTCATGCAGAAAGATTCAAATGGTTTGTATGAATATATTATATGCTTGTATAAATGATATCATTCAATGATTTGGTTATCTCTAACTATAGAGTTCTGGTAATGGAGATTGTCGAAATATAAGTTGTACCTAAAGGAGCAAAGGTAGTGGATGTAACAATCGAAAAGAAACCCGTAAGTGTGGATAACCTGATGGTGGGGACAAGTGTTCTATAAGCAGATAGTTCATAAAGTGAGGAGCATCTATAATGCAAGAACTTTTAAAAGAAGAATATACTGAAATGAGCTTATGATTCTGGAAACCAAGAAAGGGCATAATAGACACTAACATTAGTAATTCATGAAACACTGTTTTCTCAAAAGCTTAAATCAGATATTGAACATGAATTGAGGACTATTCTCTTTGCGGATTAATCATCTTATAGCCAATCTCTGTCTTGTCAGTGAGCCTGCAAACTTTTATTAAAAGCCAGATGAGCTTTCTGCTAACCTGTAACATTACTGAAAAAGGTGATTTCGAGTTGGCTGAAAGATTTAAAGAATTTAAACATAAAATGTTATTATGTTCTTTCTACGTTGTGATTTTTATTCACTCTATTATTATTTTTATATGTATTGTTATAATTTTCTTCCAATCCTTTTTTTTTTTTTTATTACTAACTAATATATATTTTGATTTAATCAAGTCTCATAATGATTTAAGAATTACCAGTTAATTGAATCAGGTAATATCCATTGTACATTCTTTTTTTTTTTAAATGCTTTGTTAAATCTTGATATATTTTATGTTTGTATTAATTAATGAACTTTTAAAATCTCATTATGTTTAGAGCGACCTCCACTTCTAATGTAATGACACTCTCACTGTCAGCAACACAACCTGGTCCACTGACTCGAAGATCATCTGAAAGAGAATTAGATGGCAGCAAAAAGCGAGCTACTTCTGCCGGCGGCATAGAGCGCAAAACACAAGGTAGACATTTTATCCTAATGCTTCTTTCATTTCCATTATTCTTTGCTTTTATTTTAGAATCCACACCTGGCTATTTTATTCACTGATTATATTGTGCATCCGTGTGGTGAATTAGATGCAAGTTAAGGCTTAGAGCTCAATCAGTTATGATAAATTTTTCAGATCGCCTGCGGATGAGCTCCTCGATTTATGAAGTGTTCCAGTGGGGTTTATCCCCTCCTGACTCCCTCAATTCCCAAAAACCCTTAAACCCTTTCTTTAAGCCTGGTGAGTCAATGATTTTTTTTTAAAAAAAGAAGATTCAAAATCTGCTTTCCACTAACAGTCTTGTCCCCAGCTCAACTATATTTTTTTGTGTTGTGAGTTTGTGTTTAGTATTTTTGTTTTTTAACACAGGTTACGTCCTTCATAATAATTGTGTGATTTTGTTTGGTATTTTATATCTTCTTTTAATAGTTAAATCTAACAAGAAATAGGTTCATTCTTTTCTAGTCTGCTTTCCATCAATGATCTTAACTTAGTACCATGTATTTAGTTTGACAATACGCAAATCACATTTTTTGTGTCTGTAATTTTTGTTCACATCGACTTCATGTAAACTTGCTGAGGTATTGTTTTATAATGTATTGTATTGATATCATTCCATTGAGAAACACTAAGTTTATTTTAATATTATATTTTTAATTTAATTTTTAATGAACTCATTTGTTTAGCAGTGAATGTGTTGTTTGTTTCATGGCAAATTCATCATCATTTCATTTCATGTTTATTATTTGTTGTTGGTTTTATGTTATTCTTAAAATCCAAATCAATTTTATTCTAAACCATATAGTTTTCTACTTCACTGTTTAGTAATCACTTTGCTCAGCACACTAGAATTGCTTTCCATTTCAATGTGGATGAATGTTCTAGCAATGGGTCACTGAAATAATAATTTTTAAAAAAATTGGAATTGGTTTGTTTTTATAAGAGGTTAAAAATTATCTGCTGGATGCAATTTATACCTCTGTTAGTCCTATTGTTTTTTCAAAATCAAAATCTTCTACTTAAAAAATCTTACTAAATAAATTGAATAGGTCATGATGATGTTTCCTTAAAACACCTTCAGATTTGAAGTTAGTGAAGAACATATTGCATTTGCAATTTAACCAATGCAGCAGAAATTCTAGAAATCATTCTGTATACTTCTTCATATCAGTATGTAGAATAGGAATATTCATATTATTAAAAATTAATTACTCATATCTGCAGATTTTTATTTCACTTCCTATTGTAACTATGGACTTATTAACTTGTTTCATTTTCTCGCTTAGTAACACTGATTAATTGTTTTATTCTGTGTCTGGTCCATTAAGAGGGCATCTGTATTGTGGTATACGATTTCAAACAGTTATAGGTCAAAATCAGTGAGATAAATGTTTTTCAATGTTAGCTTCATCATATCAGACATAATTACATGTTTTATTTTCCTATTGATATTTGTAATTTGTGGCTTTTTTAAATAAAATTATCGGATCCATTGATTGAAATTAAGAAGTTGTTCTGGAGTGTTTAATTCTTTGAGCTGAGACATAATGTATTTTTTAGGAAGAAAAACGAAGTTAAACAGTATATGATGCCAGTAATATAGTTGTCTTTTATTTGAAGTCGTGATTTTAAAAATTTAGCACTTTTTAGGAATCCTTATTTATAAATGTGTGCTCTTCAAACTTAATATATTTGATGCTGAAGAGTTATCATTTTAATTGTGCATTTAATTTCACAGATTCCGTTTATTATAATCACATCACAATCATTTTTTATTATTCATTCAAATAAATTCATTTAAAATTCCTGTTAACTTTAATAAATAGGCTTTTCTCAGATTGTGGCTGTCATTCATCTTTATTGTATTTTCATTGGGTATGTTTGTGTATGGGGTAACAATTCATAACTCTGTGTTTGTGGCATAGCTTTTGGCTTAATCAAAATTAGTATTTTTATTTTTTAAGAAAATTTAGTTTTAGTTTTTTTTTTATTTAATGTTTTATTATATTATTTTTATAGCTTTTCAGTATTAGTTGATAAAAGCTATTATCAAATTGGTCAATCCTTAGTTGTAGTGTTCCAATATTATTTTTCAAATTTGAAGATTTTTTTTTTTCAGTTTCCATTATAATGATTACAGTAGTAGTAGGAAATAATAGTTTCTGTGAACCTGCCTTCAGTTGTATTTCACTTTTATTTTCTGTGCTTAAATTATTTGTTATCTACATGTAGTTCATAGCCCTTCTTATCATACTTAAATCCTTTATCTAATACTCCTGTTCTTTTTAATAAATATAGATTGAAATAATGAAATTTAATATAATTTTATTTTACTGAATTTGCTGGTTTTGTGTTATTAAATAAATTGCTAATAAGATTTTGATTTCATTTAAGTATTTAATTTGCTTATGGTTGCAATCAGAATATAACTGATTTATTTCTGCATGTTTAAATATAAAATACTGAATAATATCACTTCCAGAAATTTAATTTATTAATTTCATTATCTTTTTGATGAATGTGTAGTTTATTATTTTCTATCCGTTTTATCAACTTACAAATAATTCATTCATTTAGAGTTTTATTTTATGAATTTGTAGTATAATCAGTCTGGCCTGAGACGCCCTGGTGTGTACATCGGTGTAATTCGTTCATATAATCTCTCAGTTTACTTCAATTATATTTCAGTGCAGTTAAGTTCAGTTTTTTTTTTCCTTTTCTCTTTTTCAAAAAACCACTATAATTAATCACGCTATTAAGTGTCGGATCTTCACACCAATCGGAGTAAAGAAAGCACAGCGAGATTGATAGAGTTCTGGGAGCAACGAGCTGGCAGGCGTCTACTAATCCTAACAGCATTAGACCAGCATTAGACGTTGTTTACTACCGTCAACAGTCTTGGTATTTATTTATATTTTAATTGCGAAGTAATTCTCATTAATAAATTTAAAAAATGGTGCAGTGTAATATTTGCAACAACTCTATCGCACGCGAAGATAAGAACAATATACACTGCGTTAAGTGTAAAATAATTTTTCATGGTAGGTGCGTCAACCTTACTGATAAAGACTCCGAAGCATTAAAAATAATTAAAAAAACATGGGTTTGCTCTAACTGCGAACAGGTGAAAAAACAAAATAACGAGCCGTCCCCCTCAGAAATACTTGCGGCAGTAAACCGTTTAGACGCTACCGTGAACGAAGATATAAAAAACATGAAAACAGCACTAGATAAATACGGAGAGCTCAGTTTTGAACTAAACGAAAGACTGACGAAGATTGAAAAACATCTGGAAGGTCAAGCTAAAAAATTTGAGGAGATACTATTAGAAAATAAAGCACTCAAATCCCGAGTGGGCGAATTAGAGGTTCGCTTGAATAACGCAGAGCAAGGACTATTGAGTAGATCACTGGAGATCCGCGGTATACCGGAGCGACCGGGCGAAACGCCCGCTGCTTTGGTGACCAGTATAGGAGCAAGCTTGGGGATCAGGCTTAGTGTGGAGGACCTGGACAACGTACATCGCCGCAGAAGCCGAAAAGATGACTCGCGACCACCGCCTGTTATCGCACGTTTTGTCAGGCAATCAATTAGAGATGACTTAATTACGAAAAGGAAAGTGAAGAGGGATTTCTCCACGCGGGATATCGGTTGGCAGGAAAATGACTGCCACCGAATTTATCTGGGTGAAGAGATGACTCGCACAAACAGACACCTCTATTGGTTAGCCCGGCAGAAGAGAGCGGCGGGAAAAATCAAATATACGTGGTTTGCTTCCGGAAAGGTGCGGTGTCGAAAAGAGGACGGACATAGAGTCATCCTGATAGAACAGGCCTCGGATCTAGATGTATTTGACTGACTACCTAGAAGCCGTCAACCCCTTAGCCTCATTAAAATAGTCTTACTTCTTCTCTTAGTGCTATCTCGACACCGTCACTCACCAATCTATTTATTTTTAAGTACATTCTCTTTATTTATTTTTAATGTTAATATTACTTTTTCTTCATTTAGTTTTATGTACGATAATCGCTTTTCTGTACTTTCTACTCGTTTTGTCTTCTCGCTACCAAACACTGACTGTTTCTCTCCAAATCCACTGTATGTCTAGTTCCCTAATCACATGTCAAGTTAACTCTCAATCACTTTCTGCCCATTATGACGAATTCCTGCAATACTTTACCCAAAACTTTTATCATATCATAGCAATATCCGAAACCTGGCTTAAACCTTATATTCCATCATCTTCAGTATCCTTGCCGAATTACATCCTGCTCCGTCATGACCGGGTAAACCGGACTGGCGGTGGAGTAGCCATGTTTGTCCACAATAGCCTAAAGACCCGAATCCTCGATTGCTCCCCATCTTCCGATCATCCTCATGTAGAATATCTCTTAGTAGAAATTCTCAGTAATATTTCTCCTATCCTTTACGCCGTGGTATATCGCCCTCCTCTCGTGCCATTTGACCCGTCCTTCGAATCAACTCTATTCAACTTCGTTCCCCTCTATCCCAGAATAATTATCTCCGGTGACCTCAATACCAATTTCCTCTCAAAATCCAATGACAAATCCTATTTAGAAAATCTGTTTTTCTCACTTCACCTATTCATCGTTCCTTTTTCCTCCACCCACCACACCACCAGATCTGACACTTGGCTAGACTTCTACATCATCGACTCAGCACAAAACCTCCTCTCCGCCTCTCAAGTGCCAGTATCCTTTCTTTCATCTCATGATCTGATACAAATAACGTATAATATCCGCACTCCTCCAATCCATCCTCGAACTATCACTTTCCGCCAACTGGATACCCTTACTCGAGAAAAAATATTACCTGATCTAGTAACATTGGATTTAAATGGAATATATCATTGCTCCTCTGTCGACACCATGGTTGATATTCTCACCACCAATCTTCTCAATATACTCAATACCCACGCTCCTCTCAAAACCTCCACTTTCCGTCATCGTCCTGCTCCTTGGATGTGTCAGGAAATTAAGGATCTGCAGAAGAGACGCGACGCTGCACGCAGACGCTTCAGACGGACTAGGCTTGCAGATGATTATCAAATATTCAGAATGCTTCGCAACACGACACAGACAAGGATCCGACAAGCGAAAGCGAACTACTTTCACGAAGCCCTTTCCTCAGCTCCTGATATCAAATCAAAATGGCTTCTACTTCGTAAGCTTTCCCTCTGTGAACCTTCTAGATCCCCTTCCTCAGTTTTCCCAATATCACCTGATGACCTAAACTCCCACTTTATATCGGTTTCCACCTCTTCGTTACCATCCCCTTCCGGCTTTTCTCCAGAGGTAGCTTTTAACGACAATAATTTTTATTTTTCCGACATTTCTCCCACAGACCTTATTACCGTTATAATGAAATCCCGTTCCAATTCCGTAGGCCCAGATGGCATTCCTATCAAACTAATAAAATTATGTCTCCCTGAAATCCTCCCAGCACTCCTTTTCATCTACAATTTCTCCCTGCAGAATTCAATATTCCCGACCTCTTGGAAAAAAGCCATTGTCCTTCCTTTAAACAAAAAGCCTAATCCATCCTCTCCCGAAGATTTCCGCCCAATATCAATCCTTTCCAATCTTTCTAAACCCCTAGAAAAGTTAGTGCAATCCCAAGTTTCCAACTTCCTTGAACAATCCAACCAACTCGATCCTCTCCAATCTGGCTTCCGTCCTGGCTACTCTACACAATCTGCTCTGATTAAAATTACTAGTGATATCCAGACTGCAATAGATGATAAAAAATTAACCATTCTTATACTTCTTGATTTCTCTAAAGCTTTCGATTCCATTATCCATTCCATCCTTTTCAACAAACTAAAATCATTATCCTTCTCCAAGAGTTCCATCTCTTGGTTCCAGTCTTTCCTCTCACAACGAACCCAAGCAGTTTCCATACCTAATCAACCTCTATCTGCCTACCTTCCTTTATCCTCAGGAGTTGCACAGGGTTCAAGCATGTCTCCTCTTCTTTTCAGTTCTTATATTAATGACCTAAATGATACAATTATCCATTGTTCCCACCACCTTTATGCCGACGATTCTCAAATCTATTTATCCTTTTCTCCCGCTGAGTTATTGGTGGCATTTGCCAAAATTCAAGAAGATTTAGATCGAATTAATGCCTGGGCCAACTTAAATGGATTAAGGCTAAATGCGGCCAAAACTCAGGCCATTCTCATTGGTTCCAAGCCCCTTCTTAGATCCCACACCAACTTTCCCTCACTCTATCTAAACAACCACCCCATCACCTTCTATCCCTTTGTTAAAAATTTAGGCTTTCTCATAGATCAAACCCTTTCCTGGAATCACCATATCTCTCATATATCCCGCCGTACAATTTCTACCCTCAAACTATTCCATCACTTCCGCCATCTTCTACCCCAAAATACCCGTAGACTCCTAGTTTCCTCTCTCATCTTTCCCCACTTTGACTACAGCTGTGTGGTGTACGATGGCCTCTCGGTGGAACTGCGTGATAGACTCAAAAGACTTATGAATTGCTTCGTAAGATTTGTAATCGGAACCCCGAGACGCTCCCGTGTCTCCCACCACTACACTGAGTTAGGGTGGCTCTTCCCCTCCTTAAGAAGACAATATTTCCTTGGCACTTTCCTTTATCAAATCATTACCGATCATCGTCCTTCTTATGCCTACAACCTTCTCCAATTTAAGTCCTCAATCCATTCACTCACTACAAGATCCCGACCCTCTGACCTATACATCCCTTCTCATAGATCTGCCTCATTCCAAAATTCCTTTATAGCCCGCTCTGTCAACTTTTGGAATTCCCTCCCGATCAAAATTCGACATGCCTTTTCCCTGTACACATTCAAAAACCTCCTATTCCAATTCCTGTTCCAAAAACAGTCAGATACCAGCTAACGATTAATATTATATATGTATTGTGTAGCAATCATATAATCATTACACTTGGTAAGAGATAGTACATGCATTTCCTACTATCGACGTAGGAATTTCAACACACACATTTTTTTGTATTTTTTTTTTTATTCAATTATAAGTAACTGTTTATTTTCATATATATATTGTATATATATATGTTGTGCAACCCTGAAATATAATTTTGTTCATAGTTCAAATGATTCGTTCATAGTTTTAATTGTTTTATTCATAATTTTAAATGCTCTGTACATAGTAGTATCTGTATTGTATATAGCTTGTGCACCTAAGGTTTTCTTTACTTTTTATTTTATTTTATCAATTTCATTTATTGTTTCAACGTTCAGGCCAGTAATATTCTATTATTTTGTACATTATTGTTATTCTGAAGGGACTTAGTCCCAGAATAAAGTTTTTTTTTCTATCTATCTTCTATCTATAAAAGTAGTTTTTTTGTTTTGATTTAAAGCATCTAGTAACTTTTATTTAATTAGATTAAACTACTGATTTAATATTTCATACATGGCATAAGATTTATTTTTATATTGTGGAATTTAGTTAATTATTTATTTTTATACAGCAGACTTTTGATAATTTGCAACTGATGAGACTATGAGATCCAGGAATATTTATTAATTGTGAAACATCCACAAGTAGGAAAACAACTGGATAAAGTTAATTAGCCTAAGTTTATTGAGAATTATCTGTTGTATTGTGACAATCATGAAAATTGGTAACATAAACAATAAAAAGCATTTTACAAATAGAATTATTCATTTCTGATATATTCACTGTTCCCATGTTACAGAAATGGTAAATTGATCAGTTTAAATACTACTGAACTGAATCTTTTTAATCTTATCTATTGCATAACTTGTGCTTTATGGATGTAAGGACAGTATGCAGGCAAGTATTACCTGTTTGATTAAAAAAAGTAGGAGGAAGGAATTAATCTATATTACAACACTATTTAAAATAAACTTTTTTTTATTTAACGCCTCTGCCGTTGGCTATTATGCCATTTGGCTCAAATTTTTAGAAGGTATTTTAATATATAAATGAAGCAATCTTTTGTTGATTGTTGGCGTATAATGAAAAACTTCAATTTTTAGGGTTTGTTGATTTTTCTTGATGAATCTTGATAGATTGGCAGTATCATAATTTAAACCACTGAAATCTGACTTCGTAATTCATATATATTTTCATATAGTGGAGTATTGTCTTAAATTACTTTTTCTTTTTTAAATAATAGTCAATAATCCAAAAAGTAAATTATCCAAAGTCTGCTGTTCTTTTGATTTTATAACATACCCATATGAGGGCATTATTCGACCCTATTGATTTTCAACATGTATACATATTTCAAACATATATGCCTTTTAAATTATTCATATTTGAACATTCCAAATTTTTTCTTCAAAATAACTTTCATAATCAAACCAGAATAATGATTATTTTTTTTAAAGGGATTATTATAGCTTAAATTTATGTGATTTGATACTCTTTAATTTTTTATTATTTATCTATATCTTTTATAGCTTATTCTCCATCTATTGTTGAGAAATGTTTAAATTATTTACTGTTATTTCTCACATTTCTGTATTCTATAATTTTCTTGATTGAAATTAAGTCATTAAGTTGGTTGACTCAAGAGTAACTTCTTTTTTTTTGGAGAATTATGATTACATTAATTATGTAATATTTAAATTTGGATGGGTTGGGGGTATGTTAGTATTACAGCTTTTCTCCAAATTGAAAAATTAGTAATTCTTACATCGCTTCCAAATTTATTATATATTTGTAACTTTCATAATTTATTCAATTTTTTTTTTAAATTGGAGAATAAATCATAATTTTAATTACATCGCCACATTACTTTGTTATATGTTTAATGTCTCTCATTTTGGTACAATTACTTCAAAAGAAATAATGATAAAATATGATACATTTTTTTTATTAATTTATTTCTCAAATCAGTGACATTTTTTTTAATTTAAACTATGTACAATTCATTAGGTAGGAAAGTTCGATAACAGTTTTGATTTGGTAATTATTGAGTTAGATACATTGTCTATTCAAAATTTTTTGGTCCAGTTATGTTTTTTCTTAGGTTATTTTAGGTTATGTTTTTTCTTAGGTTATTATAGGTATTTTTATTTACAAGTTTATCCCAGTAGTGTTATTACATTTTACTTTCATTTAAAAATGGTCTATACTTTTCTCTTTCATCATCTCACTATTGTAAATGCAAAGGAAGTAGTTAGCACTCAAGGCGATATCAAATGTTTTATTTTTAGAAAAACATTAATGCTTTACAAATTCTGGATATATTAATCAGTCAGAAATATTGCTTTCTATTTCATGCTTGAAAATATTGCTTTTCCGTTAGTTGTTTTCATATTGTCTATGACTTTCAACAAATATCCTAGAGGTTTGATGTTTAATGAATCCTTTTATTGGGAAATTATTTATCTCTATGTAGCTATTTTCACTTTGACATATCTTTTGATTGGAATGAACTTACAACAGATCGTTGTTAGAGATATACGAATTAAGTAATGTTCTTCTTTTGTATAATTGTGTTTCACACTATCTATTGTTTTTCAAATTTCTAACTCTTCAAAATTATTTCAATTTTATTTTTTAAATATTTAATTTAAATATTTAAATTAAAGGTTATCCTATAACGAATGTCCCATAGGATTGTTTTTTGTTTCCTGTTTATCCATCATGATTTACCGGCAACAATGAATTTTTGATATTCATTTGCTCCCATTATTTGTTTTTATGATTTCAACTATTGTTTATAAAAGATGAAATAGTTTTTATTGTTATGTACTTTGCAATTCAAAACTTGATGAAGTACTCAAATATTCAGGTAACCACTTTACTATTAATGATATGTTTTTTTTTCTCATGTACTTTATATGAAAGGTAGTTAATGTTTTCAGTGTTATGTATTTTTCTATAATTGTTGTGAGATTAGCACAGTTATTAGCTGATATATGTGTGACTGCACAGAGACTGAGGTGAGGAGAAGGAAGACAGACTTGACTCCGACAGTTCCTGAGCGGGATTCGACACCACCTCCAAGAAAGGGAAAGCCAGGTAGGGCCTACTCCATGTCCAGACTGGACATCCTTTCCCAGCCGCGCGCGGCCCCCAAGCCCTTGCTCCCTGCAGAGTCCCTCCGCAGGGGCACAGCTCGCAGCATGGTCAGCTTAGGTCCACCACGGCCCACGAGAGCCGAGAGGCTCCGGAGGAAGGCGAGGGAACAGCAAGCTAGGAGCCAGTCCCTCGACCAGCCGTCATCACCAGGTACATATGTGGTCCACTCATATAAATTCATCTCCATAAAATTAGTATTTCAAAATGATTCAAAGAGTTTTAATTATCTTAAATATAGTAAATTAAGTATCTTTCTGTATAAATACATTTTTATCAATCCTTATTAGTTATGAGTATTCTACTTTTCCAATTCATAATTAACTGGTGTTTACAAAAATTAAATAGAATATATTAAAAAAGCGACTAGTTATATAGTTGCCCATCATTATAAGTCTGTATACACCTCTTACGTATATTTTTTTTTTTTGTTATCAGGATTTTAGTTATGATTTTATTAATAATTAAACTTTATGCAAAGCAGCGCTCAGACCATGACTTTCAATCGCTTATAAGATTCTCATGAATGATGAATATGGAACTTTTTATCTATTTTTTAAAATCTGTTATGCTCCCGACTTGATACATTGATTTTAAGTGAGAAAATTGCAAATAAATTAAAGTAGCTGGTATATTCAACTTGCTAAAATATATGAGTAGTAATACAAAGATCATTATTTTGAACACCAAATTCTAATTTTGAGTATGGCGAGACTCTGTGGTATATTAGTCCAAAACTTTTTTTGATTAAAGGAGGTTGAATTAAATACTTTATAAAAGGATAATGATGATAATAGTAAAGGAAGTGAAGTATGAAACAATTTGAAATCCATTAGGTTTTCTTTAATACTCTCAGTGTAAACTATGACGAATATAAATTTGTGTATTGCAAATATTTAAATTATTGAAAAAATATATTTTTTTAATATTAAGTAACAATAATTTTAAAATCATAACAAATAAAACATTATTTATAGTAAAATTATACTCTTTATACATTTTTTGTTTTAGATGAGTGGACCATATTGTATTTTTTAAATTATTTTAGATGTATGTATGCTGTTATGTGTAGTGACAATTATGTTTTGTCTTTTGATGGAATGTCAATAGTCCTAGTTTGAATATTATGAATATTTTCAGTCTGAATCCAATTTTCAATTAAAACTATAATTTAATTCTGCTTTATTCGTGTGTTTTTGTTTGTTATGTTTTTTTTTCACTGTCCAATCAATATTTAATTTTTAATTCTGTTGTTTAATTTAAACTTCAATAAAACTTTTTCATGTATTATAATTCATAATAATGTGTTGCACTTTCTGAGCATAAGGCATGAATCATCAGAAAAGACTAACCAAGCATGATATTTAGCAGTTGATAACTAATTGGTTTTAATTCATTTTATTTTATTGTAATTAATATATATTTCCTTCCTAACATAATTTTAACAGTTCAAGAATAGGTTGTTAAAAATAAATAACATAGCAATTTAACTATTTTAATGTAAATTAATGGTTTGCTAAATATTGATTAGATATTTTGCTTTCTATTATATTTCTTATTAGAAGGTATTTTACAAATTTTAATTTATTTATTATTTGTCCTCCCCTTCCTCGCCTTTTAGGCTATAAAGGATTTTCCCGGGCACCAGAACATGAACTCGTAATTATTTTATCTAATTCTTTTTTAATGCACACGCATTAACTCAGTCGGCCACCCCACTCCCCTCCCCAGAATTACAAATTACCTGTAATTTTTTATTCTTGAAACATAAAGGAATCTCTGCACCTATCACCTAATTGTTGAAATTTATGTTGCCCCTTTGAATAATTTCCCATTTTTAATTCATTGTGTAATGTGACTTTAATGGTAACTGTTGTTTTGAATGCAGTTTATGGGTTTTATTTCCATACCAAACTGACTAGAGAAAGAAGGGCAGACTATCGTATAGATTCCCTATGTAGGCTAACCACCAATAATCCAGGAATGTTGATTGGTCATCAAGGCTTCAATTTCTTATTTGTTCTTTTTTATAATCAAGGTGGATAAGTAATCAATACTCTTCAATTTTACTGGAAATTATATTTTTAAATGCATGTTCAAGATCATATGTAGGTTAGCTGATATCTGTCAATATACTGGTGATGATATTAAAAGTATACATTTGTATGAAATGATGTATACATCTGATCATACGGAACAAATGCTTTGCTTTTGCATGATTTGTCTTTTCGCTGCATATGTCTTTCTGCTTGTTTATTTTTTTATTTTACATTTCTGATCAGTCTTGGCCACCTGAATGAATAAAAAGCTGTAAGTAATTTTGAATCTCCTTAACATTTTAAGAAAAATAATATGAGTAATGAATGGTCTTGGTGAAGGAACATCATTATTTTGGTAAGGTTTCTTTTCCTTTTTTTTTTTTTTTTTCTGCTTATCCCTAAAGCTTTGTTATTTTACACAGTGAAGTGGTTTTGGGTAAGAACACCAGCTTGACAATGGTTGGTACACAGGAACAAAGCAGCCACTAATTGTGATTTTGAATATTTTTATAATATCGTCTTCTTATTTAATGTGGTTCCAAAACTATTAATTACCTCAATGATTAATGGGTATTATTGAACAAAAAAATATTTTCTTAATTCGTTTGCTGATGAGTGATGAGCTATTATGTTTAAAATTTCTTATGACCTCAATTTTGATTTGAGAATTGACCTATTCAATTACCTGCTCGGCTAAAAACCATGTGTCATGTTTTGTAGTTAATTTCTTTTTAAATCATTTTAATGCCCATCAAGAAAATATTCTTTTTACGAAATTGGATCTTTTCTTTTACTCAACAGCCTCCAATATATCATTGTAAAGGCTGAAAGGTTTCAAAAGGGTACAAATGATTTCCAATGTATCAGTACCTCGAGAAGATTTTCTATTCTTTACTCATTCTCTATTCTTTACCCATTCTCTATTCTTTACTTTACTTAATAATTACTCACGAATAAGCGATAAACTTTTATTGCCAAAACCTATTCCTATAAAAATGTTTGTTGTGATACATTATATATTCGCTATCAAATTTCTACTCAAAATCTTGTTCCAAATTGTAATTCAACTATTTTATGAACTATGACCCACATGGTTGGCTTGAAACGTTGGCAACAATAAAAATATTAAAATGATTGTGTTCTATTTTATGAGTGGAGTGGAGCAGTGGAGAACTTACGTGATTATTTTCTTTTAAAAAAAGAGTACTCTAAAAAAACACCGTATAACATTTATCTTGTAATAAACACCCTTCCCAGTTATGTGGATTTTATTTCTATTATCCTGTGTTGATATTTCCACACTGAGGTTTATAAATACCATTCCAGGGCTCAGTTGTAGCTGTATATTTGTTCGTTTGATTTATCCTACAGTTTTCAACAAATTGAAAGAATCTATTGTTATATTCAATAATTTTGGAACCACATTACACAAATGAAATTAATAATTAGTATTAAGCTTTTATGATTTAAAAAAAAATATGACAATAAAGAATTATACAGTTGTGCTACACAAGTTAACTCTTAAACTATCTTATGATGATCAAATAGGATTTGATAATGAACTTTATAGATATGTACTTTAGTAAATTAAATCAAAATATATAACTAATAACTAACACTTATTTTGATACATATTATTCTTTTGTTATTTTTTTCATTTTTTAAATAAATTCATAATGCTTAGTAAATAAATTTTAAACACTACACTTATTAATTGAAAAACTTTTAAATTATTTATTTATTTTTTCAAAAAAAAAAAAGGCTGATACGAGTCAATTCTTGTCCAATATTTTGCTGTATATTTCTTTATTTCACTTAAGGGACATCACAGTAGTTGGTGTTTTAATTCTACATCGCTCTGCATAATTTAAATATTAATTCAATAATATCAGTTAATTTTTTATCTGTTGATTTATCATGAAGATATGTAATTCTTTTATGCAGTGCAATGTAAATATTATTCTGGCTTAACTATTTTTCTATCTTATGGCAATACACTTCATTTTTAATATATTCTCGTTGAAAGATCTTTTATTATCGTTGACTAAATTTAATTTATAGTTTTAAATGATGAAATATTTTTTCTGCTATATCATTCCTGGATTGATCATTCATCCTGAAATCGGGAAACTCTCTAATCCCACATTTAATCTTTGAAAACCAGTTACTCTTAACTCTTTTGCGAACTCATATATGAGTTGAGCTCCTTTTGGACTCAATCTCCTCAAGTTTTGTGATTAATTATCTTTTCAAACTATCTCATGGCCTTCCTGTAGGGAAGTAGGTTATTTTTCTATGACATGAGATTATGGACATTGCTGAATGATGCCTTAAATAAAAGCTTGTAAATGGTCAGTAGAGGTGATAAAAAGTATTCTGTCCACAAGGACGTTCCTTCCCTCCTGCTGATTGTAGCTAAAACGTTAATTAGAGAAAAAATTAGCATTTGAGAATGATTACAACCAATCGTGCCCAAGCCAAATAATCTTTCCTTTATAACTTATATTTATGTCATAAAATTTTAAAATGAACTGTATATGCCATACACGTAAGAAAGTATATTCTTTAATTGTAAAGAATGCTTTGTTAGTGTAAAGCTTTAAAATGTATGAGCTATATGAGCACGAGGGTATAACAGCGCATATCGCTTTGGATATTAGGGGCCAGGAGCGGTGATATCACTCCATCACGGCCGCAGAGCTCCCTCTCCCAGCACAGCGTCAGTAGCCAGTTATCTGCAGCTAGCCTCAGAGCGAGGACACCTCGTCGCCCGCGCCCTGTCAGCATTGCAGTTACTGGTGTCTCTTCACCTGGTGAGTGTCCAGAGCTTAGACCACTTTAGGATGGGTTCATTTATTGCTTCAGGTGTTTTTTAATTATTTTTTGAAATGACAGTACCTGATTAGAGCTATTAGTCTTCGCTGTTTTATAAAATATGCTTAAAAAGTGCAAAATTATATGTATAAGCTTTCTAAATATTTAATTAGTTTGTGTATGTTTATTTTATTATTTTACCAAATATTTTGTTAATTTTAGAAATTAACTAGAAAAATGTGTGAATAAATATTTCCTGATCCAAATATTTACATTTAGTTTTTTTTTTTTGTTTTTTTTTCAATTACCCCCTACTTTGCCATTTTTGGCATACATGGGAAGTGGATTTATTCTCGAGGAACCAGTTAATATCACTCAATTCATATCGTGGGTCTGCCACAAAATACATTTCATCCTGCCCAAGCTGGATTTGAACCGGCATCACTAGACTAGGGATAATGTTAAAGTTAAAACTTTTACACTCTTAGCCATCATGAACTCACTCCACTGGCAACCTGCTGAAAAAGCATATTTATTTTTTGGTGTTACCTACTTAACAATTTTTTTTACTAAATTGGTGATAATATAGTCCTCCAATTTTCTGTTACTCTTTATGGTTTATTTTTTGTTTCTTGAATACTTATTAGTATTTATGGACAATCTTTCTGTTGAATCTTTTCAATGAGCTATGTTTCTTTTTTTTCGTCTACAAATCTTACCCTCCTTATCACTTTCTATGCCCATATAAATAGAATGTTTTCCGTCTATTATTGACATATCCTCAAATATTATATCGGTTACTAAGATGTTTATATGACCCTCATGAGCTTCACCTAGCTTCCATAAAGTAGCTATTGGATTGGCCTAGCAATAACAGGATTATGTGAAACCTGATTCTGATTTGGGTATGGTCCTGACCAGATCTCTTTCTTCCATTATAATGGAATGATAATGATCAAAAGAAATTGTTCTTTACCAAGTATATCTTTAGGCTTGGTTAATTTTTAGTTAGTTTGTAAAGGATAATTTTTTTTTTATATTTGATCAAAGGAAAAGAGTATTTAAAAGTATGAATATCAGAATCCAGATTCAAACTGGAACATCTTCTGATTTGAAAATGTTAAAATTGTTTTTAATATCCACTTTAGCCTTTCTAAATAATTTTATAAAACTTTGCTATCATGTTTTTGTTAATGTTCTTCAATGTCATGGGTAAACTTAAATTGTTTATGGTATATGCCTGATATTTATGCTTATTCTAAGATATTTCTTTTTAGAATTCATATATTATACATGAAATCCACAAATTATGTACTAGAAAACTAGATTTGTTAGATGCTTATTTTATGAAACTCCATTTCAGTCTTTTTTCTTTTTTTTTCCTTCCTCGCCTTTTAGGCTATAGGGGTTTTTCCGGGCCAAGAAACGAGGGCAGGAGATGCCAGAGTTAAAATCTCCCTCCCCTCTGGGCACCAAGATGCGAACTTTTAATTATTTTATCTAATTATCTTTGACCCAGGTTGCTGGGCAACATGCGGTGCTGTGCACACACATAAGCCTTCTAGGCCACCCCACCGCTACTTCATTTCTGTCTATTACTCATATTCTAAATTGTATATTATTTATATTTAATTAATTTTACTTAATTTTCTAGGTTCAGATCGCAGTGTGAAATCTCCTAATGTTTCTGCAACTGAGAAGCCACCTATTCCTAAGGTCCATGCTACAAAGAAGCCAATCACTAATAAATCAGAGACTACACCAAAAAAACCAGCTGAAAAACCGAAGTCTTCTAAGGTAACTAGTAAATCTTAAATGGTTGTGTGGAGTATGTATCTTGTCTGTTTAATTTAATTTTCTCATGTAGTTTTTAAAAAATTGTGGTTTTTGGTTGTTGAAAAATAATAATTTGTGTTGTTTTATTCATTGTTAATTAATCTGTTTATTTTTTTTTCTTACTTATTCAGAGTTCGGCATCAACTACACCAAAAGCTACTCCATTGCAGTCACCTTTGGTGGAATCCGCAGAAATGAGTTTAGAACATACTGATAATACAACTGTGGATAAAGGTGAAGGAGCGTCCTCTCTTGATGCTGCTCAGGAGTTGGACTATGATCCGCCTACTGAAGTGCTGTTAGCCGATGTTCCTGAAGCAGCCCATGAGAAATCTGATTCTATCCCCGACTCCAGTCCACTTGGAACTGAGCTCCCGTCGCAACAAGGAGAACAGTCACAACCACAACAAGAAGTACCGCAACAGCAAGCACAGCCACCACAAGTTCTGCCACAGGCTCAATCTGAAGTTACTGGAAATGGAAATGAATTAGCTGAAGCAGATATGACCGGTATATTATTGTCAAATTATTATTGTATTGTAAAGTATTTATATTAATATTAATTATGAAACCCACTTCACTATATAATATTTTTGTAGCATCGATGATAGCCAAAATTAGAATAACTACAGAGGAAGAAGCTAAGGCAGCCCTTGCTGAAAGGAGGAGGCTTGCCAGAGAACAAGCTGAAAGGGAAGCAGAGCTAGAAAGACAAAGGATTGTAAGTTGTATTTTTGATGTATTTTGTTGATTGTTCTCTTGTTTCTTTTGTTGAGAAGGTTTTTTTTTTTATACATGTGAAGTTGACAATTACAACTTTGTTGTGACTTGTATATTTTTTTATTTATTACATATTGTTTAATGTTTCGGAAAATGTTTTCCTATCATCAGCAACATATTCGCTTATGTTAGGTATTTTCTTTCCCCCCCCTTTTATTTTATCTTTTTATAAAAAATTTGTTTATTACTTTTTATAGTTAAACATGTTCATAAGCAAAATTTATCTTGACAAACAATTAGTTGCATCTGCCAGTGACCAATAGTTAGTCAAGATTAATGTTCCTTCTTAATATGTTTAACTATAGAAAGTAATTAGCAAAGTTTATAAAATGATAAGGAATTGCCAATCCCAAAATATTTTGAACTATGGTAAAAAATGTTAATAATGTTGATAAATATAAAATATATAAAAATCAAAAGGCAGTTATAATTGTATTTTGTTTTTGACTTAGGACAGATATATAAAATGTGGGTCAAAATTTAGGTTGTTGTGGGCTTATGAAATAAATATTGCCTTTCCCCCCCTCTGACCAGATAAACTGTCAGAAGGGGAAAATAATAATAAAAATATGTACATAAAAAACTTATTTAGTATTTTAATTGATATTGGTATTTTTTTATTATATGTTTATTTTTTACATTTTAAAAATATTCTGGTTGCTACATTAAAAAGGCATTCAGACTAGGCTTGGTTTTCCTGAATATAGTTTCATTATTATTCTCTAAAATATTCATTGTCTCTACAGGAGGCCGAAAGATTGGCTGAAGAAGAACGTCTAAGAAAAGAAGAAGAAGAACACAGACGCATGGAGGAAGAACAACTTCGACTTCTAGAAGAAGCTAGAAGAGCCGAAGAGCTTAGATTCCAACAAGCCATTGAAGTAAGTATTTCTTATTTAATGCTTATTTTATTTAGTGCAAAGTACCCACTCATCATAATTTTGGACAAATATAATGAATCTTCAATGTAGTGTCGTGTTTACGATCTGTAATAATAGCTAGGAAGTTTATTAATAGACTATTGAGGATTTTGTTTATCTCCTGTAATTTTTTTAATCTACAAAATTTTGACAATTATATTTAAATTTCAGCATTAAATACAATTAAACTGATTAATTTCCTGAATCTAATATTTTAGAAACACGTAGATAAACTTTGTTAACTTATACACTTTTTCTATAATGCCAATAATCATCATGAAGGGATTATGTGTTCTTCTTCCAGTTTTGCATGATAACGATAATATTTTTTTGTTTTACCTAGGAAGTTAAAAAAAGAGAAGAAGAAGAGAAACAACGTAAAGAAGAAGAATTGAAACAAAAATTAGAAAAGGAAGAAGCTGACAGAAAAGCTAAAGAAGAAGCAGAAAAGTAAGTTGATTTTGATATATTTTTATCTACAATTACACAAAAAATAAAATAATATATTTCTCATAAATTTAACTATATTGTATTCAGCCATCCAATGTTCTTTTTTTATAAAGACAAAATAAATATACTTTAGGAACTACATATTAAATAGAGTTCAGAGTTTCATTTAACCAACAATAAAAATTTGGTATGATCTACTAACAAAATCTATCGGTCAGTGGCATTAATAATAAGCACTTATGGACTTAAAAATATTCTTTTTAAATAGTTTTTATGGATGAATGAAGGTTTAAATTGACATTTGATATAATCTATATGTATAGCTTACTTTACTGTTAAAACATTTTTTAATGACATACTTTGAATAAGAGATACTTGTTAAAAGAGATTCTTTTCTATTTAAATTATGTTAAATAGTCTTGGGTTTATTACTTTGTAATGAAGTACAGTTTCTTGGTCACCTGTTGTATTAGTAGTGTAACTTAGTATTTTAGTTTTGAACTTTTATTCCAAGTTACTAAAGACCATTTTTCATATTTTTTTATTTTTATAGGATGAGGATTGAAATGGAAATAAGGTTAAAGAAAGAAGAGGAAGATCGACAAGCTCGAAGAAAGAGGGTTGAAGCTATAATGTTAAGAACTAGAGGGAAAGGCAGTACTACCTCAGCAACAACTCCATCTAAGGTAATATAGCTTCCTCACCATTTGCATTGGTTGCATAATTATCTATTATTCATAAATTTTAATTTTATAATAAAATCTCTGGGTTAATCCGTTTTCAAAAATTAATCCCTCAATATTCGTGGATTTGATATCCATGGGTCTTGATCATAAACAAATTTCCAATACAGTATCTATATTCATATTGTAGTTAATCGGAATGTTTTCATTTGTGAAATACGAACAAATTGTTAAATGAAATTCAATTTTTTGTTTGTTCGATGTAAACCAAACAAACATTTTTCATTAGTGAGAACAAAACTCATTTAAGGTGGAATATAAGAATATGAATAATGTTTATAAATTGCATGAAAAGAAGCCTATGCAGACTTGAAATTTATTGACACCTAAGTCACCCATTAACAATTAATAGTTTAAAATACCGACACAAGCTGTCTGTCTATCTGAATATTGTCAGACAGATAAGGACGGACACCGAACCAAATTTGATCCCTGATGTCCGAAATGTAAAATACAAGTGGAAACTTTCTATTCTGTGTACAAAGATTTTTTTAAATTCCTGCACCAATATAAAGCTTCCCTATCTTTGTTAGTAAGGAAGAAAAATATCTATTTCAAACTTTCAGTTTTCATTAATTTATTCAATTTTCTATTATATTCTGAAATTTATGTGGTTGTTTACAATTTGTATACATTTTTATAGGATGGTGAAGAATCGGAAGAAAACTCTCCACCAGATGAAGCGAAGAAAGTGAGTGAGGAAGACAAGTTCCTGAATTCTGAGCGAAGCCACAGCGATGCGAACACAATACCTCCATTAGTAGAAAATAATAAACACAATGGACATCATAACGGCTCAATCGACACTGTGTAAGTCTAATAGCGTAGGATTATATCTTGGCTCATTTATAGAGATCGCGTGATTGTTGTCTTCCTCCTTTAAAGAGCAGAAAGATACTTTTTAACTTTGTGACTGTGGATCATATTGTAATTTTTGTTGAACACTTTTTTATATTACTATTGTAATGGTTAAATTAGTAATTATGATTTTAATTTTTTTTTAATTGCAACTTAGATTTTTATTAATTGAGGCTCTGGCTGGTTAATCTTATTGTTAAAGATTTATTCTTTTTTTATTAAGTATGCTGTATACTCTTTTTTTCATCAACACCTAATCTACTGCTTTATGTAGGGCTCGTTTAGAATTCATCATTAACTTGTTTAGATTTTCTAAATAAATATATCAAAATAGATTTTCAAGAACTTAACCAAATATAATTACCAAATTTTATCAATTTTCTAAAACTTGTTAACATTGATTTATGCAAAGGTGCTATCTATTCATAATCTTCCTTGAATTTTTGCTAATTTGCTTTATGCTAGAAAATATTCTTAGTAAATAGTTAATATTTAGAGTTTCTAAAAAAATGTATTACCACCCTTCATTGAAAACATTGATAGAAACCTTAAAAAATCGTATCTGTATTTTTTCTAGCCACAGCCTCAATTAGTCTTTATTTAATCTATTTATGATTTACAAAATATAGTTTAAAAAAAAATAGAAAATATATATATTATCTATTCAAGATATGTATGTTCATAATTTTAAATCTAATGAGCAAAAGTGTAGAGATCCCTTACAAAGCTCAAATACTCTTGTGATTTTAATAGTCTATAGATTTATTCTAATGGTTAATAAAGTAGTATTGATTAGTTTTGATTTATATTTGTAATTATATGTAATATTTATTATGTTGATTCCTATATTCGAAAGCTTTAATAATGTTATAAATGTATTTAAAATATATTTGCTTCAAATTAAATATAATATCTGAGCTATTACTGGAATGATAACAGTTGGTAGAACAGAATTTTATCGTGCTTCCCCCCTTTTTTTATTTAAAAAGTAGTGACAAAAGCTTTTCTCAATCACATAAATTATTTAAAATTTCCTCATTCGCACATAGGTCCTTGATCTGGGTCTCTTCTGGAAGTGTAATAGTGGGATTATGAGGTTCGTGAATTTATATTTGGAACTAAATTGGTTCCATTTGTTATTGTCGAATACTCACAATCTATTAGCAACATAATTATGCTTCCTATGAAGAATGAACCTTATTTTTCTGACTAATTTCTATTTTATAAATGGATAGGATTTTTTTTTTTTTTTTTTTTTTCATTTGAATATATATGTGGTCACACGAAATAAACAGCAGTCGTTTTACACTGTTACCATTCCAAAAATTATTAATAAAATAATCTTTTATAAATTATAACTTCATCTTGAGCATGCTTTCAGTACTAATTATTATTAATGTATGAAAGAATTTCCCTCCATGTTGTTGTTGATTGACTAATGTCTCTGGCAAACCCGTAGATTATTCCAGCATTCTCAGTGTTGCCATTCTAACTTCTATTTATTCATTCATTTTCAAAATGTCCAAAAAACTGAAATCGGTCATATATCTTACCTAGTCCATCTTCCGTCAACTCTGTACAGCTTTATTGAATTTTTAGTGCCTTGTTAATTTTCTAGAAATAATAGGATTAATGTATTTTGTTGATTTGGAATAATCATAGTTGTGATTTAATATTTGTTCTCTTAATTTGAAGATTCTGCTTCAAATTTGTGGATGAACATTGTGCTTTAATTTTTTAATGTTTATTTAACTGTTATTCTCCATGTTTGAACTCTTCTCATCAAACTTATGGATGAATGAACAAGTATCTTGTGATGTATAGATTGCAGTAGTACATGTTTTTTAAGATAGTTATCTGTGGGAAAGAATTAACTTAGGTGTAAATATTGAATGTACAGAATTTCTTTATTGTTTAAAGTTAATTTTTCTTTGTCATGGCAACAATGAGATTTCTTTCTTGTATTTGTATTTTTAATAACTGTGTATTTTTCTTTGTTACTAATTCATGAAATAAATCTGAAGTTTATGTTATACTTAATAAATTTAAACTATATTTTTTATGAATTGAAATAGTGTTTTTTCTTTGTATGCTTGTGCTTAATTAAATGTTAACAAATATGTGATAAATATTTAATTAGCCTATAAAATTATATGATGTGTTGGTTTAAGACAGAAATATAACTGTTTAGTTGAAATATAATTGTATTTTTACTTGAAGTTTGAAAATCTTCCAATTTTTTGTGATTTAATTTGACGTGTAGAAAAACAGTTCAAGACATGTAAGTGAAAATGATATATTTAATGTTACTGCATGTTGGCCGCGAATATCAACTGTTTACTGTTTATTTGCATGACTTCTTTTTGGTTTAAATTGATTTTTTTCTACACTCTAATTTTTTTTTTATTAATGTTAATTATGTTTTAGAGACAAGCTAGTTTTATATGTGAAAAATTATTTCCCATACATATTATTCAATGTTTTTTAAATAACGGATCTCATTTGGTTATATCATTTGTAAAGCTTCAGAAAAAAATACCTGTTGAGGAATAAGATCTACCGATTGAACAATCCATTTCATTTCCAATCGAAGGCATCACCATTTTTAAGAGGCCAGTGTTTCAAACTGGTGTTTCCAGGAAAATTTTGAGGTTTAATGAAGCGATAAATAAAATAATTGTTCACATGGAAGAAATTTATAGAAGAAAAGTAGCTTAGATATTTTCATTTTTTTTTTTTTTTTTCAATTAATGTTATCCTGAAAACAGTCTTGTGATACTATTAGAAATGTAATACATGTTTAGTGATAGCTCTGATATGGTGATGATGAAAGAACTTTGATTTTTGAGTCTTAGAAGTTTACATATGATTTATACAGAAACTCAAAGACTTACGTTATTACGTTCTACAGACACACTCAGAGAGATTGAAGTGAACAGCTCTTTACACATTGGGAGGAAAAGCAAATATATAACAAAAGATCATCTTGTTATTAATCACTAAATTATTATTGTATTCAAGCTTATTATTTTATTTTTGTTACCAGTTCAGACTGACATTTCATGTGGATTTATCATATTCTAAATTTCTTTCTGTATTAGTTAATATTAATAAAACAATTTATTTGTTCTTATTTTATAATTTAGTATGATTAACAGATACAATGTTTTAAGATAGATGTAGTCAATATTCTGACCTGGAATTACAGTTTTAGTAATGAGATAGTTGTGAGAGCTTTTATTTCAAATTTAATTTTTTATGCGATACTTATAGTATAATAATCATCTGCTTGTAGTATTGTTGTTTAATTAGTTTTACTGTGTTAGCTTTGTGAACTATAGATTTATTTTACTTATATTTGATAGGAAATGTACTTACATTAAGTGAGTTATATATTATTTTGAAAGGATATAAATTATCAATATTAAATTTTTTTTAGAGGTTTAAAATTTAACAACAAAATGAACATTTATTTCTGATAAAATATATTGATTCGAAAAAAAAAATTAAAAGTATTATTAACAAAAGTTATTTTTTTAAAACTATTTTATTACAATCATAGTTTCTAGTAATAATAGCTTCAATTTTAATTATTTTTGCAGGTCTGAAATTAATGTTACTAACAGCCTGTTGGATTTGGGTCCGAGCGGGGATATCCTTGAGCTTCCGACTGGGAACGGCAAGCTTCCTGAGACTCCCCCGTTCATTGAAAACAGTCAGTCCCATGTTAACGGTAACTTTCATATTTTATGAATATCTTTCTTAAAATAAAACTTTCTTTTCTCCTCACTTCTTGCCTATAGGTACACCTAGATAAAAAAGATTTTTGCCTAAATAAAAAATTGACATTTTTTAAATAAAAGACCAAAAATGAAATTATGTATTAGGTGGTAAGCAATATAATAAAAAAAACAATATTTAAAAAGTGATATGTTAGAATATAGAATGAGACTATTTTCAATCAATAAATAAAAATGTGATGTAAATTAAAAGTTTTTGTTATTAATAAAAAGTTGTATTGTTTTATATCTTTTTGGGATAAAAGAAAAGGGTCCTATATATTATTATTAATTAAGTTACTTTTTTAAAAAAAAATATTTATAGTGTCTCATTGATATATTTTTTTTTAAAAATTAGTAACCCGATGAAAGGTGGAAATCACAAAAATTAATTGTTAATTCAAGAGATTGATTTCTTCCCCAAAATTATCAAACCATAAAGAAAGAAAACGCTGTGAAGACACCATTTCTCTGCTAATTAACACTAGGGACTTGGAAAATATATAATTACAAATAATGCAACATCAATCACTATTTATACTTGCTTTAATTGATCAAGATTATTATTTAGTTTGATCAAATTTATTAGATCAATCAAGGTTTAACATTTTTATTTGGCTTTTTCTACATAACAATCAGTTCAGCCAAACTATGTAGGCCTCCTTCATGGATAGGATAAGCTGATGGAACGAAAACAAAACTGAGGGATCTTATTTTTAACCATCCAATTACAACTTTCTTAAATATTTTACTGGCAAACAGGAATTTTCACTAGTATAAATAACAAATGTATTTTTTTAAAGTTCTCAAGAAGCAATCCTATCGGTTAATGGTCCTCTATTGATGCAGAATTGATAACACTGATCCTACTTGCTAAGAGTTGTGAATTCTATAATTATTTCAAACTCCTATCACCATTAAGTTGGATGTCTTCTTTTAATTGGCATGATTTTATCTTATATAATAAATTAAATGGCACCTATGTCTGTGATAAATAAGGCACAACTATCAATTCAAGAGAAATTTTGATTTCGATAAAATTATTTTGAACAACTGGCAAAATATGCCAGCTGAAATAAACTGTTCAATTTAGATTCGTAGAATTACATTGAGCTATAATTCAATGTAAGTCATGGTAGCAGCAGCTTGACACTGACGGGACGTAGTCGTGAATGACCTCCCGATTTGGATTGAGGCCAAATGGTTTCATTGAATTGCTCTAAGCCAAATTAATTGCTTTCCTGAGTTAACTTCAGGAATTAACTCTTGTGGCAACAAGTCTTCGGTATCAAGAATATTTATGTATTGTTATCCTTTGATTTCATTATTAAAAGTACCATAAATAAATTGTAATTGAATTCTTTAAATATTTAATGCAGTTCCAAAATGAAAAGGGCATTTCTAAAAAAATGTTATCTTGTTAAAACGAACATAAGATACATGCTAAATTCTAGGCAGCATGTTCTAGGATAACCAGGATGGTTTTCCTTGTATGTGTTTCTGATATATCATCTATTGTATCTGTTTAGTTTGGCCTAATATTTAAGATCTGCTTTTTGCAATGATAGGGATCGAACTAACTAAATTTCTGATTTTACTTGTGCCTCTTTCATTTTAATATTGTTATTTAGAAACCCCAGTTTATGCTGAATTACATTATGCTACGTTAATATGCACTATGTTCTAATTTTGTACTTTTATGTTATTTTCATTTTTTTTTTAATTTATATTATAAAAAATTTAAATTATGCTCTAATAAGTTGTATGTCTATAATGTTTCAGATTTGCTGTCTTAAATGTGTTTTTGTGAACATAAATGACAGAAAAAATTGTTAGTTGCAAGTGAATTTTTAATTGTATGTTTTTATTAAGAGAGTGCTTCTATAGAACTTTAGTCGGAAGTGGATTGTACATACACTATGGAGATCGGAGTGGTTTTATGGCATATCCTAATGCATTTGCTGTGGTATAGAAGACTGAGTGAATAAAAATCTTCATTATATGTAGTCAGAATAATAAATGCTTAATGATGTGTTACTCTTAGTCATATAAATGTTATTTAATGTTACATTTTCGAAACTCAATATGGTTTTAAAATATATTATCATTGATAAGAAGTATCTATTACGCCTAACATCATGCTACTTGTGTTTATCTCAAAACTGACTATTATAAGAAAAAAAAAATGGCTAAATTGTTATTTCACTTGCTTTGCCTGAAGCGTTTTCAACTATAATAGCATCCTGATTCGTATTTCTCAAACTGAATAGCAGATTGTATTGTAGAAATGTAATTTCAATCTGTATATATTCGATTTCATAAAAAAATAAAATACCATTTGTTGGAAGGAGTATTACTATTTTTAAAATTATGATTTATATTCATTTATTTTAGACAAATTCGCTTAATCGCTAGTAGGTGTATATAACTAAATTCACGAGTTGAGCTTGTGTAACATTTAATGTAAACTTGAAGGTTATGGCCTTTCTGAATGAGGGTACTATGTATATTAATCACAAAACAACCATTGTATTTATTAATTGTAAACCATACTATAAATTTCTTTGAATGTATATAGTGTTATGATTGTCCATTATTTTTTCAACTTTTGTTAGTTATAAATTTATCTAGTTAAAGAAAGTTTGTGTTAATATTTTGCTGATTATAAGGGCGGTAGTAGTTTTGTCCCGTGAACCTGCCTTTCCATATGATGAGCAAAATACTGAGTCAGCTGTCGTTCGGAAATATTGTCATTAGAGTTATCATATTATTATTATCTTATTGTGAAAGCATTTCGTCTTATGGATTACTTTAAATATTTAAGTGCCTTTTTACATGAAGGTTATGTGTAATATTTCCCAAACATTAATATATATTATTTATTCATAGACTCACAGTTCCCTTGGTGAATCATGAAGTTATTCTGTTCATCTGTCGAAAATTGTTTTGGGAGATAGCGGGGAGGTGTTATTTAATTATTAATTATAAATTATGTAATTAGATATATATGTTTTAATATAATACAGTTCTCGTTGTCTGTTTTTTATTAAAAGCCTTGTTAACTGTTTTTATCTATATTTTTCTTTGAATTTTACACATTTTATCATTTATATTAATTTAACAAAATTATGTAAATCAAAGGGTATAACATTTTTTAACAAATTATGTTTTATTTATGAAATTGTGTAAATTAAAAACTACAAATGGGATCCTAAACCACTAGTGTCTTGTCTATTCTACCTTTTGTTTTATTATTATTGTTTAGTTTAGTTTATTTAATAGAACCAGACTCGTAGAAATTTTATTTTGGGTAAAGTTGATTATATTCATTATTTCACATATTATATTCTTATCATGAATGCTGATATTCTAGTTTTGTTTCACATGAAATGAAATGAAATAAAAAATTAATTTTATTCTGGGACTTAAATCCCCTTAAAATAATAACAGATTTCAAAAAATATGTACTTCAATCTAGCATGTGTATATGATACAGATATATACAAAAAATACTAAGAGAAGATACAGATATATACAAAAAATACTAAGGGAAGATACAGATATATACAAAAAATACAGAGATAAAAATAAATATAAATATAAAAACCATTTATCTATTGGTGAACAATTGTATTTATCTATCCTAAAAATTCTTATAAGTTGGTGGAAGTTTGAATATGTAGGAGTTGTTTGAAGGAATTTGTGGATGTGGTTTGGCGTATGGAGATAGGTAAGGAGTTCCAAAAGGAGATAGCATGAATGATGAAAGATTTGCTGAAAGAAGTTATTTTATGGGAAGGAATATACAGGTCTATAGGTTGAGATTTGGTATTAAGAGAGTGGATAGAGGTGCTTAGAGTAAGGAGTTATAGGAGGTAAGAAGGATTTTTGGTTCTGAGGACTTGGAAAACGAAAACACCAAGAAGGAATTGCCATACAGGAAGTATGATAAAGCCACTTCAACTCGGTGTACAGGGAGGAAACATGAGAACGCCTGGGAATACAAAAGATGAATCGTTGATAGCCCTCTATAAACCAAGAAACCATAGTCTAAGTGGGAGAAAATAAGAGATGTTACAAGGACTGTCTGGTTGTTTTTGGAATAGAGTCACGAAATTGTAGGGATTGTTATAGATTTTCAGGTGATCTGGGAAATTTGGTTATTCCAATAGAGGTCAAAGATTACTCAGAGGTTTTTGACTGCTGGAGAGAAATGGATGGAGAGGTCATTAAGGTAAAGTAGAGGGAACTAATGGGATGCCTGGATCTGATGAGGATAGCCTTAGTTTTATCTGCATTCATCTTCAGGTTATTTTTTTCTGCCCACCTGTGGATATAGTCAACATCCTCTTGCAGTTTTCGGATAGCCTCTGGCATTTCAGAAGGTTGGAAAGGTAGGTAAATTCGGAAAACGTCTGCATAAAGTGATAGCAGGAGTGATGGATGGAGACAGGAAGGTCAGTAATATAAATGGAGAAGAGTTGTTTGAGAGAGCTAGGAGTCCTGAGGAACACCTCAAGACAATTGAAGGGATGAAGAAGGAGATATGTTAGGAATAACAACTGTCTGAGACCGATGGGACAGAAAGGAGAGGAACCATTTTAGAACGCTATTTGATATGGGCAGGCTTTGAAGAAGTCAAAAGTTATGATTTGAATTTCAATGACAGCCCTTTTATTCATACATCTATTTTATTATCTTTTATGCTTGCGATTTTTCTGAACAACTTTTTCATTTTCAAATACACATCACTTTATATATTTATACACTTATTTTCTTTTCACTCATCCGTCTATCATTTATATTTCTTTATGTATTGTTATCTTCATAATTTAACAAGCTACAAAAACCAATTTAATTGTTATTTTTAATTTAATGACAATTAAATTGCATCTTTTTAAGCTAGTTGAATTATAAGTATTGCAATATATTATAAAATGGTAATAATAGATGGATACATAAAAAATATAGTAAGTGTATATATTTTTATATAAAATTGTCTACATGTGTTTGAAACTTCAAAAGGTTGTTCCAAAACACCCAACATGTATACAAAAAATAAAAGTATTAAGGTTGGCATTAAAATTGTATTAATTAATTAATTAAAATTTTTGTTTACTGAAATAATAAATTATCAATTTATTGGCATATTTTAAATAAGATTTTTTATTGGATTCTAAATTCAAGTTTGCTTTATTTCGAGAAAGTGGTATGCTTTTATCAATGATATACTTTTATTATATCATTCAATACTTATATCGTTTAAGGACATTTACAAAACATATATTTTCTCAAAATGAAGCAATCTTGAACTATATATTTATCATTCTTATCCCATCATGTTCAAAAATTCCATAATTTATATTTAGCAGGTATTACTCATGAATTTGCTCCAATAGTCATCAATTAAGTGCAATAATATGTAGTATGAATAGCCACCATATGTAATAAAACAGGAAAGAAGAAAGTATGTGTTTTAACTCTGTTTATCAAAATGTTTTTGGGTACACAACATTTCTTTTCGTCTGGTATACAAACAAAGCTTGGACCTTCGAAATTTATTTCTCACACTTGTTACAATTGTCCCTATGCTTTGTTCAATGGTCATTGGAACTGGAAACTGAACATTTTACTTTGAATGACATATTTGTTGGAACCTTGGTATGTGTTGCAGTTGTTCTTCCTAAAGCAATTTAACATTTATTGTTTTGTTTTTTTTGTTCATAAGTTTTGCAATAAAATGGTTCAAATTATTGAAATATTTTTACAATACTATCATATATTAGTTTGGATGGTTTCGAACTATATATCCAAGTATAAAACTAGAAGTATATAATAGTAGCAAATTAGGAAAATACATAAGCAACTTGAAAGATAAAATAAAAACATTAGTTTGTGAAAAATGTAATATATTAAATAGAATGCTAATATTGTAATAAAATATAAAAAGGTAAGAAATTGAAAACTATAGTTGCAGAAACATATAAAAATATCAAAACCACCGCATTAGCACAACACCGTACTTCAAATTCAACACATCTTCAATTTTAACAATCTAAAAATAAGATGAAACAAAAAAATTAATAACAGAAAGTAAAAAAACTAAAAATAAAAAAAACAGTAGTAAATTACTAAACCAACATCAAAAATCTGTGCACACATTATGCAGGTATAATAAATAAAATTAAAATTATAACAATCTTTTGATATTAGTTGTTTTGTATTCTTTAATGAGATGGGAGACAGCATACAGAAGGAAAGTTCAAAGTTCAAATTAAGTAATCAGAAGTAACCAATTATGGAACAATGTAAGGAATAGCTTTTTTTATATGTTTTTTATTTATGTTGACCACAGGAGCTTAGGAGTGAAGGTAAAGTTTACTAACCAATGTGTAATAAAATATGACAAAAAACATATATATCATTAATTTTAACTCCCAATTGTAGAACTGGAATAACAAGTAAAAATAATAAATATTCTGAAGACAGAATATTCCTTGAAATGTTACAACAGGGTCAAATCATTTAAAAAATAAACCCTTTTTAAGTTTATATATTTATCACTCTAAGTTACCTTCCAGCAACAACAGTGTATGCAAGATTGCGGGTCATACATATGTTGCCTATAAAGTTCTCCCTAAGTCTTCACTGTCTTCTTTTTCTCCTCTGTCTAGGAGGTCCCTTAGAAAATGGTCCACTTCTTTCTATGGCAGAATGTACAGGATCAGCTGCAATTTTCCATCAATACTGGTAGTTTTCTTCTGTTAGCAGCTTTGAAAAATCGTTCTCAGAGACGATGTCGAGCAAATGCATAATAATGTATAAATAATAATAATTAACAGTGTATAAATCTATAATGTTCCAGTAAATGTATAATTTTGGGTTAATCAAAGATCTAATCTTTTTTTCTAGGATATGGAAATAATTTTTTAATATCATAGGATATGAACCTTGTCTAATCCAGAATTATTCCTTCCCAGTATAAGGGGAAATATTGTCCAAAAATTTAGCTTCATAGGCATTCTCATTTTTTATCACTAAGTCAATTAGGGAGAGTGGTATTTCTTTATTTCATGCATATATATATACACACATATATATATGTGTGTATTAATAAGTACATTTATACTTCATAATTCAACACTGAATTAAAATGCAAGAACCAATTAAAAATGTAATATTTTTAAAGTAATTCTTAAATTTTTGATAAATTATTATGTTTTACTTTATATTTAATTGAAGATAATTTATCAAAAATTTAAGTATTACTTTAAAAATATTAAATTTTTAATTGGTTCTTGCATTTTAATTCAGTGTTGAATTATGAAGCATAAATGTACCTATTAATACATATATTATATGAGATCGATGATTTTCTTAAATTTGTTTTTAAAGTTGTTGAATTCCTAGTGGTAAGTAATATCATTAACCTAACTCTAGACAAATAAAGAGTTATCATAAAAGCATTAGACAACAAAATGAATAATATCTTCATTATAAATATAACATTGTATGTTGGATTTCAAAAACTTGATTACTTCATAAAAATGAGATGAATTTTATATTATTAATACATAGATTTTCATTTCATGGAATTGAACCTGGATAAGTATTTTTCTTTTTTTATCTTTTATTTAATTATCAAATTCTTCCAAAAGTTATATTTAGCATTTTTCCATAATTCCTAACAATGATAGTTGTTATTTATAATAAACCAAATTAAAGGTACGTTATAAGAAGACATGATAAAGTTGGGATTTCACAAAGACAAAATTCATCAAATTATTCACTAATTTCATTTTCTAAAATTTTACATGACAATTTTTAAAAATAAACGGACGTTGATACCTAATTATTTAAATATAATATCAGATCTAGAATTATTAAACTACTGTAAATGTATATAAGGTCATTAACATATGCTTTATACATCCATGAAATGATTTTATATTTTACTTCTTTCACACAAGTACAATGAAATATTTTTTTAGCAATGTCACTGCCTTGATTAGGTGTTTTTTAAATACTTACTTCAAACTTAAAAATATTTTAAAAGTTTACATTTAGTTGGTAAATTTCAATTAATTTCCTTGAAAACATGTGATTTATGTTAAATATTATTATATTTCAAAAAATATTATTACAATTTTTTCGCCAATCTCCGTTACCTTCTACAACTTTCAATATTAGATATTGTTTTTTTCTAAAATTCTCGGCTTTCCAATAATATATTATACCTATACCTTCTGACTAGCATTTCCGGAAATTCATTTTTAACCTGGATAAGCATTTATATTTTTTCTCCTTTATTCAATTATGAAATTCTTTCAAAAGTTATATTTAGCATTCTTTCGTAACTTTTAATAATGTGAGATGATTAATTATTTAAAATAAACCATATTAAAGGCACTTTAGAGGAAGACATTGGGCATTTAAGCCCTGTAAAGTGACATCAACGGGGATAAGACCTAAATGATATTAAAGACCACTTAATTATACAATGATACACCGAGTTGAATCAAAATCTTTAGAGCTGTTTTTGAGAAAATTGTAAAAATGTGTTTCACCGTTGATATAATGTCACTTCCATTTAGCCGATTTTAAGGGAAATGTTGCTGTCACATCTAAGGCATATACCTATCTTAAATACATAATAGCAGTTTCGTACGACTTTTCGTTTTTGAAATGGAGTGTTCACATACAAACAGACCATATTTCGAGACCATTTACGGGGGTGATATTTAGATTCCGGATAGGTATATACCTATCTTAAATACGTAATAGCAGTTTCGTACGACTTTTCGTTTTTGAAATGGAGTGTTCACATACAAACAGACCATATTTCGAGACCATTTACGGGGGTGATATTTAGATTCCGGATAGGTATATACCTATCTTAAATACATAATAGCAGTTTCGTACGACTTTTCGTTTTTGAAATGGAGTGTTCACATACAAACAGACCATATTTCGAGACCATTTACGGGGGTGATATTTAGATTCCGGATAGGTATATACCTATCTTAAATACGTAATAGCAGTTTCGTACGACTTTTCGTTTTTGAAATGGAGTGTTCACATACAAACAGACCATATTTCGAGACCATTTACGGGGGTGATATTTAGATTCCGGATAGGTATATACCTATCTTAAATACGTAATAGCAGTTTCGTACGACTTTTCGTTTTTGAAATGGAGTGTTCACATACAAACAGACCATATTTCGAGACCATTTACGGGGGTGATATTTAGATTCCGGATAGGTATATACCTATCTTAAATACATAATAGCAGTTTCGTACGACTTTTCGTTTTTGAAATGGAGTGTTCACATACAAACAGACCATATTTCGAGACCATTTACGGGGGTGATATTTAGATTCCGGATAGGTATATACCTATCTTAAATACGTAATAGCAGTTTCGTACGACTTTTCGTTTTTGAAATGGAGTGTTCACATACAAACAGACCATATTTCGAGACCATTTACGGGGGTGATATTTAGATTCCGGATAGGTATATACCTATCTTAAATACATAATAGCAGTTTCGTACGACTTTTCGTTTTTGAAATGGAGTGTTCACATACAAACAGACCATATTTCGAGACCATTTACGGGGGTGATATTTAGATTCCGGATACCTCAAAACGTGTATTCCCGTTGAAAACTCTGATTCGAAAATTTTCACGATTGCAATACTTTTTTTTTCCATATCCCCTTTTTATTTATTTTTGTCTTGAATCCTTGGATTTTCATTGCCTTCATAATAGTCGTTTTACTGCTAAAAAGCATTGTAAAGTATATTTTGATTTTTTGATCGTTTCTGAGTATTTTTTCTATATTTGTAATATAATCGGTGATGGGCTCATCTCAGGTTTCAGTTGACCTTATCCTCTAAGCTTACAACTAAATTAATAAAACACCTATCTTATGTGAGTTGTTGCCAAAGTTTTGGAATTTTGGCTGGTAATACGTTTTTGAAAAGAGGGTTTGCCAATCGTTTAGACTTTCCAAATAAAGATTTTTTTCGTTTTGCAAGAAATTCTTTTATTGTTGATAAATTTAGTGCTGCTTGTATATCCAATGTTTTCATTCACTGCAATGTTCCTCTTGCTATTTTTCTGATTATTCCATTTTGGAAATATTGTAATCTTTTCCGAGTTGTTTTGCTGGGCAATACTTTTCCTTACTATATAGTACATATAGTACGTAATACGCACATATACGTAAGTGAAAGTAAAAAGTGTACGTTTTTCCCAACGAGAATTATCTTGGTCAAGTAGTTGAGCACGATGAAATTTCAAAATTTTCTAAAAAAATTAAACCTGTTATAAATATACCCAGATAGACTTTTCACTACTTTTTAAAAACAGATGTTCATCTTTTATATGAGACCACTCATAAGATTACCATCACTTCCACTTTCTAACTTTCTCCTCCTGCAAGGCGCTCATCGATACCAGACTCACAACACTGAAAGGTATTGCTAAATAGTATAAATCAGGAATGAAGGCGTACTATATCTAATCACCATATATATATATATATATATATATATATATATATATATATTTTTTTATTTTTTTTTTTTTCTCTGCTGTAGTAACCCTACAGAAGAGGCGTATATTTTTTAGAAGTGTGCATACACCATGCAAAAGCATATTATATGCATTACAGTGTTATTTAGTATATAACTATAAATATAACTTATTACAATATGTGTTGGCTAAAGATATTTAAAAAGAATGGTACTTAATTTGTATTACAAGGAGAATATTTATAGATGTTTAAATAAAATAAATAACAATAAACGATTAAATAAAGTAAATAACAGTATCAGATGAATGAACAGTACCAGAATATACTAAGACAAAATACTCTAAAACAGAGGCAGAATCAAATACAAAAATTATGCGGAGAATAAACAAATGTTACAAATTTACAATTGAGTATCAACAAAATAAAGAATAAAAGACATAAGTCTAACTTTAGAAGTATATTAAATAAAAGAGCTATGCTGGAATGTCTTATAATTTTATGCTATTAATGAATTCCTTCAACTCCTTCTTGTATTTTTTGTATAGTATGGGTTCGGGAAGAGGCCATGTGTCTCCTTGCGTCAAAGAAGATTTCAGGAAGTTGGCTCTTTTGTGTTCGTATAACTGGCAGTCGTTTAAAATGTGTATGAAAGTTTGTGGAGTCAGTCCGTCACAATTGCATGCGTCTGTCGCTTTTAAGTGGAATCTGTTTAGATATTGGTTAGTCGGGCCGTGTTCAGTAAGGAATTGGGTTAGTTTATAATGGGTGCTTTTTGTTGTGTTGCAGTTTTGTGGGGTGATGTTTGGAATGTATTTATGTAATGGTCGTCCTTTGGTAGATTGTTGCCAATGTCTGTTCCACTCTTCGGTTAAATCAGTCAATAAGAGTTTTTTAACGTAAGTGAAGGGGGCTAAATTATATTCATAAGGCAGTTGAATATCACAAGCAGCTACTTTTGCCATTGCGTCAGCTTTTTCGTTTCCGCGGACGCCGCTGTGTCCCTTTACCCAAATCAGTTGTGTTTTTATGTCCAAGTTCATCAGTTCGATAAAATTGTTTCTAAGTTGAGCTGTTAGTGGGTCTTGTATTTTATTGTTTTTTATTGAGTAAATGGCTATTTTATTGTCAGTATAGATGTTGTAAATAGATTCAGTTTTGTCTTTTTGTCGTAAAATGTAGTCCGTAGCCTTTAGAACTGCCAGTTTTTCTGCTTGATTATTGGAGCAATTCTGTCCGAGTCTGTGTAGTTCTTCATAATAGTCGCCGTCTCCTTCTGTAATAAATGCGCAGCCTGTTTTGTGTTCTTGTTTACTTCCGTCCGTGTAAATGTCCACAATGTTTGTTTGTAGTTCTATTGTTTGTTCCAAGTACTGTACTAGTTTGGCTTGTATTGCTGGGTGTAACCGTTGTTCTAAGGGTTGCTCTTGTTCGATGTTGTCGCGTACTATGTCTTTGTATCCCATTGTGTGTTTTTTAATTTTGTATATTGTAGACAGTTCTGTGATTTTGTAACGTATTGGAAGTATACCAGCTAAGACACAAGCTGCATCATATGATACGGTGTTAAATGCTTTGCTTATCCTGATAGCCATAAGCCGCTGTACCCGTTGCAGTTTGGTGAGGTTATTCTGCTTCTTGGCACCTGATTCCCACACTGGTATAGCGTACAAGATTTTTGGTACTATAGCACCTTCGTAGATAAGCTTTAATACCTGGGTCCCTAGTCCCCAAGTTAATCTTGCTGCAATAGTGAGGGCATTTATCGTCTTCAGAGATCTATTAACTACCATATCTGTGTGGGTTTTCCAATTCAGTCTCCGGTCGAAAATCAATCCTAGATAATTCATTGTGTCCGTCTGTTCTAGTGTCTTGGAGTAGAGTCTTATATATATATATATATATATATATATATATATATATATATATATATATATATATATATATATACAATCACTACTGTTAATGCAAAAGTTTAAATGAAGCCATTCATGTACTATCTTCACGCATGAATGAAAATTAGCTTTTTCCTCGTACTCCAATATTTCCGCGCCACGGAAAATTCAGTGGAAACGGTGGGAGTTATACAGTAACAATGTTTCAACTTTGACAGAAATAATAGGCTAGGCCGTTCTCAGAAATCCAACCTATACAGAATACAACAGTTTACCATCGCGTTAGGGCAAAATAATACTGTCAACTTTTTTTTTATTTGTAGTAAGAAGTGACTTCCTATTTCGAATTTTCAATCTTATGATAACTAAAGATATGACAGGAAATTGGTTTGAAGACATAATTGTTGAAATAAAAACAAAATAAATAAATGAAAAATTAAAATATAGGGTTTCCCGTATGTAGAGGGAAATTTTCATAGGAGTGTTAGCAGATTTTAAGAGCTTTAAAAAGGTTCATATAAACAATGGCCCAATTTTAAGCAGAAAAGTAGGAAATTTAAGATTTTGTATTTTATGCAAGTCTTTTTCATATAAATATATTCTTTAAGTAATTAAACATTGCTTCATAGTAAACTAGACAAAATTTACTTTAAAATAAAGTAGAGTTTGTCATTGTTAAAACTATTTAAAGAAGACTTACAGCGACCAAATACAGCTAAGTTTCATTTTTAAAAAGTTATAAATTATTTGCGAATTTTTTTACCACCCTTCCACTGTACTACATTAACCCAACTTTCAGAAAAACTTCCTCGTTCAATAAGCTTGAAGTCCATATTAATTAAGTTGAGGTTTATTAGAAAACATCTTGAGAACATTTTTATATTTTCATTAAGAATTTTACATTTCATATTTTAAAATGGCCCACATGTCAAAATGAAATGAAAGAATTTGAACAAACGACTGAAAATATTATGATCCGTTTTTTTCCAAATAAAAATTAAAAATCAGACAAAAACTAAATACGTACACTTATCTACTCACAACCATATGGACATACGCCTCACAAATTTACGGTTCTGCAAAAAAGACGCGCTTACAAAAAATACAGACATTTCAATCCAAAATTTTACGACTTATAACAGAAGCTCGAGCTCCTTGGTACGTAAACAACAAAACTTTACATACTGACTTACAACAACCAACTATCGACCAACACGTACGTACTCTCTACTCCCGGTTTCATCTCAAACTACACGGACATCACAACGGTCTTATTAACGACATGGCCACAGTTGACATGAAAATCAGAAGACGACTAAAGAGGAGCTGGATGAGAGATCTCCTTTCTTGAATTAAGGAAATAAATCAAGACCAGGATGAAGTGCTGCTGGGTACTATTTTTTTTCCTCATGCCTAAAATGACAATTTTTCTTATTAGTTACAGCACATCTGCTTATTGTCAACTTCATGACAGGTGTGGATGGAAATATGAAGACAAAAAAAAAATGTGTTTTTATGCAAGTTTTTTTTCTTGTTGAATAGGAAGCGATAAATTTTAGAATATTTTATTTAAGTAATTAAACTTTGCTCCATAGTAAACTAGACAAAATTTACTTTAAACGAAAGTAGAGTTTGTCATTGTTAAAACTATTTAAAGAAGACAATACAGCGCCCGAATACTGCTAAGTTCTATTGAAAAAAAAAGTCATAAATTATTTGTGAATTTTTGTTATCACCCTTCCACTGTATTACATTTACCTCACTTTCATAAAAACTTCCTCGTTCAATAAGCTTTAAGTCCATATTAATTAATGCATGTTTTCTAATTTACATCTAAATTATAAAACATCTTGAGAACATTTTTATATTTTCATTAAACATTTTATGTTTTAAAACGGACCACATGTCAAAATGAAATGAAAGAATTTGAACAAACGACTGGAAATAATATGCTCCCTTTTTTCCAAATAAAAATTAAAAATCAGACAAAAACTAAATACGTACACTTACCTACTCAAACCCATATGGACATACGCCTCACAAATTTACGTTTCTGCAAAAAAGACGCACTTACAAAAAAATGCAATCATTTGAATCCAAAATTTTAAGACTAATAACAGCAGCTCCATGGTACGTAAACAACAAAACTTTACATACTGACTTACAACAACCAACTATCGACCAACACATACGTACTTTCTGCTCTCGTTTTTATCTCAAACTACATGGGCACAACAACAGACTTATAAACTACATGGCCACAGTTGACATGAAAATCAGAAGACGACTAAAGAGGAGCTGGATGAGAGATCTCCTTTCTTGAATTAAGGAAATAAATCAAGACCAGGATGAGGTGCTATTCTTTCTCATTCCTATGCCAATCATTATTCATCACAAAAAATCTGCTGATTGGCAATACCAGGACAGATGGGAATAGATGTTTGAAGTGAAACAAAATGTAGTTCCTCGTGATTTTTTTATCACACGGTTACAATTCTGTCACTTCACCTCACTCCCTGCAATGCGCTCCAGAAATGAAGTTGTATAATATCTTACCACAATATACACATCAATACCGTTGATGCAAAATGATCTATGTAAAAATTATGTTTTAGTGCAAAACAGCATACAAACTTAAATAATAAAAACATAAAAACTGATTATTTATTAGTATAATTTCATATTTTATTTTTCTATACTATTTTCCATAACAGCAGACTATGATGTATATTCTGGTCATAGGAGAGTCCCATGTCCCAAAATAAAATTTACTTTTCTTCTTCACATATTTACCAAATTACACATTTTATGCGTTTGGGAATATTGGTAACTTGTAAGATGGGCAACATCCAACTATCAACCAACATGTACATACTCTCTACTCCCGATTTCATCTTAAACTACACGGACATCACAACAGATTTATCAACGACATGGCCACAGCTGACATGCCCATCAGGAGACGACTAAAGAGGAACTAGATGAGAGATCTCCTTTCCTAAATTATGAAGTAGACCAAGACCAGGAAGAGGTACTAATCTTTGTCATGCCTTAAATGACAATTCTCTTCACAATGAGATCACACATCACACAGCAGATCAAATCTGCTTATTGTGAATACTATGAATGGTGTGGATAGAAGTATGAATAGAGAAAAAATTTTTTTATTTCGTGTCATTAACTGGAATATAATATGATAAATCAGGACACTCAGCGGAGGAGCGGTACCCGCTCACTGGAATGGGAGAGGGTGGGGGTCGGAGAGAGGAGAGGGGGGAGGCAGCGGCAGCGGGTAGCGACAGCAGTAGATGGACAGCAGCTGGGCCGAGCAGGTGCGGCGCTGCGGAAGCTGGCGGCAGGAGCCCCCGAGCAGGCGGCGGGAGGAGGCGGCCACCATCGGCAGGCTGCACCGCCGCCTGGGGCCCGCGCTCCTCAAGCTGCCCCCCAGGAGCCCCCCGCGGCCACAGCCAGTCGTCATCTCCAGGCCGTCCATTCTCCACAAGGTAACCTCTTACACCAATCATATCCGCAACTTACTTCCATGACAGTACCATCGTGCTATCTGTAATGTACCATCAAACTCTTACCATCACAAAGGATATGTAAGTAACATGGATCATCTGCAAAAAAATTAAGATTCTTCACCTGGTCAAATAGCCATGCTTCGAGCAATGTCCACGATGCCAACTTCTCAATGAAACTACAGCTTTATCTTCTCTCGACAACGAACTAATCGATGACAATGAAAATGTCATAAAAACGGTAAAAACTCTGGGAAACATTTAACTTTAGGCAACATATCTAAAAAATGAACTGTTTCATTGCATGGAGCGTCATCTGGGTTGATATAAACAAAAGACATGTAGTGAGATCGACCTTTATTAGAATTAGAATTTTTTTATCAATAAATAAAATATATTTTAGACATGATAAGTTGTAAAAATGAAAATGTATTAAATAAGGTTATATCCTTAATCAATTATTAACATATATTATCTATATCACTATCAAGAGGAGAAACAGAGCAAGCTAGTCTACAAGTAAATGAAGATAAAATAAAATATATGGTAGTCAACAGAAAATAATATCCCAATACTCATTTTCTTTGTATTTATACTTTTTCTTCAGTTTACTATGCAGAGTCGAATAAATTGTATTATGTTTATGTTTATTTATGCCTAGATAAGTTTTGTTTATATTTTTGAACATCTTCACTTGAATTTGCCTGATAATTACGAAAACCGCAGGTTGACGCAACCGATTTTTCTATTCATCACTAGTAAATAGTTTAAATAACATTTTAATTTCATTAATACCATGGCGCTCGTTTGTGCAACGTACTTATCCTAAGGAAATACGAAATATTAGAATTTATGGAGAAATAACTTATTTACGATATTCTTTCGATTAATTTCACTTTTTTTTTCAAATCACAACAAAAATACTTAAAATACATTTAATGATTTATAATAAGCTGCAAAATTGATGTAAAAGATTTTACATTAAAATAAAAATCTGGTTTTTATTTAGACTCTGAATAAAATATCAGTTAACTACGACTCACATTAAAAACAGGAAATTTGAATCATCATAACACCTTGACAATAGTGACTTTGCCGTTCTTAGGTCACTGTGCGACGTCTTGTTTAGCATTCACTTAATTGTTTTTCGTTTGTAACAGCGAATTGTGAAAAGTACTATTAAATCGGTCCGTGTTGTCCCGAAGGTTTGTTGATGTCAAAAGTAATCAGAAACTCAAACTGGTCCATTTTTTTCACAAAGGAAAAATTTATAAAAGTATATACTGAATTTATTTTGTGAAACATTACTTAATGGCTTTTTGCAATAAAAAATGATATACTGTATCGCGAAAAATACATTCTTACGAAAACCGCTAAGGTTCCAATAAAAAAAAAATTATAAGTAATAACTGAAACTCCTTGATACGTGATTAAGAAAACTTTACAAATATACTTACGCCAGCCAACATATATTATTAACCATAGTTTTTACCGACAATGCCATTATAATTTAGATAAAAATACCACATACTGATAAGATAAATAACGAGAAATTACATTTCCATCAATACGGTAAGGTGACTAAAAATGTACTGCATGAGAGATCTTCTTCAGATGGTAACTGAATTAATTAATCCTGATGTCGTTGTGTTTTCGTATAGTAGTCAAATATTTGTACTGATAGTAAAAAATAAAAAAATAAATTGATAACAAAATAATATTTTAATACAAAAACAATTATGCTACATTAATGGATTACATTATGCCCACATTTCATGACAAATGAAGTTAAATAAGATAATATAAAGTTAATATTTTCCTGCTTAAAAATAACAATGCTTTTTAGCAGTAAAAGTACTATTATGAAGACCATGAAAATCCAAGGATTCAAGACAAAAATAAATAAAAAGGGGCTACGAAAAAAAAAAAATTTATATTGTCATTAAATACCCTATATCTTCTAATTCTGCTTACGTTAGAAATGAAGGCATCGTTCTATTACACCGACAAAGACGAAATTGAACAGACAACCTTAATTTATAAAGTAATAACATTACCAACTACAGAGAAAAAGAAGTTTGCGAATTACAGTAGTGCAAAAAAAAAAAAAAAAAAAAGAACTGGGGCTTATTTCTATATACTTTTTTCTTTTGAAGGGATTTAATATGCAAAGTAAAAGCGCTGTACTGATTTCATTATAACATACGTGTATGTGCATACAGTCTAAAACAAAAAAAAAGTAGAAAAACTAGAAACTCAGAAGAGTAAAAAGGAGCATGGATATAAAAAATAATAATAACCTTACAGAAAAAACAAAAAGAATATTTCATTTAATTAGAGCTTTAATAAAAAAATGAAAATTATATTTATAAGATTCTGTATTTTTTGTAAATAATATTACGATGTAAAAATCATCTAGAACCTAGATAAATAAAAACAAACCAAATACTATTAGAAATAAAGAATTATCTTACTTTTCTTTCATTTAAAACAAATGCTCATAATAAGTACAACACGTACTTTCGATTTCTAAAAGTGGTATAGAAGTAAATATCAAAATAAATAGAACAAAAATAAGTACTAATTAAATTATAACTAAATAATAAAAAAAACACAAGATTAAGATTTCACTAGAAAGGCGCTTTATGATACCTCACTTGCAATACCTAAACGTATTTCCAACTATGTAGCAAAGGGGTAGAAGCCTTTAAAACGTTAAATATTTAAATAAATTTAATTTAATGATTAATATATTACTTAAAAATATTGGGCTGGCAAATAAGTACTTTCGGTTTTTAAGGGTGAAATAAAACTCAATATATTATAGACATTGTTAAAAAATTGAAGTGTTTTTTTATGTCCTCTTCCTTTTTGGAATTTCTTTCCATTCATGGAGTTCTGCAGAGACCAGAATAAGTGGTAGTCACTTGGAGCTAGGTCTGGTGAATAGGGAGGGTGGTGCAAAAGGTCCCATCCAAGGTTCAATAATCTATTGCGAGTGAACCAATGAGGTGTAGGACCTAGCGTTGTCTTGGTGGAACACAACACTCTTCCGATCATTTATTACTCTTCAGGATATTTTCAAAATTCGATGTTTCTATATCCGTTGGAAAGTTGAATTATTGCTCTACAAAGCCGTATGAATGCTTTTTTGATTTAATTCCTACATGAGGAATAAATAAACAAAAATTCTTTAAATGGTTTTATTTTTTATCTCCATTGATGGTTTGTTTACGAAGGTCCTGTTGATGTCATTTTGTTTAGTTTATGTGGTCATAAATTCCTGATAAATTTCTTGTAGTTAGCTAAATTCATATTGAATTTATAACATTTTTTGTAATTTTCGAAAAAAAATCATGCGAGGGAACTAAACAACATTAAGCCTGGAAACATAGCTTGTGCAAATGGTTTTCTATGCTTGTGTACGACCTATTTAGGGCCATAGCAATCTCTCGCACTGATTAGGTTGGATTTTGATCAACAATGGCCTTACCATTGCTGGTTGCAATTTCATGTGAGTGACCAGACCATTGAGCATCATTGATGTCAAAATTTCCTGAATGAAATTTGACAAACCAATTTTGACAGGTGGGTTTGGTTAAGGCATCATCCCCATAAACACTGCAAAACTTTCTATGAGCTTCTGTAGCACGCTTACCTTTTTTAAAATAATACAACAAAATATGCGGATAATGAATGATATTTTCTTCACAGTGCAATAGCAAACGCAATACTAAGCTAGTTTCGACAAGAGTTAACAGATTTAGTTGTTGACATATTACAAAGAAGATAAACAATCCACCTTAGGGATTAATTCATCAGATAAGAAGTGTACCATAATAATAATAATAACAGAAAAATAAACAGAAAAACCGAAAGGACTTATTTTCCAACCCAATATAACAATAGTATGAGCCTTTCAGTTGACAGAATGACTAACACCAATTTCAACATTTTTGAGTAAAGTCATTTTAGTGATATTTCTAGTTGGAAAATTTATATCTGTACAAACAGTAAGTTGCTTCAAGAGTTGGCGATAGCAGTGTTGAAATATAGAACTGTGAACAAAGGTATACATTTTCCCACTAGAAACATCACTAAAATTATAATAATAAAAAATATTTAAATTGGAGTTAGTCATTTTGTCAACTGAAAGGCTCATATAATTTTAAATTACGTACTTTTAATTTAAGAAATAACTAAAATGTAGCTGGATGAGAGACCTTTTCTCGATTAAAGGTATGTATAAAATAACATTTATTCACTAGTAAGCCATAATGCCACTGGTATTTCATCTTTAATGTATAAAAAATGAAGAGGAATATGTTGAATAAAAATGTTTTTATTTCATAATTTTTTTTTTGGTTTATTTTTTTTTTGTTTACACCTCTCATAATGGTAATGACAACCAGTGAATGTGAGGTTGATTCGAAAAAAAATAATAGAAGGCATTACGAGGATCAGTGCCCAGCGGCACCTCACTCGGCGTGATATCTACTTTAGGCGAGGAGGTCCCTTCATAAATTTATTTTACAAAATAACCTTTCTTCTGAAAACTGACATTTCATATGAAAGAACCTAATATATATTATTTTACAAGGCTTATAACTTGATGTTTATAAAGTAGAGCTGAGACTTTGACATCGTGTTTAGCAATCGTTTACGCCATGCTACAGTGAAATCAGGCTACACCCCAGTTTTCACCATACACCCGAGACGCACTGTCATTTCAAGTTTCAAACTAATATGAACCTTTTTTTATTTATTTAAATAATATAATCTTAATCTTATAGATGTTCTTTATCACTTAAATTCTACTGCAACTCAAATTTAAGCGATTTTTGTTTTCTATACTTTTACTTAAATTTTCGTAGTGATCACAGTTCTTTGAAAATAATACGGTTACTTCGAATACTTGGATCTATTCTGTTTCCTATGTTTTAGCGGCGCAGCCATGTTTCAGTAATTATATTTACACAGTTGTGGGTTTCCATACCCAATTGAATTCCATCCTGTAGAAATATTTCTCTCCCCTACTCCCTCCCAACAAATCTAATAACAGGTCGAAATACCGATCTGGTGGTTAGAATTTATGACAACAATACACCAAATAAAACATTTACATATATCAAAAATAAAAATGTAAATAAATTATTGAGTTACAACGGAATAAAATAAAATTTTTATTTTTATTACACTCTTTGTATTTCTCAAATGGAATATTCAGTTAATAAGTACCTTAATTTTCGGCTTATCTCTAATTGACAGCCAACAAGAGAAAATCGCGTGAATGTGTAAATAACATGTTTATCTCGACGTTTTCCACATATTGCAATTAGCTCGCACGTTTAACTTACAAAAAAAAAACTAATTTGAATTTTTCGTTTAAATTTATCATATCCTTGATATTGATCTCCTTGGTTTTAAATTGTCGTGTTATTTTTATTTTATCGTCTGAAACGACTGGTTTATTTATTTTTCTTGTGTGAGTTATCTAAGGCCGTTATCGTATGTGCTATTATTTTTATCTGTGAGATTAAAAATGTTATTAAGATTAAACGTATATATTAACGCGTTCAACTTTCCACAACAATAAAAAAAGTTGAAAAGTACACAATGAAATAAGAACATAACCGTATTCTAAGAAAAAAAAGTGTTTTTTATGCAAATAAATATATAAGAAGTAAAAATAAATAAGTTCATATAAAAAAAATTAATAAACAAGAAGTATGCAGAGCACAACAGGAGTAAGAATAACTGTGATGATTTTTTCATTGAATAACAAAAAAAATATAATTGATACACAATAGATAACTAACCCAATAGGAAAAAAGATTTAATAACAAGAATAATTTTTAAAAAAAATTTGTGGAACAACAAATAGAATATTTTTTTTTTGTTTATCTTCAAATATTAATCTGAAATTGACGACGAAATGCTAAAAGTATAGAAATAATAATGAATAAATATAAATAGTAGCTTTAACATTACCAATTTTCTGAGATCAATCAAGAACTGAGAATTGTACGATATGGATTTAGGTGAGAGGAGAAGGAGATCGGGTGGGGTTATTTGGTTACAGTAATTTAATATCAAATATTAAAATAAAAGTTTATAAACCAATTTTGAATTTTAAATAAAGTAACAACAAAGACAAGAAGGTAAATAAATAAATAGGTAAGTAAAGAAAACATAGTAAATCACATTTAAATAAGCTAATATATTATAAATCATAAATTACAAAATGATAATAATCTTAAACCGGATTTAGACATTTCATAAATGCCAAAAACACAAAAAAAAAACAAGAAACACGAGCTGTTTTTCTAAAGAACAAACATGGCGTACGTGGGTGCTGTTTCGGTGATTGCATTGATCTCATCTACTATAATTATAAAATACACCAAAAATTTTAATACTTTTTGTTTAAAGTTTGCTGTGCCTGGTCCAGGCATTAGCAACTTTCTTAATATCTTTATGCAATTTATCTTTTGAATCAGTGATAGGTTCGCCTTCATAACATTCCAGTATAATAAAATCTCGTTAATCCAGTCATTCTGTATCTTTATGATAAATAAATAAATAAATTTTATTCGTTTTGGGTGGACCCATACAAATGCAGTTTATTTACATGAAATCAAATTAAATACATCAATAGTAAGAACCAGTAAAATAAAATAATTGTGTTTGATACAATTATAAACTATACAAATTATCTTGAATAAACTAAAATATAATGTTAAATCCTAATATTATTATTATTTACATATAATCTTAACCCTAAACTTAATGATAAAACTATTCATTCTTGAATAACCATAAGGAGATTCCTTAATTTTAAATCTTCGACATACCAGTATAAATCATCGAGTTCATATTTGTTTTCTCTATGTAATAATTTTACTATTTGTTCTTTATCGCCATCATTACCATCAATATATTTACTTAAGTACTTACTTCTAAAAGCTTCATATGTAGGACATTGCAACAAAAACAGTGTGAATCTTCTGGTTCACGTGTATTACAAAAGAGGCATTGTTAATAGAAATATCTTTATAATATGTATTTATATCTCTAAAAAATGACGCCAGTTTGACTGATACGTGTAGCGACTATCGTGGTTGAAGTGACTCAGTCAGACTAAAGACTGTTATTCCCGACATATCGTATAGGGTCTATAAGAAAATTAGAGGTACAAAGTAACGTCATATATTTAAAAAAATAAAACGTAAACGATCCTACAATTTATGTTTAAAATAAAGAAACCTGCTGATTGCTTCTACTATTTTCATGAAAAAGTAAATCCTAGAATCAGAAACATTTATTTTTTCACTTATAAATACGGACGATTCCTATAATAGAGATCTGGTTCAAAAACACAGTTTCATAACCACTTTACATGAAAAATATTTGAAAAATCATTACTTTTAACCTTTTTTTTAAAAAAATATAAGTGTATTTAGGCAATTAAGTTTATCATAATTCATCTCCAATCATGAAAAAAACAAGAAATAAAAAAATTTATTATAGTCATTTTTGCTATAGAAAATCGGATACTTTTAGGAAACAGAATGTGGAGCCAAATTTACTTAAGCTGATTAAACGAGGAAGTTTGAAATTGGTGTGACTGTAGTATAGTTGAAAAACGATTTAAAAAAATCGCGAATAATTTATGATTTTTTTTAAAAAGCGAACTTTGGTTAGTTCAGCCGTTTGAAAGTAGGAAAAAATTTTGAAGTAAATTTTATCTTGTTTACAGTGAAATAATTTTTAACGATTTAAATTAAATAGTTTTTTAGTGATCTCTTCCTATACAATAAAATACGTGACTTACTTAAAGAAGATAAAACTCTAACTGCCTATTTTTCTACTGAAAATTGGGACATTATTTATATTAACTTTATTATAGCTCTTGAGAACTATTATCACTCCAATAAAAATTTCCCCCTACTTACACACACCTCATATATTATAAATATCTATTTAATAACAATAATAACTTTATGTCTATTTTAAAATTAACTTGAAACTGATTTTCAAGTTAAGATTTTAAATGAATCAGTAATATGTTCCTTGATACTTAAGATATTAAATATACTCTTACAATTATTTCATTCTAGACATTGCTTAATGAAACAATGGGGTCTTGTTTAGACTAGGCCAGCCAGTTATTTTATCTAGTAACAATTACTTATTGATAAATTAAAAAATATGGGTTAAAGAAGCATATAATTTATTTAATAGGAACTTTTTATACATAACCGAACAATTAACATCCTTTTAATGAGTTACTCCAGGTACCTCTTTATATCACTTCAGAATTCCTCTTCAGGTAGAATTCCTCATTCTTCAAAGAAAATCCTGGCTCGTTCCTCTTCTTTGCATAAATAGTAAACTTCAAAAATATTCATCTTGTTATCACTTTATAACCGCAATAACACAACAAATACTTAATCAAATAATATTTAAACATGTGATTTTATTTCTACATCAATGGTATCAAGTTTCATAACAACTATTACTAAATATCATTAACAAATCACAGGCGGGCCTAATCTGAACAAGACTCAAAAAACGTTTCTTAAGATGTAGAAAAATGGACGTACGCACAGATCATATATTTTTGTATTTTCTAAATAATTGTTCTTAGTTTTTCTTTTTTATTTGTATTCGCCTCTATCCTAGAGGGTCCCTAGGGGGGTATAATTTGAAATATCAACTATAAAAAAAGATATTAACAGCGATTGCTCGTTAAATATGATGTTTATCGTTAAATATGCATATCTAAAAAATAAATATAATATTTCAAATGGCCTATAGTCAAAAGTTGTTTATACATCAAAATCTGCAAAACATAAGTACTTGATTAAGATAAAATTCAGGTACAATATAAAATAATATATTGAAAATTAATTATCTAATATTCTAATTAAAACGTTTTAAAAGTATTTAGAGATAACTTTGAATTTTGGTTTGTTTTGCTGACTGACTGAAAATCATCCTACGAATTTTACGAATTTTCATTAAATAATTTTAAAATAAGTATTTAATAGTGCATCATGTATCATTATATCATGATGGTTCATCGTTGGTATAAACACTTCACTTAAACATGACTGAGCACGAGTTCTATTTAGGCTTTGTTGTTAATGTACGTGGTCTCAAGAATTAGTAATTATTGATTTTTAAATGAATCATTTTAATAATAAATCAATAGTAATATATATTTATCTGGGATATCTTGGGTGAGTATACATTATACGATATTACCACATTGGCGGTAATTCTTAATTTTTCTATTCTATTGCTTAGTTTTTAAATTATTTTCGTGTGTACATTGTAACAATGAATTTCAGTTACATAACTTGAAATAAAATATTCTTTTATAAGAACTTTTTTATTTTTTTTATTTTGTGGGTAGAATAATTTTCCTCCTTTTTAGCATGCATTACCGGAACCACTTTGCCTCGCCTAACTCATGAAAATTTAATAATATGATTTACCATAAGCGTGGGATCCAATAACCGTGGTGGGGCGCCAGCGGCTTTGAAAATTAATCGGGCTCTTTCTCCGCAGCTATTGTAAGGATAGAGTACCTTTTAAAGTTTCTACATTCGTTGCTGGGAAGACAATTATGCGGGTAGCCGGTGGAATAAAAAAAAGAGTCATCCTGGGCTAACTGGTCTCTGGAGTTCTTTTAGTTTGGTCTTTTAAACTCCCAAGGGCAGAAAAGAGCTAGGTTAAATTTTGACAGGTCTTACATTTACTTAGAATGTTGTAAAAGAAAAGGAACTTTTTTATTTAACATCACTGAATTATCTTTAAATTGCGGGGGGGGGGGGAAGAAGAGTTTATTTAGACCTTAAATAACAGAGAATATAAAGAATACATCAATACTAACTGAACATTTAGACTACATTTGAAATATTATACGTTTTTTTTATTCTTCATTCTATTATACGTAGTCAGTACATTTTGATAGACTTTATAATATCTCAATTTTCTATCTAACTATTCTATTTACAATATTTTAACTTTTTTATTAAAACTATTTATTTTTATTTCTTATGTAACTTCATATTCCTTTTATCTGCTTTACATTTTATTCGAATTTAGTACTTATGTCACCTTATTTTGATTATGTTTACTTCATTATTCCACACTTCGTAACGGTTATTATTATTTATTTCTTAGTTCTTGTTATTGTCATTATTCTACCCACTTCATTTTACTTTAATATTTTTTACCTACATTGTTTGCGATCTTCACACCTTGTAATCTGGTTCTTTTCTTAGCTCTGATGAAGATCTGAAATTAAGGTCGAAACGTCGGCAAATGTTAAAATAAATATTATTTTTTATTTTCCTCTTTTATTTCTGACTGATCACCCCAATCATCCTCTTCATTGAAATAATATTATTCAAAATATCTCTATTTTGTAAATCATTTCTAAATGACCATATACAAGCTTCACTATCGTTACAATTTCACTTATTGTTAGATAAAATATAAGGCTGAAACAAATTGTGGAAAATTCGACTAAACCACGCTAAGTCGAAATTGTAAATGTAATGTAATGTAATTACATTACATTTACAATTTCGAAGAAATACCTGCTATCCAATTTATATTGAAAACTAACAAAGTACACTTACTTGGACTTACCTTTGAGAGAAGGTTGACATGGAGCTCACATGTTATAGTGAAACGGATGACGATAAATAGATGACTCAAACTACTTAATTTATCTTCAAAACTAGAACTGAGATAGAAACTAAATACATACTTATACCTATTTGCATTATATGGACATACTCTTCGTAAATCAAAAATATTAAGACTCACAAATAAAGCTTAAATAATTCACTAACTGAAGCTCAACTCAGACTCACATCTCGGTACGTCAATAACAAAACCTCACATACAGACTTCCTTCTCCCTACAGTTGACCAACATATAAGGACTCGTTAGAAAAGATTTTATTTTAATACATACATACATACTAATAAGAGATGAGGCTTCAGCTGACATGCCCATCAATACGAGTACTAGACTAAAAAGGCTCTGGATGAGAGACCTCCTTTCTTAACAAACCATGGTAACTGAATCAAGCCAGGGGAGAGGTACTGCTGGGTGATATCTTTCCCTATACCTGACATGTCAGTTTCATTACTTTTATCGGACCATCTGCTGATTGTCAACAGTTCGTCGAAAGATAGTGGGCGGGGTGGCCGAATGGGCTAACGCGTGTGCACTGCACCGTCGTTGCCCGGCAACCTGATACATGAGATTTGATTAAAAAAATAGTCACGAGTTCGCGTCCCGGTGCCCGGAGGAGTTTTCAAATCCCTGCCCACACTCCCTGTCCCGGGAAAACCCCCGTATAGCCTTAAAGGCGAGGAAGGGGAGGATAGAAAAAAAAAAAAAAAAGTTCGTCGAAAGATGCAGGTAAATATTTGAAGCTAAAAAATAAATATATAGAGAGTTTTAATTTAATTTAGCAATGACTTATCTAATGAATAATTAAAATACACAAATTTATAAAAACTAATAATGCCTGGATGAAAATATTATTGTATAAAAAAAAGTTTAAATTCTGAGACTCGTCCAGCTTTCAAATGGCTTCTAAACCATTATTCTGTACTTATTTATTTTTATTAATAAAATAACTCATGACTATTTTACTGTTTATTAATTCAGGACTTCATTCCACAATATAATAAACCACAGTATACTAAACAAATTACAAAATAAATCTGCCCTAATACGGTAAAAACAGATAGTGTTAAAAAAAAAAAACTATCACATGGGTCTAGCTCATCAAAAACAGAATAAAAATACAACACTAAGACAAGTTATGTAAAGTTAAGTAGAAGAAAAAAAAATGTTTTTTAAGATATTTTTGAAGGAAGTTAGTCATGATATGTCATGATATGTAGAGTGTTCTACATATCATGTGTGATAAATATTCAGGACGCAGTCTTTTTAAAAATTTTTATTTTTGCCAACGTTTCAACCCAAACATGTACTCATTGAGTACATGAACAACCTCAGTGCTCAAACCACGCCCTGAAGATGACCACGTCCAAAACCCACATATTTGGGTTGAAACTTTGGCAAAAATAAAAATTTTAAAAAAGACTGCGTCCTGAATATTTATCACCCATGTTTTTGAAGATAAATTTTGCACATTGGTGTTTCATTTATCTTTGACTAAATAATAATAATAAATTCTAGTATTTTGGTTTATTGTTTTCAATAATGAACCATTGTAATTGAACAAAAGATTCAAAAAGTCTCTCAAAATTTGAGGTTTTACGTTTCGGGATACGTAAAATTCGAAAAACGAATAAAAACTTTTTGTCCGAATTTTCTTTGAAACTAATGGGTCGATTTTTTTCAAATTTGGATATAAAATCAGAGGTCACCCGAGGATGATCCTCCTTCATCGACATTTCTATCCACTTTTTCCTTTCAAGATGAAGACCGAAAAACCTGCGATGCTATAGACTGTAGCATGCTACACACTATCGCGCCTAAACGAATGTACCGATTTGAATGAAACTTGGCTAAAGTCTTCTTCTCGACGCCCTTCAAATATATCTATATAACATACTTCAACGAAGAAAAGCTGGAAAAAAAGTTACGAGCGATGGTAAAATTAAATTCCGAATAACTCAAAAAGTATACATTTTTTTGTCGACATGGTTATTTAAAAGTTATTTTAAAATGATTTGAAAAAAATTTCAATAATTGGAATCACCTTTTATTTCTTTTTCTTTGTAACTAGGAAGGTAGTGTTACTTTAGATGTATAATTTTTTGGAAATAATTAACAATTGTGAAATAATTTGCAGCGTTTTTTAAATGTTGCTTTAGTATTCTTTTGGTTAATCCCGTATCCTTCTCACAAAAAATAACATTTTATAAATAAAAATTGGTATGTTATAAAGAGTAAAATGATCTATAGGTAGGGGTCACTAGACAAGCATCAGGTATAACACGTACACAGGGCAATAAATTATTCTGAATCCTTTTCCCATTCTCCTCGGCGACCTGACATCACTGTACTAGACCAATCCTCCCCACCCCAGGATATGGGATAGCAACAATATCTACAAGTACTTATCTTCTAGATTACTATTTCAATATTCAGTCTACCGTCGGAAGTTTTGGGATTACATCCTAGGAATCAGCAACAAAGAGAAATGTTTAATGCCAAAAATTGTCTCTACGACAATGTGTACAGACTTTTTAAACGTAACTGACACAAAAGTCAATCGTTTGAAAAGAACACTATAATTTATATAATATATGCTATGAATAGTGTACAGAATCGAATAAGTTAAGGCAAAGAACACTATATTCTGTGATGGCGGATTCTAAAATATGGAGGATTCCCCAATGAGTCTAAAATATTTCTGCCATGGTCTGCTTCTTGCCTGGTATAAATATTGTCATATAAATATTGTCGTATAAATATTTCTCTGCCTGTATTTTGAAATATTGATCAGGATTGTTCGTTTCAAACATGATCGTGTTATCTATCTATCCCACTTCTGTCGCATCAAACGCTAAAATACCAACGAACCTTGTTCAACCTTCTGCGTAATAAACATATATAGCGCAATAAACATCGAGGAAAGATCTATACTTGTTCATTTCTAGTAGTTCGGGAAGTTGTTTCTTTATATTATTGTGCCGACAGTCATATGTCCGCTACACAAGAAAGGAGAACAATTGGAATGCGCCAACTACCGAGGGATTTCGGTACTGCCGTGCGCATATAAGATACTCTCCAACATCCTCTACAACCCTATTCGCTGATTGTTAAATTGGAAAATATCAAGCTGGTTTTCGAAAGGAGAGATCAACTATTGATCAAATATTCGCACTTCGAACGATTTAGAAAGAAGCCATGGGTATAAAATTTCCACTCACCATCTGTTTATTGACTTCAAGAGCGCCTACGATACCATAAGGAGGCACAAGTTGTATGAAGAAATGAGAGAACTAAATATCCCTTCTAAACTAATTCATCTGGTAAGAATGACAATGCAGGACGTGAAGTGCAGAGTACGCATTCATTCGGAATGCATGGCAGGTGACGCTAGAGACCTTAAGATTGAGAGGGTTATAGAGCCATTAAGATAGATGGATAGATTGTGCCGACAAGGGATATGTTTTTAGGACATTTTGCCAATATATCAGCTGTTGTTTTAGACTGGACTGCATTTGCGGAAGAGGGATCCAACATCTCCGTTGGTCTGACTTTCGGTCTCGGAAACTTTACGAAAAGGGACGTATTTGATATCAAATTTCATAGGGTTCGTCCATTCTGAGTCGGTAAGAACTTTTCTATTGTATATAAATTTATTAGCCTATGGGTTTGGTTTAAAATGATATTTACTTCTTATATTTATATTTATTTCTTTATTATTTGTATATATTGTATGAATGAGAACTTTTAGCCCTAATGCTTATCGCCCTCCAGCAGTGGCTGATTGTATTTTTATTCAATAAATAGAAGGTTGCACTTATTGAAACGTTACATCAAATTTACTAATTTATAAATAAAAGTAAAAAGACTAAAACTATCATGACTAAGCATGAACCGTTCATATTGTCAGTGTTTAAATCTATATGAGAATAAGTTATATAATTATGGAGGGAAAGAGCTGGCAGTTATTGAGGGATGGGAGAGAGAAACTACACGACACAAATTGGTTGCCCTCCGGCAAAATGGCGTTGGCTCTAGCATAGAGTGGGCGACATAATTGGGACCTCTCCCGCTTCTTGTCTCTACTTTTATTTAATAGCCCTAGTCTCAGAAATTTCTATTCTTAGGATTCCGTCACATATATATGGTACAAGAATATTTCATCATTGTTCGTTTTTGCAAATTTTCACATAAATATGAAATTTCAATTTAATTTTTACTATCAGACAAAAAAATAATGGAAATGTTCAATTCTCTACTGTGGAACCTGTAATATTTTTACTAAAACAGATCTAATAAGCAATTGTAGAATGTGCGCTTAGTATGACCCGAGATAAAAATTCCTTGCAGAGGAAATGAATTTTTGGAGTAGAGTTACATGGATATCAAGGATCGAAGAGTCAGAAACAAGTGGAAAAATACATGCTACAGTTGATGGAAGAATGGAGACTGAGATGGTGTAGCTGGTTACCGAACTTGGGACATCAATCTTATATAATATTACTCGTAAAAAAAAGGTTCGATTCTACGATAACTAGAAAAAACGAAATTGAAGAAGAGATTAAGGTTAGACTGAAGGAGGGAAATGCTTGTTATTTTTCTGTGACAAAACTACTTAGCTCGCGCCTCTTGTCACGGAAATCAAAAATTATAATCTATAAAACCATTATCTTATCTGCAGTTCTTTATGGATGCGAAACTTGGCCGCTTACATTAAGGGATGAGCGTCATAAGGTTTTTGAAAATAAAATATTGCATAGAATATTCGGACCGAAGAAGAATGTGTTAACCGGAGAGTTCAAAGTGTTACACAACGCCGCATTGCGTTTACTGCATCCGGGTAATATAATTGAGGTAATTTCATCGCGGCGAATCAAATGGGCTTGTAAAATTGATAGGCTTAGTAACGAAAGGGCTTGTAGAAAGGGCTTGGTAACAGCTTAATATTTGCTGTACCGAATAGTAAACGTCCGAGGGGTAGAACGAAGCGAAGGTGGGAAGATTGCATTAAAACCGATCTGAAGGGACTGGGTTTGGGCGGCGAACGATGGAGGGAGGTGTGTAATAAGCGATTGGTGGTGTCGGCATCGTACCTTCGGGTTCGCTAAGGCTTTTATTATATTATTAAGATTACTCGTGGTTAGTTTAAAAGCTTTAAATTAAATTCAAGCTAAAAATATCTTGTAAACCCATTCACACACCCGATGATCCTTACCGCATTAAGTGCTAAGTACAATATAGTTTGCTGTAGTATCTACGCTGACTTAGATGTTAGCATTTTTTTTTTATTCGTCGAAGATTATTTTTATAGACAATATAACTGATGAATAAACATCCATAACGGACTAAGAGCTAGATCAAAAAAAGATTCAACTAGACAATACTAAGCACCATAAATATATTTTCCAACTATCTAAAACACGGACTAAATGCTATAATCATTAATGTTGATTATTTCAAAGTGTTGGTACTACGCTTTTTAAAACGTTGGACATTTGGGTTGTCTTAAATCTAGTCTAGCTTAACTTTTTTTTTTTTAAGGCACCAAGCCCGATATTCCCATGCTCCTCAATTAAATTTAATATGAGCTTCTGTACTGTTCCGGAATATGTATAGCTTTTGACTGCACAGCTTTCCATTGGAAAAGGAACACAATATTTTTAAAACAATTAAAAAATCTTCATAGTATTTGTCTTCATCAAAATGTTTGCATGTTTGCTAATACGGGATTAAACTAAGTCAATTAAAACACTTACTGACAAAATTCTAAGTTTTATGGGTGGTTCTTTATCAAAATTTAAAATATTTCATATCACATATTTAAAACTTTATTGAGTTCAGCTTACATTTAACAGAGACAGAACTTTCTCAAGTCAAATAATTTATCAACAGCCAACGCAGCCAAACAACCGCGAAGAGAGTTTCCTCAACACGTGAAGGAGGTCAGCGGATGAAATGAATATATGGAGTTAATTACACTAATATGGAAGTTTGCAGTGCCAACCGCCGGTGTGGCTAAGGGCATAACTTGCCTCGGCTCTCAACTTGTTTCAAACTCAACTTTCTTGACAGACTAGAGAGTGTGGGGAGAGGTTGTTCAAACAGTAATCAGGACTGAAGGAAGCCAGGAACCACTATGGTCACTGTAATATATCACCCTTAGTTTACAGTTTTGCTAGATCTTTAACAGTTTGGAGTGATACATTGCTAGATCTCTTTCACAAATATCTGTTTAAAATTTTCATATTAATTTTTGTTCAATCTTTATTTTTCCACTCACACCTGTCAGAAGTTTAAATTAGGTCTGGGAATAGGCGTGAGGGAGAGGAGTACCCAGCGGCGTCTTTCCTGTCTTGATTTTAATATTTGTACTTGTAGTGGTAGAGATCCCTCATCCCTCATCCAGCTTCTTTTGAACCTCCTACAGCTGTTATCAGACATGTCAATTGTGGTCATCCCTTTAATCAGTAAGTTGGTACGTTCTTTTAAGTTACTGTGAAATCTTTTATAGTACGTTCGTATGTCGTCGTTAACTGTTGGCATCTGTAGGTCTTTATGTAAAGCAATTTTATCGACGCGCCAGGGAACTTTGGTGATAGTTATATTACTTTTAATTATACATATAATTTATTTAATTTCTACTTGAGTCAAATCAATATGTATTTACTTAAATCGCCTTACTTTTAAATATTAGAAGTTTATGGATTATTATATGATTACAGGCCGTTTTCATCTCTAAAGAAATCATGACACTTCCTGATTTTTCACTTACTAATTTTTACCATTACTGAATGGAATAATGGAAGAGGGATTGATTCCGGCCACTTGGGATGTTTCCAGAAAAGGGAATGGAGTAATCTTTGATTTATGGATCTGTTTTTTTCTCGTGATATGTGAGCCCTATTTCATTCTTCGGTCAAATCTAACCAAGAAAGGGGACAGTTTCTGTCCGTAGAATCTGTGTACTTTTAAAGAAAGCTGGAGAACATATTTAATGTCAAAAATTAAATGTGAAACGATGTGATTTGTCGTTATTTTCCAACTAGTCTAAGCCAGACACTTAATGTTGTTAAATATTGAAACGTTCATGAGACGTATGTTTATATTTACATCTTGCTAAAAGTGCTGCGTCGTTTGCATATGTTACTTTTAAAATGTTAGAAGATCGTAATGTTGAGTAAAGGAACGAGTAATACACCTTGAGGTATTCCAGCTGAAATAGAGTTCTGAATCGTCGATAAGAAAGGATTGTAGAATAGGACAGTTAGTAGGTAGAAGAATGGTCTCAAATGAAAGAGAAGAACTTGGTGAAAAACTATGTAAAATATTTTAGCAACATCCAGAAATACGCCAGTTACGTGTAATTTCTATAGTTGAGTGATGAGTTCTAAATCCAACCTGATAGTCAGGTATTATTTGTATGTTTATTAATGTATCACGGCTTTTGTTCAATAAGTTTTCTAATGTCTTGGAACAGGCAGGAAGTAAGCTGATTGGTCGGTATGATAACAACGAGTTCCTGTTCTTATTAGGGCTGTGGATCATTGTAATATGTGATTATTTCAATTGCGGAAATTAAACTTTACTCAGTATTGCATTTTAAATAATCAGAAATACTATACCTTTCATAGGCATTTTCTGGAGCACTTCAGCGTTAATGAAGTCATGTCCAAGAGAATTTTTTCAGAGTACTTTTTTATTTTCTCAGCAGCCTGGGGAAGAGATAGATAATGCTAGTTGTAGGATCGTGCTCTAAGCGTGCACATTTGTATCGTGTTCAGTATTTGTATAAAAACATATGAAAGATATTCGGCAGAATTCGGGCTTTTCTCCTTTGGTAACTACTCATAAATCATCTTTTCGGAGCCGTGCTGGCTGTATAATGTTTAGTAATATTTTGGTATGTCTCCATAGAGTAATAATCCATCTCATTTTTTTTAACGAATTTGATTTTTATAAAAATAAGCGTACAAGGTATTTTTTTAAATAATTAGTAAATGAAGGGAAATAGACTTAAGGAAATTATACTGAATGATTTTTATTAATAATAAATTTATAAAGTTTTTTTTTTTCAATTCTTGTTCAAAATTATTGTGTTCTTTAAGTAGAATTTCGTTGATAGATAATTTATGTTTAAGGTTGTAGTAGTTTGTATGGGAATTGTAATATTTTTTTAAAACCTAGGACGGTTTAAATAATTTTTATAATACTTCCGACTTCCGACTTGTCAATGCTTTAAATTTTATTTTATATATTGTTATAAAAAAGTTTTATGTGACGTGAATAGTTTGGTCGATTGATATATCTGTATACCCCAAGCTATCGTCGAATGAGCACTAACTATAAAGCCGTTACACAATCCCGTCATGACTAAACATAGCTCCTAGCCCAGAGCCGTGCACTTTGGCTATATCAATAAAGCGTGATTTACATTTTGGTAGTTATTTGATGCAAATTCCTTTCCTCAAGGCCGTGGCGTTATTGCCGTCCCTCATCAATAAAACATTCTTCACTTCAAGTTCTGTTAATTTATATTGTTGCGTAACAATTCCATTAGACCAAAGCATTACGAAACAATCTCATTTATTTTCATCAATAACCAAGTTAATGAACAAGCAATTATTCAATTGTTGACTACAAATTAATATTTTCTCCATTTGTAACAGACGAAACGTAAATCGAACTGATTCTTGCAAATTTAAAACTGAATATGACTAAGATGGTTTGAACTGTCTATTAAACATTTTATTTATACAGGGTGTTTCAAGGTTATGTGGCTAAACTGAAAATATAAAAAAAGGACCTCAAAACAAGAAAAAAATTTCCTCTGAAGATATGTCCGCAAACGCTTTGCTCAGGAGATATTCACACCTAAAGATTTTCGTTGTTACGAATTATTTACGTTATATGACATAAATAAAACTTATTTATTTGTTCTAATTACTTTATTGATTATAACATTAACTAAACATTAACATTCATATTAAATGTTGTTCAAAGTGATTTCCTTGAGCATTAAGACAGGCTCGGCAACTTTCATCAGCAGAACGGCACTGGATATATGTTATTGTTTCACAAGATTCAATTATCCTTCTTCGTAAGGCATTAAAGTTATTGGCCGGACTTGCATAGACATTTTGTTTAAGTTCCTCTCAAAACAAAAAGTCCAGTGTTGTCAGTTCTGTAGAGCATGCAGGCCAAGCCACTGGTCCTGCACGGCCAATCCATTGATTGGTATAATTAACATTTAGTCATTGTCATAGACATCTTCCGTAATGTGCAGGACAACCATCTAATTGAAACCACGTGTCCCTTCTCAGTTGTAGTGGAATATGTTCAACTAAATAATAGTAATTATTATTAAGAAATTCCAGAAATGTGCCCGTATTCAGTCGAGGCGGCAAGAAATGCGGATCTATTACAATATTGTCTACTATCCCCAACCATACATTGCACTGAAATTGGTGCTGAAAATGATGCTCACGAATTGCATGGAGACTTTTCTGCGACCGGGGATGATTATTTTTCTGATTGAAGATAGCTCTTCTTGTAAAGGTAATTTTCCTGTTTGGAAGGTAGTTTTCTTGAAAATTATGGATTATACTCAACTTGATTTAAGTAACAATCTGAAAAATTTCTTCTTTGCCAAAAATCTTGTGGCAATAAATTTTATACCTGTTGACAATGATATGGGTGAAGTCCATCTGCTATGAGAGTCCTCCATACTGTAGTTGGCATAATATTTAATTCTGCTCAGCTCTTCGTACACTGCCAGAGAGATTATCATCAAAATATTGTAATATGGTCGCACTCCTTTATTCGTTTCGTAAAGGGGCAAAAATACCATCAGCAAGTGGTATTATAGCAAATGCACCAGTTTCACTAATGCGCCCAAACGTGGAGCTAAAGATAGACTTGTTTGGTAATCTTTTATTCGGAAATTGCCTGGCATATTCACGACGGGCAAAAACCGTATACAAACATCAGTCTGATGATCGGCATATTCACCATTAGTATAAATGGTAGGTATAATGAAAATGAAAAAAAAAAATTTATTATTCTGGGACTGTTGTCCCTTAAGAACAAAATATAAATACAGATTGTATGTCTGTGTGGTTACAATTAAATTGTATATTTGCAATAAGAGTTGACTTAAGATAAAAATACTGAAAAGAGAAAGAAAAGATCAAGTAAATTGTACATATATATATATATATATATAAGAAACTAAAATAACCTTAATAAATTGAGGTAGTCTCTGGTGGTGCTCAGATATTTCTCTTAGGTATATTTCACAATCAGTCGGATTGAGAAAGGAGTAGGTGCTTAAAGAGGAGAGGTTTGAAAGAGAAAACTGATTGAGCGTGTCGAATATCAGCAGGGATGGAATTCCAGAGGGAGGCGGCTTGTATTGCAAAGGATTTGTCAAACGCAGCAGTTCGGTGAGGAGGAGGATAGAGGTCGGAAGTACGAGATCTGGTGGGACGGGATTGGATGGAGTATTTGAATTGTAAGCTGTGAAAAATATAGGAGGGTCGATGAGTTCTAATAATTTGGTACAGAAAGGTGGCTAGGAAGTACTGACGGCGATAGGATGGGTAGAGCCACCTCAACTCAGAATTTTATAATGATGAGTACTCTGCGAAAGCTTCTTACAAACTCGTAAATGTTATTGAGAGTTCCCAATGCTAACTCCAAATAGTATTAATCCTTATGTTGCCATAGTTTTTATACAGTTAGGGATAAAAGGCCATATTAGTATTCTATCTAATCCATCTCCTAAACAAAAGGATTGCGGACAAACCGTCAATTTGAACAACATTTAATATTAATGTTAATGTTTACATTTCATTAATAAAGTAGTTAGAACAAAGAAATATGTTTCATTTATTTCATATGACGTAAATAATTCCTAACAACGAAAATCTTTAGGTGTGAATATCTCCTAAAGAAAGCGTTTTCAGACATATGTTCAGAGAAATTTTTTTTCTTGTTTTAAGGTCCTTTGTTTATATTTTCAGTTTAGCGACTTAACCTTGAAACACCCTGTATATAGATAGCTGTCTGTGTAAGGTTTGCAGTTGTGTCAACTTTACCGCAACCCTACGTCAGTAGCAACGGATCGAACGTATATCTGTTGGGGAGACTGTGCTGTGAGCTAAAAATTGTACCAATATTCATCGTTTTTCACAATCATATTTTTTCACCCTTGTGTATGTATTCATATGATAAATATATCTTGTATAATAGAAAATAAACGGTTCGTAACATTATAATGTCTAGAAGCGCCCACCTGCCAACAGTGTGACAACAGACCACAGTTGGTGAAATAACTATTAATAGAGTGCTACTAGCATAGGCGCAGACTTCGGAGGTAGCGAGTGGGGTCTTTCTCTCCCACTCCCAATAAAAATTTTGAGGTGGGAGAATATTATTAAAATTAATAATAAAAAGGTACATCGTTCAATAAAATATTTAAACTAAAGAAAAGTCAACTAGCTGGGGCTGGGACCTAAATGTAGTTATAACGAACTAAATGTCACTATTATTTAAATTGTGATTTATATTCAAATATAATGATATACATCAACATTCCCTAAGATTTTATGATTCAATCACCTCTCATTTTAAGTGATATTCTTATCACATTTTCCGTGGCATAAGTATAAATATATTTTATAGTAAATGTTTTTTATGGACATTTTCACATAACTAGTCAAACTGTGAAAACGGTGTACTTATTTTATTCTGAGGTTCTACTAACCATGAAATTAAAAATATTTTTGTTTTTAACATTTCTAAAAAAAAAACTATAAAACATATATTGGGTTGACAAATAAGTCCTTTCGGTTTTTCTGTTTATTTTTCTGTTATTATTATTATTATGATACACTTCTTACCCGACGAATTAATCCCTAAGCTGGATTGTTTATCTTGTTTGTAATATGTATCTGTTATCTGTGGGTTGATAATTGACTGTAGTGAATAATTGAAGAGAAGGATGGTTAGGATGATAGGTCAAAATGAAATAGTAAAAATAAATAATTATATTTATTTTCACATTCGCCGACGTTTCGGACGGAAGTTCAGGCCTTCATCAGGGCTAAGAAAAGAACCAAATAACAGTAGGTATAAGAAACTATAAACATTGAATTATAAAGAATTAAAATTAAAAAAGGTGAAAAGAATAGCACAAAAAATGTTGGTAGAAAAACTTGAAGTAAAATGAAGTAGATAGAGTGAACATTAAAGTAAAATAAAGTAGGTAGAATAATAACAGTAACAGAGAACTAAGAAATAAATAATAATAACGGCAACAAAGTATGGACTAATGAAATAAACATAATCAAAATAAGGTAACATAAGAAATGAAAAATGGTAATATTAGAATAAAGTGTAAAACAGAGAAAACGAATATGTAGTTATGTAAGGAAATAATAGATATAAATAGAAAATAAAGATATTGTAAAACCTATCAAAAATACTGACTACGTATAAGAGAATAAAAGGTTAAAATAATCTAAAAAAAGATGAATGAGCAAATGTACCAATATATACAAAATAATAATGAAGATATGGAAAATAGAGTGACGGGAAGGAGAAAAAAAAAGGAGAAACCTATGGTAATAAAAATAAACAAACCTCTTCAATCAACTAGCGTGGACAGACAGACGTATTGCAGCAAGGAGAGAAGCTGGCAGATGGCTGTTAACTACTGTTGACAATAGCTTAGTATTGTGTTAGCTATTGCACCGTGAATATGGAAGGAAATATCATTGATTATCGGCATATTTTGTTGCATTATTTTAAAAAAGATAAGTGTGCTGCAGAAGCTCATAGAAAAATGTGTAGTGTTTATAGGGATGATGCCTTAACCGATGATACACCTGTCAAAATTGGTTTGCTAAATTTCATTCAGGAAATTTTGACATCAATGATGCTCAACGTTCTAGTCGCCCACATGAAATGGAAACGAGCAATGTTAAGGTCATTGTTGATCAAAATCCAACCCAATCAGTGCGAGAGATTGATATAGCCCTAAATGTGTCGCACAAAAGCGTAGAAAACCATTTGCACAAGCTCGGTTATTTTTCCAGGCTTAATGTTTGGGTCCCTCACATGATTTTTTTTTCGAAAATTACAAAAAATGTTATAACTTCCATATGACTTTAGCTATCAACAAGAAATTCAGCAGGAATTTAGGATCACATAAACTAAGTAAATGACATCAACAGGACGTTCGTAAACAAACTACAAATGGAGATAAAAAATAAAAATCTGTAAGGAGTTTTTGTAATAAATAAAAAAAAGGCTTTGAAGGGCAATAATTCAGCTTCCCAAGGGATATAGTAACATCGAATTGGGGGAACATCCTGAAGAGTTATGAATGATCGGAAGGGTATTGTGTTCCACCAAGACAACGCTAGGACCCACACCTCATTGGTCATTCGCAATAAATTATTGCGACCTCTTGCCCCACTCTCCCTATTCACCAGACCTAGCTCCGAGTGACTACCAGTTATTCCGGTCTCTTCAGAACTCCATGAATCGAAAGAAATTTCAAAAGGATGAGAATATAAAAAAACAGTTGGATCAGCTTTTTAACAATATACTCTAGACATTGTATGAACATTATAGAGTTAGTGGAAAGATGGGAAAAAGTCATATTAAATAATGGTCAATATATTGTAGATTAAAATAAATTTTATGTCTATAATACATTTAGCTTTATTTCAGCATGAAAAATGAAAAAAACGAAAAGACTTATTTGGCAACCCAATAAATAAATTTATTTTTAAATATTCACTATTAAACTTGTTTATTTCCCAATAATTATGTTGATTTTTTACATATAATATAAACTCCCGCCATTTTTCTTTGTTCTATTACCCCCTCCCTCAATGAAAATCGAAAGGCCTATGGCCATCAGTTCAAAAAAATCAGACAAAAACTAAAATTAGCAACGGCAATGAATGAAATATCGGGAGAAATAAAGATAGTCGATACGCTATTCTAATACTTCTATTCTAATACTAGACTCAAAAGACAAGAACTCAACCGACGATACGGCCAACTATACCGACTACTAAGCAGAAAATCTAAACTTTCCATTGAAAACAAGCTACTGATCTACAAGACAATACTAAAACCTATTTGGACTTACGGACTAGAACTGTGGGGATCAGCAAAATTTTCTAACATCAAGCGCATCCAATCCTTCCAGTCTAAAGTCCTTCGAACAATAGTCGATGCTCCTTTCTATGTATCCAACAAAACCCTACATCATGACCTCAACATCCCATTTGTCCTAGACCTTATCCCAGAAAAATTCTCCAAATTTCACCAGAACCTTACTTACCACCCAAATCCTCTTGCACAATCCCTATCAAGCATCTCCCATCCCTATAATCCTCCAAGAAGGTTGAAACGGCAGTGGCCTCGCGACCTTTTGTAGATTGTATAAATTGGAGTTCTGGCAATGGCCAGATTCTTCACTCAAGACATGTGTGTATGTGGCTAAAGTGCTCTCGACCAATCTCCGCTGGCTTTAGTACCAGTGACGCGGTTGGGAGAGTAGCGCAGGGTTCTCCTGGAGTTCCCTCGCCTGATTGTATATAGGTATGCATGTGTTTTGTTTTGTTCTTAGTTTTAATTTTCTTATTTTTTAGGTTATTTTATTTTATTGTCTATTGTATATACTTTTGATTATTATTTTGTTCTATTTATTTTATTTTTTTGTACATATGGTGTGAATGTCATCCTACCTCACTATAACCAATGTCCAACAGACAGATTGTTATAATAAAAAAAAAAAATAAAATACTTCTTAGAATCTGAGTATTACAATAGCGTATAAAACTTATCACCAATGATTCTCTGAGGTATAGGCAATAGCAAATTAAAAAAAAAAAGAACCTAAATTGAATTTTGTCTGAATGATGATGTAAGTATGGGTCAAAATGTAATTGAGAAGTATAATTTCCTCTGACAATATAAATTATGTCCCTCCTACAGCAATAATACGAAATGAGACGTTGGTGTTATATCTCTTAGTGAAGGAAGAAGGGCAGTTGGCAATTACTGCGAGCATCGGAAAGACAACATATCTTCATTGCTATCTGGGTCAGAGGTCCTCACAGTAGCAGATTGGTTATATATATATATATATATATATATATATATATATATATATATATATATATATATATATATATATAAAGGATGTACATTTATCTCATCTTTTTATCTTATATTAGAACAGTCTTAATATAAACCTGTCAAATAAATAGACAGATCAAAAACAATTGAGGGAATAAGTAAAACAATTATTACAAACACATTTTTTTTAAACTATTAAATAATCCTTTCAGTTGCCCGAAAGACTAACTCCAATTTCAACTTTTTGAGTAGTCATTTTAGTGATATTTGTAGTTTCAAAATGTATAATATCTGTAAAGACAGTGAGTAAGTTGATTGCTAGTTTTGCCCGAATGTGAGACCAAGAGGAGAATTGGTCTTTCGCAAGGGACTTGCAATTGCCTATTAGCTTATTGATATTTATGAAACATATTATTTTAGATCTTAGAAAAAAGCTATAGAATAAGTACATTTCTATATTTGATTGACATAAACACCAAATCAATAAAATTAACTTGACAATACATTAAAAGTATCGTCAATAATATTGCACGAGACGAGTCTTGGTCTTGCGAACTCCTTGGTATTGGTCGTGATGTTGCGCAAGAGTCTCGTAGTTATCTATTAGCAAATTACAATAGAGATATTACTGCATTTTTCATATAGGAGAAACCCAACTAAGCTCGAATGAAAAATTGGAAGAGTTAAATGCAAAAGTATATTGCTTCAATTCTTTACATATAGTAACTAAAACTGTCTAGTGACTATTTTGACTACTAGTGACTATTTTGCCTTAATTTTTATTCACAATAACGATTTTTTTTTTTTATCAATCTTGGTCTTGGTTTTGCAACAGTTCGTCAGCAAAAGATCGTCAAGAAAGACAGTGATAGAGATCCACCTTGGAATGGAAGAGTTGTAGAGTAAAGACAATCTATAAAATATCACCAATTATCTAAATAAAAAATCTGGTTTGTCCACCCAGATGACTTTCCTACCGATTTTAAACATTTTCTTGTCCAATTTTAAATATGTTCATTAAAAATAACGAAAATAATAATTGAGTTAGATTAAGTTTCCTGATAACCGATCCGAGAAATCATTAGAGTATGATTTATTTTACGAACTAAACCAATGTAAAGTGGCAAGTGAACAATTATTGAAATCACTGCACGAAATTCATTAGACCAATGCTAAAATTGGTCTGATTTAGACGTTTTTTATAACAAATTTTTTTCGGAAATTTAATAACCTTTTAAAAAATGTTACCATTATATACTATAGAGATATTACTGTAATTTATCAGAATAGGAAAACCTAAACAAACCCTATATGGAAAATTGAAAGAGTCAAATGCAAAAGTATATTGGCTCTACCAATTCTTTACATATGATAACTAAAACTCTCTAGTATTAGTATTAGCCTTAATTTTTATTCACAAAAATGCCTTTTTGTATAATTTTAGTAATTATAAGGGATTTTTCATAATTTAAATGACCGTCCTTCATTTTTTAATATTTTTATTCAGTACAATATTATTGTTTATTGTAACTAATAATACATTTTTCAATTTTAACGTAACTATGCTTTAAATAATATGATATATTATCAATACATTATAAACGTTGAATATTTAAAAAAAACATTAGAGTAATAAAAGAATTTACCACAGGAAGAAGATATCTTTTGGCATTCTTTCAAGAAACAATATAATTGTTTATCTATAAAGATACTTGAACTAGGTGATCGTGTTTTTCTGTAAATATAATAATCATACTTTAATATTACAATTTAATTCTATCCAGCTTCCTTTCTCAGACTCAGTCCGATATCTTCGCTTTTTTTTAGACCGAAGACTAACATGGACCTCACAGACTAGACTCAAAAGACAAGAACTCAACCGAGAATACGGCCAACTAAACAGACTACCGAACAGAAAATCTAAATTTTCAATTGAAAATAAATTACTTATATACAAGACAATCCTGAAACCTATAGGTACATACGGACTTGAACTGTGGAAGACAGCAAAAGTTTCTAACATCAAACGGATTCAATCCTTTCAATCTAAAGTCCTTCGAACAATAGTCGGTGCTCCGTTCTATGTAACCAACTAAACCCTACATCATGACCTTAATACCCCATTTGTCTTTGACCTTATCCCAGAAAAATTCTCCACATTTTATCAGAAACTTACCTATCATCCAAATCCACTTGCGCAATTCCTATCTAGCACCACCCATCCCTACAATCTTACTCGAAAGTTGAAGCGGCAGTGGCCTAGAGACCTTTTGTGAATAAGTATACATTGGAGTTTTGGAATTGGCCCAATTCTCTACGCAAGAATTTGTATGTGTGATTATAGCGCTTCTGATCAGCCTCTACGAGTCCTTAATACCAGTAATGTGGCTGAGTAAGAGGCGCTGGGATCTTCTAGAGTCCTGCCTTTCATTCCACGAGTAGGGAGAAAGGCTTGGCTTGGAGATCTTGAATGAATGATTGCATAAAAGCATGTGTGTAGGTGGGTAGTTATTATTATTAGTTTATTTTATTTTTGTTTAGTTTAGTTTAGATACATTTACTTTTAGTTTTATTGTTTTTCTGTATTATTTATTTGTATTTTTTGTTGATAGAGTGTGAATGTGCTCTCTGAACACTATTATAAATGTCCTTAATTGTGAAAGATTGTAATATCTCTCAATAAATATGGTTAAAAAAAATTATGGATTGGTTTCATAAACATTGCATTTTAAATTTTAATTTTATTGTTTGAAGAAATTATATCTCTCTTGGTAGCAGTAATACATTTTTGCTTTTGTTGCCCTTTTAATTATAATATAGTTCCGTTGGCCCGTTGATAGATCTACAAAGGCTAGATGTTCTTGTCCTAGAAGCCCTTGATCCCCTGAACCAAGCCCTTGTTAAGGTCAGTAAGGGCAGGCCTCGTCCCTTTTAATTGGGAAGAGCGTTCGATAACTGCCCTAGCCCTCATTAATCAAGAGGAAGGCCTCACAATAAGCTCTAATTACACAGAGCAACATCAAGTATAGGGCTAACAAAGCCCTACAAGAGGTCCCCTACAATATAATCCTCGAGCTGGGCCAGGCGGGGCACATTATTAATGGAGCGGCAATGAGCTTAGAACGGTCTTAATGTACCTTGTTTATGGTTGGCAGGTATAAGGCTTTTATTATTTCAACTGAACACAACATGTCTGACGGCGGGTCCTGATTCAATGGTAACTGTTTCAAAACCAAATAAAATAATGTAGAGAGTAAAAACAAAAAACACTTCAAAATTCGCTCAGTAGGATATGTCAACTACCCGTGATAATTGAATCAAAACAAGTAATCTGTTCTATTGGATATGTAATCTTCTCCATTCTCAACATGTCACTTACTTCTTAGAATTGTTAGACCACTTGGTTATTGTAACAAACTATTATAAAAATTAATGCAATTTTTTTTTCTTGTCTTTAAACGTTAATTTGTTTAAATTAATTCTGTCACATTTTATATTTATATTTATAAAGTAAATACACTGTTTTTGTTTCAGTATTTTGCTTAGATAACTCAAAAAGTAATATAATGTTCATATTATGAATAAATGAAAAAAACCAAAAAAAAAAAAAACCTCTGCGTACCAATGGGCTTTTCTTAAGAGGTCTTATAATTTTAATTATTAGTAGTTATTTTTTTATTTCATTATTTATTCAGAAATATAATAATCTGTCACACGGATAATAGTTATAGAGAGATATGAACACATTCACAAATAAACTGTTGATATGTCCATTTAAATATTGTATACAATCACTACAGTTTGATGAACTGTTGGCTGAAGATCAGTATGGAGTGAATAGCCAAAGTCATTTAGCCACTTACCAATAGTAGCCAATCCAGGATTTAATTTATGGGGAGGAACTTTTTTTTATTTTTTTTAATGCCGATAATTAATATGTAAGAAAAAGAAAAAAACGCTGAAAATTATTTCACAAAGGTTTGTTATTTTCAAACAAATATACATCTAAAGTAACATTACCTTCCTAGTTACAAAGAAAAATATATAAAAGATGATTCCAATTATTGGACAAAACTTTTTTTTTATCATTAGTAATATGCTAAAGAAATTAGCATTACTTCAGTAACACATTCAAAATTCAAAAAACAAAACAAAGGATATAACCTTTGCAGCAGAACATATTTTAAAAAACTAGAGACCATATCTTTGCTCCTAATTGTCCGATTTTGACGATTTTTTTTTTTTTTTTTTTTGTTTTTTAGGAAATTCTAGCTTTTCTTCGGTGAAGTATTTTATACAGATAAATTTAAAGGGGGTCAAGAAAATGACTTTGGCGAAGTTTTATTGAAATCGTTACATTCGTTTAGGCGCTCAAGTCTATAGCAACGAAGTTTTTCGGGCGCCATTTTAAAAGTAAAAGGCGGATAGTAATGTTGATGAAGGAGGATCATCCTCGGGTGACCTCTGATTTTATATCCAAATATAAAACCTATATCCGTAAGGAATATGTCCGTAAAGGTTTAAGTTAGTATGTTAAAGTTTCTGTCTCAGTTTTAAATTTGAAAGAAGGAAAACAATGAGTAAAATAAGTTGAGTCGTTTGTTAAGTGCCTTCCTTTTCATTTTAACATGCGGGGCTCATGTCGAAAGGATGTTCTAATAAAAACTTGTGCTCGTGTGATGACTATCGTTGTCGATAGAAACTGGAGGGCAGGCATTTCTTTGAATAGTAATTGTTATATGGTTGGTTTTGTCATGATTCAGAGACATTTTCCATAGGTTAAAGTTTTCTTTAATTCATATTTATGTTAAGTAAGAATTGTTATTATCGTCTGAATAAGTAGCAGACAATGTCTCATAATTATCTGGTACGTCGTAAGTTCATACAATATGTAATAGTAGGACCAGTATTGAACCTTGGAGTACGCCCGCTATGATTATAGAAATTCTCGAAAACTATCGAAGTGAGAGAAATCTGTGGAAGAGGGAAGATTAAAGAATGTGATAGTAGTAGTAGAAGACCTTGATGTCAGACTTTGACAAACGCCAGAGCTACATTGCACCACCGCAACAAATCCAACGATCAGGAAACGTTTCATCCATATGTTGGTTCACCTGATTAGCGTAATGATTTCCGACATGTCGAAAGTGCATTTACATCCTCATGTTTAGAGGAACATCCTGTAATTGTTATTTTAATTAAAATTTAAGAATTAGTCTCCTATGAGGCGATTCTCTATAAAAAGGGCCTATTAAACAACAAACTGTCACCATTCGAAGACGAAGCCGAAAATGTTTAGAAATGAATGGTGGATTTTTTGTACACTGTTTAATACAAGAATTTGATAATTGAAATGCTAATTAGTGTTTTAAATTCTGTTTATTTGTAATTAGCCAATACAATTTAAAAAAATGAAAATCGGATAAGAGCATTAGTTTTGTTTTTATATTTTTCTGGGTACAACCCATTCCTGGAGTTCAGTTCATTCCTCCCTACTCGCCCTGTATATAATTGTATATTATTCTTTTTTCTTCAATATTTTTTTATCTGAAAAAATACAAATTTATAACAATATAATTTGAAACAAATCAACTGACTAAGTAGACTTTCCTCGAAGATATTTAATCCCTCGCTTGCTACAATGCGCCGCGATTATCTGAGGTAGATGAGGATTATGGATGACGTTGGGTCCTAATTGATGAAGCCACACTGGCACAGTTCTGCTCTGGTATGACGCGCTACATCCATCATACTTAACCTACGGTTACCTGAGAATGTCAAGGTCACAGCTCATGTTTCTCAAAGATAAATGGACCTTCGATTAAACAAGAATACTTTAGTTTATAACAATTATTAAAATTAACCTTATTTAATTACAGAATTTGTCAGTTTTATATGTACAGAGAGAGAAATGAATTAATTTTTACTAAACCATTCAATTCTAACAACGAACCTTAGGTCTATAAAAAAATAAAATGACAATATTTTGCCAAATCAGGTACCTTCAGGACAGAAGAAAATATGATCTCATATTTGGAGACCATTATACAGCACATAACTAGATACTGTTCATCATTCACACTTCTGAACCACTGCACTTTAACTGTTATTTTCTCACTCGGGATTCATATCAATAATGTTTCTTTCAGGTATAATTAAGAAAATAACTCGATATAAAATTTTTGTTTGTTGATACAAAAGTTGGTTCCTCACCGTTTTCGTGATTTCGAATAATTTGATAGCGGTCCGGTTTTATCCTTTTTCATAACGTTTCTCTTAATATTGGGCCAAATCCGACAGGTTATTATTATATATGGAAGGGCCAAGGAAAATTTTTTGCTCTTAAGCAAGTAAAAGAAATGGATGGTATGTGATAAAATTGATACCGCGCAACTTTTTTTCTTTTTATACCAATCCTTAGCTTTGTTCCGACTTTGACTCAAGTCGGATGAGTCCTTTTACAAATAAAGGTATGTGTCAGGAAACCAAGCGAAAGTAGTTGATGGAATCACGTATAACTGATGTACTAACCTCTAGGTGCTAATCCACATAATGCCATCAAAATTGGACTTACGGTATCAATCAAATGACAGCTGTGAGACACAATGACAGATCCCCAAATGACAGTCATATGAATAATTATAATGAAGAGAAGAATAGTTGGGGTGGTCAGTCAAAAAATAAGGCAAAAATAAATGATAATATTTATTTTTGCCTTCTTTTTTGACAGACCACCCCAACTATTCTTCTCTTCATTATCCACGATAGTCAACCATTTACCAATTATGAATAATTATAATGTTTGACTATATAAAATATATAATGGAATATTATTAAAGACAATCCGCCTATAAATAAATGAAGGCAAGACAAAATTTATGATAATAAGCCTATAATTCCATACCAACAACAGAATCTGCGTAGAAGGAAACTCATTCCCGAGAGTGTAAAAATTCAAATACCTCAACTCCACAATAACCTCAATAAATGACCCGTTGGTTAGTAACCAGAAGCCCGTTGGCAGAAATATACCAGCGAAAAACTAGCGCAAACATAGCTTTCTTCTCTCTTTGAAAGGTATTGAAATCACGAAAAATCTTAAGAAATCTGAAATAATGGGTGTACAATGCTATAATAAAATCAGTTCTAACATATGTCTGTGAGATCTGGACACTAACCAGCACTCTAGAAAAAAGTATTGAAAGATTTGAGAGTAAAATTCTCCGCCCGATAACCGGAGCTATCTGGGATCAGAGTACTAAGGCATGGAGAAGAGAGACCAATAAAAAGTTGCAACAGAAACAAGTCAATTAATATCCTAAGATATGAAGGCACGGAGGTTAAGAACGGTGTGGCACGTAGTTGGTAGTAATCCATCTAGAAGACTCTACATAACAATGAATGCCTCAATACAATAAACATGCAATAGAGCTTAGTGCAGTTAATTGGAAAGAAAGACAGAGATGGAGCAGGATTGTTAAGCCGGCAAAAGATATACATAGTATGTAATTCGAACAGAAAGAGAAAAAAATGACCACAGACAGGCAAGGAAACTAATTTGTTAAAGATGTTTAAAGAGTGGAAATAAATATCAAGGTGAAAAAGAATGATATTGCGCTATTAATAATCGACAATTGCGATTTTTTTCATAGCTATCTTCTTCGCAGTTTAGAAGCCCATATATGTTGAATTTGGTACCCCAAGGGCAGTAGCTCATATACTGGTTGAGGGACAAGCTAAAAACTAAACAAGAGAAACAAAATTTAATTGTTGACAAACTAAAAAAAAAAAAACATAAAATATGAATGATCATTCGGGGTGAGCCAATCAATTTTATGTTGTTCTTTTTTTTTAATTTTCAAACACATCGTTTAATTGTGGCATCCTTCAAATAACTTATATAACATTAGTCATTCAAATGTAGTCGGTGCTTTCCACACTAGCGGATCCAGGATTTATTTTTTGGGGGGGGGCTTCAGCCCGAAACCTTTTTTTTTCATAAAAATAACGATAATTACTTTAGAAAAACAGAAAGAAACTAACTACCTATATGAAATGGTGTTTAAGTTATTCCTTAAGTACTTTTAAATGTAATTACACGAACAATAATACTTTAAGAGGTATTTTTAAAAAAATTTTCCCATAAAACATGGTTATATTTTTCTATTTTGGGGGGGGGCTTCAGCCCGAAAGCCCTCCCCCGTAGATCCGCCCGTGGCTTTCCATAAAGTGTTTTTTGGATTTTGAATTAGCTGAAAATACAAATAATTTGGTACTACATTCTCATTTTCAACAATGGTGGAGCTTTTGTAAAGACCGGACTGGAAATCCCCTAAGCACTGGATATATCCCGCTTCCCCCCCCCCTGTAATAATCAATGGGAGGAAATTGTGGAGGCCTGGCTACACAACCTGCCTCAGCGCCGTCACGAAGGCCTTAACTTAGGCTTAACTTGTGAATAAAACCAATCTTGTGAGCAATGGCCTGTCCTAGCTGATTTAACTTGATCTCCATCAATCTCAGTTAGCACAAGTCCCATTACTCAGTTCATCTCCTTCGATAGTGGATAGTATAGATTCAATCGAGGCTATTTATAGGTTTCACATTTATTTTAGTGTGTCTGCCAGTAGGAAGATATCTGACTGGAGGCGGGGTGGTCGAGCGGGCTAATGCGTGTGCACTGCATCACGTTCCCCGGCCACCTGATGGTAGATAATTTGATAAAATAATTACGAGTTCCATTTCCGATGGGGGGGGGGGAGGGAATTTTAACTCTGGCATTAGTCCCGTGCCCTCACCTTTTGGATCGGAAACATCCGTATAGCCTAAAAGGTGACGAAGGGGAGGACAAAAAAAAAACTCTGTTATTTTAACAATTGCTAATTAATGTTAACGGTTTTAAAGACGGATATGTATTTCGCAGTTGAAATTATATGAATGAAAAAAAAAAATTGTCAGGATTTGCAATCAAAATACTGGTACATTAGCCGGACGGGACAAAACCTCCCTCTTCCTATCTCGCCAAACCTTTCAGTTATTACATTGTTTATTTTTCAATTACTATATTCAGTTATTATTACACTTATTACATTCAGTTATTAAATTTATTATTTTTGGCCCGTTTGTGTTATTTTCTTCAAATTATGGATCTTGTAACATTCTGGGAATTACCGTCTTCAGAAGAACAGGCTATTGTATATTTTCAAAACGTTGGGATAATTGAAAACGTGAAATTGTGTGAACAAGGTCATATCTATATATATCAGATATGTATATATTAATTTAATCCATATGTCGTAAAATAAAAGGGTTTTTTTTACATTCCTACCTATACTAGGTAAGGAAAGTATTGCAATCGGGTCAAATTTCCGATATGCAGTTTTCGACGGATCTATATGTTTCAGAGTCCCCTGAGTCCGGAAAACACATTTTTAGGCATTGGTCTGTCTGTGTCAAGATTTTCTCGGGAACTACTGAACCGATTTTGTTGCTTCTTTTTTTATTTTGTAGAATTTTAACTACTGATGCCTGTGAGATAAATTCGGTGCTCCATGCCCAATAGCTTGCGCGCAATAAATGAAAAACATGTTTTTCTATAGACTGTAGCGCGAAAACGGCTCTAACGATTTTGATGAAACTTTCCTATAATGTTCTAATCATTGTTCTTTCAATTTTCGTATATAGACTAAATTTCGGAAAAAAATTAAGAAAAAAAGTTATAAAGAAAAGAAAAATGTTATGGGGCCTAATTCCCTAAGTATATATTATACGGTAAAATGTAGGTATTTTCAAAATAAAATAATGCAAATTCATACTAATACAGTTGTAAATATCATAATAAAAGTTAAAAAAAAAAATAATAATGTAACGTATCATGCGAGGAGGAATCAATTCTTATTTTCTCGGCTTTCGAAAGTAAACAAAAAAAATTCAAAACTTCCTTTACGTTTTAAACCATCATGTTAAAAAATTACAATATGCTCTGTCTTAGCTAATAATGGTCGAATTTCGATGATTTGTTTTTGGTTTTGTAGAGAATTTAGCAATCTTTCTAATAATCATGCAATCAATAGCAATGAATAGTTTTTGAGTTATTTGCAAATAAAGTTTCTTTTCCTTCGTCATTTCTTTTTATGACGTATCCGAAGAATTGTGACTGCTTTCCCAACCTGAAACTCTTTAAAATGAGGGCTCAATCATTGGATTTGATGGATAATTAACAAAGATATGGAGTGCCGACTTAAAATACTTTTTATGTTTTGTTCGTTTTGCTTCAAGATTTTAATCAAAATCTTATTTTGAAAATATCTTTGAGAAATAATGTATAAATATACTAAAAATTATAGGTGTTTTACATTTTTACACACTACATTATTTGCACAACTAACCTTAATTGTGGGTTGATGGTTGACTGTAGTGAATAATTGAAGAGAAGGGTGGCTGGGGCGATTTGTCAAAATAAATAATTATATTTATTTTTATAAATGTCGACGTTTCGGCCCAAAGTTCAGACCTTCATCAGGGCTGGTCAATCGAATTCAATGATCTTTCCACTCTTCTTCCATTGAACAACCCTGATGAAGGCCTGAAATTCGGGTTGAAACGTCGGCAAATATAATAATAAATTTTATTATTAATAATTATTTATTTTTAATATATTTTATTTTGATTGATCACCCTATCCATCTTATTATGTTGATCACCCTTAATTTATGTTGATCACGGCAAGCTGATGTGAATGCCTGAAGACAGTCAGATCACCTCAACAACTCGATATTGCGGGCGCTGAAGAGAATAAATGGCCCCTTGCCGATAAAAACAGGGAGAACGGAGAGATCCAATAAGACGGGATTGGCTTGAGACTTGGCGTTATTCTTACAAATCCCTCCGGCGGGAGTCACTGACCTCATCCTTTTCCTTAATCCTTTGATCCTTGCCGAGAAAGAGGTCAGCTCTAAGTTAAGTTTACCTCCTTCGTTCCGCCTGCCACCTCTACTGCCTAAGGCTAGTGTAATGCTCCGTTCGATCGAAGAGCTTGAAGATGAATGCTATGCTTCATCATCACATGTGTTGTTTTATAAATCTTATTGCATATACTAAATACTGGCTTAAATGAAAATATCTTACTGACATAATTATATCATTACATTAAATTTATAACATAAATAAATCATAACATTCGGTACTTTAGATGATAGTCAGATAATACTTTTTATCCTTTTCGTTCTCTCTTATAAAACGTTATCAATATAATTAATAATAATAACTAGTGTTGCCTGAAAGCGACCAAGACCAAGACCGCCTAATTGTTGCAAGACCAAGAGTGGAAAAAAAAAATACTGCAAATTATTTTACAACGGTTTATTATTTCCAAACAATTATACGTATGATGTAACATTACCTTCCTAATTACAAAGAAAAATAAATAAAAGGTGATGCCAATTATTTGACTACACTTTTTTTTTTTAATCATTAGTAATATACTAAAAAAAAAAAGCATTATTTCAGTAAAACATTCAAAATTTAAAAATGAAAACAGAGGATATAAACCTTTGCAGTAAAACATATTAAAAAAACTGGAGACCATATCTTTCCGAAAATTGTCCGATTTTAACGATTTTTTTAGGAAATTCCGAAAACTTTTAAAAACTATATACAATATTGACAAAAAATTGTATACTTTTTGAGTTATTCGGAATTTAATTATACCATCCCTCATAACTTTTTTGTAGCTTCTTTTCGTTGAAGTATTTTACGTAGATAAATTTAAAGGGCCTCGAGAAAATGACTTAAGCGAATTTTCATTGAAATAGGTACCTTTGTTTAGGCAGTCTATAGCAACGAAGGTTTTTCGTCCGCTATTTTGAAAGTAAAAGGCGGATAGTAATGTCAATGAAGGAGGAACATCCTCGGGTGACCTCTGATTTTATATCCAAATTTCAAAAAAATCGGTACAGTAGTTTCGGAGAAAATGCGCGGACGGACAAAAAACTTTTTATTCGTTTTTCGAATTCTACGTATCCTGAAGCGTAAAACCTCAAATTTTGAGAGGGCGTTAAGTTTTTGAATTTTTTGGTCGATCACAATGGTACATTATTGAAAATAATAAACCAAAAGCATTTTGGGAATAAAAATTAAGGTAAAATAGTTACTATTACTAGATAAATTTTAGTTACTATATGTAAATAATTGTACCAATATATAGTTGCACTCTTAAAATTTTTCATTCGGGATTTAGTTAGGTTTCCCTATTGTGAAAAATAACAGTAGTATCTCTTATAGTACGTCGTGGTAACATTTTTAGAGTGGTTATTAAATCTCCGGCAAAATTATAAAAATTTCGTATAAATCAGACCAGTTTTAGCAACGTTACATTATATTGAGTTTTATATTATTTTTTTAATAATTTTTCACTTGCACGTTTACACTACTTTAGTTCATCAAAGAAATACTCATTTCGTACTCATTTCTCTGATCGGTTATCAGAAAAATTAGTCTACTAAAATCTTATATTCCATGATGGGGGCCTGTCGCTATGTTTCTTGACAATGCCTTTAATTTATCGTCAAGTTAATTTTATTAATTTGGTTGGACTCTACTATGTTTAAGACAAGAAAATATCTAAATATACCTGTAGCGTTTTTATAATATTTAAATCTATATGTAAAATAAAATAAATAAAACATATAACATGTTGCAAAAATGAAAAGGTTACTTCTTGTGCACAGACATACGATTTCTATTTACGAAAAATATATATATATATATATTAGAACCTTCTCTAACTCTGCATACAGATATACATCTTTGTTGATTACATAAGGTCTTCGCCCTCCACGCAATTGCTATGACATTCATTGATATGACGAAAGAAATCTAAAAGTATCCTGCTTAACTTAAAAAAAAAAAAAGTCCTTTGGAAATTTTATATAGCAATAATTTACAAAGAATTTTTTAACAATCAATCCAAAATTCTTCAAAGAATGGTTGATGCACCCTGCTTAAAATTCAAATTTATGCTATATGAACGAGAAACAACACAGCATCAGTAAAATTTTACATGAAAAATACATTACATTTCATAGAAATGTCAGGTGAGTTAAATGGTAGAAAATATATTACAAAAATAATTTTTAAAGAAACTCGTTGGGAAAACGAAGTAAGAAGACCAAGGAACCACGTATTTGTAAGACGTATTGGAGCATTGCCAGATATTAATTTGAAATAAACATTTTATTAATGAAATAGCTTAATTTCCTTTAAACAGATAATTATAAGGCCATCGTAGCACATTCCAATATCTTAGTATCATATTTTTATTGTTTCTTAATATTCAACAATCATTATTTATTTAATGAATAATTGAAAAATAAAATATAGAGATAAAGAGAGAGAAGTGAGAGAAAGGGAAATTAAATGTTAAAAAAAAAAGAAAAAAATACATGAACGATGAAAGGAAAAAAAAACTTTTGCCAAGTAAGGTCAGTATAGCTTCCTCACCGTTTCCGTTGTATATTACAAGGTATACAATTTTTCGTATGAGAATAAAATCTCTGAGAGAAGCAGAAGCGGAATAGCCGATTACAGTTACCCTTCAACATTCAACAAAAAAGGGTCGTATTTGAATATTCTATACTTGATTATGCTTAATAAAAAAAAAAAAAAATGCCTACTGAACATGAATTTCAATACTGTTAGTTCAAAAGATATAAATTTATTTATTGTTTTACAAGTTTATTGAGTGCATAAAAACTCAATATTTCTTTATGCTTTATTAGAATAATTTCATATTTTATTTTCATCTGCTATTTTCCATAGTAGCAGATTGACTTATATCAGTTGCAGACTACAAAATATCATCTTTAATACACCTAGAATTAAAGTTGAAAATTATTACATACGAACTTATGCTCTAATAATAGTATATACATCACCGAATCAAGATTTAATTTTGGAGGAGGGGCTTCAGCAAGAAAGATTTATATATATATATCGATAATTAATTTGAAAAAAACCACTGCAAATTATTTCTCTTTGGTATATTATTTCCAAACAATTATACATATAAAGTAACATTAAATTCCTAGTTATAAAGAAAAATAAATAAAAGGTGATTCTAATTATTGGACTAAAATTTTTTTAATCATTAGTAATATGCTAAAAAAAAATAGCATTACTTCAGTAACACATTCGGAAGTCAAAAAAAAGATAAACCTTTTGCAATAGCACATCTAAAAAAAAACTAGAGACCATATCTTTGCTCCTAATTGTCCGATTTTGACGAATTTTTTTTTTTTGTTTTTTAGGTAATTCCGTAAACTTCTAAAAAACCATATACAATATTGACATAAATGTGTATACTTCTTGAGTTTGATAATTGATAAAATTGATATGGGACCATCTAGGCACCAATCAGCATAATCCCTGAAAATTTCATGAAGAGTGGATGAACGGTACTAGGTGATATGCCCGTCACATCGATTTGACTACAGACAGACAGACAGACAGACAGACACCGAACCAAATTTGATCCTTGATGTCTGAAACGTAAAACGCGAGTGAATTTTTCGATTCTGAGCAAAAAAAAATTTTTAATCTCTCGCACGAACACAATGCTTCCCTACCTTCGGTAGTGAGGAAGCAAAAATGTATCCATATATATATATATATATGGATACATTCTGTATATAAGTTCATTATTGTCCTAAGGATTAACAAGTATGCTGTGTATATAGCAACCCAATATAATTGGGCATCAATCTTTTATATTTTATATTTTTATGAAAATAAAGTGTTTCTCTCTCTTTCTCCCCTTCCTTGCCTTTTAGACTACACGGGTTTTTTTCCGGGCCGAGAGATATGGCGGAAAATCATGCCAGAGTTTTAAGACTCCTCTTAATTTTCGGGTTATTATCTGGTTGCCAGGCAACGCGTATTTTACACACACGTGAGCCCATTCGGCCATTGTGTCCCCAAGTGTTTCCTAACACATTTGTACAAAACGACAGAAGTTTATATGTATGTAAACTAAATAATGCTACTGCACTTTATAATGATCCCGTCCCAAAATGTTTCCCAACACATAATTCTTCCTACAACGTGACTGTAGAACATTTTGAATAGATCTAGCTTGATGATAGGCTCTTGCTGAAATGTCGCTTTCAACTTGAGGAACGAATCCACTGCCTGGGACATAGCCGATTGCAATTGTTTCCCCTCTAACCAGAAGGCACTGACAGACATGACTATCTTAGACCATCGCCCCGGCTAGCGTGCGGCCATTGATTGATAGCTTCCCTCCTCGCTCCAGGCAGATAGCACCTCGTGACCTCAGCCTGACCCGGATCACGGAGTGAGATAAAGACCCAGATCATAAGGCTTCACCACACATTTCCATTCTAATAACATGCCGTATTTCAATTTCTTCGACATTTCATAATCGGTTTGTTATTACAGTTATCGATGAGATTAGTACTCGCTATGGTCATGTTAAAGGCTTAAGCTAAAGGATATCAGCAGCCAGGAGATAATTATATCGAGTTAGGAAACTTCAGAGATAATTCTTGCATATATTAAGTTCTGTTCTTGACTCTTATTGACTTATCCGGCAGATGGGATGTGATGATTTATTGGGAATTTCGTTCTCGTTCAAAGTCAGTGTTTACCCGTTAAGAAGCAGTATTAAAAAATGCTGGTTTTAATAAATCAAGGTGATAGCAGTTCGTGGTACCTTTTCATCGAATTATTTACATCCTCCTGAAACTTCAAAATAATTTCATCTCATCGTAACCTAGAAATATCATATTTACGAAAACTTGGTACTTGGAATTGGGGTGTTTTCGATCTGGAGGGGAGGGGCAAACTTTGTCTATTAAATTATTTACTAAAAACTCTACACAATACACATTTTCTTTCTACTTGGATCGTAAGATCATTTGATCACAAAATAGATAAAAAAGGTGGCCTACAAAAATATTGGTCCGTTTGTCCTATATAACCTCGTTATTTTGAAAATTTAGAGGTGTAAGTCACTCCAAACGGCTCAATACTTTTGAAGGCCACCTTTTTTCTTGAGTTTTTGATCAAATTATCAAACGATCCAAGTAGAAAGCAGATGTGTATTTACGAGTTTTTAGTATCTAATCAAATAAACAAAGTTTATTTACTCCCTCCCCCCCCCTCCAGATTGAAAACTCCCCAATTCCAAGAGTTTTCGTGAATAAAATATTTCTAGGTTACGATGAGATGAAATTATTTATGAAGTTTCAGGGGGATGTTAATAATTCGATAAAAGGGGGTCTGTACCACGGACTATAGCAACAAGATAAGAAAAAATTCAAGTAGCATTCTTCTTCTAAAAAAAATTAACAGAGAAGTCATTTCATACCGTCTATCTGTCTCAGACGTCTGCTAACTGTTCAAACCTCCGTACCGAAAGCGAACTCATTTTTTTATACCATCATTAAACAATAACGATTATTATTCCTTACTGTAACGATCAGAGGTTTAGTATATGGCAATAATGCGACCATCACATTAACATATATTAGGTCAGAAATGTTTATAGCCACTGCATTTGTCTTAGAATATAGACCATAGGTGGGATGGCCGTGAATATGGCCTCTGTGACGTAGTTGCGGCCTCCAAACTTTTTGCGCTATATTTATTAATATAGTGCTAGAATTAATTAAATTTAATTATTTAAAGAAATATAATTTGGAAATTAATAGAATCAAGTTGAATGTAGACGAGTGGCGGGAATATCCAGAATGGATAAAGTGAAAAATACGACCATCAGAGAAAAGATGAAAGGACCATTCCGGAAGAGATTGAGATAAAACGTCTGAAGTAGTATGGACATTTGAAAAGAATGCCCAAAAAAGTCCACTTATGGAAAGAAAAACAGGAGGAAGACCTGGGATAAGTGGAGGAACCCGTGATGGTCATGGTCTACGGGAAGAATGGGCCTTAGATAGGACATTATGGAAAGAAGCGATCCAAGCACTTTAGGCTGAGGAAACCCACTATTAGTGGAAATTCCTGACTAAAAAAAAAGTTGAATGTTTGTAAGTGAATGGGTGTATTTAGTGGTAAATAAAAATATAAAGAATTGTTGCGGCCTCGATTAGCACTGCCTAACCTTACTTTGGTCTCTAAGCATAAAAAGTTATCCCATCTATGGTAGACCATTGCTGGAGAATCTTTTTGTCGTTAGAAGCTGCATTAATGCTCCTTCACACAGAGTGCGATATGCATCAGGGATTCCTGTTTGCGACGATATGGCGATATAGTTTTATTACTATTGCATTTATTGCATTATAGCAGTTACAGAGAGCGCGATAATCCCCACATGTTGAACAGTGAAGTTTACATTGTCACTTGTAAACCTCACCGTTCAACAACAAACAAACAATTTAAACTAAAAATTGAAAACATCGTCCCATATAAAGGAACAAAAGAAATTGAAAAAATCACTTAACTACATTAAACTAATCAATTTAACGAATTATATCGTCGCTAATAGCCACGTCAGTCGAAGCGACGTTAAAAAACCACTAAATAAAAAAAAATGAATATTATATGTTTTAAAATTAAACTTGACACAAGCAAAATACGCGAAAATTCGAGGATGAGTTCGAGATAGTTGAATATAACCCGTTGTTCAAGTCCTAGGAGGATGAAAATACCTCGATACTTGACCCAGAGAGTCCTAGCAATTGATAGCTGGGCACACAGTAAATATTTGCACATCTCGAGGGCCTGTTGATAGAGGAGTTGTCCTTAGGTTTCCTCCACTATGTATAGATATCCTTTTAAGGATAACAAGTATAACCTTAAAAGGATATCTATATTAAATCCTTCCATAAAATCCCAGTAAAGTTCAATTGGCTTTTTAATAGATTCAAAAATATCAAAAATAAAACATAAAAACTGACAATACTTATAAAATTTAGTAGTTTCTAAACTCTAGCTCTAAATTCCTAATTTAAAAAACATGTCTGACGCAGAACGTTGTGGAATGTGCTCTCACTAGTAATTTTACTCGGAAATGTTTTCAACAAAAATCCTTATAATCCTAATTCACGTTTAAATTTACATTGCTAAATGCAAAATCAGCAGAATACTACAAAATATATGCCAAATTTTTTTTTTCAGGAAATTTCTTTATCGAGATATATTACAATCTTTCATATTCAAGGACAATAGTAATAGTGATAAAGAGTTTCTCATTCATACTATGCACAATAAATAAAAATGATAAACAGTAATATAATAATACTAAAAGTAAATGTATATAAGCAAAAAGATACTAAAATAACCAAAATAAACTAATCTAACAAAATAAATACTTAAATACACACATGCTTTTACACAATGCCAAATTAGAGTACAATTATGAATATGTTATGACTGTAAACGTTTTTTAAAAATTAATGAAATTGAATTGAAATACGTATAAAAAGTTCTCTAATAATATGTGAAAGAGAGTTGGTTAATAATAAGGTATATCAAAGATGCTGTAGTATTATATGAGTCTTCAGTTGACAGAATGACTAACTACAATTTCAACATTTTTTATTATTAATTTTAGTGATATTTCCTGTGGGAGAATTTATATCTTTATTGACAAAACTATATTTCAATACTTTAATCATTGACTCTGGAATCAACTTACTCTGGAATCAACTTGCCCACTACAGATATTATAAATTTTCCAACAAGAAATGTCAATAAATTACTTTACCAAAAAATGTTGAAATTGGAGTTTGTCATTCTGTTAACCGAGAGGCTTATATTATGTATAATGAAGATAATTGTGATATCAAATAATATTAATTCCTCTAATGTTCATTGTTAACAGCTTTTGAAAGTGGGAAAAATATAAACCCGTAACGTCATGATAATAAATAATATAAAGACGGATGTAACTCTTTATAATAAAGGACTAGCGGGTCTTCAGACAATGGCAAAATTATAGAAGAACAAGAAATAACCAAACAGAAATTCATTAACGACCCTAAAGGCTTCTACTTGAGAACCAGTAAAACATTGTGATACATACAATAAATTCAATTTTTCAAAACCTATGATGAAAAAAAAAAGTTCTTTCTATATTTTTCGGTTTATTTTCTGTTATTTCTTTCATTTTCGATATCAAGCTGATCCTTTATAAAACATATGAATGGCCTCATATCAAGGATGCACACATGTCATTTTCAAAAGTTGTGAAAAAGTCATTTGTCTGTAATATAGTTTCAATTTAAACCAATTCTAATGATTTTTTTTTTCATGATACAAACTTGAATATTCTTAAATAATATCAGTAGAAACAGCTTGAGTTGAACCTATAAAACAAAAACTGACTTTTTTCTACACTTTCTGAAAATGGCAGATGCCCGTCTTTGATATGAAGCCATTCATATATTTTAAAGCTCCAATTAGCGATAACTAGAGTTAAACGAATAATCCGTGGGAATCTCTTCCATGGAAAATACAGATAAATATTCAATAGGAAAGAAAACTGTCGATTAGAGACCTAGATGAAACTATGAAAGTTCACGGCAGATCTTGATAGAGGGAGCAGCTGCTGATGAAAGATCATGAAATATTTTATACCTCATTATAGGGCCCTCTTCTTCACGATGGTAGTACCTCACTCTCATAAAACCTTTTAGAAATTCTTTAACGTCCCTTTCGCCGAGGGTCCGTGGATGCAAATGGAATAGTTAATCTCACCCATCTGGTGCAACGGCTTCTGTTATATAATATTAATATGTATCAAATATTTTTAAAATGTTTGATATACAGTGGCTCATAGTAAAATCGACATACCCCGTAGAAAAATATTTTTAAAAAAGGCTTAAATGGTTACAGTAAACAAATAAAATCAGAAACCCTCCAACAGATTTATTTATGATCTCCATTTAAATATGAACAAACTCAATCAAATTAAAATATTCAACGGTGGTTATTTAAAAAAAAAATAATAAAAGAAAAAATGAATTATTTTAACTCACAGTCAAAATGACACAACTCACTTCTTATTAACTTTTAAATACCATTAATTTAGTTCAATTCTTTGTTGACAAGCCATTATTTTCTACAACTCCTTTCAATCTGTTTATAATAGTGTCGACCATGTTTTCGGTGATTCTGGGTTAGCCTGTTCCATTCTCAGAAGAGAAACTTTTAAATTTATTATGTTAGATGAATGTGTTTTTATTTATTATTTTTATTGAATGTGTTTTTATTTTATTTTTTTTTTATTTTAGTTTTTATTTAATGTTATATCAGTTTGATTTATTCTGTTACTCCAAGTTTTATTTCATTTTATTTTCTTATAATCTTGTTGTTCTTTTATTGTATATATGGTATGATTGTACTTCATTCATCATAAATACTCAATGCCCTTCATTGAGGCAAAATGTATTTTTTTTTCTCAATAAAAAAAAATAAAAGTTTGAACGAATTATGTTAGCAATTTCGTGTTTTCTAATTTCTACCTCTGATTTTTCCGACAGGAGTTTTATCACCACATCTTTAGGGAATATAGTATAATCCTCCCAATTCATAAAAATCTGGTGCGCGTAACACACAACTTTCACTTACCGCTCTATTTGGATATAAATTATTTTCTGGCTATGTTGGGCTATTATAAAATTTTTGAAGAGCATTTTAAACAGAGCTAAACCTTAGAGCTTACGGATAACAGATCATTAAGACCATTAAAATTGCAAAATCTATTTATTACATCGACGGTAGGCAATAATGAAATATTGAACTGTGAATAAAGGTATAAATTTTGCCACTAGAAACATCACTTAAATTAATAATAAAGAATGTCGCAATTGGAGTTAGTCATTCTGTCAACCGAAAGGCTGATATCTGCCTAAAGAGATCTGAAAGTATAACTGAATATTTAAAATATAAATGATTATCGATTGTAGGACTATTAGTTATTAAATTGTTATTTTCCATTGTAAAGTTTATTAAAATAAAATTACGAGATTTTCATAGGTCAAAAGTTGTCACACTAATTCTAAGTGGATAATATTGGGATTTCACAAAACGAAAATTCATCAAATTATTCACTAATTTAATTTTCTAAAAGGTTAGTTAATGATTTTTTGGAATAGATACCTAGTTATTTAAATATAATATCATATCTAGGAGTTACTAAACTATAGTAAATATATGTAAGGTTATAAACATATCCATGAAATATTTTTATATTTCACTTCTTGTTTCACACAAGTACAATTAAATAGTATTTTAAACAATGGCATTGGCACGATTCGGTGGATTTTCATTCAATTGGATTCGTTGGATTCATTTAACAATTTCTATGAATATCCAGAGTTATCATTTTGACTGAGCCATTAATATATTGAATATTATTTACACATATTCACGGCTCATTCGAATTTTCATCTTCTGTTTATCGTTATTCTACTTTATGTTTCTTACAAATGTCTAGTCCAGAAATAAAGACAATTTTTAACGAATCATCTTGTTCTCATCTATATTTAATCTAACAAAATATTTTAAATTAATCTCCATTAACTTTACGTTCTAGGTTGCAAAAGTTGTCGTTTAATCCAATCCTCTTACCTTCCTGTTGGCGTAAGGTATTGAGATGGTTTTAATCAGACTAACGTAAGAGCTCTAAAAGCACTAAGCAAAATAGCTTAGGAACAAAATCCAAACACTTGTCAACTAACGTGATTTTCAGTAGCTACAAAATTAGTTACTGATAAATCACAAATGAACTTTTTTCATAATTAATTACTGTAATTCTTCCTTATGAAATATTTATTGTTGGTAGAATAATCTCTATTTTTTCCGACTGCTGGTAATTTAAATTAAAATAATCCAATATGAGAAATTAGTGTTTATTAATGTAGAAATTAAGGTATTTTCTATAAATAATGGACACAAACTGCAAAATATTTTGTTTTCACTTTGGGAAAATTCATCAATGTACATCATGATTAAATTTTATGAAAATTTACTTACAATTAGCGAGTTTTTGAGATAAACCGACGATACGAGTCCACCACATTATCTCTGTATTTTTTCAAATAATAAAGATAACATGTAAATTAATATGGAATAGTAACAAAACATAATAATTAAAAGTAGTGGGTAAGACATTAGTTTTGTTTTTCGGAAGCTAACTTTCACTGCGAAAATTATTTTAAAAAATTTTAAGAATGAATTATTGAAAAAAGTTCGTCCACTGTTCAACTCATAATTGATAAATAATCAGGAAGCAGTCATTTTAAGATTTTTATTGTTGCCGCGGTTTCAACCCAAGCATGAAGGTCATCATCAGGGCACGTTTCCAGTACCGAAATTATGTCTGAAGGCCTGATTGTGTGTCTGAAGGTGAAAGTGTGTGTCTGAAGATGGGAAGGGCATGTATCTGTACTCTTCTGTTAAGGCCTGTTAACAGCCAAATTCCTACTTTATTTAATTTAAATTTGACGAATAAGCAAGCAGCACTGCTGACATCTGTTGGCAGGCAAGAGAAGCAGACAGATAAGGAGAGACAGTCTAGACATGCAGGATTTCCGCAGTATTCGTGTCAACTTAAGACAGAAGACATAGCTGGCCAACAACCAATTAACGTCTGTAACGTTTTTTATTAGAAGAGAAATGGAGTAAAAACTCTAGCGGCCCAGTAAGGGGGCTTGAAGCCTTGGAAGAGAGAAGAGGAAAAATACCAAGTACAAGCAATTAATTAATTGCTAATATTAAATATAAATTAATTATACATAAAATATTGTATATACAATTAATAAATTAATTTTCAGCCACAACCCACCTAATCCACCTCAATTCCAATAGTTTACAAGATGCAGATCAATATTTATTAACATATTAACCAACTTTGTAATAGCTTTAAACCTCAACAACTCACATTATAATAAACATCCAAATAAAGCAATCCGTTTTACCACATACATTAATTATCGCCAAATCAAATTCCCTTACTTATACAGCACACAGCAGTTAAATAAGAACCAGTTCCCTACAGCAGAATTATTATGTCAATATCCGTGACAGCCGTGGAAGGGATTGGCTTAATAAATTAAACACCTTTACTTCTAATGAACAGCTGCGTAAGATTTGTGATTGGAGCCCCAAGATACTCCCATGTCTCTCACCACTACTCTGAGTTAAGTTGGCTTTTCCCCTCCTTAGACAATTTTTCCTAGGTACGTTCATCCACCCAATCATCAACAATCATCGTCCTTCTTATGCCTACAACCTTCTCCAGTTCAAATCCTTAGTCCATTCCGTGTCCACAAGATCTCGACCTTCTAACCTTTATATGCCTTCTCACAGATCTGCCTCATTCCAAAACTCCTTTATTCTGTCACTGTCAATTTCTGGAATTCCCTCCCTATCAAAATTCGACATTCCCCATCCATATCCACATTCAAAATCCTCCTATTCCAATTCCTATCTCAAAAACAGTCATTCATTGTCATTTCATGCCATTCATTGTCAAATATCTTTTTTTTTTCTTTTTTTTAATTTAGAAAAAATACATTTTGCCTCATTTAAGGGCATTAAGTATTTAGGCTGAATGAAATACAAACATACCATATATACAATAAAAGAAAAACAAGATTATAACAAAATAAAATAAAACTTGGAGTAACAGAATAAATCGATCATGATACAACATTAAATAAATAAATAAAAACACATTCATACTTATTTACAGTCAGCCGAGGGAGCTCCGAGTCGGGCCTTTTCCCCCACGTGTGGAGGACAAGGCAAGACTCCAAGAGATCACAGCGCTTCTTTCTCAGCCGCATCACTGGGATGGGAAACCAGTGGAGACTAAGAGAGGGCACTAAAGCCACATACGCTCATGACTTGAGTGAAGAAGTTGGCCATCACCAGGACTCCAATGACGTCTTTACAAAAGATCTCGAGGTCAATGCCGCTTCAACTTTCGAGGAGGATTGTAGAGATGACTGGAACTGGATAAGGATTGTGCTAAGGGATTAGGATGATGGATTAGGTTCTGATGAAAATTTGAAAATCGGGATGAATAACGTCAAGGACATAAGGGATGTTAAGGTCATGATGTAAGGTTTTGTTCGTAACATAATACGGAGCATTGACTATTATACGGAGGACTTTAGACTGAAAGGATTGGATGCGTTTCATGTTCGAAAATTTAGTTGTCCTCCACAGTTCAAGTCTGGAGGTCCAGATGGGTTTCAGTATGGTCTTGTATATTAATAGTTTGTTCTCAATTGAGAGGTTAGATTTTCTGTTAAGTAGTCTGTATAACTGGCCAAGTCGTCGGTTAAGCTCTTGTCTTTTAAGTCTGGTATGTGGGTTCCTTGTTAGTCTTTTGTCTAAAAGGAATCCAAGATACCGAACTGTGTCTGAGATGGGAAGTGGTTGTCAAATATCAATGCTATTCTCTGCTAGGGATATTAATTTTCCTACTCTTGATGTCACTGAACGCATCTATTGGTAGTTTATAACTATTATCTTTTATACACAGCTAAATTCTTGCCTATTGTTACGTTAAGAAATGATGTTGATGTATTTATACATTAATCAACATTTAAATGATAATGTATTTATATATGAATCTGGCACTTTATATTGTCAGGTTCAGCTTTCTGTTTTCTCAACAAAAACACAAAGCTTATTTTAATGAAGAATTTAATAAATTTTTATTGTTTAATTCTATATTATTTTATTAAAAGAGTATACTGGTCTATCAGTGCAAAGAGCTTTATGTATCTTTTCATAGTGTTATTTTTTTTTTTTTTATATAGTATGGTTTGTTTTGTGTATAGAATGTTTACCTTATATTTTCTTTACATTATTTCTATTGATTTTATTTTGGCCAGATGTAATCTTTTAATTTTTTTCTGTTATTCTCATGAGACTGTGTCCCCAAAATAAAGTTATTTTCTATCTATCTATCTACTAGAGACGGCCCACATGCTTGGGTTGAAACGTCGGTAATAATAATTGCCTTCCTGATTATTTTTCAACTACTAAATTTATAAGGAATGTTTTTTTTTTTTTAATAATTGATATGTGGACCTGAAGAAACCATCAAAAAAGATATATTGATATCATTTAATAAAAAAGTAAATGCGGGGATCATCCTAGCGTCGCGATACGGAGGGAGGAGGGGCGAGGGGGGGGGACTAAGTAACTGCTACGACACTGCAGTGATTGATCACGTTCCGCATCTGGGGTCCGTACGGGGCCATGATGGATCCTCACTCTCTACCGGCGATGTCATCATTGAATTCTATATCTACTTACATGTCGTAGGGATTCATGTATATATTGTTAACATGAATCGAATACACAAAACAATTTGGCAACACATGACATGACTAGTTTGATTTTCTCAATTGTTTGACTCAAATATTTTATTTGCACCTTTAAAACTTTTACAATAATATTTCTCGGTACCCTTTTTGAAGTGAAAACTTATAACTTGCGTTTTTTTTGTGGAGAGTGAAGTAGAACGAGGCGTCAGATCTCTGATGTGAAACGTTCGGGTAAAGTCGGCTGAAGTCGACTAATTGAAGTGTTTTTGTATATAGATTGAAATATCTCAAAAACTAAAAATCTGACTTGCATACTGCAAGTGAAGGAATCGTTCAGCATTTCATCCTCCACCAAATCATCAACAATCATCGTCCTTCTTATGCCTACAACCTTCTCCAGTTCAAATCCTTAGACCATTCACTGTCCACAAGATCTCGACCATCTAACCTTTACATGCCTTCTCACAGATCTACCTCATTTCAAAACTCCTTTATTCTGTCACAGTCAATTTCTGGAATTCCTTCCCTATCAAAATTCGACATTCTCCATCCATATCCACATTCAAAATCCTCCTATTCCAATTCCTATCCCAAAAAACAGTCAGATAGTTGCTAACCATTTGACAACGTAAATTTATTTCATGCCATCCATTGTCAAATATCAATGCTATTCTTTACTATAGATGTTAATTTTCTTATAGGTTTAAAGATTTTCCTACTCTTGATGTCACTGAACGCATCCATTGGTAGTTTATAACTATTATTTTTTATACACCACTAATTTGGGTTATTATTCAAAATTGTATTTTAACACGATGCTGCCTGCGTTTGGGAGGCGAAAAGGGAAAAGTGTGGAAACCAAATTATAAACTGTTTTATTGAAGATATGGATTAACATATCTCAGAAACTAAAAAAATCGAACCTACATTCTGTAATTCAGAATTCTCTCTGTAATGGTTATTTATTATTTATATTTCATATTATTAATCTCTCCCTGTTGATTTTTCACTTCTATCGTGTGGCCGAAAGCACATTTTTTATCAATTTATTATCATCCGTCTAAAATTCTCGAATCTCTTCATCTTATTGTACTTTTTTATTTACGAAAATTCTCGAAAATGGGATCGGTAAACCTTACCTATTTAATGAGTTACTAATAACGCTTATATGGTTGCCATTTGAAAGATAAGGTGATTTGATCACAAAATCGAGATGGCCTACAAAATATTGGCTTACGGCAGGACCTCCACCCCTCCCTCCCAACATGTCAAAACAACCAGCTTATATAGGCCAAACGGCCGAATAGTTTTATAGGCCAACTGTTTTCTCTACTTTGCGATCACATTACATTACAATTTAATTTTAAAGGAAATGGTATCCATGAGTTTGTAGTATCGCTTTCAGTGATTTAATTTAATAAGAAAAAGCCCATTTCTCAGAATTGTTTTAGATAAAAAAAATTGTAAGTTTCGATAAGATATTTGTATGCATAATTGTGTGAATGTGCTCTCTGAACACTATTATAAATTTCCTTAGTAGAGACAGATTGTAATATTTCCCAATAAATAAGTATAAAAAGAAAATAGCCTGCCAAGTAAGGTCAGTATAGCGTCCTCGTCGTTTTCATTAACTACAAAATATTTTTATTACAAAATTAAAAAATTGTAGTGACATTTACTGAAATTTCATTTTCACACTAGAAGGTCCCTCAACCAACCCCTTTTCAACCACCGTCGAGGTACATCAGGAATATCTATCTGATGTCATATTTTGTATAAATGTATTGATATCTTCATGCAATTTGTCGTGAAATCGTTTGTACTTCATGCGAATGCAGTCGGAATGCTTAAGTCGATGTGACTCGTTGGAAACATAAGATGGTGAGTTTATCCATCAGTCGAAAGAACTGGGATTGAAATTTTAGTATTTTCTATATGTTTTTTTTTTTTGCAATTTCATAAATCTGGCAGGTGTATATTCACACCTGCTTTAAGTAAATAAGCAATACGTTAAGATTTTGTCAGAAAAATAATTGAGAAGGTCTATCTATTGTGGAATATAACAGTCTCAACCAGAAATTCAATTTTATGTTTTGTGACGTGTGTTGATGTTGACATGTGGTTTTCGTGTCAACATTTTTCCTAAAAAAGTCTCAATTATTTAATCATCTTCCGACTCAAGTAGAAAGCATAACAATATTTGTGAGTTTTTAGTACGACATTAAATTGACCAAGTTTATCTATCTCTAGATTGAAAACGTTTCGAGAATTTTCGTAATTAAAAACGTTAATTAACGTATCGCAGCCGGTGAGGACTTTATAGGTAACACTAAATTTATAATGTCTGTTACAAATGGCATCTTAACATACAGAATTATTCTATAACTATATGGGTTGACTACAAGAGCTCACTCCAGGTCTCCTTCAAGAGACAAATCATGGATCGGGATTCTCTGGCAAGTGTATGACTTCAAGAATGTAACTGCATGAGTGATTTGTTCTGAGGAACATAAGGGTTATATGTTCAGGAATAGAGGGGAGGTGAAGGAATTCTGGGAGGTCTGGGAAGCCTGAGAAAGGACTAGTCTTATGAGAAGTTACAAACAATACATATGCTTATCCTTTAGTATTGATATGTGGTCCGTGAGAAAAACCTTTTGCTGAAATCTGTTATTATTCCCTAGATCTTGATAGTGTATCTTGTTGTGTCCAGTCGATGTCTTTTAGATTGCTTAGCTATCAGAGACAATCTTGACCTGACTAGGGATCTAGGGATAACTTTGTCGTTTGAATTATGGGAATTGTCAATACATGGTTCATCTATTGGCTCAGTTAACAAACTCAATTATTATTAAGGGGGAGGGGGCGAATGGGCTAAATCATGTGCACAGCACCGCAAGTTGCCCGGCAACGAGATATATGAAGTTTTCAGAGATTAAAAAAAAAGTATGAGTTCGCGTCCCGGTGCCGGAGGGTGTTTTATATTCTCCGTCCCCATCTCTGCGCCCGAGAAAAACCCGTAAAGGCAAGGTAGGGAAGAAGAAGAAAAAAAATTCAATTATTAAAATAAAGGCTAAATTATTATTATTTGTTACGGATTAAGTCCATTTCGTAACTGTTGGAAGTTACGATAAAATGAAACTATTCACGATGTTTTAGACGATAGTTAATTTTTTGATCAAAAGGAGTATGTACCGCTGACAACTACTCTAACGTCATTCTATACTCACTCCATACCTCTAGTTATTATACTATTTATTGTAACGGATTAAGCGATAATTGTTTCGATGTAAAAAAATTTCCCAGAAAAAAAAACACAGACTTTTCTGGAACTAAACATTAAAAAATAGATAAATGATCAGAGTATAGATAAAACCATCATCCCCGCAAAGGTGAAGCGGTGACAGGTCCGCGACAGGAACACTCAATCACTCGCCCGTCCTCCCCCAGAGGACACTACCGAGGAGAGCCCCATTAGCAGCCGGGTCCTCCCAGGAGGAGCGGCAAAGTGCCCGTGGCCCTGAAGGGAGGGGGCCAAGGGGGCCTCACAATGACGGCCCAGATTGCTGCTATGAATTATTGATCAAGTGCTCTGATATATCGTCCGGCTTGGATGAGCGTGTCAGTCCTATACCGACCCTCTGCACATCATCATTCCGTTACACCGACCATTTCCCTCAACATTTGTTATCTTAACCGAGATCTTCTCTGTTGATCCAACCCTTGAAGGGTCTTCGGTTCAATACTTGGTAAGAATTGTATAATTAATTGGATAAAGGTTAAACAAGAGGGGATGTGGTAGTCATTCACGCGCAAGAACTATTCTAAAGTCCAATTAAGGGCAACCACTTTAATCATTGAGCGTGTCCCGCAAGGTCCTTCTAGTCGCAGAGTAGATCCACACTGTATATAAAAGTATAAAAAACGTAACCGCTTCTCCGGACACGAATTCGGTTCTAAGATTTATTAGGAGTACTAGTGGGTCCATGGAGGGTGTTCGCGGGGTGAAGAATATTTCAGGAATGGAAAATAAAAATTGTTTTCATCGTTCCATATAGATCTGAGGTAAATACTTTAAAAATCGAAATATGTACCCTTAATAAATTAAAACGGACGTATTCCAGCTACTAAATATAAGCACGTGTCAATAAAAAATATAATAATATAACCCTAAAAGCATTGCTTTTCCAGTAAACACATATTTTTTTATTTGTCTTTAAGGCCACTTAAACATCATTTTAATGCCCCTTTTTATCCAAAGTAATCACTCATTTATTAAAAATAAATAAACTAAAAACCAAGCCTCGGCCGAAAATTAAATCTTGGCTCCGCTATTGATTTAAACTGTTCCACACCTTACAAACGTGATCAAGCGATTTCCCTTCCTCATTATCATTCACGCTTGAACATATAAAAAACAAGGAGAAAAATAGAAAAAAGAGATCAGAAAAGACAAAAAAAGAAAAAAATGTAGGTGTAAAAATAAATAACTTGAACAACTTTTTTTTTTTTAAGCTACTATATAGTAGAAGAGTAAAACAATACGACAGCACAAAAAATGAAAGAAAAAAAGAAGAGATTATAAGAAATATTGATATAAAATAATTAATTATTTATTAAGTCTTTGCATGTCATAGCAAAAATAATAGGAGAATCGTAAAGAAGGTTCCTCTGTCAAGAATTAGGTTTAGGTCAAGATGAGGTATAGGTACCGCCGCTTAAGCAGCAAAGCAACACAATACGAAGTGCGACTGTTAAATAACGAGACTGATGGTGAAAAACATTTTATTTTCATTTCATACATATTTACTTATTATCACCTCCAATATAAACCCGCCCTGGATTCACATCCCTATAATGCTTCTGTCGAATCCTACATTGCCTCAAACAGTGCTAGAAGACTTCTTCTGTCAGCTCCTTCAGGACGCGTACAGCTTTCTCTATCAGCAAGAACGTAAATACAGTAACGTTTACTAATAGTTTGACCTCTAAGAATCCAATTACATTGAATTGAAGGTGCACAATTCCATGAATATTAAAAACAATCATCATTCTTTAGATTTGCTCATTCGAACTTTTTGGCTTTCCGTGAAGTTGGGATCTTCAGTGTTCGTAGCGGGATCATAAGTTAAAATCCACGATTTGTCAATCTGCATTAAAAGAAACAACGTTTGGGTCCCTCAAAGTTCTGAAAGATAAAGCACTACGTACGCAACCTGAAGAAGCTGACAGAAGACTTCCAGCACTGTTCCATATAATAGAAGGTTCTCATGGAGCGTTATAGGGATGGGGGAGGGGTGTATAGTGAGAGTGATAAAAGTAAGTACATATGAAATCAAAATAAAATGTTGTAACCAAGATTAAGTAAGCTTTAAAAAAAAAAAAAAACTCAACTCTCTTTTGTTTCCTGTGCCAGATTACTAATTGTTATTTTAGCATGTGCATGTGCTCTTACATCATATATCTCTTGTATCTTGACTATCTTTTTTAGATGTTTAGATGTGGCATGCCATACCATTGTATATAGAATAAGTATCTTTTTTTGTTATTTGTATTATCTTTATTATCTTAAATATCTACCTATTTATCTTTAATTGTATATAGTAATTATGTTTAAATTCTCTCTTTTTCCTTGTATTTTATTGTACATAATATGAATTCTGTAAATATTTCTTTCTGTAAATAGATCTGTTAACCTTTTTTGCTGCTTTTTAAAAATATCTAACCTAACCTCTTCTCACCTGAGCTAGCATGGTAGAGTAAATATTTAATGATGGCCAAATAATAGGTAAGTAACTTATATTCTCTATAATCTCTTTAGAGATGAAAGGCTAATAAACCCAGGCGCCCAAAAAGTAAAGATTCCGACAGAAAATTATATTCATTAAAAATTGCTTTATTATCTTTTCATTTTTCCTTTTTTTTGGTCATAATGTTTTACATCATCAGTCTCCCTATTTAAAAGCCACACCTCGTACTCGTATTCATTGCTATTTTACAGGAGAGGGACAATGTGCTAGACGTCATATTTCATACTGTAACATCATTGTAACGGATCATTTTACTATGTAAAATACTCACGATTGATACTCATGAACTCATCATTGCTAAGGGAGACCGTAATAATAATAATAATAAGACCGTTCTCTATGTCCTCACAGAGAACGCTTACAAAAGAAAACTATCCCTATTAAAAAGAATTTTTGAACGTGTGGAAAGAAGCAGTAGGTTCAGCCTCACAAGAAGTGGACTTGCTGCTAGAAGGCCATCGATACTAGTGTTGCCCAAATGCAAGACCGAGACGAACCTTGGTCTTGCAACTTCAGTCTTGGTCATGGTCTTGGTCTTGCGCAAGAGTCTCGCAACAGTCTTGCAGTTACTTATTAGTAAGCCCGAATGAAAAATTAGAGGAGTTAAATGCAAAATTATCTTGGTTATACCAATTATTAACATATAGTAACTAATATTGTCAAGTATCAGTAATTATTTTGCCTTAATTTTTATTTAAAAAATCTATTTTTTTTTACCAGTTCCCTGGTCTTGGTCTTGCAACAGTTAGCCGGGAAATTGTAAGACCAAGACCGATTTTAAGCAACACTAATCCAATACCAGGAGGAGCGGAAGAAAATGATCAAATATTCAATACTTGTGTGCAGCATAAATATTTAATATTTTATAATTCTTTATTATAATACGTTGTAGTTTATTATATAATTATCTTCAGTTCAGGGCTCTGAATTTAAACAAATTAAGAGCCGTTAGTCGTCTCAGAGTAGCAAGTAAAGATTTTATGAAAATATACTTAAAAGATGCTACTTTGACTATTAAATCCAGTGAGGTATGTGGTGCATGCAACTGCCTTGTAACTGACCCGGTCACGGGCGGATCTACGGGGGGGCTTTCGGGCTGAAGTCCCCCCCCCCTCCAAAAATAGAAAAATATAACAATGTTTTATGGGAAAAACATTTTAAAAATACCTCTTAAATTATTATTGTTCGTGTAATTACATTTAAAAGTACTTAAGGAATAACTTAAACACCATTTCATGTAGGTTAGTTTCTTTCTGTTTTTCCAAAGTAATTATCGTTATTTTTTTAAAAAAAAAAAGGTTTCGGGCTGAAGCCCCCCCCCCAAAATAAAATCCTGGATCCGCTAGTGGACCCGGTAACTCATTTTCTGATCCAATGTATCAAGTTCAATGAGCCAAGAAATAAGTACTTGAAGGCATTTATCACTGAATCCAGAGAAGATGCTAGTGTGGAGGAGATACTGAAAATAGACACTACGAAAAAAATAAACCAACTGTATTATTTCATACAGGGCTGTTCATTGAACTGTTAAGTGGTAAAGTTAATCATATAACATGTATTAATGCTTATTTATATTGTCATTTGTCTTATACCTCTCGAATATTTAAAAAAAATAAATTAAAAAAATATATATATTTTTTTTTTTTAAATTTCTTTATTGAGTATTATAACAATCTGTCTGTTGGACATTGGTTATAGTGAGGTAGGATGACATTCACACCATATGTACAAAAAAATAAAATAAATAGAACAAAATAATAATCAAAAGTATATACAATAGACAATAAAATAAAATAACCTAAAAAATAAGAAAATTAAAACTAAGGAAAAAAAAAAAAAAAACACATGCATACCTATATACAATCAGGCGAGGGAACTCCAGGAGAACCCTGCGCTACTCTCCCAACCGCGTCACTGGTACTAAAGCCAGCGGAGATTGGTCGAGAGCACTTTAGCCACATACACACATGTCTTGAGTGAAGAATCAGGCCATTGCCAGAACTCCAATTTATATAATCTACAAAAGGTCGCGAGGCCACTGCCGTTTCAACCTTCTTGGAGGATTATAGGGATGGGAGATGCTTGATAGGGATTGTGCAAGAGGATTTGGGTGGTAAGTAAGGTTCTGGTGAAATTTGGAGAATTTTTCTGGGATAAGGTCTAGGACAAATGGGATGTTAAGGTCATGATGTAGGGTTTTGTTGGATACATAGAAAGGAGCATCGACTATTGTTCGAAGGACTTTAGACTGGAAGGATTGGATGCGCTTGATGTTAGAAAATTTTGCTGATCCCCACAGTTCTAGTCCGTAAGTCCAAATAGGTTTCAGTATTGTCTTGTAGATCAGTAGCTTGTTTTCAATGGAAAGTTTAGATTTTCTGCTTAGTAGTCGGTATAGTTGGCCGTATCGTCGGTTGAGTTCTTGTCTTTTGAGTCTAGTATGCGGGTTCCAAGTTAGTCTTCGGTCTAAATGAAAGCCAAGATACCGGACTGTGTCTGAATAAGGAAGCTGGATGGAATTAAAGAGTACTGGTGGACAGGAATTGCGTCGGAGTGTAAAGGTAATATGTTGGCATTTAGATTCATTAACTTTAATGCGCCAGTTATTACACCAGTGCTCAATCAAGGTGAGGTGACTTTGGAGATTTAAGGATGCTATTTCGGGATCAGAGTTGGATGATAAGATTGCGGTGTCGTCAGCGAATGTTGCAAGAAAAGTATCGGGATGAACAGGGATGTCAGCAGTAAAGAGGATGTAAAGCACGGGACCCAAGACGCTGCCTTGGGGAACACCGGCTTTAACGGAGTAGATATTGGAAAATTCTGTTCCACAGCGAACTCGAAAGGAGCGGTCAGAGAGGTAGGATCGGAGGACTAGGTACAAGGACTGAGGTAAATGGATTTTAAGCTTGGAGAGCAGTCCGGAGTGCCATACCCGGTCAAATGCCTGTGCAATGTCCAGAAAGGCACCCGAACAGTATTCCTTGTTTTCTAGGGCTGAGGAAATATGATCAACAACTCGGAGTCCTTGTTGAACAGTAGAATGTTGAGAGCGAAAACCAAACTGATGGGAAGGGATATTTTGGGATTCTATAATGGGTAGGATTCGTTTCAAAAGGATCTTTTCAAAAATTTTTGAAAGGATTGGGAGTAGGCTGATTGGTCTATAGGATGTTGAGCTATTGAGAGGTTTTCCTGGTTTTGGGAAAAGGATAATAGTGGAGTGTTTCCATAACAGAGGGAAGTGGGTGGTGCGTAGGATACAATTGTAGATATATGTAAGGAATATGACTGCTTTGGATGGAAGTTGTCGAAGGATTTGAGGTGTAAGGAGATCATGTCCAGGAGCTTTACGGAGGATTAGTTTTTTTAATTGAAATTTTACTTCGGAAGGATGAATAGCTTTTGGGGGCAAGGAAAGTGGGATTGGTGATGTAAGGAGTTCTTCTACTGTTACGGTGTGGGCAGGATGGGATTCCGGATGTGAAATAAATGTATTGGATAGGTGAATGGCGAACTCCTCAGCTTTATCTTCGTCAGATGCTGCCCAGGAGCCATCACCTCGTCGGAGAGGATGGGAAATGCGGTGAGGATTTAGGATTTTTGTTGTGGTTTTCCAAAGGGAATTGTCGCGAGAAGAGAGGGAGGGTAGGTAGGAGTTGAAGGATTGTGATCTGAAGGTGGCTAATTCCAGTTTTAATTGTTTGCAGTAGTAATTATAGGAGCAGCGGTCGGTAGGATGTCGGGTACGTTGCCATAATAATCTGGCACGGCGTTTGGTGCGGATTAGGTTAAGGATGTGTTGGGGTAGAATGGTCTTTATAGGAATTCTGGAGGAGTCTTTTGGGAAGGAGGCAGTCCAGGCGGCTTGTTGGATTGTGGTAGTAAAGGAATTTACGGCACTATCAAGGTCATCGGGAGTTTTGAGGGATTGTATTTGAGGGACTGTAATTGTACACCAATCCCTCTCCCATCACGTACTCCCATTACCAATACATGATTTCCTACAGTCCACCGCTATCGTGATAAAAACCTTCTCCTTTCCGGTCACTCTTGCATCAGCGTATTGCCCTCCTAACCGATCCATATCCAATGCCCAATTCAGTTCTCTCCTCGACTCCTTAGGACATCACTTCATCTTGGGTGCAGACCTAAATGCCAAGCACCAACAATGGGGTTCCAGAACCACGAATTCTCGTGGCCGAACCCTGCTGTCTGCACTCAATTCCCAACGTTTTCACCTCCTTTCCCCCAACTCTCCTACCTACTGGCCCACAGACCCCAACCGTAATCCTGATCTTCTTGATTTCTTTATCCACAGCGGCTTAAGTCCCCTCAATTGTTCCATTAAACGTCTAAATGAACTTTCCTCTGACCATAGTCCTCTAATCCTTAATGTTTCACTTGAACCTGTTCCCAAACCTTCTCCACCGTCATTCATTAGGGGCCCAGTAAACTGGGACCTTTTCCGCCAAATAATCTCCGATAATATTGATCTCAACAAAAAAAAATATTTAAAAAAAAATGTTTTACTAATTGTTATGTATATATATATATATATATACATATCGTTTACTAATCTGTTATTATATTAGTCATACTTAATGCTGTGGACATTGTTAATGTTATGTTTGAATGCAGTACTAGACTCAAGATCTAACATTGTTAATTATACCATTATATTTATTTGTACAGGAATTTCCTTAGACAAATAAAATAAACTATCTATCTATCTACCTAGTTTATTATAATATGTAAATTAGTTTTACTGCAGGATTATGAGGTTATGCAGTAATACGTAACAACCCATTTCTGAAAACTCTTTTTGCCTAAATGGCACGGAAGGGTTTAAATAAATAAATAATACTCACGAACTCCTGTATAATGAACACTCAGAGGACAGTCAATGGTTTTATCCGTAGTTATAAACTTGGAATTTAAATTACTGATGTTGTTATAAAACTAAAAACATGCTAAGGGTCACCTTGCAGAACCTTGGGTTAAAAAGACAATTCATGATTTAAATATACAGCTCTGAAAAAAAAACATTAACTCTGCTTACTCTGTCTTAACGGCTTGTTTCAATTTTAAAGCTTGCTGTAAAGATTTTACGATACAATATAAAGTGTACAATAGGCCCTTTCCCGTCTAATTTTCGTTTTAAGATAAAATAAAATAATCTATTAGTTCTATGTTAATATTTGAGAAAGATAACTTGTGAATCACGAATTTATTTAGATAATCGTTTTCTAGTTTTTACAGTATTATTAAGAGTGTTTAGGTTGATCACTCGTAGACACGATTTTTTTAACGAACGGTTGGACCGATTTTTAGGTTTTATGACTCAAATTAATTAGTAGTATTCCGTGAGTGTTTGTGAAAAAAAAAAAAAATTGCTCTTCTCTTTAAGTATGTATCGACACTTGACATGGTATTGCCCATAAGCAGATGCGTTGTGATGAAATAAGGATTGAAATTATGAAGGATAGTATCCAGCAGCACCTCTTCATGGTCATTATTTACTTCGTTGAATTAGGTGAGGAGATCTCTCATCCAACTCCTTTTTATTCCCCTGCCGATGGGCATGTCAGTCGTGGCCATGTCGTTTATAAGTCGGTGTGTCCGTGTAGTTTGAAATCAAAACGAGAGTACAGAGTAGGTATATAGTCTACAGTTAGGTTGTCTTAAGTCGTTGTGTAAAGTTTTGTTGACGTACCAGAGAGCTCCTGTTATAAATCGTAAAATTTTGGATTGAAATGACTGTAGTTTTTGTAAGTGTGTCTTTTTTGCCAAACCGTAAATCTGAGAGGCGTATGTCAAGATGGCTTGGAACAGGTAAGTGTATGTATTTAGTTTTTGTCGAACTTTCAATTTCAAGTTAGACAAAAAGTGAGTACAGTATTTTCAGTCGCTTGTTTAAGGTCTGTCATTTCATTTTGACGTCTGGGCCCCAGGTCATTCTTCTGTCGAATATTAGTCCAAAGTAATGTACATTGTTTTGTTGAAGTAATACCCGAGGAATTCAGTTTTCTCCTATTTAAACTAATAGGAACGTTTCTCGTCGAAGTGCAAATGTTATATGTAGTGACTTGTCATGATGTAATCTTATTTTCCAAAGTGAGTACAAATTTTGTAAAGACAGTAAGTGATTTTGTAAATTCATTGAGCCTAGAAACCTATGTTCAAAATGGTCGTTAATCGTATCCAATGATTTTAATTGTTAGACAAAAAATTAATTTAAAAAAATAATAAATAAAAAAATAACTTCACAAAATACATAAAAAAAATAATAAAACGGACAGCATTTACTAGACCTGGAAGTTGATTCACGTTTTGACAAATTGCTTCGGGATGAAATTAGCCTTTTCAAACGTTAGGATAATTACCGATTTTTCGACATTCTTGAAGCTCTCTTGAAAGTTTCTATTTATCTTAAGATAAATAATTTTTGTGATCCTTAATGGCTATTATTTAAAAATTATTTATAAAAAATTGTATCATCTTTCTAAGGAATTTCGTTAGTTCTTTTAACAGCCGCTTCAAAAACCTCACCACTTTTAAATGCCGACTATTCAATTCGATTTCCCATCCATCCACTTGATGACAACTGATTCAATAACATAATTACTATTTTATTTTTTGTTTATTTTTATTAATGATATTTACAACTGTATTAAAGAAATGCATTTAGTAAATTTGAACACATGGATATAAAAACGTGAAAACAATTGTTGAGTAACTACCCAATGGTAGCACTCTAATGATATGTCTACATTAGATCACGAGGTCATCTTCTTTTCAGAGGCCTCGGAGGGTTATCAGGAATTGAAGAGGAAGCAAGGTTAGAAACGATAGGGTTGGGATGATTCTGAAGTTTATTATGGAAGGACAGATATCTGGAATGGGCCAGATCTGAAACATAAGAAACATTAATGTCATTATGGATGGGTTTATTTGTAACAAAGTAGGGAGCATTGAGGACTTTACGAAGGATTTTGGTTTGTAAGGATTGGATGCGAGAGGAATTCGATGGTTTAGTGGAGCCCCATAGCTCAACTCCGTAAGTCCAAACAGACCTTATTATAGTCATGTATATGAATCTTTTGTAATTAATTGGAAGTTTAGAACGTTTGTCTAGCAAGTACTGAAGTAATCGGAAAAATCGAGAGGTTTCTTGTTGTTCCAATCTGATATGATTAATTTATTTAACTTTAAAACTCCAAAACACACATATTTCTGTTATATATTTCCACGAATAAATAATGAGTATTTTATCCTTATGAAATTCCACGCATTTATTTTTTCTTAGCAATCTCTAATCTCGATAGATAACGGATAAAAAGATATAACACACTATCCTTAAACACACTACAAATGAAACTATCCATAATGACTTTAATGTTCCTTATGTATCAGATATGGCCCAATCCAGATATCTGTCCTTCCTTAATAAACTTCATAACCATCCCAACCCTCTTGTTTCTAACCTTGCTTCCTATTCAATTCCTGATAACCCTCCGAGGCGTCTGAAAAGAAGATGGTCACGTGATCTTCTAATATAGACATATTATTAGAGTGCTACCAATGGGTAATTTCTCAACATGTGTTTCATGTCATTATATCCATGTGCAAATTTACCAGATGTATTTTTTGTATACAGTTGTAAATATCATATAAATAAATAATTAATATATTTAAAGTTTTCTTTCATCGTTTATGTTTCATTAATTAATTTTAAATTTTTAAAAAATATAACAATGTTCCTTAATTTATATTAAAATAATAGGATAACTATCACACAATAGCGTTTTATTACCATTTACTTTGAGCATAATACATGAATGGAGTGTAGCGATGCTTAACCTAAATGGATATACAAATGGCGTGATCTTTAGGTTACTTGGATGCTAATTGGAGTTGTGAACTTTCTGAAGGTGTGAATGTCAGGTATAGACTGTTTGACATTTGTACAAGATAAGGCGAGCTCTTCGCTAATTCACGCCATTCAGGCAAGCCATCAGTATATCTGATTTATAATGCATAATAACAAGTCAAAGGTTGGAATATCTGTTTGGCTTAAATGCAATGATTTCCTAAACTTGTTTAATTTTAATCTATTTAGGTTTTCTCTAATTAGATATATACTGAAACAAATCTCGAGATTGATACTGTTTTTCGAATCAGTGATACTAGAATTTGAAATGATAGGAGAGAATGAGTATGGTTGTGACAATTTTCATTTCATCGTCTTCAATTTTGTTATACCAATTTATATATATGTATATATATATATATATATATATATATATATATATATATATATACATATATATATATATATATATATATATATATATATATATATATATATATATTATATATATTGTAAAAATTATTTTTTTCTTCAAATTCTCAGAATTGATATATCAAGTTATAATTGATCTAAATTTTGAACCGTAGAAGATAAAAGAGTAAAATTAAACATATTCTTGAAGAACATTTAATTTTTAAGAACTTCCTTTCCCATTGCTTAATAGTAGAAAGAAGAAATCAAGAGTTAGATGGTAAAATACAGTAAAAAACATAAGGTAAACAATTTTTTTTTTTTAATTTAGCGATAGTTGAGAACGGATATCTCGGAAACTAGGCGAGGTAATGTATATGATTTATCGTATTTCAAATTTTATTAGCATTATTTTTATATAGAACGTCTTTGTCGATGTGATGTATTGTTTTCCTGATATAAGCTAAAACTGGAAACAGTGACCTTCTGGGCGCCATTTCCCCAATATATGGCTCACCACCTAGGAACAAACATTAAGTACGTTAACTCCTCACTAGTCCAAACAATGTATCTAAGTATTTAGAAGAGACTGGACGTAATCGATGTATAAAACAACGCAAGTATAAGTAGGCGCGGAATTGGCGAGCAGTCTCTTGTCTTTAAAGTCGATTATAAATGATTTATTTCAGTCTCTACTCACAATGAAGTCTAATATACCGTATCTGGTCGGTAGAAGTTAGTAATATACCTAGTACAAAAAAAAGAAAGGTTATAATATTATAATAACAGATAATATTTTTTTGGAGGATTTTATTTAATTTAAATAATAATATTTTGAAGTTAAAAATTCGCCCACTTTGATTTTTTCAATATGAAAATAAAATATCTATAGATTGAAAAATTAATGGAGGCTCTGTTGCACTGATAATGGCTGTGCAATTGCATGGAATTGCCGCAATCATTATAAACTTTAGTCAGCTGATTGCATGATTGTATATTTTTATATTAAATTCCTTTCAAGTACACGGAAAGCTTTTATAGAAACAAATCAATAGCCTAGAAAAATCGTCTGCTAAGAAGAGTCAACATAGCTTCCTCACCATTTCTATTGGTTACAAAATTAATTTATAACCCATATGTGCTTGTTTTGGATGAAAATTTCCTAATATTATAAAATAAGTCTCTGTTTATTTTTTCACCATATTTATTTTAATTTTCATAGCTACGTTTCGGCCGGTAAGCCATCCTCAAGCCATTGCATTATTTTGTATTCCACTAATGGCGTTTAATTCTTCTCTAAATAACTTCCAACTCTCTTTGAGCTTTGACCTCTGATTGGAAATAAATATGGTGGAAAAATAAACAGATCCTTATTTTATAATATTAGAAAATGTTCACCTTAAACAAGCACATATGGATTTGAACATGACCAATTGCTTTAAATTATAGTCCATTAGTGGAATACAAAATATAATGGCTTCAGGATGGCTTACCGGGCGAAACGTAGCTATGAAAATTAAAATAAATATGGTGAAAAAATAAACAGAGCCTTATTTTATAATAATTAATTTATAACTATAAATAAATTATATCCAGCAACCCAATATACTTTGGCAGCAAGCTTTTATATTTTATAAGAAAATAAAGTGTTTCTCTCTCTCTCTCTCTCTTTTAGAAATAAAATCTAAAGGAGAAACCGTTTTAAAAGTCTGGCTTGTCAATGATGAACGTACACTTAAAAGAAATGAGTAGAGAGATTTTGAAAAAAATCATTATCGGCAACCCTTGTTATCTTGTGACAAAGAAAACGATTACAAAAAAGTATTAAAATAAAAACCAAATACAGCTATAGCACAGCATTTTTATAGAGCGTGGGATGGTCGAGCGGGTGTGTGCAAAACAAGCGTTGTTAACCTGATAAACCGTTTAATTGATAAAATAAATACGAGTTCGCGTCTGGGTGCCGGGAACGGGTGGCTTTTAACTCTGCCATAAATCCTCCGCCCTCACCGCTGCCTTGGGGAAACCCTGTATTCCGAAAAGGCGAGAAAACGAAAAAAATAAAATAAAAACCAGCATTTATAACTTTACATATTACATTATTATTAATATTTTTGTATTTATAAATTATTGAAATGAAAGTCAATAACAAAGTACTGTTTAAAAACTGCATGGTTTGGGTTCTGAATTTGGGAACGGGGTAGCTCAGTGGGTGACCACTGACTTCTAGAGCTCAACGTCCTAGGTTCGAATCTGGCTAATGATTAATAATTTTTCATTAGCCGTGGATCGATCCTGGCATCGGGAGACCCTACTGGGTCACACCCAGCCTCTATAAAGTGAGTAACTTTAATTAAACAAATAATTAAGGGGGAAAACCTTGGCGGTTGAGCGTCATTTTGGCTCGTCACCTCTCTAAACAACCATTGGCCTTGTAACAGTTCTTCCTCATATAGTACTGCACTCAAGATCTTTCATGGATTGTTGTGGTAGAGGGTTTTTTTATTTTTTTTATTTTTTTTTTTTGCTCTCTACAAGGAATATTTTTGCATCTCGTTCAACTTTTTGAGCCTTATAGTAATATATTTACTAATAAAATAACAAAATATATTTTTTCTCAATTAGACTATCGTTTCCCTTGCATGTTTATCTTATCTGTGAATTTGAATGAACATAGAGGATTCAGTCATATACCTATAGAGGCAAGTCTACAAAATATGTTGAAAGAGCTTGCGCTGCATTAAAAAAATAAAAAATGGATGAGATTGAGGATAGCCACCGGTAGACTAATACAGCATCGGTTCCAAATGTTGAGCCATTCCCTGCACCCTTTCCTTGATTTATGGCATCATTTCGTTCCCTCTGTCTGCAGTTATGGATTATCTCTGTTATTACTGTTTTTAAGTATTAATTATTCATGTTTTAATAACCGACTGTTAGAAAAGGGAGATGATTCAGTGGAAAATGTTTTACATTCATTAAATGCCAATAGAAACATCATAAACAGGTTTTTATAGAATGCAAATGAACTATTTGATTATTGCACGGAACTAGTAAATTTTCCCTCAGCGTTATAAAAAAAAAAAAATAACGAGAATAAAGCGAAGCATTTACAACGTGTCATGCAAGTGTTAATTATTGTAATTGTATTTTTCATAATAAAAATATACTATTGTTAACAAAGATATAACTTTTTTTTTCTCTTTAACTATTTATCCGCACCTGCCAAGGTGTTGACAATCAGCAGATGTGTTGTGATGATGAGGATACGCATTAAAGCCATGAGGAAGGATAGTACCTAGCAGAACCTCTTCCTAGTCATTATTTATTTTTTCGATTTAAGTGAGAAGATCTCTCATCCAGCTCCTTTTTAATCTCCTCCTGATGGGCATGTCAGTCGTAGCCATGTCGTTTATAAATCTGTTAGTGTGTCCGTGTAGTTTGAGATGAAAACGAAAGATATAACTTAATGTTTTTTACCACCAGACAAAAATAACCAAAAAAAATATTCAGTACAAAACCATATATAATTTTTATATCACGTATTATTTCCTAGATTTTATGCACAATTATTTTATTTATTTCGTGCTCTCCATTTTATTATATTCTTTTCTGTTTAAGCCCTGTTATAGGCATATAACTTATGGCGAAGCGTTGGTTCGCTTTTTTATTTTTCTAATTATATTAAATTTTGCCCCAACTAAAAATATTCTTTCAATAAATGAAGTACAATAAATAAAAATAAGTTAAATGGAATAATAGCAAAATAATAATACTAAAAATGAATGTATACGTACATAAAGAAAAAAAGAAACTTAAACTAATCAAAATTATATAAAGACATACTTATAGACAATATTTACAAATATTAATTTAGAGAAACTCCGAGCCATGCCTTTTCATCCACATATGGATGGAAAAGTTGAACTCTTAATGATCACAGCGCCTCTCTCTCAGCTGTGTCTCTAGTATTAATGACAAAGACGTTATAACCACAAACGTACATGCCTCGATATATCCTTATTTACAAAAGGTCTCGGAGAAACTACCGTTTCAATCTTCGAAGAGGATTGTAAGGATGGATGTAACTACATAAGGATTGTGTAATGGGGTTATTTCTGGAATTCCCTACCTATCAAAATTCGGCATTTCCCCTCCATATTCACATTCAAAAACCTCCTATTCCAATTGTTATTCCAAAATAGTCAAATGCTAGCTAAGCTTTTGATATTATACATTTCTATTACATCATTCATCATCAAATGATAGTACTATTCCATACTGTAAACTTCACTAGGGATTTCACAATATCTTCCTACTCTCAATACCACAGAATGCATCTATTGTTCATTTTTTTATTTATTTTTTATTCTTATACAAATAAATTTGTACCTATAGCTACAATAAGATAATGATGCGTTTAGATATTATTCATTATTTAAATACTCTGTCCTTTTATATTGTCAGATTCGTCTTTCCTTTGTTAGCAGAAACACTGCTTATTTTAAAGAAGAACTCTATGTATTTTTTATTATTTTATTTTTCAAAAGTGTATAATTATATTTTTTCCTACTGTACATAGGTTTAAGTGTCTTGTCATAGTTTAAAGTGTTATAGATTTATCTATTTTTTCTCTCTCTATATATAGCTTGTTTTGTTTTTTTGTAGTTGTTTTTTCCCTTTAATTATTTATCCGCACTTGTAATGGTGTTGACTATCAGCAGATGTGTTCTCATGATGAGGATAGGCATTAAAGGCATGAGGAAGGATAGTACCCGGCAGCACTTCTTCCTGGTCATTATTTATTTATTTATTTTTATTTAGGTGAGAAGATAACCATCCAGCTCCTTTTTAATCTCCTCCTAATGGGCATGTCAGTCGTAGCCATGTCAGTTATAAATCTGTTTGTGTGTCCGTGTAGTTTGAGATGAAAACGAGAGTAGAGAGTACGTATGTGTTGCTCTATAGTTAGTTGTCGTAAGTCGTTATGTAAAGTTTTGTTGTTGACGTACCAGGGAGCTCCTGTTATAAGTGCTAAAATTTTGGATTGAAATTACTGTAGTTTTTGTAAGTGCGTCTTTTTTGCCGAACCGTAAATCTGAGAGGCGTATGTGCAGATGAGTTTGAGTAGGTAAGTGTATGTATTTAGTTTTTGTCAAACTTTCAATTTTGATATAGAAAAGAGTGAGTACAGTATTTTCAGTCGCTTGTTTAAGGTCTGTCGTTTCATTTTGACGTGTGGGCTCCAGGTCATCCTTCTGTCGAATATTATTCCCGGGTAACGTAGTGTATTTGTCTGAGGAATTTGGTTCTCTCCTATATAAAATGGTGGGCACGATTAGCTAATATATAGCTTGTTTAACTAATATTTTCTTTACTTTCTGTTTGTTTATTATTGTTTTACTTTGGCCAAATTTAGACTTTTAGTTATGTAATATTTTGTTATTCTAACGGGACTTTGACCCAGAAAAAAATTATGTTCTATTATTATAAAGCAATATATTATTTATACTTTTTAGTTTGTTTTATCATTGATCTCGTCCCACTACCATATTTAATTCATCTAACATAAGACTTATATCTCGATCACTAATTATAAACGAATGTGATTTATGAATTATGAATGCAGTTTGTCCACATTACCGTATCCGGAAATAACATGGAATATTTCGTCTTCTTCATAACAACTGTGCGTTGGGTAGTTCTGAAGGAGGCAATTAGTGCAGAGGTAGAGTGGATTGAAGATAAGCTCACGAAGGCTATTAGCATCGGGGTCTAGATTTAACTCCGTTTTCCGTGACCGAAGGGAAGGGGGGGGGCGGAGTTGGGCGAACACCCCTCGATGACCAGCCGGCCCAAGGCTCAAAGGTCAAGGGCTGCGCGAGTTGTAAGGACCGTGTTTGGCAACGCTCATTAGTGTTCCTATCTGCTCCGGCCAACATCCATCGATGGGTGAGTCCAGTTCGTAGGTCGCTTCGGGAAGCGAAGACATCTCCTCGGTCATGGCTGTATATTAGAGTTGGAATTCGAATAGGTTTTAATAATAATAACATGGAAAGTTATTTATATCTGTACTATTATATATACTATAGAAAAGCCATTTATATCTGGAAAAATTGCATCTTTAAAATTTACTGTTTCCAAAGATTTTTCATTCACACTAACTATTAAATCATTTTTAATCTGAATTTTTAATTTTCAATACATCAATGATTACTTTGAATTTAAATTTCCATGTAAAGGAAATGTTACATTTACATTTTAAAATACTTCATACAAACAACACCTATTTAAATAAAAGCGAAATATAGAGAAGATTCATCCTCATACACGAATTTCCTAATGTAATATAAACAAAAAAATATTATCGTGACCAGCACTATCGAATTCTGCCAGGGGGCGCGCCCTTCCTTGGTTGGTGGGAAAAAAATCCAAAAAAAAAAAAAACACCTATTTAAAGAAAAGAAAAATATAGGAAAAAGTCATCCTCTAAGACGAATTTTCTAATGTGATATAAAAAAAATTATTACCGTCACGTCACGGTTTTGTTGAATATGAAGCGATAACAAAAAAATTGTTTAATTTCCTAGTCACATCCTTCAGATTTGGTGCCATTTTCTCATAAGTTTTTTATATATATTATAGACCAAAAGTCACCAAATATACACAGTTTTTATATCCTGTATTCTTTATTCGACGTTCGGCTTCAGGAGCCATTTTCAAGATCCTGCAAAATTAATTTTAATTTAGTTTTTACAATTCAAATACATCCTTATCAGACACATATTATTTAACAAATATCAGTAATATAAATAGTCCAAAATTTATTTTATGAAAAATATTTTTTATTAAATTTATATCATCTACCTACCATGCACCGCACCATAAAATTTCTATGGCAAGGTAGATGATATAAATTTAATAAAAAAATTTTTATAAAATAAATGTTGGACTATTTATATTACTGATAGTTGTTAAATAATATGTGTCTGATAAGGATGTATTTGAATTGTAAAAACTAAATTAAAATTAGTTGTGCAGGATCTTGAAAATGGCTCCTGAACCCGAAACGTCGAAGAAAGAATACAGGATATAAAAACTGTGTATATTTGGTGACCTTTGGCCTATAATATATATAAAAAATTATTTAATATTATTAATTATCGATTGCTACACTGTGAACTAGACAAAATCTACTTTAAATAAAAAAAGAATTTGCTTTTGTTAAAACCATTCAAAGAGGACTTTTGAACGGATAAACTCAGCTAAGGAGTGGGGGAAGATTGGTAGTGGTGGGAGAACGGGTAGGGGTGGGGAAAGCACGTGGTACAGAGGTGCCCCCCTCCTGAGAAAATTCCTGAATCCGCCACTGGTTGAGAGATTCATAAAACAATAGAAAATAGATAATCGAAGGCGTTAAAAATGAAAAATAAAGGGTTGGAAAGTAATTAAAAAAGATCTCATTTTGTTGATAGTTTATATTTTATTTATTTAAAAGAAAAAACCCTGGATTACATCAACGAAGAGTCCTGGTTCTAACAATTTTAAACATTTATAGCTCTAATATTCCATAACATTCAGAAATTCTGATAGCTCTAATTTGCAGAATATTCAGTTATTTTTTGAACAGGAAATATTCTTCTATGACTTCTTAAGCATTTCATTCAATAATTATATTCTTTAAATTTAAGAACAAATTCATCATCTAAAGTTCATCATCAACCTAATTTTTGTCTTTCTCTCATCTATCTATATTGCGGAGGATAGCGTGATCTATCAACAACTAGCTGGATTTCAAGGAATGAAGAAGAGTCAGATCATCTACTAATTCGAGGTCCATGTTAATGGGAATGGTATAATTGATCTCTCTGCAAATTTCTGAAGATGGATTATGTATTAAAAGTCTTTAAATATTTCACCCAACGGATTTTGAACGACCCTGAAAGTTTTAGAATAAAAAATGTCTACGCAGAAGTAACTAACTTTTCAGGTTGATGAACTTGTACAAGAGGAAAAGAATAACCAATTACCAACTTGTGAGTAGCCTTGACCTTAGAAAGGGAAACAACTAAATAAATCATTTGACAGGGTTCATTTAAATTCCGTCTGTGACCACTAATGACCAATTCGTCGCCAAGTCCATTTGAATAGCAAGCGCGTGCTTTACCGCACCCTGCCAGATTATTTGCATTCGTAACTTGATTATTTATAATTACTTCGTGCGATCGTATCTATTCTATCGTTAAGGTGAATTCAAATTACTTATCTTAGAAACAAAAACTAATCAACAATACGTATAATGAGTAAACATTAGGTGCATAATGCGAACATTTGTTTGTGTATCTGGCAGATGTTATTCCATTTATTTGCAAATGTGTCAACGTTTACTTATTCCAACTAGGTATGCTCAGAACGACATTGTGTGAGATGGTAAATGAGAAAAGCAAATTTGACAACCTTCGTGTTGCTTTGACTGTAAATTAAAAAGTTTAAAGCACAAAAAAAAAAATCTATCTCTTTTCGAAACTCAACCATCTAACGAGATTGTCGAGTACCTAGTGCTCCCAAAGTGTTGAAACTATTTGGAAAAACAAGTAAAGACATCGAGAAGAGTCTCTCGCATCATAATTTTAATGTCGTGTCTTATTCTCATTTCGAAATAATGGAAGGAGATTAACAAATGTGAAAACGAAGTATTTCATACCGCATTACATATTGTATTATGCTCTTACTCATAAGTGAAAATAATGTATGTGGGTAATGTGGCCAACAAGTAAAAATAATAATAATATAATTGAATAATGATATAAGTCAGTGGTGAAACCATGAGAGGATGAGCAGGGGATGTTTCTTCTGCCAAATAATAACTAAAAAAAAAAAAGCTGTTTAAAATACATCAACTAGTTCCAATATTCATTAATAACTATATATAAATTATCATCTATTAGATAGGGGAAAATTGAAAAATAATGAAATCGCTCCTTGTAGACGCATCAATGAAATCAATTATTATCCTTATCTAGGCACAAAAAAATCGAATTTAAATAGTTGGATAATTCATTTATTATAAGCTCTACCACGAACAAAGAAATATTTCTCATATTTCGTGGTAACTCTGATGACCCCTCTTCCAAAAACTTCCCCTGGTTTTCTCTTTCCGAAATATAATTATTTTCCAGATGGTACCATTTACCACCATTCCTTTAACATCAACTTCACGCAGATTATACGATTTAAACACAGTCGAGAGATTTTAGAAAATTAGTCATATAAAATTATTTGTCTACGGATATATCTAAACTTCTTCTGAATAGTTCATCACCAATTTCATTGACTGGTGTTTAATTGGGTTAAGGATCATCCTAAAATAAAGATTCTACCCAAGTAATAACTGCTTATACAATAAAAATACTTATTGGGAGTACCTCTGAGTATATCAGAAACTGTTCAGGGTAATTTTTTTTTTAAATATATTTATTGAGAGATATTACAATCTATCGCAATCAGAGAGCACATTCACAATAAATAATAATACTAAAAGTAAATGTATATGAACTAAACTAAGCAAAAAGAAACTAAGCAAATAAAAATAACTACCCAAATACACGCATGCTTCTATACAATATCTAAAAAAAAAAAAAAGATTCACTCACTCAAGATCTCCTAGCCAAAGAGATCCCAGCGCCTCTCACTCATTAAGGACTAATAAAGGCTGAGCAGAGGCACTAACTGGATACAATAACGACGAAAGTATTAAAGTAAGAAAGCATACAAAATGGCGCAAGTTGCGCCATCAAAAGTTATGAGGTCAGACACATTTTGACGGCGTTTTCAATTTTCGATGGGGGTATATTTCAACGGGGTTATGAATTATCAAAATGGAAAGTTTCAAATGAAAAGACAAGTGGAACCATACAACAGACCGCAAGATGTATAATTGTATATAATATAAAATATATATATTTTATTATTTCTTAATGATATTTACAACTGTATTAAAGAAATACATTTCGTAAATTTGGACATATGGATATAATGACGTGAAAACACTGTTGAGTGTTTTCACCCAATGATAGCAATCTAATGATATGTCTACATTAGAAAATTATGGGGCCATCTTCTTTTCAGACGCTTCGGAGGTTTATCAGGAATTGAAGAGGAAGCAAGGTTAGAAACTAGAGGGTTGGGATGATTCTGAAGTTTATTATGGAAGGACAGGTATCTGGATTGGGCCAGATCTGAAACATAAGAAACATTAAGGTCATTATGGATGGTTTTGTTTGTAACAAAGTAGGGAGCATTGAGGATTTTACGAAGGATTTTGGATTGTAAGGATTGGTACGAGAGGAATTCGATGGTTTAGTGGAGCCCCATAGCTCAACTCCGTAAGTCCAAATAGGCCTTATTATAGTCATCTAAAGGAGTATTTTGTAATTAATTGGAAGTTTAGAGCGTTTGTCTAGTAAGTGCTGAAGTAATCGGAAACGACGAGCGGTTTCTTGTCTGGTATGAATGAATATTTAAATTCTACTTTCGTTTCCACTGCTTTTAAGAAGTCAAGAACAATAAAATATCTTGGGAGGAGTGGGGAAGGTTTATGCGCCATCGGCCTTGGGGGAGATGGGCATCCCTGACCATACATGCTATATGTATAGTATGCATGAAAACTTCATTTATATATTTATAACCTGATTTATATTTATGTGAAACAGATACATACATTTTGTATAAACATTTTCTAAGTATAACCGGGTCACACAGGATTATTTCCAGATTTCAAAACGTAAAAAGAATCTTCCAACGTGTCTTCCTCGAAGGTCAAACATTAATGGATTCCGTGCATGGAATGGTAGACGCGAGAGCAACATCAATAATGGCAGGGCCACAAACCCGGACAGGTGACAAATGGAAGAGAGAAACAAGGAGAGCCCTCCAGACAAGAAATGGTTCTTCCGTCAATGGAGTCAATTTCCCTCCCCGCCCTGGCAGATTTGTCTTCCTCGACTCCTGTTCTTCGTCACCGGGCCAATTACTGTCGCCTGTCTGCGGCGAGAAGGATCAATGGTAACCAGCGCGTGCCTGATGAACATATCTGTCGCCGGAGTTGATCATTTCTGCTTTTCTGATTTTCCTGACATGAGTCCCTTGTATGTTGCATTTTGTTGGAACAAAATTACTTATAGATATCTATTCTCGAAAATGGCAGTGAAGTGGTGTCAAAAGTTGAAGTTCCATACATTGATTAATATTTTACTTCCATATCAGTATTAGAATTAAGTATCTGTATAAAGCATTAGTTCAATTTATAGTATACACATAGATCTTACAAAAAAAAAAAATCCTCTTACCCCTCCCGCTCTCAAATGGTTACCACTTAATATTAATATTTTTTTAGTATTTTTCAAAAACAACCATATTTTAAAATAAAAAAATATTTATCTGAAATAAGAAATCCTTTGCTGTCGGAGGTCGCTTAAGCCCGTTACAGATAAATTCATCCCACAATGTAAAAGATAATTTAATAAACTGTAAATAGATCCCTTTTGAAATTTTTCCTCTTATTTTTCTTTTTTTTTTAGGTTTTCAAAGGTCGTTTTAAAAAAAATCAACCACATTTAATATAAAAAATGCATGTAAAATAAACATATCTATATTTGCTGAAAATAAGAAATTACAAAGAAATTTTTATTGGCTTTAGTTTTTTTAAAAGCTGCATCATCATTTAGAATGACTGAATTTTCGGATGCGAACTGGGATGAAGGCTGTATTGCCTGGTAAATATATTGTAATTTTGACCTAAAGATAAAATAAGTATTAAAAAATCTAATATTTTATTATTTAAATTCTAGTTAAGTAGAGTTTTTTGCTATCAGAAATGATTGAATTTATAGTCTGTGGTACAGACCTCTTTTTATCGAATTATTAACATCCTCCTCAAACTTTGTAAATCTCATCGTAACCTACAACTATTTTATTTACGTACTCTTGGAATAGGAGCGTTTTCAATCTGAATAAAGGCAAATTTTGTCTATTTAATTAGGTAGTAAAAACTCATAAATACCCATTTGCTTTCTTCTTGGATCGTAAGACAATTTGATCACAAGATCGATAAAAAAAGTTGGTCTACAAAAATATTGGGCCGTTTGTCCTATATAACCTCGTTATTTCGAAAGTTTGGGGGTGCGGACACGCCAAACGGCTCAATATTTTTGAAGGCCACATTTTTTCTTCATTCTGTGATTAAATTATCTAACGATCCAAGTAGATAGCAAATGGTTATATAAGAGTTTTTAGTACTTAATTAAATAGACAAAGTTTGCACCTCTCCAGATTGGAAACGCCCCAATTCCCAAGAGTTTTCGTAAATAAAATAGTTGTAGGTTACGATGAGAAGAAACTATTTACAAAGTTTCAGGCGGATGTTAATAATTCGATAAAAAGGTGTCTGTATCACGGACTGTAAGATATTGAGCACTATGCTTTGGAGAAATTCCTGATTTGGGATTTGGAGGGAGATCTGATAGCCTAAGTGTAGAATGGAAGTTGTGAATATTAGTATTGCTAAAGAAAGATTTTCATTCAAATTAAACTTAATATAATCTAAAAGTTACAACCAATCAAGTTATTATATAACATCAAAGTAATGAGCATTTTTTGTATGCTCTCGTAGGCCTGCTATTTTGAGTCCGATACTTACATCTTCATCATCATTTTTGGCGCTACAAGCCGCGGGGGATCAAGGTCTCCTGTAACATCAATAGCCAGTCATTTTTGTTCAGAGCAGCCGATTTATAGTTTCGAATGAAGGATGGATCTTTCGTCAGTGTTCACATCAACACTCCAACTCCGTTTTATCTTCTAGTTAGTCTAGAATAGCTGTGAGGGCAGTGAATAACTGTGAATGAGAGGCTTCTTAGGATTTTGCTATAAGGCATCCTTGCCAAATCGCCTGACCACTAGAGTCGACTAATTTTAATAAAGCTAACTACGTTACTATCCTAGAACAGTTTTCTGCCTCCACTCATGCTTCACATAGACTGAGCCAAATTTTCTGTGAAGGATCCTGCTCGATGGTTTTTGATGTAGTCCTCCATTCAGAGCCGAATTTAGGGCTGGTCTTATTAAAGACAATTTTGTTGTTCAGGAAAGGGGCCCTGAAGTCCAAGATAGCACCTATTAGGCGCCATTATTCCTCAGTCTATCGCAGGTCGCATGAGTTCAATACTTTGAATATTAATAATTCAACGCTTTGGGGCAAGAATAAAATAGGTAAATATCGTAGGTTTATAAGTGTGTGACATCACACAAATTATATGTTGTAATGTGGAATATTACTCTGTCTGAATTCTACAAACATTAATACCCTTAAAATGATAATATGAGTGCCGTTGCCGAAGTGAGGTCAGAAAAGCGGAATAATGGACGGAATGGATGATGGAGTGGTTGTTGACACCCCATTGGCCCGCTCACTTGCTCTGGCAATAACACCCCTTTGATCTTCATTCAACAGGGGCGTCCTTTTCAGCGATGGATTATTAGGTCTTATCCGATCTCCCTAATATTATGGTTGAGGGATTTTCGACGGTATAGTTTAAAATTTTAAGCATTATTAGGAATAAAATTATTTTGATTTTAAAAACATAAAATAAAAGAAGAGAAACAGAGACATCTAATCATAATATTATCAGAATATTCCGAAATGAAACCTTGAGCCTCTCAAATAGCAGTAAATAACTAATCTGTTAACGTTTCGCCGAGTTGGACATCATCAGGTCTGTAAAGCAAAATATCGAATGAATGCAAATCATTCATTGATGGATGCTCATTTATCCACATCACATCAAAAAGGGAACATTAGCACTACTGAGAAAGCTTTTATATAAGTAAGTGTGAAGGCACGGAGGTTAAGATGGGTGGGGTATGTAGCAAATAGCAGTCCATCTGGAAGCCTCCACGTAACAATGAATGTCTCAATAGAAGGCAAAATACCACGTGTAATACCAAAAAGCACTTGACTTGGACTTGATCATCTAGAGAGATCAGATACTCAAGTCCATTATTTGTATATTATATGTAATACACTCGGCCTAAATCCTATATCCTGTATACACTCGGCAAGCAAATGAAGACAAAACAAAATATATGTTAATAAGCCGAAAATTCCACCACAATGACAGGATCTGCATAGAAGGAAAGTCATTCTCCAGAGTAGAAAAATTCAAATACCTCGGCTCCACAATAACCTCAATGAATGACCAACGGGCAGAAATAAAACAGCCTATAACTAGCGCAAACAGAGCTTTCTTCTACCTCTTAAAGGTATTGAAATCTCGAAAAATTTCAAACTGAGGGTGTACAATGCTGTGATAAATCGAGTTCTAATATAGGGCTGTGACTTTTGAGAGGAAAATCCTCCGCACCATAACTGGAGCGATCTGGGATCAGAGTAATCAACACATGGAGAAGGAAGACCAATAAAGAACTGCTTACAGAGACTCGTCAATCAATATCCCATGATATGAAGGCACGGAGGTTAGGATGAGCGAGGCATGCAGCACGTAGCAATCCATCTGAAAGCCTCTACGTAACAATGAATGCCTCAATATGAGCAACAACGAGGAAGGCCAAAAGCAGATGGTTGGATAGAATCAACAAAGAAGATACAAAGCTGCGTGCAGATAAATGGAAAGAAGTAGCCCAAGATAGGTAGAGATGTAGCAGGCTTGTTAAGGCCTCAAAAGATCTACAAGGTCTGTAACGCCATAAAAAATATATAAAGATAAGTAAATTTTGAAAAAACACAGCCATACACTATTTACACTCAGACTTGTTTTAATTTTTTGTTTAATTATCTATTTTTTTAAAAATTATTTATATGATACGGCCGATAAATGATTTGGTAAACTTTAGATATACCAGACTGTTAAAATATAGCTATATGTAAACTATTTATGCTTCAAAGTTTATCCTGGAAAGTAAAAAAAAATTAGCTAATTTTACCAGATTCAGTATTGAAGGTACCCCACCCGACCGGACCATTCCACCCGTTGCCGCGTTGACAGAGTCACATGGCGATGATTGGCTCTGACTGAAGCCATATATCTCATTGACGGACGTCCCGCCGCAGATTGGATTTCTAATCTCCCAGAGGATCTCGCTACTGATGCACCGCAGATGGATCCATCTCCTGCCGATATATCACCACAATATACCCCTCCCCCCATCCTCATTCATCCACATCTCTCGTTTCATCCACAGGGGACACAACCTGAATATATTTTCATGATAAAGATTTTTTTTTTTAGTATCTTCGGGCTAAGACTATTCTGTAATGTTCTCCGATGTCGTTATGTCATAGCGTGTTTATGCAGCAGTTGTATAATAAGCTAGAGCGCAAGTGGATGTGACAAACATTTCTGCCAGTCACATCAAATCCTACGAAAGTCTCCTCCATATCACAATGTTATGCGAAGGAGCATTGTGATTTTAGTTACTGTGCTTTTATTTTGAAAAGAACAAAAAGACCAAAAGTCGCATAATTAGTTATCCATTCGTGATTAGTTATCAATACATGATGAGATTGTATAGTTTCAAATGATCTGATTTTGATTAAATATAAACTTATTATGGATAATTTCAATTATCCAAGCTTTTTTAATAATCAAAGCTTTAGGTTTAAACATATTCACTGTAACTTATTATTGTTTATTTTAAATATATATATTTCTCAGGAGTTCCCCGAGGGGGATTGTATGAGACACTAGTTAGGCCATGAATATTTTTAAGAGCACCAAATTTTTTTGAGGTTATGGATTTTTAAGAGGAGACACACAAAGTTTACATTTTAGAAGGGGTCATATTTGTATGAGGTTTTAACTTAAAAGAATTCTTAGCTTAAGATAATGTTTTAACCAAAGAATAAAGGAAAAATGAAAGTATAATTTTCATAATTTTTTTTAGTATTTCTTAATGATATTTAAAACTCTATAGAATAAATACACCTAGTAAATTTGAACATAATGGATATAATGGATATAACACTTGCTGAGTAACTACCCAATGGTAGCACGGTAATGATATGTCTACATTAGGAGATCACGGAGCCATCTTCTTTTCAGACGCCTCGGAGGGTTATCAGGATTTGAAGAGGAAGCAAGGTTCGAAACGAGAGGGTTGGGATGATTCTGAGGTTTATTATGGAAGGATAGGTATCTGGATTGGGCCAGATCTGAAACAAAAGAAACATTAAGGTCATTATAGATGGTTTTATTTGTAACAAAGTAGGGAGCATTGAGGATTTTGCGAAGGATTTTGGATTGTAAGGATTGGATACGAGAGGAATTCAATGGTTTAGTGGAGCCCCATAGTTCAACTCCGTAAGTCCAAATAGGCCTTATTATAGTCATGTATATGAGTCTTTTGTAATTAATTGGATGTGAAGAGCGTTTGTCTAGTAAGTGCTGAAGTAATCGGAAAAATCGAGCGGTTTCTTGTCGTTTCAGTCTAGTATATCATCATTTGTATCGTTTTAAAGAAGAGGAAACAATAATTTTCTTGGGAGAAAGATCCTTTATATAGCATTCGCCGCTGGAGGAAGTCCCATCCTAGGTAATTCTTATAATTTAATTAAGTTGTGTATCGGGATTTCTAGAACACAACTGGCTGTAAGAGTACGCTTTCGAGCTTCAAATCATTTAATCTCAGCTAGGGGCCAAATCTGAGATTTGAAAATTAACAGCGTAATGGAATTGCGTCCCAACATGCGACGGTCATCACTTATTCCGTCGTAAATAATTCATCTTGAATTTCCTCGTGAAAATTCCCCTGTTTTTTTAGGCTGGCCTTATTGTTATTTCTCACGTTTTCACACTGTTCACCTTTAATATTTGACTTGTATATCATAAGATAGTCAACGGTGATTAAACATTTAGAAAATTTGGTACTTGCTTCAACATATGAGAAAGCAGTGGATATATTTCATAGAAACAAATATTTTGATAAAAGTTAGAACCTCAGACTGAGGAGCCAAGAGGAGATGACACAAGGATGAATTTGAATAAATAATTGTATTACGTTTAACCTCCATTCGACTACATTGTAACTATAGTGATTATTCAGAGCTATTGGAGAGTCGGTTGGTTTCGCTCTATAGTGAGTGATTGAACAAGGGCGAGCTGGCGGAAGGTCAAAGGCCATGATTCTGCGACACATACTGATCTTTGATTAATGAATGATTCATTTGAAGTTTCACTTGAAAAGAATGGTTTCCCCATTTCCACTTGTCCTTTAGACCAATATGTTTACATACCATCTCCTATACGTGTATATATATATATATATATATATTTTTTTTTTTTTTTTTTTGTAACTGCCCATCCTCCGTCATGATAGATGTCATATATCAATAATATCAATAAGTACGTTTAGAACTGAGCGCAAATCGCTCAGTTTTAAATGTCAAACAATATTTTCAGGCAATGAAAAAATATCATATTTTTCTTGGCTTGAGCTAGCAGGATTGGATTTAGTCTTGAATTCCAATTGAAACTCACCTCTACATATTGTGAGATCATCACAAGTTCAACCCATGAAGAATCGATATTAGTAATCGATTTACGGATTATTATTGCCTTTGTATTGAACAAAAAAGAGGGTTATTTCAACTGATAAAAACCACTAACTTGATTTAATTTTGTTGACATTAAATACTTTTGCCAAGCTCGTTGAATTATTCTTGACACCACGCTGACTAGAACAGGTTGTTAGCCAATAACATGACCTTCCGCTCCATTTTGTGTTCACAACGACATTAAAATCCAAATAAACAAAACGTTGTTTAGGATTTTTAAGTTACTTACAATAATTAGTAACATACTGTATCTATCTTGAGGATAATAATAATGTGTTATCTTTTACGATAAATAAAAGAGTTGTGATTACTAATATTGTAGTTTTGTATTTTAATATTCAAAGATCTAACATTTGGCGACGAGGATGGGATGTAATGAAGAAAGGTACTTCGTGGGTGTATGAATTGAAGAAACAAGACTTGATTATAAAACTAAAAGAATTAGGTGTGGTTATTGATGAGGCTGATTCTGTAGATAAGATAAATTTTAGTGCGGGAGTTGCGAAATGAAAAGAAAGAAGAAAGCAAGGAAATTAGTGATAAAGGTAACACAAGTTAAAACAAAGAATAAAAGAGCAAGCTATAGGATGGAGGCCTGTAAAATTAAATTTCGTTTGCATGAGGATGACTGGGACATTTTTATTGAAAGGTTAGAACTTTATTTCATTGCACATGATTTGTGATTACTAATATTGTAGTTTTTTTATTTTAATATTCATATATCTAACAGTAAAATATGATGATAGAACTTGAAAAAAATATTGTAACACCAAGAAAGGAAACAATTCGTATAATAAGAGGAATGCATAATGATGTAGTGTAACTATATACTCTACACCTTCTATAATGTTTCATCTTTTTATTTTTATGTCACAAACCTAATACACAAAGTTTTAAAGTCAATTTTTTTTATAAATTAAGAAATTTCTACTTCGTTTGCTAACAATACAAACAATATTTGTACAATGTTGACTTGCTTGCTGACAGTACAATACTGTACGGGTCTTAACATGAGAATGGGGTTAGCAACCCCTGGTAGAATGCCTCGGGCCGTTGTTTCCCGTTGACCTGATCTGCACTTCTGCCCTGTGTCCTAGGGGTCAATGACATCCATTCATATATCATCATATACACCATGATATTTTTTCGAAAATTCTTTATTGAGATATATTACAATCTGTCACTTCTATAAGGAGTGTAAATAGTAATAGACTTTTTTTTGTTTTTTTTTATTTATTGATGATATTTACAACTGTATTACAAGTAAAAATACATTCAGTAAATGTGAACAAAAGAATACAATAGGTTAGAAACGAGAGGGTTAGGATGGTTCTGAAGTTTATTATGAAAGGAAAGGTGTCTGGATTGGGCCAGGTCAGAAACATAAGAAATATTAAGGTCGTTATGGATGATTTTGTTTGTGACAAAGTAAGGAGGATTTTACGAAGGATTTTGGATTGTAAGGATCGGATACGAGAGGAATTCGATGGCTTAGTGGAGCCCCAGAGCTCAATTCCGTAAGTCCAAATAGGTCTTATTGTAGTCATGTATATGAGTCTTTTGTAATTGACTGGGAGCTTAGAACGTTTGTCTAGTAAGTGCTGGAGTAGTAGAAGAATAGCTCATTCCCACTATGTAGAATAAATAAACAACAAAATAATAATACGAAAAGTAACTATGTGTAAACTAAACTAAACGAAAATAAGCTGATCAAAGTAAATACATACTTGCTTTTATACAATATTTACAAAATTCATTCACTCAAGATCTCCGAGCCAAGCCTTTTCCTCCACTCGTAGAAGGAAAAGTAGAACTCTAGGAGCTCTCAGAAATGGATAGGTTTTGTATTGAATTTTCGTATAATTATATTTCTAAACATTAAGAGAGTAAGGGAAATTATTGATATTTACCAATAGTGTTGCCCAAAATCGGTCTTGGTTTTGGAGACCAAGATCAAGGCCGCCTAACTGTTGCAAGATCAAAACCAAGAATGGTAAAAAAAAATCGATTTCTTTAATAAAAATTAAGACAAAATAGTTACTAATACTTGACAATCTTAGTTACTATATGTTAGTAATCGGTATAACCAATATACTTTTGCATTCAACTCCTCTAATTTTCATACGGGCTTAGTTAGGTTTCTCTTATCTAAAAATTACAGTAATATCTTTATAGTAAAAAGCTAATAAGTAGCTGCAACTCTTGCGTAAGATCAAGGATGGTCTCGGTCTCGTATTTGGGCAATACTATTTACCAATTTATTACCAATTCAAAAAGTATTCTTTAATTTTAGCCGTACATTTTAGTTGTTTTTATTTCCAGTGTCCTTTCATAAATTGTCCTGGTTGAAAATGTTATATATCTTTCAAGTACAGAATGTTGAATCAGAAACCCGTTTTCTTCAAATAATAATTAAATCATTGAGCAAAGAAAAGGACTTACGTAAAAGTAGTTAACACATAACTGATTTTTATTTTGTTTGTCTCTTACGTTAAACTTAACTTCTCAATCAAAGCATAGATTTTTCAATTTTAGGTTATTCATCTCCAAACATTTGTCTGTATAGTTTCTCCCTCTCTAAAGGAGTGGGGTAGCACATAGATACAGGTCCTACATAGGTAGGTAATAACCCTACAATCCGTAATCATTTATAGGTTAAATATTTAGATTTTCAAATGTTTCAAGGCATATATGAGCCTTTCGGTTGAGAGAATGACTAACTCCAATTTCAACATTGTTTATTATTAATTTTAGTGATGTGTCTAGTTGCAAAATTTATACCTTTATTCACAGTTCTATATTTTAACACTGCAATCACCTACTCTGCAATTAACTTACTCAATGTCCGTACAGGTATAATAAATTTTCCAACTAGAAATATCACTTAAATGACTTTTCTCGAAATCGTTGAAATTGGAGTTAGTCATTCTGTCAACTGAAAGGCTTATATAATATGTTCTAGTATCGAGGAAAGGGTGGCCAAGCGGGCTAACGCGTGAAACACAACACACGTTTTTGTGTGTACGCTCATGGACTGAAGTTGTATGGTTTTTAAAAGCAGATGGAGTATCTAGATATTTAATGCCTACCTTCGATATAATAAATAGCCTTTTTGTGATTTACACCGCTGACCAATGCTCAAGGGCCCTGGTTCGAATACGGCTGTTGGCAGATAAATTATTTATTCTGTTTCGTTGGCCGTGGATCGACCCTGGGATTGGGAGACTATCCTGAGGCACACCAAGCCTCTATAAAGTAGGTATCCTTAATTAGATAATTAATTAAGGAAGGAAAACCTGGCGGTTGAGTGATTCCTTAAAAAGTACTGAACCCAAGACACTCAATGGGTTGTAGTGGTACATATATATATATATTTTTTTTAGTTCCTCTCCACCCAACAATTTTGGGAAATTATAAAGATCGCATATTGCTTAGTTTGAAATGTCAATATTTTCAGGCAATGAAAAAATATCATATTTTCATATTTTTCTTGGCTTGAGCTAGCAGGATTGGATTTAGTCTCGAATTCAAATGGAAACTCATCTCCATCGTTGATATATTGTGTGATCACATGAACAACCCACGAAGAATCGATATTAGTAATCGATTTACTGATTATTGTCTTTCTATTTAATACAAAAACGGAATATAAACCAGTATTTAATAACTGACAAAAACCACTAAATCATAGCTTGATTAAATTTTGTTGACATTAAATGCTTTTACCAAACTCGTTGAATTATTCTTGACCTTCTCACGCTGGCTACAACAGTTTGCTAGCTCATAACATGCCACTCCATTTGCTATTCACAACGACATAAAAATTGAAATAAACTAAACACCGTTTAGAATTTTCCAGCTATACCATAAGTTACTTGCAATAGTTAGTAACATACCGTATCTACCCTGACGATAATAATAAAATAAGCTTATGAGAGCTGAGACTAAAATCAGTACTGTATAACATATTTACCTTATTTCAATAATTGATCAAGGGAGAACACTGCTGGCTGATGGCTGTTGAGGATGATCCTGACCCGATCACCTCCTTGCACAACCGTTGACCTTGAAACATTACTTCCTAACAAAGTACTGAATCTAAGACCATTCATGAGTTGTAGTAGTACATTATTTTTTTTTTTTTTTTTTTTGTTATACATATAAAATTCTTAATATAAATATTTTTTAAAAATACAGTACTGTGAGTTAGTACAAGGGTCCGAACTTCAGTTGGTAGTCAATGTCTACCATTTCCTCAAGATGCTTAGTTTTGTTAGTAACATCCGAAGCAGTTTTCTCCTTTTCTTAGATCCTTCTTAATATGGAAACATATACATTTTTTTTTTCTTTTTTTTTGAAGAGAAGTTAAAATTTTTTTCTATATCGTTCTGAAATCTTTTTCTACCTTTTTTACTCTCAAATTCTCTATCATTTTCATTATCTCTTCAACTGTCATTTTGAATTTTTTTCATAAGTATTATGTCCTTTGACTCATTCATGATTACTTTTACAACGATATACTCTTTCAATAATCGATTCAGATGAACTAAAGTTTTAGCTGATTTACTGGGTAGCATAATAATGTTATTATTTTTTTAATCTAAAGGATGTCCAACGAGAGATGAACTATGATACTGAACCGTCATGAATCGAACAAGGATATTCAATGAAATCATATTATTTGCTTTCATTTGATCCATTTTCTGCACGGAGGGAAATATGAACGAGACAATCAGTAACTGTTACAGAATACATAACTGGAACAGGCTATTACGTGTGGGGGTGTTTGCTGAGGGTATGTACACACAACTCGCTCGCCCCACCCCCATGTTATCAATGATGGAGAGATATGTTTACAAACGAAAAGATATGAATGAAGAGGTTGTTTAGTCAGCTGTTGCTGGTCGCCTGGCAACGCAACATCCACTCGATCAATAGATCCAGGTGGTCTTCTAGTCGCTCCCGGGCCCCCCCCCCATACCCGCTAGCCCGAATTTCGGCAGCCATTATTTCAAAAACTAAAAAACAAATAAGTCTTAAAACAAGCTTATTATTATAGATGATTGTGCTGATACATCAGTCCTTTTTCGATAAAAAATAATATAAATCACGAATAATGACATAATATGAGTTCCTTATTTCAAAAACAATAACAAATAAGCTATTAAATATGATTTTCATTAGCAATTGCTATACTGATATATCAGTACTCTTTCCATAAAAAAAAAAAAAAAAAAAATCACGGAGAATGAAATTATTTGAATCACTTATTTCAAAAACGAAATCAAATAATCAATAAAATAGTTTTTTTTTATTGGTAATTATTTTGCTGATAGATCAGCACTTTTCAATAAAAAATAAAATAAATCGAGAAGAATAAAATTATACGAGCCACTTATTTCCAAATCGATTTTTCGGACTATAAGAAATGAATCCGATGGTGCCATTAATTTTTTCAAAAACGAATCAATATTTACAAATGTGATGTGAAATTTTATTTATTTTCAAAATCAGTTTTTTGAATGTAATACTCTTGCGTTTTTAAAATTCTTTTTAAAAAATCCTCCAAAGTTTTTTTTAACCTTTTTATTAGTCCAACGGGAATATTAAAAAAAATATATTTTACCATTACAGCAATTAAATATTTTAATATTTATAGTAAAATTTTAATAACTTCACTTTGAATCATACACAATTTTGTCTCTCCAAATGGAACTCCAATCAGAGATTAAAACGGGAAAAAAATTATTATTTTAAAAAATTTTGGTATCACCGTTTTTAAATTCTGTTGGATCTAGAACTTATTCCCTAGCAACTTTTCAAGTAAAGGTTATACATAACTTTGTTTAAAAAAAAAATTATTTCTGTCGATTTCGGTGAAAAATCGATCTAAAATTCCGTTATTCTTGGCTACTCAGACAAGCGACATATCAGAATCATGTGTAATTAATTTTAGACAAATTATAACGCTAACCTAAGCCCAATTACTGTTTATTTCTCATTCAACGGCACTTTTTTTAAGGAGTAATAATAATCATTCCTAACCTGGAACTTTATTGCAATACAGCTCCTTAGAACATATACTTTTAAAACGTTCCACAAAAACTGTTAAAATGGAACATTTTTCCTAAAACGTGTCACAAAAACTGTTTAAATGAAATTTTTAAAAAAAGGTTCCATAAATGTTTTAACCCCTGATTGTTTTCATTCTTCTTTATTTGGTCCAAACTGAGCCTTAAAATTCAAAAACGGCTCAATTTATGTTTCAATGATTTTTAATTAGTATTAAATTTAATACCAATTATTATAAAATATTAATATAATTAGAATAAAATAATTGGTAATTTTCGAAAATATGTGTTACAAACGAGGAATTTTTAATTAGAATGAGCAAATTACCTCGAAATTTCGATAGAAGTTGAATAAATCTTAAAAATATTTAGTATATATTCGATGAAGAAACTATATATAAGGGTTTTTAACTTAATAATAATTATAATTAAAATTATTTTAATGAATATTGGTTTTGATATTTATATTAGGAATAAACGACTCATATTAGAAATAACACTCAACTACAACGAAAATATATTTCATCCTTCTCGCATCATACATAATCAGACATTGAATATATAGAATACATTAAAGCATACTTCTGTTAAATTGGACGGTTTCGGAAAATAATGTTTTTAAGATTATGTAATTTTTTACGACGTTTTTATGTGATTAAATTTCTAAATAAATTAAATACGAACACACAAATAAAAAAAAGAAAACGGAAATCGTATATAAAATAAGAGTACTTAATACTCAATTTCGAAGACTATACACTTACTATATAACTTGGCTTCTGAACGTCATATTAAAACTAATTTAACCATTTTCAGAATTAAAATATTGCAGTATTACTTGTAATTAAAACATCTAATGAAGAATAGAGCTTTCAGTCAAAATTAATTAACAACCTAAACGTCACAAAGTTAAATTTTCGAAGAAGGGGCTTTACAAAGCAACTGGTAAATTATTAGTTTGGGGGTTTCGTCTAATAATTTTAAGTAACAGAAAATCTTTAGTCGTGTAGCATTGGTTCAAGTTTTAGAATCTTTTCAAATTTAACTAAAAAGTAAAAGTTTGACTAAAGCCAAATATTAAAATTAATAATAAATCCGTTGGTTAGTTTTATTTATATATTTTACAAAGAGACAAGGATAGTAACAAAAATTTTAATTTCCATTCTTAATAATTTCTAATTCAAGTTAGTAATTAATGAACTCAATTTGTTCAGGTCAATTTTTACACCTTTAGATTCATTACATTTTAATCAATCCAATTAATTAAAGTAATCCACCATTACATTAAAGATAAAATACATTTAATTAGATACATTAAATTTTTAAACCATTAGAATCATAGCAGAAAACGAAGAATTTGTACTTGAAGACATTGCTCATTCAGAAAAAATATAGTTTCAGACTCTTATATGCTGATCGAACAAAAATTCAAAGAAACAAATACTAATATTATATAATATTTGAATATTAAAAATAAATATACTTTAAATCTTTTATAGGAAAATAAAAACGGATGGATAATAATAGAACAATACTTTCATTGAGAAATAAGATAGTTTGTCTCAATTAAGGACAGTAGTAAATAAAGCACATTCACACTCTATATATAATAAATAAAAATAAATTGAACAGCAAAATAATGATTCCAAAAGTAAATGTATATAAACATAAAGAAAATAAACTAATTTAAATACAAGCATACTTTTATACAATATTTACAAAATTCATTCACTCTAGAGAACTTCAAACCAAGCCTTTCTTCCCATTCGTGGAAGGAAAGTCATTACTCTCGGAGATCCCAGTGCTTGAAGGTTCTGATTAAATTTGCAGAGTTTTTCTGGGATAAGTTATAGGAAAATAGGACATCAAGGTCAAAGTATAGGGTTTTGATGGTTAGAATAATATTAAAGCACAAAATAAATCCTATAAGTAACGAAAGTTTGGAGAAGTAAAAGTTTCGTAGGATAACCTTGACCCAACCGATAATACGGAAGAAGTTGCCAAGAGCCTGAAAGATTTACCTAACACGACCCGCATAACATCTTAAAGAGATGTTCTGAGGTGGGAGGAGTTATGGGGAGAAATGATAAAGTTGAGTGCTACGGTTTATGGCCTGAACCTTCACCGAAGGTTTACGAGGCAGTTATGAATAGCAAATGTGCGAGAGGCCTGTTGGATCGTAAGATTAAGTTTGCAGAGGTTGTTTTATTATAAGATGCGGATGGGAGGGGAGAGGGCGGGATAATATTTGGCCAGCGGAGGTGAAGACGTGTATTAATGATGGCGAGGGTAGTTCTTCATCCACTCGGCTATCCGGGACAGCTCGCCTCTTTCTACCTTCCCATCAAAGGGGGGCAGTCATTTAGCCCGATGAAAGGGGAGTTTACCTTCACGATTTATCATGAAGGCATTTATTTTCTCCTCTGGTACGGTTACTACAATGTCATGGCAACGGAACAATACATTCTTTCACATGGTATAAACGTCGATTTTACTTTAAATGGGGATTCTTATCACCATTATTTATTCTCCGCTTTACTGTAACTCTGTGACTATATTTTCCAGAAATTTCTAATATAGTAGGCAAGCCTATAATTGTGTGTAAATTTAATTATCTAATAAAATAAATTCTGTTTTATAATAAAACAGACTATTAAATAACAAGGGGCTGTGAGCAGGGGTGGACAGAAGGAGAATTCATGGAGCTATTTGCGCCATCAAAAATTTTGAGGGGGGGCCATATTTTGACATGGTTTTGATCTTTGAGGGGGGAAGGACCAATTTCGACAGGATTATGAATTTTCTGGAATGAAGAGTTTCAAACCCCATGGTTTGAAAGGCCTTGTCCCATGACAAGGAGAAAACACGGAACAAACATTTTCTCATGTTTGTTTTATATATATCTGTATGTTTTTAGTGGGGTATTTTTCTTCATCCAATATTTTTATTTTAATGTGATTTGTAAATATTTAATTTAATTTATGGCCGAACAGGCATTTTTTTTTTGTGTCTATTATTTGTCCTAAAGGGACAACATTCCCAATTCCCAATTTAATATTCCCAGGATAATAAAAAAAATGAAGAAGGTGGTCCGGGGTGGCGGTCATAAATAGAATAAATAGTGGCAAAACTATTTTATTAAAACCCAACGTTTCGACCCGACTTTACAGGTCTTTTCCAGGGAGGTGTGGTTCTTTATTGAGATATTACAATCTGTCACATTCAAGGACAATAGTAATAGTGATATAGAGTAGCTCATTCATACCATACAATAAATAAAAATAATAAACGGCAATATCGACTATTAATTTAATTTTATAATCCACAGGAAAAAGTTTAATATTTTTTTTTTTAATATGTCATTTGGTTGTCACAGATATTTTAAATTACATTATCGCATGACATATATATTTCACGTATTGAGTTATTTTACTATTTATACTTATCATAAAACATTTCTTATATTGTTTTATTTATCTTGAATTTAATATTTTAAAATAGAGTAATCTTCATATCCTATTACAATAACCAAATTCTTTATATTGATCCTCAGTTCCTGTGACATATTGTAAAAAAATAAAATTTATCTTTTTTTATAGAAATTTACTAAATTACTTTATTTTATTTAACATGTTATTAATCTTTGTATATTATTTCATCTTTCTGATTGATACATTATTGGTTGATTTATATGTATACTTTTACTCATAATTTGTTTTTGTTTTTTCCTATTATTTATTTCCATCATATATCATGTTGTAATTTTAACTTTATTGATTTTGTTTTTAGTCTTATTTTACTTATTTTTTCCTGTTTTTATGAATTATTATAACTTTTTCCCGTTTTTTATCCATCGATTTAACCCTAATAAATACCAACATTTTCGAGCCGAAATTAAATAGTAACCTTTTTTAAAAATCACTTTACCGAGTTATCTAAATCGTGATCGATTAATTGTCTATTGTCAAATTTTTTTTCTATTAAATTTGATTTGTTATGAACATAAGCCAAAGAGAAGATTTTGCATATTTTTAAATATTCTATTGTTGAACTTATCCTTTTTATAAATAAAATTGAAATTTATTATTTTTGCAATATGGTAATCATTACCAGTACGAGATCAACAGTTCGAACGATTCATATTTTTTAGTGGCTGTCAAAAACATTTCTTAAAATATCATTCACAATCTACATTTTTTTCTTCTTTATTGTAACATATATATATTTTATATATACTTAAATAATTATTAAGTTCAAACTCAAATATTTCTTTCTTTTTACCGAATAGTACATATATGAAGCCCTTCATGAAATATATAAAAGAATAAAATTATCTCAAAAGACTATGTGAATAATCTAGCGAAATTGTAGTCCTATATAAACTACTTTCTTGACTACGACTGCGTGAACTATATAAATACAAATAAAAAATCAGAAAGATTTAAGAACATTATTTTTTTTTAATAAGTTAATTTTAAATAAACATTATATTTTTCTTATTATTTGTATTCTATAACAAATAGAACATTGTTTCACTTGTAGATACTACTCCAAATCTAAAAATATGGAATACAGAAAACAATATATAAAACATAGTTACAGTTAGTGTATTTTTTATTTCGGTTTCCGTGTTTCTTTCGATAGTTATAAATATGGTTTCGCTTTGGTCATATATAGTGTTTTCATTTTTTTCTTTTATAAAACGTAAGCGATTGTCATAAACTATCAAATTATTTATAATGACGAACAGCGATGAGACGGACTGATAAAGTTGACTATTGGAGATGAGAAGAATTAAGTTCAATCTACATACTGCAGAGCTCCGCATCCCCCACTCCACTGCGGTTAACTATTTTGTCAGTTTTCCTACATTTCATGTTATATATTTTTGTTTATATTTACTAAATGATTATTTACTTTCGTACGATTACAGAAAAATTAAAAATATATTGATCTGTATATATTTTCTCTCAAAGGTATTTTATGTCAGGTATCTTATCTTCGTCAACCCATCAAACCCTATAATTGAACAATCATTTTAAAGATCATATTCTTCTTCAGGTTTAAAATATAAGAACATCACAAAAGGTTATGAAGAAAAGGAAACTTTATTTTGCCCATGACTCAAAAAGAATAGAAATTATAATATTAATCATACCAAATTTATTACGAAATTAAAGAAAAATCGTCTAAATTGTTATTTGCGTGATATTGAGTAATAAGTTTATCAGTATTAGGATATTAAATATTTTTTTATTAAAGAAATTTTCTATCGTATTGCACTATTATTTACTAACGTAAGTAAACCAGGATTCTCGAGTCTCATCTTTCAATAATAATAAATCCGTAAAGTGTTAAATGTTAAGTTTTTATCACTACTTAATTTTAACAGTAATTAAAAATAGCTTTATCAGTTTTCTTCTGTTCATTTATCTTAATTTTGGTGTCTTGAAGTTTTATTTTTTACAATAAATTAGGCCATTATCACCATTAATGATACGCATTAATTTTGACGTTTCGACCATACTAAGGGTCATTTTCAAATCTGGAAAATTGTAATATCATTATTAGTTAATATTCAACAATTACAAAAAGAATTTCTTATTACACTTAATTGACTTGTCTAACGATCTATGTCATATTATTTTCGATACACATAAATTTATCCAAAACTATACATAAAGTATACACTTTTTCTTATAAAAAAACCATACATGTACGTAACTTTAAACATTAAACCTTACATTAAAAACAATTGACTATTACCTTGATGAGTCCTCCGTTATATGTTCATCATTAATGTCGTAATTAATATGTTCAGTGAACATTAATTTGTCATGCTCTATAGGGGTTTCGCCTACGTCATTTCTGGAGGGGCTGACTTATATCGTCCTGGTGGGGATAATCAAAAGGAGAGGGATTTTCCTTCTATTGTTTTGCATTGGTGGATTATTATATTATTATATGCGAATTTTGTTAATTACATTTGCGTAAAAAGTATTTATAATGTCCACATCTCTATGGTTGTTAACAGAATTCTGTAAATTTTTTATAATATATATATATATATATATATATATATATATATATATATATATATATATATATTTATATCAGGTTTAACTATGGCATTGAGAAAAAAATAATACTAGAAAAAATTTAGCTGTAAATGTTAAACGCAGATCCTTTCCACCAGTTTTTTTGTTGTTTTTTTTTAATGCCTTTTTAATACTTTGAACAATTTATTTTTTTTTTGCGTTGAACGCCTTTTACTGTAACTGTGTTACAGTTTAAGGCCTTATTGAAATTGTGTTTATGTTTTGTTTTGAGTTCCAGATTCTGTACAATTGTTTGGCAAACAGTCTCGGCTTGAGCTAATGCTTTGGTAGGGTTTACGCTAAACTATAAACTATAAACTATAAACGGCTATATCTTCGGCGAAAGCGGCAATGATATCGCGTGTGTAGTTCTGACCTATGATATCCGCCGTGTAGATGCAAAATAATAGTGGTGAAAGAACTGCTCCTTGGGGTACACCGCTGGTCAGGGGTACAATACGGGAGTGTTTATCTTGTATTCGTACAGCCAGGCTTCGGTTTGTTAAGAAAGGCTGTATGATACTATAGAGCTGTCCAGGAAACTCAAGGTCAAGTAGCTTCTGGCATAGGATGCTGTGGAATTTTTATTTCGTACGACTTTTCGTTTTTAAGCTAGACTATTAAAACACAAACCAATTGGTTGAGATTCAAAAATTTTCACGATCACAATACTTTCTTTTACAACATGTTTCATACATAGGTAAGTGAAAGTAACAAAACAATTCTACTGATAATGGGAGCACACATACGAAGTAGTTAAATTAACTTGCAATAATAACAATTTATAATCAGTGTAGCAATATATTTGTAATTGATCTTTAATTTGTAGAAATGAACAGACAAATTTGATGATGGGAGGTTTTTTTCTCGAAACGTCAACTCTGTATTAATGCGTAAAAAATAAAATGGATTAATGTCACTACGGAAGTTTCTTTTGCCAAGATCACTAGAATTAAATTGTTGTTTACAATAGTGGTACACTGAAAAAAAAAATCAATAAAACGGAAAGAAAGCTTTTACATATTTTCACACCACTTTTTATTTTCACTTACGTATATATGTAATATATAGTAATAGTAAGTATTGCTATCGTGAAAATTTTCGAATCTCAATTTTCAACGGAAATACATGTTTTGAGGTCCCCTGAGTACAAATAACCAAGTGTCGCAAAATGGTCTCTGTGTGTGTGTGTGTGTGTGTTAACAGTCTAGCTCAAAAACGAAAAGTAGTACGAAACTGATATTAAGTATTTATGATTTGTATATGGACCTGATGTGACAGCAACTTTTTCGTTACAATCGGCTAACCGGAAGTGCCACTTAATATGAACGCTGAAACACAGTTTTACAATTTTCTCCAAAACGGCTCTAACGATTTTGATCAAACTCGGTGTATCATTGTATAATTAAGTGGTCTTTAATATCATTTAGGTCTTATTATTGTTGATGACGTGATCATTTCACATTATTCAGAGTTACGAAAAAATGCTAAATATAACTTTTGAAAGAATTTGATAAGTTAATAAAGGAGAAAAAATAAATAAAAATGCAGAAAAACCTGCGTTGCTATAGACTGTAGTACCTAAAAGAATGTACCGATTTCAATGAAACTTCGCTAAAGTCATTTTCTTGACACCCTTTAAATTTATCTATATAACATACTTCAATGAAAAGAAACCAGAAAAAAAGTTACAAGGGATGGTAAAATTAAAGTCCGAATAATTCAAGGAGGAAAGATATGGTCTCTAGTTTTTTTCCCTGAAGAGGTGAAAATTTGGATAAATTTAAAATATACTTTTTTAATTGTCATCAGACTCACTAGATGTATTTACATGGCAATCGATACTCATCTAGATTTCTATAAAAAATTATTACGGTTTAATTGGGGAATAAACGTTTCAAATATCGATGACATAAGTTCTGAGTCGTAGAACACCCGATGGAAGTTGGGAATGTCATCGGCCATCCTTGAAAACAAGAGGAATGGGGACAAATAAACGTAACGTTGATTACTCCTGGGCAGAGGAGAGCAAAGCTTTAGGAATCTGGAAAGAGTTATCGGAGAGCGGGTCGGGAACTGGAGGTCTAAAGAGATTGGATAAGTTTCAGCTGTAACAGAGAGGCTAAAACAAGTTGCAATTTATTTCTGAGCCCCCCCCCTCCAACAAAATATATTAGAGCGGATAATCGGTTCCACCTCCTTCCCGATTGTTCTACTTCCAATACAACCACCCACACAGGCTCTGGCCTCAATACAGTTGCTTTTTCTTCTTCTTAGCTCACCGGTCCTTAGCTAATCCGATAGTCGATGGCAATCTACGTTTTCTTCTAGGGAATAACATTGACCATTCCCCAAACAAATGGGGAAAAAGCAGGAAGATTAACCAGTACTGTTTCCTTCTTATGTTTTTTCTATAATAAACATTTTTTTTTTTTTGTATTGTTTCTTAATGATATTTACAACTACATTAAATAAATACATCTAGTAAATTTGAACATATGGATATAATGACATGAAAACACTTGCTGAGTAACTACCCAATGGTATGATATACCCAATCTAATGATATGTCTACATTAGGAGATCACGGTGCCATCTTCTTTTCAGACGTCTCGGAGTGTTATCAGGAATTGAAGAGGAAGCAAGGTTAGGAACGAGAGGGTTGGGATGATTCTGAAGTTTATTATGGAAGGATAGGTATCTAGATTACGCCAGATCTGAAACATTAAGGTCATTATAGATGGGTTTTATTTGTAACAAACTAGGGAGCATTGAGGATTTTACGAAGGATTTTGGATTGTAAGGATTGGTTACGATAGGAATTCGATGGTTTAGTGGAGCCCCATAGCTCAACTTCTTAAGCCCAAATAGGCCTTATTATAGTCAAGTATATGAGTCTTTTATAATTAATTGGAAGTTTAGAGCGTTTGTCTAGTAAGTACTGAGTTATCGGAAATCTCGAGCGGTTTCTTGTCGTTTCAGTCTAGTGTGAGGATTCCAAGTTAGTCGTTTATCCAGATGGAGTCCTAGGTAGTGGATTTTCTCAACAGGGATAAGTAGAGTATTGTTAAAGGAAACTGTAGGACAGGAAGTGATTCGTTTAGAACATAATAAACATCTAAATGTCGGAATGGGAATCCAAAATAAATATTAATATTGATAGATTGATGTTAGGCCTCAAGGCAGAACAAAAAATACACAGGCGGCTTTATTGCTCTGGAGCCTAGCAGCGTTGGTTGGAATACGGCCTGTGTAGGTTAAAATTTAATTTGTCGAAGCCTCAAAAAATAAATCTCGACTTTCTCAAACTTTTTAGAATAGGTTGGCTTATATCACAAGAACAGACCTGGGCAGTATTTCAAATAAATACTTTGATTTGTTGATACTTGATTTGACTTGTATTTCGCATTTTTAGAAGTGAAATTCATAATAAATTTTTTGTGACAGCATTTCCTTTTTAGAATAAAAAAAAAAAGTATTTTATTTTGTATTTTAAATACATAAAATAATATTACATTATTCAAATTAAGTTAAATAAAGTCGACGTTTCTGACTGCTCCAACGCTTACTAGACAAACGCTCTAAGCTTTCAATCAATTACAAAAGACTCATCTATTTAACCATAATACGACCTATATGGACTTACGGAGTTGAGCTGTGGGGCTAATCCATCAAATTCCTATCGTATCCAATCCTTACAATCCAAAATCCTTAGTGAAATCCTTAATGTTCCATATGCCGCTGATTTAGCCCGAGCCAGATACCTATCCTTTCATGATAAGTTCCAATCTCATCCACTTGTTTCCAGCCTTGTTTCTTCCTCGATTCCTGATAATCCCCCCAGGCGTCTAAAAAGAAGATGGCCTCGCTATCTTCTTACCTAGAATTAAAAAGGGAGTGCTACCACTGGGCAGTACTCTTCAAGTCTGTCATTATCTCTAATGTGTGAATTTTTACTGGTTGTATTGTTTATACAGTTGTAAATTTCATTAAATAAATAAATAAAAATGATAAAATAAAAATTTAAAATGTTATTAATTTAAAAATTGGGAATGACTGGTTTAGGACAGAACCTATAATGCATTACTTATATAATTATAGAAACAAAAGAGGGCGACAAAGTATTCCTGAAACGTAGAAATAAAAATAATAAATTTTGGGTAATTATTTATTTAATTGGACCTTTAGGCAAGAAACAATGAGAGAATAATAAATAAGAATATTAAAACAAAAAATATCTCTTAATAGCACATTGGTCATATGTTCAATCAGAAGACGAAGGAGCATGTTTCCAGGGACAATATTACAATCTAAGGAGGGTGTCTCAGTTCTTAATGTACACATGATTAATCTATTGGGGGAAAAAATAATTTTTTTTTATGTTTATATAGTATTATTTATTTTTGTGTTGTTAATTCTTGATAATCTGTATAAATCTATGTATATAGAGAATAAAAATAATCTTCCTGTGGCATAAGTGATATTTTGAGTATTAATGGCTGTTGTTATAGTTGATGTTGTTGTTTGAATTCAATATTGTAATATGAATAGGCGTCGATTGAGCAGGGATCGTTCTCCAAAAAAAAAAATGTACCCCCAATAATTTGTAGTAAAAAAAAATTAAAATTGATAACAAATAAGATAAATGAATAAATATAATATGTAAACTAAAATCGATTAAGGAAATTCGACTAGTTGGCATGGCTAAGCCTTATAAGTAAGTACGCAACTATTTTATCACGACCTAAATTTTCTATTATTTAAATTTTAATTTATATTTAGGAATGATTATATAGAAACATTTCCTTGAATTTTATGATCAATTCACCTCTGTGTACACCTACATTACCACATAATTTTCTTATACATTTTCTTCGATAAATATGGAAAAAATATATTTAATATGTAAAAGTATAAATATATTTTATCGAGAATATTTTTATAGACATTTTTACATAGCTAGTTAGACTGTGAAAACATTAGATTTTTATTTTAAGGATGTACAAACTAAGAAATCAAAAATATTTTTCGGTTTTTTAACATTATTCATTATGTTAAATATGTTATGAAGTCTGCCCCGCCCCCTTCCTTCCATGTTCAATGGACGAAAATTGTAATTAATCCAATTGTTTTGTTCAGATATTTTCAAGTATATCCATATGCATATAAAAAAATCCTACAACTTCCACAAAAATATATAAATTTATTTTTAAATATTCAACATTATATTTTCTCGTTTCACAATAATTATGTTAAATTTTTACTTAATAATAAGAACTACTGCCTATTTTTTTTTTTTTTTTTTTTTTTTTTACCTCATCTCCCCTCTCCCATCGAATACATGTTAACACTCGTAGATTAAATATATATGTAAATACATAAATAAAACACATTGCTTTATTACCAGAAAGAAACCATTACCAGAAAAGCTTAGTAAATAGCCTGAGAAAATTAGTTCGAAATATATATATTTTATTAAAAAAATGGTGTGGATATCTATTCACGCGGAGTTAATATCGAAGGATCTCCGGTCTCATATCCTCAAGGATCTTCGGGGATAAACATCTTCAGAAGGGAAGTGGGCAAATACCAATCTCCAAGAGCCCTCTACGGATCACGTCTTCCGGTTTCTGAGTAGATTCAAAACAACCCACGTGTATCATGTCCTCTCCCCCCCCCCACCATGGGTATACCATGATACCCAGTTATGTTCCTTAAAATATCGAACGTTAATACATAATTTATTTTGTTTATTGAGCAATATACTCGTTTTCAAATGAAGTGGATCATTTAAAACAAAATGAAAAAAAAAAGAATTCTTATTTAATGATTTTAATTTTTAAAATTTACTTTTACATGGTTTACCATTTTCCACTTTTGCTTTTTTTTCTTAAATTATCTTTTCACTATATTTTTTTTCGTACGATTCAATTTAATAAATAATAAAACTTATAATTGAGCCTTTCAGTTGACAGAATGAGTAACTCCAATTTAAACTCTTTTGATTATTACTTTTAGTGATATTTCTAGTAGGAAAATTTATACCTTTATTCTCAATTCTTTATTTCAACACTGAAATCGCCTACTCTGGGATCAACTTACTCACTGTCTGTACAGATAATTTTCGAACTAAAAATATCACTAAAATGACTTTACTGAAAAATGTTGAAATTGGAATTAATCATTCCTTCAACTGATAAGCACAATTATTATAATGAGTGCCTATTAAAATTTTGATATAATTAATTAATTTAGTACCTTATAGAATATAGTCCGTGGTACAGACCCCTTTTTATCGAATTATTAACATCCGCCTGAAACTTTGTAAATAGTTTCAACGTAACCTACAACTATTTTATTTACGAAAACTCTTGGAATTGGGGCGTTTTCAATCTGGAGGAGGGCAAACTTTGTCTATTTAATTAGGTACTAAAAACTCGTAAATACACATTTGCTTTCTTCTTGGATCGTAAGATAATTTGAGCACATACTCGAGAAAAGAGGTGGCCTTTAAAAATATTGAGCCGTTTGGCGTGACCTACACCCCCAAAATTACAATATAACGAGGTTATATAGAACAAACGGCCCAATATTTTTGTAGGCCAATTTTTTATCTATTTTGTGATCAAATTATCTTACAATCCAAGTAGAAAGCTAATGCATATTTACAAGTTTTTAGTAACTAATTAAGTAGACAAAGTTGGCCAGATTGAAAACGCTCCAATTCCAAGAGTTTTCGTAAATAAAATATTTGTAGGTTACGATGAGATGAAACTATTTACGAAGTTTCAGGCGGATGTTAATATTCGATAAAAAAGGGTCTGTGCCACGTACCAATACTTGAAGTTCAAAGATGATGAATTTAATAATGAAAATATTCAAAGTTTTCAAATAAGCCTATTATAATTTTTAAATTTATTTTTATTGTTTATTGAGAACTGTCACTAAGCGAATTTTTGATATAGGTTATATTTCAAACATTTTTTTGTGAATTTCTACTTCGTTCATATAAAAACACTGTAAATATACGAATAGGCCTAAACCGTTTTATATAACAAATATATAATATTTAATAGTTGACCGTTGCATTATAAAGGAAGGAGATGGTCCGGGATTGCGGTCATAAATAGGCTAAATAGTGGCAAAACTATTTAGCCTATTTATGACCGCAACCCTGGACCATCTCCTTCCTTTATAACAAATATAGTTATAACAGCCGAAAAATTTTCTGAATTCAAAAAGAGAAAATTCTTTGAAGTTCATAATTATTTACTAAGATTATGAAATTTCACTTAATGACCTTTTTGCAATTAACCATTGATATATTTTTTCTGACAAAATAATGCAGTTACTCAAATCTAAAAAAAAAAAAAAAATTACCTCCACAAAACAGATAATAAAAAAAGGTCTCAAAGTATTATTTTTTTTTATCTCTTATTTCATCGCTCCGAACAAAATTTAAAAGTATTCCGTCATAATCTGTCATCGAGTAGACTTCAACAACTTTTAATAACGGATTCATTATTTTTTCTCAGTTGAGATTTGAAAAGACTACAGAACCCGAGGGAAGAAGTTCATCCCTAGAAAAGGGCTGAGGAATTCATGAGTGGGTCACTGTTTATACTCTTTAGGGCTCCTCTGGGAAATCACTCTTTCGTCCATAATGCAATGACAGGAGGTTCAATCACGGACTGAAGTAGGTCAGTAAAGAGTAGTGACAATTCCGCAGGGATTGACTGCCGACACTTCAAATTGACCTGTGAAGTGCTCTCCTGGGCTTACCACGAGAGGCCAGACTCCTGAAGGAAATGAAACAAAGCAATGCAGTTGGGGACATCTATTACACATCATGATGACAGTGGCTAATTCTGAAGGTATTGACTGCTATAATAAATATGCTTAGCAATGAATCCATCCCATATTATTTCATCTAGTGTTTAATTAATCAAAATATTTATTAATTTTACAATATTTGTTCTGTGCCCTACGGTTTTCCGAAAGACAAAAGACATAGTCCGCATGACACTTAAGGATTTATCGTGTGGGCTTTTTTATACTTTCCTACCTATACTAGGTAAGGGAAAGTATTGCAATCGGGTCAAATTTCCGGTATGCGGCTTTCGACGGATCTATACGTTTCAGAGCTCCCTGACTCCGAAAAACACATTTTACCCATTGGTCTGTCTGCCTATGTCAAGATGTTCTCTGGAACTAGTGAACGGATTTTGTTGCTTCTTTTTTTATTTTGTAGGGTTTTGACTCCTGATGCCTGTGACACAAAGTGGATGTTCCATGCTCAATAGCTGCTGTGCAATAAATGAAAAACATGTTTTTCTATAGACTGTAGTTCGAAAAAGGTTCTAACGATTTTGATGAAACTTTCCTATAATATTCTAATAATTGTCCTTTCTATTTTCGTACTAAATTCCCGAAAAATTTCAGGAAAAAAAGTTATAAAGAAAAGAAAAATGTTTTGGGGCCTAACTCGCTAAGTATGTATTCTGTGGTAAAATTTTGAAAGGTAATTAAGTTACCAACAAAAAAAAAAAATCAACGGAATCGAACCAGTATTATCGATGATACAGCATATTCTATTTTCCACTCATGTTTTAATTTATTACTTTCCTACCTATACTAGGTAAGGAAAGTATTGTGATCGAGTCTAATTTCCGATATGCGGTCTACGACGGATCTATACGTTTCAGAGTCCCTGAAAAACAGCGTTTTCGACATTCCCTACAAGACTATACAAAAATCGTTCATTTCCGACAACTATTCAATTTCCAATGTAAGATTACGTTCTACCTTAAGCCGGTTTACACTGCTTTAGTTTTTGATTTTTTTTCTTTCTTTATGGACATATGTAAGGATATTATAACTTTTCTGAAATAGGTAGGAAAGTCGTGTGAGTGGACACATGATTTTTTTTTTTTCATGATTTCATGGATGGGCTGTATAAATGAATGAGTGGACTACAAGTAAATAGTGCACTATAAAAAGTCTTGGACCAACAAAGAAAGGAAAAGAAAAGTGAAATTTTGTAATAACATAGATGATAGTATAGTGGATGGAAATTGTACTTTTAAATTTTTTCTATTTCATGGAGAGAGGGAGTGGAATGAAACCGAGTACCTGTCTAACTATAGGATGTATATAGTTGGCTGGCTGTATTGAGATAAGTGGGTTTTCACTCTCATCTTCTTCTTCATCCTCTCTGTTCCTCCTCGGACTGGCGGTTCCCTTGGTTGTCTGCTTCATGTTCTTAAGGTTATTTAATTGGAATAAAAAAACTATACACGATTCAACTGAACCATCACCATAAATATGTACTTTTCTGCTTATTTTAATAAGGGTTCAAGTAGTTCCACTTCGACTTCAAATATGGCAATTCACTGGCTGTTTTTTAAATGAATTTGGCGTACATTAAATCAAGGCATTTTTAAGATGTTCAGGACTGTTTCCTGAAATACATTTATTAATTGAGCATATTTTCTAAATGAAACGAAATTCAAAAATAAATTAAAGCATGTGCAAAGGTGGAACAGGATGATTGTTTAACTGTCATGAAACCTATGTCTCCCACTTACGCTCCTGTACCCTGAAAATATGGTCACACAAGACAATCATGGTAACTACAGTTTTCTGTAAACAACAAAAATGGATATATATATTCTAACATAAAATTATATGTTACAATTTGTGGCCTGTCCATTTGGAGTCCAAGGATGAGTCCATTTGAGTAGGAAGAGGATGAGAAAAAATAATTAAGAAATTCAACAGATCTGCGCAATTAATTCTTTGAAACAGTTCTAAGTAAATGTACCAACATGTGCAATGTACAACATGGGCGGGGTGGCCGAATGGACTAACGCGTGTGCACTGCACCGCCGTTGCACGGCAACCTGATCTATGACAAAATGATATAAAAATAGTCACGAGTTCGCGTCCCGGTGCACAGAGGAGTTTTTAAATCCCCGCCCACACTCCCTGGAATACCAAATCCCAAATTCCCTCGCCCGGGAATACCCCCGTATAGCCTTAAAGTCCAGGAAGGGAAGGACAAAAAAAAAAATGTGTTTTCTTATTTGTAATTATTCGATATTAGATATTAGTTTTTAATACTTCGTCGATCCTCTAGAGAGATAAGATACTCAAGTCCGTTATTTATATATTATCTAAATATTATATATAAATTATATATTATATATCGGGCCTGTATCCTGTATCCTGTATACACTCGGCAAGCAAATGAAGACAAAACAAAATATATGATAATAAGCCGAAAATTGTACCACAATAACGGGATCTGCGTAGAAGGAAAATCATTCCCCAGAGTAGAAAAATTCAAATACCTCGGCTCCTTATAACCTCAATGAATGACCAACGGGTAGAAATAGAACAGCCTATAACTAGCGCAAATAGAGCTTTCTTCTACCTTTCAAAGGTATTAAAATTCCGAAAAATCTCAAACTAAGGGTATACAATGCTATGATAAATCTAGTTCTAATATGTGGCTGTGAGACCTGGACACTAACTAGCACCATAGAAAAAAGTGTTGAAAGATTTGAGAGGAAAATTCTCTGCACCATAACTGGAGCGATCTGGGATCAGAGTAATAACATGGAGAAGGAAGACCAATAAAGAACTGCTCACAGAGACTGGTCAATCAATATCCCATGATATGAAGGCACGGATTAGTTAAGATGGGCGGTGCATGCAGCTCGTAGCAATCCCTCTGAAAGCCTCTACGTAGTAATAAATTCCTCAATAGAAGATAAAAGACCATGTAGAACACCAAAAAGCAGATGAATTGATAAAATAAACAAAGCTGCGTGCAGTTAAATGGGAATAAATAGCTAAAGACTGACAGGGATGGGGCAGGTTTGTTAAGGCGATCTACATGGTCTGTAATGCCAACAGAAAAAAAAAAATAAAATAAAAAAAAAAATATATATATATATATATATATATATATATATATATATATATATATATAAGTTAGCATAATATAAAATATGTTTTAGTGTTAAGATATATTAACATGTGATCGATTATTGATATTGTTTGTTTTTGTTTGATAAGGTTAACCTGCAATAAAAAAGTTATAAAATCTCATTGCTAATATTGATTCAATCTTTTTCATACTAATAATCATAACTGGTGCCGAAACTAAGGAAATTACTTCAACATCACTTTAGCAGTTGGCTGGTGCGAAATTTGAAACTGTGAGTACCAATTTTATACGAACTATTAGTGGAATTGCATAAATATGGGAGAATCTGAGCAGATAAGCAAGTTGGAGCATCAGTTGGCTAAGGCTGTAGCGGAACTAGCGAAATTAGAATCACAAGTATCTATCGCGGCAGAGACGACGCAATTAGAATTGTTGAAGATTAGAACACAAAATTCTACATTTATACACGAAGTAATTGGTCAGTTAGAACCATTTACTGGAACAGTAGGGGACCTCGAACATTTTATTAAGAGAGCAGACCAAATTAAAGCCTTGATATTATCCCGGCATGAAGCTGGCACATTAATAGAGTCTGATGTTAAATTACTAGAGGCATCCTTAGTCGGGCGTATCTCGAGACGAGTATTAAACGCCATCCAAGGCGATCTAACATGTTCCTGGGACTCCTTGAAAGTAAAACTAAAGAAACTGTACGGTGGAGGAAGATGGACCCCAGAAGAAGACGTGTTTTATCTATTTAAGGAGCGACGAAACCAGGGCCAATCAGAAGGCGTTTTTGCAGAAAAACTCCTAATTCAATACAATAAATTGACAGAGAAAATGGTAGAAACCTACGGTCAAGCGGAGGGAGCACAGAAACTAGAATTCTTGAAAGGAATTTTGAAGGTACAACTGAATCACTACGTGGATCGTCCCGGTTCACTGCCAAGAGATCGAGATTTTATTGAGTGTGCGCATGAGCTCATAGATTCTAAGGAAAGAGAAGAAACGCGCTTCGAGAAACAGGAAACAGATTGGATAGAAGTGAAATCACCGAGGAGGAAATACAGAAGTCCGCCCAGGCAGGTCAATAAAAATAGCAAATTTGATAGACGGCCGAGCAAGTTCCCCGATGAGAGAAGGCGTAAAACAGAACAACGTTGTTATGAATGCAACCAGACTGGTCATATAGCAGCCCGGTGCAACCTTACGAGATGTTTTGAATGCGGCAGGCGAGGGCATCTAGCCAGGGAATGTCCAAAGCGAAACTCTCGCCAGAACAGGAGGGCACCACAACGTGAGCCAATCGAGGTTAATAACCAGGACTACAGCAACCGGAGGACTGGTAGGAGGAGCGGCAGGTCCTATACCAGCGGAGAATCTTCAGAGGAGGAGAGTTCCTGTTCCGAGCGCAGTGGCCAGGCAACGAGAAAAACCGAGGTAAGTGGAGGGAATCCTTGGAGGGAGGATCCTTCCGTGTCGAAAGTAGTAGCGGGACACCCACGTACTGATTGAGGGTACAGCGACGGGCGGGGCGACCAAGGGAGTAATTTGATAATTAATAATAGCGTTAGGGGTAAACATCGGACTAGGTTGCCCGTGGCGAGATTAGAGGAATCCGGAATCAAATTTTTGGTTGATACAGGGAGTACAAATTCGTTAATTAGCAAGAGGGGAGCGGAGAAATTAGGTATTTGGATCGGACGTAAACAGTGCAAATGTATAGTATCCACGGTTAGCGGCAGATGTCAGACCTTAGGCGAATCCTCTTTGTGTCTTAGTGAGCTAACGGAGCGGGATTCGCATATACAAATTCACATTATTGAGCAATTATTGCCAAGTTATGATTTAATTATTGGTTGTGATATTCTACAGCGAGTGGGTTTAAAGATGAGAGTTAACAATAAGGAGTGGCGTTATAAAATAGGAAAACGAATGTACCGTATTACAAAGAAGGGAAATCACGAAGACATTAAAATCGGGGCCGCGGAATGTACAAAACAGGCAATTACACATTTAGTGAAACAAAACAAAGATTTATTTTACAAAGAAAACGAAGTTTTGCCAACAACGGGGAAAACGGTACATCGAATTCACCTGAAGACCGAATTCCCAATCTACGTTAAGGATAGGCGGTATCCCCAAGCCATGAGAGAAATTATTCGAGAACAATTGGAAGAGTTACGGACACAAGGAATTATCAGATATAGCAATTCCCCGTTTAATAGTCCTTTATGGGTAGTTGAGAAGAAACCAGGTGAACAGGAAGGCGAACCAAAGAAATATCGAGTAGTAGTAGACTACCGGAAGCTGAACGAAGCGACAAAAGACGAACGTTATCCTCTTCCTCGGGTAGAGGATATACTGGATCGACTGTCGGGAGCAAATATTTTCAGTACTCTGGACCTCAAAAGTGGTTACCACCAAGTTAGAATGGCGGAGGAGGATATCGGGAAAACAGCATTCTCATGGGAACGGGGCCATTTTGAATTTGTCAGGATGCCATTCGGGTTAAAAGGGGCCCCATTAACTTTCCAAAGACTCATGGACGAGCTACAGAGAGGATTAGGTGAAGATTTTTTCCAAGTCTATATGGACGACCTTATCGTTTTCAGCAAAACTGAGAAAGAACACGTTCAACATCTAAAGCAAGTTTTCAACAGAGTACGCGAATTCGGACTCAAATTATCCCGTGAAAAATCTAAATTTGGGTTAAAGGAAATTAAATTTTTGGGACACGTAGTTTCCTCCAGCGGGGTACAACCTGATGAAGGACGTGTAAAAGGTATTCGGGAGGCACCATTACCTAAGAATGCTCGCGGAGTTCGACGTTTTTTAGGTATGGTTAACTATTATCGGAAATTCATTCCAGGAATAGCAGAAATAATTCACCCGTTAACAGAAATATTAAAGAAAGGGAGGAGATTTCAATTAGGGCCGGAGCAATTATCGAGTATTCAGAAATGTCGTGAGATTCTTACCACTCGTCCGCTGTTAGCTTTTCCCGACTTCCGCAGGCCATTTAAAGTTACCACAGACGCGAGTGAAATTGCTATTGGGGCCGTATTGTCACAGAATTATGAAATAGGAGAAAAGCCGATATCATATGCAAGCCGAAAGTTAAGTGACGCCGAACGTCGCTACAGCGCTATCGAACGCGAATTATTAGCGGTAGTGTGGGCAATAGAATACTTTCGCCCCTATATATACGGAAGACGTTTCGAACTGATCACTGATCACAAACCCCTACTATCCTTAGACACTCTGAGAGAATCATCCGCGCGGGTTTCACGATGGAAAGAACGCCTCGCGGCGTATAATTTCCATGTTGTTCATAAAAAAGGAGTTGACAATGTAGTCGCCGACTGGTTGTCGCGGGAGCTGGTAGTAAATGCAATTGACGAAGAGGACATACCTACCGAACCTGACATGGAGGAAATCCTTAGAACACAAATAGACAGATCACAAGAGATACCCGAAGTCGACGAGGTTATAAATGATAAAAAATTTCAAATTATCATAAAATCGAAGCAGAGTCCGGGGCTGGAAACACACGCGAGTGTGTACGCGGGGTTATCAACGATTTTAGTCCATACACCTGCATCTATAGACGACAACGAGCTAGAGAGGATTTTCACAGAATTTAGTCAACGGGGCCGTACATGTTATGTTTATGTGAGAAATCGTGCAATTGTCGATAAAATGAAAAGATTATGGCGACAAGAGAGAATAGGAATGGGCTATTCACTCGTTAGGTGCTTACGACAAGTAGAAACAGTTACCGAACCGGCGGTACAACAGAAAATTGTCAATGATCACCACACTGGCAAAACGAACCATCGGGGAATGGAAGAGACCTTGCGGGCGCTGAAATTATTATATTTCTGGAAAAATATGGGCCGAACGGTACGGGATTATATCGCAAAGTGTGAAGTCTGTCAGCGGGCGAAATATGATCGACAACCTCCGGTAGCTGAACAAGTAGTCTCGCCCACCGCACCAGAACCACTACGCTTAATACAAGTAGACATTTATTCTAACGAGGGTCAATCATGGGTAACAATGTTAGACACGTTTAGTAAAATCGCTTTGGCTCATCCCATTGAAGAGAAAAAACCCCGAGCAGTATGGGAAGGGATTTTGCAATGGTGCGCGATTTATGGTGTGCCCGACGAAATTGTGTCAGACTGTGGCCGAGAATTTGACAATGCCTTTATTCGAAATGAATGTAAAACGCTGGACATCACTTGGCGACTAAACACCCCCCATCACATCAAAGGGAGAGGTGCGGTGGAAAGATTACACAACACTTTAGGTGAACACCTTAGATTATTTAAACTAGGAAGAAATTTGGATCCATTTGACGCTATGCCGCGAGCAGTGATTGCCTACAACAATACAATACATGCAGCGACGGGTTTATCTCCAGTAGAAATCGTTTTTGGTCAAAGGCGACGCGATAGAGGAGATCTCATCACAACTAATAATAATAAATTATGGGAGGCACTATATCAAGCTCGAGTAGAACGACAGACGTCGTGGAAAAAAATTAGAGAAAAACTAATTCGCGAAAAACAGACTCGCGTGGACCGCGCGAATAATCGCTCCGTAGTTTATAGCAAGGGTCCGCTAACATTAGGAACAACTGTGTACAGGCGGCTGAGAACAGCGAGAAATAAAACTGCCGCACGCTACGAGGGCCCCTATAAAATTATAACCATCAGGGAGAATAATTTGTTTACCATTCGGGACGTAAAATACCCGTTCAGATCACGTACGGTACATCTCGAAGAACTTCGTGTACCCCGAGAAGTATCAGGTCTCGAGTCTGGCTGCGGCGCTCAACAAGAAACTCCACGTCGTTAAAAATCAGTAATTAGTTTTAATGTGTTTTGTACAATTTAGATAATTTTTTTTTTGTTTTATATAATATTTTTTTTGCTTGTATAAATATGTGTAAACAGTTCTGTTATTCTTCAAGTTTCAGATAAATGCAAGTATTTTCTGTTATCATTTAAATTTAAAATATAGACCAGTTTTTCTTTTGTTTAAAGTATTAGAGTTCCTCCTTAAGAAGGAACTGGAGGGAGGAAGTTAGCATAATATAAAATATGTTTTAGTGTTAAGATATATTAACATGTGATCGATTATTGATATTGTTTGTTTTTGTTTGATAAGGTTAACCTGCAATAAAAAAGTTATAAAATCTCATTGCTAATATTGATTCAATCTTTTTCATACTAATAATCATAACTTATATATATATATATATATATATATATAATACACTGTAGAATTATGACGAATTAATAAATTGCTATTTTTACAAATATCTTTGCATAGTATAATGAAATCTGATAACATTGCACAGTATGGTTGACGACAGTTCCATTGTCAGTTCTCTTCTCTTCAACTTTATTTGTTCTAAGAATTTATTTTGTCCAAATAAAATTTCCGCAGGGGAAAGCTGATGGGGCTTAATTTGGAGGCGGTTATTTTAATTTTACATTTACGGAACCATTAAAAAAAAAAAAGAAACGGTACTGGAAGCCAATTAATCCAAAATTCAAGTCACTTCAAGCCGTTCTAAATTGAGTCAACACAAAAATGATGAAATACAAATTTAGTTCTGAGTGTTGTTAACCCTTCAAAAACAGTTAAAAAATAAATAAATATAACAAAAATATCACCATTTACCAAAAACTCCTTGAATGATTCTGAAAGACAATGTTCTATTTTATAAAATACAAAAATTAATGAAAAATCACTTAAAGTAAAGTAGATACTATGCATTCATATGAAATAATTGAGTGAATACAACTATATCAAATAAGTATTACGAGAGAATAATGTTAGATAATTCAGGATGTATAAATATTAGTGTTGTCTAAATGCGAGACTTGAGCTAGATTCTCACTAGAGTCTTGCAATTACCTATTAACTTATTGCTACTTATTAAACGTGTTACTTTAGATCTTAGAAAAACGCTACAGAATAAGTATATTTAGATATTTTATTGACAAAAACATAGGAAAGTCCAACCAAATTATAAAAATTAACTCGACAATACATTAAAAGCATTATCAAAAAAGACAATGATAGACCCCACCGTGAAATGGAAAAGATGTTGAGTAAAGACAATCTATACAATGTCACCAATTACTTAAATGATAAATCTGGTGTGTTCACTCACACGACTTTCCTACCGGTTTTAAACAATTCTTTTTCAATAGTAAATATATCCATTAGGCACAATTAAATTAGACTCATTTTCCTGATAACCCGTCAGGTAAATTATTTGACTAAGATTTCTTTGATGAACTAAAGATCTGTAAACCGTCAAAGAACGATTATTAAATCAGTGTATAAAATTCAAAACACTGTAGCGTTGCTAAAACTGGTTTGATTTAGACCTTTATATATATATATATATATATATATATATATATATATATATATATATATATATATATATATATATATATATATATATATATATATTTGTATAGGAAATTAATAATCTTTTTAAAAATGTTACCACTACATACTATAAGAGATTTCTATATCTTGGGCACCTTATCTCAATTAAAGGACAAAATGAAGAAATAATCAGGCGATGTACCCAGGGATGGCGCGCACTCTTCAAATTTAAGGATATATATATAGATCCTCGGTGAGCTCACAGGTCAAGAGAAAACTTTGGGTGAGCACAGTACTTCCTGTCATGACATATGGTTGTGAAACATGGGCAATCGACCAGAAGACTTGCCACGAATTGAGGATAACCGTCAGAGGAATGGAGCGATATCTTCTGGGGATAACTCGAAGGGATAGAAAAACAAACAAATGGATCAGAGGTAAGACTGACCTTCCAATAAAGTGGAAAAAGTGCTCATCAGGAAGTGGACCTAGACCGGACATGTAATCAGGAGGAATGAATTAACATGGACCAGGCAGTTTATGGATTGGTATCCAAGAGAGCACGTGAGGAAGAGAGGACGCCCGCCGACAGACTTGGACAAGGAGGTGAAGAAGACCTGCGGGGGAGCAGCCTGGAAGAGAGTAGCATTGGAGAGGAAAGGGAAGGTGGGACAGGTTCATTACCTAGTGTGGTTACAAGAAAGTTAAAAAAAAAAAAAAATCGAACTCAAAACCTCAACTAAGTTGATTTTGTACAAATAAGAGATTTTGTATTTTTTTATCCATTGTATGCACAAATAAAGGTTATTATTATTACTATAAGAGATATTACTTGTCATTGTTTTAAAATAAAGAAACAAATGCGAGACCAAAACTCGTGGTCTTGCGCACTCAGTTTTGTTCTTGCGCAAGAGTTTTGCGGTCAGCTATTAGCTTATTGGTGCTTAATAAGCATGTCACATTAGATCTTAGAAAAACGCTACAGATTAGGCACAGTTAGATGTTTTATTGACATAAGATTTTTAATTGATATCATAATCACTGACGGTACTATTACTCAATTTTGCGCTAGACAAACAATAGATTGTCGTTTGGTGTGACAGTACGATTAGCGGCAATAAATTGGACACTTCACCCTCATCGCTTGATTTACGTCTACCCCGACGTTTAATTAAGCTCAGCTCAATCGATAAGGTAAATATTACTCAGACCACGATAGCACTATTTGCTATTAAGTTTGTTTTTTTTTACACCTGATAAATTAAATATCATTTTTGAGATAAACATGTCTCGTCATAACGAGGATCTTTGACAGTTGATTTTAAAGCTCATTATTTGTTACTATAGGAAAGCAAACTGATTTTTTTTTCTCCATTACGAAAATAATCCACTAAATAATAAACAGTAATCAATAGGCTTTCACCTGGGAAAGTCTAGACCTATACACCCTTTAGAGAAGACCTCTGTTCAAGCCCATGAGAGGATTTCTTAAATGGATTTGTTTCATTTATTTATAATTTGTAAAAATATAAAATAATTGAATTTCTTTTTACTCTGATTTATTAAAAAGTTAAATTAATTTTAACATTAATCTGATTTGTTTTGTTTGTTGTTTCGATGTGTAGGCGCAAAACATGCAGGTCATCAGCGCCCCATCAACTAAATAACACTACTTTTATACTGTTCATGTGGTTGTTACAAAAAATAAAAAAAAAAGATACAAATAATGATAATAATAGACACTTATAGACGATAAGATAGAATAGATAAATAAATAATCTAAAAAAATAGCAATAAAATCAATAAATGAATTGAAATTAATAAATAAATGAACTTTTAAAATAAAAAAATTATAAATAAATTTGCAAAGGATCACTAGTTAACTTGTCACATGAATTTTATAATTTTTTTCATTGTCTAGAAACTTCATAACTTTGGTAGGGATTTCTTCTTGATTTCCCAGTGATGCTGATCACGGGCGGACCTACGAGGGGGCTTTCGGGCTGAAGCCCCCTCCCCCAAAATGGTAAAATATAACCATGTTTTATCGAATAAAATATTAAAAAATTATCTCATAAAGTATTATTGTTCGTGTAATTAAATTTAAAATAGCTTTAGAAATCACTTAAACGCCATTTCATGTAGCTAGTTAGTTTATTTCTTTTTTTCCAAAGTAATTATCGTCATTTTTATGAAAAAAAAAGCTTTCGGGCTGAAGCCCTCCCCCCCCCAAAATTAAATCCTGGATCCGCTTGTGATGCTGATATATTATGGGGTATTCCGAGATCTATTAACCTTGCGGTGTAAAAAGAGCACTTTTCCAAAACATGTTTTATAGTTAATGACTGGTCAAACTTTTGACATCTGGGGATAAGATCTTTTGTAATGAGGTGGAGGTGTGTCAGTCTGGTATATTCGATCCTCAGCCGAGTGAGGACGACTTCTTCTCTACGACTGCTGCGTCTGGAGCTGGTGCACGGTTGAACCTCTTTCTTTATTGTCTTTAATTTGCTAGGTGCAATGTTGTCCCACTGTCTTTGCCATTCTTGGGATATGGTTTCTCTTAGAGGTCGTGCAAGTTCAGATGATGTCAAAATGTCTCTTGCTGCTCTTCAGCCATTTCGTTTCCTTTAACGCAAGTATGGCCAGACGACCAGATAAAATGTGCCGTTGTTCCAACTCCATAAAGCATTTTTATAAGATTTAAAATGCAGTTTATCTCTGGATGGTCTGGATAAATGTTATTCATGGCTTTCAGAGTATTTAGGGAATCCGATACCACAACATTTGCAACTGGATTCTTCATGACGTATCGCAGACTCATTGCGATGACGTTAATCTCATAACAAAGATTATGTAATTTATATTTGTAGGAAGTATGAAGGATGACAAATGCTGATACAGTATATGTTATCTGCTTTAGATCCGTCGGTGAATATCTTAAGATGTTCTGGTAATGTGATGATTAGTTTGTGAAACTTAATGGTAATGTACTATATTTGGTGAATTTGGTGAGTTGGAGATTTAATTTTGGTTGTATATAGGTCCAAGGGGATATTTCTTTTTCTATTAAGAGACGTTCTTTCTCATGTGCTATTTTCTTAAAATCTTTTTGAAATTTTAGATTGAAAAACATATTTATGAGAGGGGAAAGGATCACGCAAAGTATTAGCTATTAATTGCTTATGAAAGACGGGAATATCGTTCTGAAGATGGGAATTGTATCTCGAAACGTA